>CM021104.1:106294235-106645958 GCA_007115665.2 Sequoiadendron giganteum | reverse complement strand
GTTGAGATAGAGATAGATTAGAGAGGGAAGGAGAGAGGGGAAGGGAGGGAGAAGTTAGAGAGAGAAGAAGGAAGGTGGATAGATTGAGAGAGCGAAGGATGGAGAGAAGGAGAAAGAAAGAATGGGGTATAGAGGAATAGGTAGCTAGAGAGAAGTAGAGAGGGAAGGAGAGTTGGAGGGAGAGCTAGGGATGGAGAGAGAGAGAGGTAGGTAGAGAGAGTAAAGGGAGATATAGAGAAGTGGAGAGGAAAGGAGAGATGGATGGGGATCGAGGGAGAGATAAGGATTTAGAGAGAGGTGAGAGAGTGAAATAGACAGAGAGAGAATCAGCTAAGGAGAGGGAGGGGGAGATAAAGGGAAGTAGAGAATGGAGGAGAGAGGGAAGAAGAGGTAAGGAGGGAGAGATAGGTGAGATAGAGATAGAGGATGGAGGGAGGGATATTTAAGGAGACAGAGGTGAGATAGAGAGAAAGAAAGTAAAGAGGGGAGGGGGAGAGAGAGAGGTGATAGAGATAAGTAGAGGTGTAATGAGGAAGGTAGATAGATTGAAGGAGGTAAATAGAGAGGAAGATCAAAATAGGTATATAGGGGTAGGCTAGACATAGAGATGTAGAGTGAATTTTGGTGGAAGAGAGAGAGGAGGGAGGGATAGGTAAAGATGGATAGTTGAGATAGATAGAATAAGAGAGATATAGGTAGAGAGAGGGAAAAGAGAGATAGAAAGAGGGGGAGCGAGAGAGGAGAGATAGAAAAAAGGGTAGGGAGGGAGAGATAGAGAGAGTAGAGAGGGAGGAGAGAGATAGAGAGAGGTGATAGAGAGAGAATTAGAGAGGGAAATAAGGTGGAGATATTGAGAGAGAGGAGGCAAGGAGGGAGAGAGAAATAGGTATAGAGGGACAACTAGGTAGAGAGAAGTAGATATGAAAGGAGAGATATAGGGAGAGGTAGAGATGGAGAGAGAGGTCTAAGTGGAGAGATGTGTGATGGACCTGAAAGTAGAGAGATAAGGAGGGGGGAGAGAAATATGTATAGAGGGATAGGTTAGATAGCGATAAGTAGAGAGAAAAGGTGGGTGAAAGAAAGAGAGGGAGAGAGAGGGGGAGAAAGAGAGGTGAGATAGAGAGAAGTATAAAGGCAAGGAGAGAGAGGGGGAGATAGAGAAAATTAGAGAGGGAGTGAGGGAAGGAGAGAGAAGTGAGATAGTGATAACTAGAGAGGGAAGGAGAGAGAGATAGGTGAGATAGAGATCATTTGCAAGGCAGGCTATAATCAATCAAGAGGTTTATCTCCAATTTAGCAGACAAGAGTCATCCATTTAATCATTTGTTACATAAAAATGTCTTTTTCAAATGGGATCAAGGGTGTGAAAAAAATTTCAATAAAATAAAACAATATTTGATGTCACCACCCATACTCATGCCACCTACAAAAGATAGACCTTTATTACTATACATTGGAACAACAACTATTTCTTTAGGGGATCTATTAGCACATGAAGATCTTGAGGGAAAGGAACAAGTTGTTTACTATATCAGCATGACTATAAATGGATAATAAATAAATTACACCTTCATCAAGAAAGCTTGCTTGGCGGTGTTATTTACTACCCAGTAGTTGCAGCATTACATGTTGACTCACACAGTTAGGCTCATAGCAAAGATTGATCCGTTAAAATATCTACTCAACAACTTTACTTTAACAAGAAGACTAGCCAAGTGGGTCATGATATTAAGTGAATTTGATATCCACTATGTGGATAGGAGGGCCATCAAAGGTCAAGTGATTTTCGATCAGATAGCTGAAGCTCCATTATTTGATGATTGTCTAATGAACATCGAGTTTCCTAATGCAAACATTCTCACCGTGACAAAACAACAATGGAGGCTTTATTTTGATAGGTCATACAGACAATGGGGGTTTGGTGTGAGAATCTTGTTTGTTACACCTCAAGGACACACCATCCCAAGATCCTATAGACTCATGTTTCCATGTACAAATAATGTAGCTAAGTATGAGGCACTAATCATTGGCATCAAGGTAGCAATTGTATATGGAGATTGACAACTAGTCATTTATCAAGTAAATGATCAATATCAGAAAAAATATGATAATTTGATGCCATATAAGAAGTTGATTGATGATCTCAAAATGTACTTTGTGGATATCAAGTTTGAACAGATTCCAAGGGCATAAAACAAAGCTATAGATACTATGGCAACAATTACTTCTCTCTTGCAGTTGCCCAAAAATTGTGGTTGTTATGAGTTTATGGTAGAACAAGTGTCTAATCCTACCTATGATAATCTTGAATCTAAAACCATATGCCAATTAGATGACTTTGAATCCTCAATCTATGGAAAGACCTACGCTTATTTAAAAGACAATATCCTTCCTCCCAATCTTTCTAGAAACCAGAAACACAACTTCATTCACCAAACCACACAACATACCTTAATTGATGGCATATTTTATCGTTGAGGTCTAGATGGTACCCTTCTCTGGTGTCTAGAACATAATGAATCTAAGACAACCTTATGTGAGATTCATGAAGGTATTTTTGCAACTCATTCAAGCAGACTAACTCTAACCAAGAAACTCCTCTATTTGGGGTATTATTGGCCGAATATGGAGGAGTCTTATCAGTTTGTTAAGAAGTGTCAAAAGTGCTAGATACATGGTAACCTAATCCATGTATCAACACAAGAATTATAACCATTTACTTAAACATGGTCTTTTTTCAGTGGGGACTAGACCTAGTAGGAAATATTAATCTATCTTCATCCAATGGACACAAATTCATAATCAAAGCCATGAAATACTTTACAACATGGATAGAAGCGGTTCCTTTAACAAAAATCATTGGGAATAATATATATTCTTTCATACTGAATTACCTCATCTGTCAGTATGGTATAACTCAGTCCATTGTCACAGACAATGGTAGACCTTTTAAGAACAAGGATTTGCAAGAACTATGTGAATGGTTTCACATCCAACATCAATTTTCAACACTATACTATCCTCAAGGAAATGGCTAAGCAAAGGCCTACAATAAAAAAATTCTAAAAATTCTAAAGAAAATGGTCAATGATGTTGGACATGATTGGCATAGTCAACTAAACCCTGCTCTATGGGCATACCAAACTAGCATTAGAAAAACTATAGGAGCTACACCATATGCCTTGGTATATGGATCAGAGACCATCCTACCCATTGAGGTTGAGATTCCATCACTTCGCGTATTACTAAAGGGTATAATTAAAGATGAGGATTATAGAATCTCTAGACTCCAAGAATCAGAATTATTGGATGAACTTTGTCAACAAGTTGTCAATCATTTGAAGGCATACCAATAGAGAATGTCAGAAGCTACAATCATAAGGTAAAGCCTAGAATCTTTCAGATTGGTGACTTGGTCCTAAAGGAAAACCCTATAAATCAATAGGATAGAGAAAATAAAGGAAAGTTTGAACCTAACTGGCTAGGTCCTTTTGTCATTATATTAGTATATGGATATGGATCATATCAACTATCAACACCTGAAGGGGATCTATTTGATGAACCTATCGACAGTATCCATCTCAAAAATTTCTACATTGAATCACCTAGTGCATGGTTCAAGTAAAGGAAATATAGTTTCCTTGATGAAAACCTGGCAAACAAGTGTCTTAGTGACAAAAAAATACAAAAAAAATGAAAAAAATACAAAAATACAAAAAAATTATAAAGTCTGAAAAAGTGTAATAAAAACATGTAGCAAAAACTTGGAAATAGGCACTACTTGTGATTTAAACTAGTACTTCCATATATTGGAGGCTTTTCATGGTCATTCACTTTCATCTTCATTTCCATTTGATATCATATCATTACAACATGGTCATGTCTCACCCTAGCATGGGGGGAAAATATTGAACTCACTAGGGGAAATAAACTTGAGCTTTAACAAATAGACAGACAAAAGTATGACAAATGCAATAAACACAATGATCATAGTGGAACCCAATGTTGAACATACTTTAAACATCAGAACATTCATAAAAATCAACCATCTATATCAAATAGCTAAAATCAAAATCAAATCAAGACAAACTTTAGGGGGATGATATTCTTTTGAATTATGATTTTATCACTATATTCTTGAATGTTAAACATGTTGTACTTTTATTATTGTTATCATTTATTTGGAGCAACTTGATGATGTATTGAACTAGAGAAGCTAGGAAGGAGAATTATATTTTATTTGTTTGTTGTTTGTGAATTCATCATTTATTGTATAAATTGTCATGAGACATGCTCTACAAAGTTTCACTAATGACATTATGAATTTACACAATATAAAGATTCAATTCTTGTTTGCTTACACAAGAAATTCTTAGGTCATCTCGGTTCAATTATACCTAGATGCTTTTATTCACTTGCAATATCAAAAATCATGAAAGTAGTACTTAGGTCATCATGATCTAACTCATACTATTGATGCTTGTACTCACTTTCAACATTTTAAAAGGCTCAATGATCATAAAAAGCAGGATAAAAATATTGTTAAGGTGACAAGTTTTCCATATTTAATTTCTCATGATTTCATTAGATTGCATTTATGTTGGTATTGCATTTGTAGAGTATTTTGTTCCAAAGATGGGTAACAACTTCATTACGATGTTAACTTTCATTATTAATGGATTGAGTATACTTGACATTGACAAAAAAACCTTCATTATCATATAGATACATAATCATTTCCATTGTATACATTATTAAACATTATTATGGAATTTCATCATTCATACATTCCATCATATATTTTGCATCATATCATATTTTTCAAATCATCACACCAAAAAATTGCATGAGAAAAACTATCAAAAAAAAAATCTCTATATTAGTTGCATATTAGTTGCATATTCATTCATCCATTTATCATATAAAAAAAAGAAATGAAAATAATCCTTATAGCCATCATTCATTCATCCATTTATCATATCATATATCTTCATTATTCATATATCATTGAAACATCACATTCAAAAATAATGCATATGATACATTATCATGTAATTTAGATATACACATCATCATACATTAATTGATCCATGTAAATAACTACATACATCATGCATCTATAAATCATCATTATTAAAGTTATCACATTTTAACATCATAGATAGAACATCATAAATCATAGCATATCACATGATCATTAAATGCATCCATAACATTATCAAATAGATCAAAACATAACATATAGAACATATAAATTAAATGCATCCATCATAAAAATATAAAGAACACATAAATAGATCAATCCACTGCATATCATATAGATCTCAAAAATCATAATATCAAGTATATAATGATGTCTAAAATAAAAAGAGATACAACATAAAAAATGGCTATGAATCCTAAAACCAAAGTATACATCATGTAACTATGTGGTGCTACCTTTGGACCAGTCCCTCTACCACCAGATGTTCCAGGATCTCTTGGATCTCTCCATGGAGGTTGAGTCAAACCCGTGCTAACAATCTTGGAATGAGTCCTACCAAATCAAGATTGTGTATAACTAAATATTTTCTCAGAGGGAACTGCATCATGGTATCAGCCTCTATAAAACTCTGCCTCTCTACTCACATGGAGAACCTCTCTAATATAATCTACTACGGTGGTACCATCTGCTAATCTCTGTAACCTCTCTATGGTATTTTATGCCTACCCTGCAACCTATCTAGTTGCATCTCGCTTTATTGTCAATGAGATAATCTAAGCCTAAGTGGAAGCCAACTGTCCCTGTACCTAAGCAAGAGCCTATGCATGATCTTGGGCCTGTGTCTGCATCTGAGTCTATGTCTACACCAATAAACCCCGAGCTTTTAATAACTACCATTTTAAGGTCTGTACTTTCACCTATAAAATCTCAATGTGATTCTACCGATGTTGTGATGGTACCCCAATATGCACACATTACTCAAAAGAAGCTACCAGTGATCACCTCTTACAAGGCACCATAAACTGCTACACATCTATGGCTGCACCCAACTCATCAAAATCATCACCACCACCATCATCACCACCACTATCATCATATCTCTCATCATCATCATCACCACCTCCTCCATCATCACCACCATCATCATATCCCTCCTCGTCATCGCTACGACCCTCCTCCTCCAAGGGTAATGGCACTGGCTCATTAGGAACGGTAATCCATGGAAAAGAATGTAGAGCCAGATACTCTGCACAATCTTCTATAACAAGAGCCTCAGTAATATCAGGACGAATATCCTCGACTAAAGGTTCTATAGTTTGGTACTCCTGAACGAAAACATCATATGAAAGATATGGTCCCCAATCTATAGAATCTATTTGACGACAACCATAATGAGAAACACCCTAGGCCATGCCCTGTATGATACCATACTACTTGAGCACCCTCCTAATTTAAAATATCTCCAATACCCAATGATTCTAACCAATCAGTAGCAATGATTGAGGGAGATATGAAAACTAAATATCATCATCATCCTAGTGCTCGTAGTCTAGATAAGGCCACCATCTAATAGCTTCAACATCATCCAACACTCTCCTCCAATACGCTAACTTACCTAATCTAGGTTGAGTAAGATGAACTACATAAATGTGCACATACAGCCTCATGGCTAGCCGTTGTCTCACCACCACTGGATGTGTAACAACTATATGTTCCCACACCCACACCTATAATAATGTAACCCCTGCAAAAAAATTTGCAACCTCAGAGGTAGATAGTCGAATGTAAATCATGATAAATATGGGAAAGCATACACATACCCCATGCATATATAGTACCATGCATAACCATACTCTCCAATGCATGACCCCAACCAACAAAAAGTCCCTTTGACCTGTGATCAAGATAAATGAACCCTCCAATGAAACCAGCAAGAAAAGAAGGTAGGGTAGCATAGGTATCCACCATATCACACCATGGAATATTGTACCCACTAATATGATCACCTTGAAATACTCTGTGGAGAGCATCGGTCCCACCTTTCTCTATAGAATCATATAGCATAAGGTCACCGACAACGAGAATACTCAAAATCTGCCATACATCCTCAACATTGATGATCATCTCACCAATAGGAAGGTGGAACGTATTATGCTTACTATGGCACCTCTCTGCTAGGGCTATCAGGAGACCCTGATTAATCATAATCTAGGGAATAGATAAGAGAGATGCCAAACCACAATGTGTAATCATTGCTATCTCAGGCTGCACTAGCTGTGGAATCAAATCAAAATTCCTAGGAAACCGCTCTTGAACCTATAGGTTCATAAATGCCTCCTATCATCATAGAATATTGAAAGTCAGTAATATTTATTAATTCATCAAACATCAATAAGCCTATAAAATCTAAATAGCTCTGGTGAGACTTTGATCAAATCTCATGAGCACTGCTTTGGCCACTTAATGGCCTGTTTGTTTATTTTATTTCCTATTTTTAGACTTCTGGGCTCGGCCCATGTGACATTCGGGGTGTGCCTTCTTACCACCTGCCCCCTTTTTTGTGAATATGTATTCATATCTATTTAATTAATATAAATATCTGCCTATTCATCAAAAAAAAAAAATCTCATGAGTAACCATCAATCGACCTCACCTATCATGAGGTTAATTATTGTCAATCAAATCATCAAACCTCACCTATCATGAGGTTAACACGATCATCAATCATATCAAATCAATGGCTGACATGATCGCAAATGACAAAAATCAAGGACAAAATTGACATAATACATCATTCTGACTTAGATGCACTAAAACAAAGTTTTTATGTGTCACAATATTAAATGCACCATTCAAATGACTCAATGCGCTAAAAAATTCAATGTGCCATTTCAGTGGGTCAATGCGCCACTTCAGGTGGTCAAAGTGCTAAATCACTGGATGCACCATTTCTTCTAACCTACGTACTACAAAATCTTCCCTATGTGTTGAACTAACCTATGCGCTACTTTAGCCTACTGATGCATAACACTATCTGACCTAGGTGCTAAAACTATAGATGTGCTAATTCATCCTATCCACACACTAAAATAATTGACATATGTGCTATTCTAGTTGACGAGCTAAAATAGAAGTTGTATGCACTACTTCGGGCTTCTAATGCACTAGAAGAATTCAAAAATTTTAAAGTCAAATTAAGTGCACAAAAAATGAAAAACATGAAAAATGAGGAGGTTCACAAGTACGTACCAGAGGTCCGTAGGTAACCGGGTGGTTGTGTTGATGCACGTGCTTGAAATGGTGAGTGTGGTAGGGGATTGACATTTTTCTCCAAATGGTTCAAAATCACTCTCTCTCAAATTTTTAAAACTCCAATAGCACAAATGAATTTTGTGCAAACTTACTCTATAGGAATATCAATCAAGAAATTATCAAGCATTTTATCATTTAGCAATTATCATTTAACAATATAATCAATCACATAATTCTAGCATAGAATCAATATCATGGCTTTTTATTTAGTTGCATTATATTTTGTTGTAGCTTCTTCTATCAAATTTCATGTCAATTTAGATTATAGCTAAATCAATATCATTTAACCATCATCATATAGGATTAGATTCCTGCATTTAGTAGCATCTCATTCTCTAGATTGACATTTTAACAGTCACAATGCTTACAAAATCTGAGAGCCATGTGATTTAATAAATCTTTGGAGATAGAGAGCAATATGACGCTTTCAAGAGTTTTATTGTTTAATTAGATTCATTACTATTGATTCTCTTTGTATAATGTCTTATTAAGAAGCGTTGTTTGTTATTTTTCGTATTTTACTTATTCCACATAAACAACTAAAATCAAAATCAAAATAAGATAAACTTTAGGGGGGTGATATTATTTTGAATTATGATTTTATCGCTATATACTTGAATGTTCAACTTGTTGTACTTTGATTATTGTTATCATTTCTTTGAAGCAACTCGATGATGTATTGAAATAAAGAAGCTAGGAAGGAGAATGATATTTTCTTTGTTTTTTGTTTGTGAATTGATCATTTATTGTATAAATTATCACGAGACATGCTCTACAAAGTATCATTGATGATGTTCCAAATTTATACAGTATAATGATTCAATTCTTGTTTGTTTATGCAATAAATGTTCAGGTCATCTGAGTTTAATTATACCTAGATGCTTGTGTGTTGTTAGAAAATGTGGATTAATTAAACAGTAAACTAACACACCGAAAAGACATTATATTAAAGAAATCTAATTAAAAAGCATAAGTGCAAACTCTAACAGCTTCTTCAAATTCATCCTATCGTCCTCTATCTCCAAGGATTTGATTAAAGGTGTTGGCTCTCAGTTGTGTAAGCAGCAACTTGTTGAAATGGAAGCTTAGAAGAATGAGATTAATTGAAAATGCATGTGCATGTGCATGACTGAATGATTTAAGCTATGAAATTGAAAAACTATGATGCTAGAATGTTGATAATACTGAAATGCAACTATAATAACTACGTATGAAATCTAAGATTCGAGGTGTCCTTTCAACTCACAAGAGGGTTGTATTTATAGATTTTTGAGGGCAAGAATCCAGTTAGCAAGGATCAATGGTTGAGTTTAAACCTGTTAAGATGAACGGTGAAAGATCGAGAAGTTGAAAAAAAGATAGAAGGTTAAGAGAAAGATGGAAGATGTTTCCATAAAATAAATAAAGAATATTTAATTATGTGTGAGAGATGATAAAAAGCGCTTTAATTAAATATATAAAATACTTAATTAAATATGAGAGGAAGAAAGTTTCTAATTAAATATTATAGAATATTTAATTATTGTGGAAAGAAAGCCTTTTAATTAAATATTTTTAGAATATTTAATTATGTGGAAAAGAATAAAGATTTAGAAGGAAAGCTTATAATTAAATATTGAAAATATTTAATTATGGAGAACAGAAGAATATCATTTAAATTTGGAATTTAAATTTGTGATAATTAATATAAATAAATTGTGAAATCTATTTAATTAATTAAGAAGAAGATGGAAATAATTAAATAAACTTATTTATTTAATTAAACCAGAAGAATTGGAAAAATGAACAATATAAATAAATAATTAAATTTATTTATATGTAGATGACTTAAGAATATTAATTAAATAATTCATATTTAATTAATTAATAGGTTTGATTAACTGTGACCATTTTTAGATGTGTACATTTTTCCCCTCTTTGAAGTGATGTGTTTTATGCATTGCTTCAAAGAATTTTGCCCCTGAATTTTAGGAATTACAGATGCTATATGCCCCCTCGAGAGATAAATCACATGATGAAAGAGTCGGAATGATTTTTAGAGGGAAATTAGTGATTTAGCTCTTGAAATAGCGCTTTTTTTTGCAAAAATTTGAATATTTTCACACTTTTACCCCCTTAAAAGGTGAAAAAGGTGAAAAGTCATTGTCATATGAATAGTAACCTTTAGTAATTTTTAGAGCTCTAAGAGAGATATTCGCAATGCCGATCCATTATGAGTGCCACAGATTCAGGCGAGCCTGTCGGTATTAGAGACCAACTGCGTACGGACCACCGGTAAGTCGACTAGATCCTCCTCGTAAATTTTTTTGATGATTTTTCGCATTTTTTTGTATTTTTTAGATTTTTCACGTCTCGGTTTAGCGCATACGAGCCATAGTATAGCGCATCGGGTAGATAAAGTTGCACATCCAGAGTAGCACATAAGGGTGAAACAGTCACGCATAGCGTAAAATGGTGCATAGGTTGCCTATAATAGCTTATATAGAAATGTTGCCCGCGTAGGATGCTAGATTGGTGCATAGGGTAAATTGCGCATAGGATGACTGTTTTGGCGCATCTGGTTGATAGAATAGCGCATAAAAGGTCTATTTTAGCGCATAGAGTAGAAAGAGTCACGCATTGATGAAGTTGCGCATGGTAGCTCTGTTTTAGCGCATCCATGGTGTAAAGTGGTGCATACATGGTTTAGCACATTGATGGCCTATTTTGGCACATCCATGGACTTTGCTTGATTTTGAAATTTTGAAGAAACTTTGATAAGTGATTGATGATTGTTGCTAGATTAGACAGCTGATTTTATGCGTGTGAAGAACATAAAGAATAGATTAGATTGATCTAAGAAACTTGTCCTCGTGCAAATAAGATTGATAAATTTGCTTTCCTGTTTAAAAGACAAATGGTAATGATAGATTTGCTTTCCCGATTGAAAGTCAAATAGATAGATATTGAGTCATGTTGACTGTTAAATTTGTTTCCATGCGATATGAAAAAAATAGTAAATGAAATGATTGATAAATTATCTTTCATGTGATATGAAAAACAAATAGTAGAAATGATAGATAGATTTGCTTCCATGCGATACGAAAAACAAATAAGTGTTGATTTGATTGAACTTGCTTGATGATATTGTAAAGGAGGAATTTAACCTCCTCCACATTAGAGAGAGATTTCCTCGTACGTGGGAGATGATTCCACGACTATCACAAGATGATTTGGGGGTGATAGACCAGTGTGGTTTGAGTTCACTATTGAGGATCCCATAGTATTGGGTCAATAGGGGGTTGTTGACTGCGTTGGCTGAGAGATGACATAGTGAGCATAACACTTTTCATCTACCGACAAAAGAGATCACAGTGACGCCAGAGGATGTATACAGGATTCTGGGTATTCCGGTAGTTGGGGAGCTTGTGATCTATGATCACAAGGAGATTGGAGGGACCGATGCTTTGAGACGAGTCTTCCAGGATCCTCATGCCGACTGGTATGAGATGGCCTAGAAGGATATGGTATCGAGTTATGCCCCACGACCATCAGTGTTAGCAGGTATGATCGGTGGTTTCCTTTATTCTGATTGTAGGGCAAAGGGACTCACTTGGGTGGGGTAGGATTCTAGAGGATATGCTTCTCCATGGGACCAGATATGCATGGGGATCATGTATGCTTTCCCATCTGTACTACGATCTTCACTAGGTCATATACACAGATGGGAAGAGTCTCTCCTATAGAGTGACACTTCTACAGATATTTGCATGGGAGCACTTTGCCATTATGTGTTCCATTGTTCAGAGGGATCGTCCCCTTGGGTTCCCATATGTCTATGCATACACAGGGCCTCTTGTCTAGTCGAGGCTAGGCAAGTTGGAGTATTGGTGACGTGTGCTAGATGATCTTGATACAGTCATCTGGAGACTGTATGTAGATTGTGATCCATGGGAGATAGATGATTTAGAGTTGCCCTATTGTACGAGATCCAAATATTTGATTGGATGCACCCCATACATTATTGAGTAGTTTCTAGTGATGAGAGTCTTGAGGTAGCTAGGGTTAGTACAGATGATGCCGCAGGGTGTGGCACATTATGCCAAGCACCGGGAGGATATACCAGAGTGGGGTCCTATTGTGACCATTAAGGTAGCACGATCATAGTATTTGGAGTTGTAGTCAATGCAGTGGGCTATGCATCCGGAGGTTACAGATGCAAGGATGACAGACGAGTATGCGGCATATTTTTACACACATCCCTTTCCGAGGTTTACTAGTCCAGAGAAGCCTGCTCCATTATTGGGGGGACCGATTATACAGTGAGGATGAGGGCAGGTATAGGCACAGGCAATAGTAGGGCAGCCACAGGGAGAGGCTCAGGCAGGGGCAGAGGATGTAGTAGCCATGGATATTGATGAGAAGGGAGAGGATGGGGATGACTCTGACAGCTAGGATGATAGTAGTGATGATAGTGGGGATGACAGAGGTGGTCGGGGTGGAGGACAAAGATATTTCTTTGATGTGCCCTTCAGGATGAGGCCATGAACCTCGAGAGTGGTGGACTAGCTAATTACTTCGGCTCCATGGATCATTATCAGGGCTCCCTCACAGGGATAGATTAATGCATTGCAGGCAGAGGTTTAGACTCTTCAGAGTCAGTTGGCACAAGCTCAAGGGACGATCAGTCAACTACAAGCACAGGTTGCACAACCACCACCTCCTGACCCACAAGTAACGCATCTTACGGTCGAGAGGGACAGCTTCCGAGAGAGATGTATACAGTTCGAGGGGGTAGCCAAGAGACTTCTTAGATCATTTGAGAGAACCTCTATTGGAGAGGTTGTAGTAAGGGGACTAGAGACTGCTTGGGAGGCTGAGTATTACAGGATGAGGTATTTTGAGGCAATACCATCCGAGAGGAGGATTGCCTTCACTCAGTCGAGTACTCAGTCTCAAACCCACTCACGCAACCATTCCAGGAGTGCTACCAGGAGTGTGGGTCAGCCAGTCAGATGAGAGATCAGAGCTTCTGGGAGCAGAGATCCATCGAGACCCACTACCTTAGGAGGTAGCAGTAGCCATGTTCCATGGCCAGATGCCCCTTAGTGATGAGCATTTTGATATGTTTATTCCATTGTATTTGATATATCTTTTTGAAACATTTGATATCCTTGTATTCCTGGACATTTGTTTTGATGAGATTTATGAGATGCAGTGGTGATTCGATTATGCATGTGTTATGGATGATTTATGCTTATGTTATGGATGCATGTTTATTTCTATATGCTATGTTGTGTATGATTTTCATGATGTATGATGATGCAAATGATTTTCTTTCATTTTATGTATGATAAAGTAGGATGTGTTGTGATGTAATGATTCTAATATGATGATGTATGATGCAATTTTAAAATGATTTTCTTTCATAATGTATGTAATGAATGCAAGATGTAAGATGTAATAGTGAATGCTTTTAATGATGTGAAAATGATATGATGTAATGATGAATGATTCAAATGGAACATACTAGAGTGAGATGAATGGATAAATGATATGATTATGAAGATGTAATATTTAAATGAATGAGATGCATATGACATGGATAATGATGTAAGGTGATAATGATGATAATGATGTAATGGAAATGAACATGATAACCTAAATGATGATGTGAAATGGATGATATGGATGCAATTTTATTATTAATGTAGATGATGTGAATCAAAAGGAAAATGTAAATGTTAATGTTATGATATAATAATGAATGACCTATGCACATGATATGAATATGATGAACTAACAATGAAATGATGATGCAAAATGTAAATGCAATAATAATGATACCCTAAATGAGTTTTGGAAAAATGATATGAGTGATAATGAAATGACATGTAACAAATTTCCAGTCGTACTCAATCATTGTCTTAAAAGATATCCAAGAAGTTTGGCCAACCCTCAAAAATCTATTAAAACAACCCCAAAAATGTAAATGAATTATGTAGTCCTAAAAATGCAGTAATTAACTATTCTCCCTGTTGCCATTTCATGTTGTGCTTGGTTTTCATCATTGATCCTTTTGGTATGTTGAAATTTAGTACAAGCATCAAAGGGTATGTTAGCACCAATGATGACCTGAGTATTGCTTGCATAAACAGATAAAAGTTAACCATTTTCCTATGCAAATTCCGAAATGTCATCAATGATACATTGTAGAGCATGTCCCACGACAAATTTGCACAATACTAATGATTAGCTTACAGACAGCAAGCAAAGAAAAATCATACTTCTTCCTTGTGATTCTAGTTTAGTACATCATGGAATCACTCCAAAGACATGATGTCATCAAATATCGAAACAACAATTGCAACTTATTGCTTTAAGTTTATCATTCATTTTATTTAGATTAAGATCATCCAATTTGTTCATTTATCAAAATAGTCATGCAACCTCCTTGTAATTTGAAAAATTTGTTGTTTCTTGATATTTTGATTCTAGACACGTGTTGCCATTTTTCCCCAAAAAGCTCCAAGAAGTAAACTGCCCCTAGTGACCTTGTACTTCGACTCTTGCTAGATACAACTACTGCTAAGGATAATCCTAATTCATCAAGCCATGATGAGGTCCTTGTCATTTCAAGGAGATGATGCGATCTGAACTGTGATGGTGGGACATGTGTGTGATGCCGATGAAAAGATGGATAGAATGAATCCCAATAGATGAGAGAGCCAAATAAAATCACAAACAATGCCTGCTTGCCAAGTTTTCACCATTTGTTTTTATTGCACTTTTTCTTGATTTTATGATTTTTTTGTTATTACCAAGACGCCTATTTGCTAGATTTTCATCAAGGCAATGATTTTTATTTTTTTTCTTTTTTTGTATTTTTGCTCTTTTTGATTTTTTTGTAGTTTTTTCAAGACTTTTTATATTGTTTTTGATATTTTCTCAGGAATTCTTATATTGTTTTTGATATTTTCTCGAGACTTTTTATATTGTTTTTGATATTTTCTCGGGCGTAAAACTTCTTCAGATGAATGTTGTTGGTTGGATCTTCAAACAAGTCCCTGTCTACAGTTGACAACGGATATGCCCCTGATCTGTACACTGCAATGATAACAAAAGGGCCCAACCAATTAGGTTTGAACTTGCCTTTCTTTTCCCGATCCTGTTGATTACGAGGGTTTTCTTTGAGAACTAAATCACCCACTTGAAAAGTTCATGGTTTGACTCTATGATTATAGCTGCAGGACATAATTTGTTGATATCCCTTCAAATGATTAACTACAGTTTGACATCATTCGTCAAGAAGTCCAAGCTCTTGCAACCTTGATACTCTATAGTCTTCATCATTTATTAACCCTTTTAGTGATACTCGAAGTGAGGGAATCTCGACTTCTAGTGGTAGAACAACTTCTGCTCCATAGACCAAAGCATAAGGGGTAGCTCTTGTTGGTGTGTGAATACTTGTTTTGTACGCCCATAATGCTAGATTTAATTAGACATGCCAACCATGACCTACGTCATACTGTCTTCTTCAAAATATTTAGAATTTTTTTGTTTGAAGCTTCAGCTTGACCATTCCCTTGTGGATAGTAAGGCGTACAAAACCTGTGTTGGATTCGGAATCTTTCACATAGCTCATCAACATCCTGATTTTTAAAGGGTCTTCCATTGTCTATGATAATGGAGTTGGGAATACCATATCGGTAGATGATATAGTTCAAAATGAATGAAGAGATTTGTTTGCCAGTAATAGTTGTGAAGGGAACAACTTCAATCCATTTAGTGAAATACTTAGTGGTTGTAATGATGAATTTATGTCCATTTGAAGATGATGGGTGTATCTTACCAATCAAGTCCAATCCCCACTGAGTGAAAGGCCATGTTGTGGTGAAATTTTGTAATTCCTGAGTAGGAGCGTGAATGAGATTCCCATGAATCTGACATTTTTCACATTTCTTCACAAAGATAAATGATTCCTTCTACATGGTCGGCCAGTAATAACCCAATCGAACAAGTTTCTTTGCTAAGGTTAGTCCACTTGAGTGTGTCCCATGAATTCTACCATGTACCACTTGTAAGGCCTTTTCAGATTCATCGCGTTCGAGACATCTAAGGAGGGTACCATCTAGACCACGCTGATATAAGACGTTAGTAATTAAGGTGTAACAGGATGAATGACGGATGAAATTTCTTTTCTAATTCCTAGACAAGTCTAAGGGTAAAATAGTATCCTTTAGGTAAGTGTAAATTTGGGCATACAAGGGAGAGTCAGAATTGGCTAAGTGGAAAGTGACTTGAGTTTCAGGATTGTCATGGGTGGGAGAAAACAATTGTTCCACTAGGAAATCATACCGTGTTTGATTCTCTGTCAACTGAAGTAGAGAGGTGATTGTATCCATAGCATCTGTTGCTTTATTATCAATGCATGGAATTTGTATGAACTTGATATTAACAAATTATTTCTTGAGATCTTCCACCATTCTTTTGTAAGGTATCAACTTGTCATCTTTAGTTTGATATTCGTCATTGATTTGATTTATAACAAGTTGTGAATCACCAAAAACTTGAAGTTCTGTGATTTTCCAGTCTACTGCAATTCTTATGCCAATTACTAATGCCTCATACTTAGCTACATTGTTTGTGCAGGGAAACATTAGCTGATAAGATTTTGGAATTGTATGTCCTTGAGGTGTAATAAAAAGAATCCCGACTCCTGAACCATGTTGAGTGTAATAACCATGAAAGTAGAGTGCCCATGACTATTGGAGAACTGTTGTGAATACATTGGCATTAGGAAAAACAATGTGTATTGGGTGTTCTGTTGGTAGTGGTGCTTCCACTAATTGATCTAAAATTACCTATCCCTTGATAGCTTTCTGATCCACATAATGAATATCAAATTCGCTTAGGATCATAATCCATTTAGCCAACCTTCCAGTTAAGGTTGCCTTACTTTGAAGATATTTGAGTCGGTCAATCTTAGCCACAAGATTTACTATATGAGTTAGCATGTAGTGTCGTAACTTTTGAGAAGTGAACACCAATGCTAAGCAAGATTTTTCAATAAAGGTATAATTTAGCTCATGACTTGTCAAGGTTCGATTGATGTAATAAATTGCTCGCTCTTTTCTTGAGTTGTCTTCCTGTGCCAATAATGCTCCTAAAGACACTTCTGTGGCAAAAATATATAATATGAGAGGTGCACCTTGCACTGGTGGAATCAATACTGGTGGATTCATGAGATACTACTTTATATGATCAAATGTTGCTTCACATTTTTCCTCCCACTTAAATGGAATATTCTTGTGTAAGAGGTGTGTAAATGGTAAACTTTTATCTGCTAGTTGAGCAATGAATCTGCGACTAGATTGTAACCGTCCCTGCAAAGAGCATAGTTGACTAATGTTCCTTGGTGGTGGCATATCAAGAATTGCTTGTACCTTAGCTAGATCCACTTCAATTCCCTTTTCTGATGCAATGTAACCTAATAGCTTTCCAGATTTCACTCCAAAGACACATTTCTTTGGATTAAGTCTTACTTTGAATTGTTCCATTCTTTTGAAAATTTTAGATAAGATATCGATGTGTCCTTCTCTAGTGTTAGACTTGGCAAGAAGATCATCAATGTAATCCTCCATGAATGTATGCATCATATCATGAAAAAGTATTGTCATTGCTCGTTGGTATGTAGCTCCTGCATTCTTCAGCCCAAATGGCATTATGTTCCAGCAATAGGTACCCCAAGGACATGTGAACGCTATTTTATCCTGATCTTTTGGTGCCATATTTATCTGGTTGTATCCTGAAAATCCATCCATTAATGAGTACATTACATGTCCAGCAGTCAAATCAACAATCATATCTATGTTTGGCAAAAGGAAGTCATCTTTAGGACATGCTTTGTTCAAATCCCTCAAATCTATACAAATTCTTATCCTTTCATCTGGCTTTCAAATAGGTATGATATTGGAGATCCATTCTACATAGTCCATGGACCGAATGAATCTGACATCTAAAAGCTTTTTTAATTCCTCTTTAACCAGTAATGCAACATGTGGATGCATTTTTCTGAGTTTCTGCTTCACAGGTTTTCCCCCCGGCATAATAGATAGATGATGCATGATGAGATCTGGATCTAATCCAAGCATATCTGTGTAGGACCATGCAAAATTGATTTGATTATTCTTGAGAAATTATGTGAATCTAGGTACTTCCTCCTCTGTTAGAGATGCGGCCAATTGGAAGATTTTGGGATGCTCTGTAGAACCTATGTTGAGTGCCTCTGTTGGTTCAATTAGAATAGAAGACCTTTCCTGATAATGCTCCTGAAGAGTGTCAAGTTTCCCATCCTTCGGTGCCTTTGAAAGGTTTTCACCATTGGATACACTTTTTATTTTTCTCTTTTCTTGATCTAATACTACCTTTGTTAGGTTTTCACCATTAGATCTTTGTTTTATATTATTTATTTCATTGCTGAGAAACTTTGCACTTTCCTATTGAAAAATTTAATCTTGTGATTCCCTGGTGGAACTTGTTTCTGATTGGCATGAAAAAAGAAAGTTGATGATGGTTTCATCATTGGGAAAAGTTGGGACATCAATAGGTGTGATTTGTTCCCAAGCAATGAGTTTAGGATAGAACAAAGGAAATGGATTATTAGGATGAGTAAGGTCACTGGCCATCAGGGTCATGATGCTATTGTTAACATCATCATAGGGGAGGTCTAGGATGGTATCCTCCTGTGAATGATCTATTTCACTTTGAATCGAATCGGTCTCACTTGAGTCATGATCACTTTGTAGGACGTAATCAAGTGGAGGCCTTAAGCTTTCCCCTTGTAAGAATGCGGGTGTGAATTTGTGTATGACATCCACCCTTTTCTCTGAGATGAAGGTATCATCAGAGAAGTCACCCCATTCATGTTTATTAGAGTCAGTGTTAGAATTGTTTACTTGAATTCTCAGAATTGTTTTGGTTAAATCCTCCTTAGACATTCTTTGTACTACTTCTTCCTTTGTATCTTCACCATATCCTAACCCAGTTTTATCAATTGGGTGCGTTGTTTTTAGTTGGACAGGTTCAACAATACCTTCCTTCCTTTTACCTATAGGGCCATTTCCTTCATAACCCATTTGTTGCATGATAGCATAACCTTTCCCATACTATTATGTGGGTAACTTGACATGTTGTACTAATTCTTCTTCATCTTTATAGAGCCAATCAAGGATAGCTCTATCTTCCATTTCAGTTTCTTTGATAAATATCCCATTAAACTTGGTGATGGGAACTGAAGCTGAGGCTAAAGCCATTGTAGCCTATTGTATGGATGTTGCTGGTTGACAATGGGATCTTGGAGATAGAGGTAGATTAGAGAGAGATAAAGAATATTCTCCCACTCCATTATCTTTCAATTTTAGCTTGGTGCCAAAATTACTTATCATTTCACTTGCTTGTTCATTGTTCTTGGAGGTAGAGATGGCCAAGGCCTCTCTATTGTGTGGGACAAGTGTGTCCTGAGTTGCTCTTAGGTTAGAGCAAGTTTGACTGCTAATGTGATCAGTAGGTATGGTTACTTCTTGTCCATCATATGGAAACTTCAAGCATTGATGATAAGTAGATGGAACAACTTGCATGTTAGGGATCCATGGACGACCCAAGAGTATCTTATAATTTAGATCCTGATCTAGAACCTGACAAAAGGTATTCTTCACAATAGGTCCCACTCTGATTGGTAGCATGATGAGGCCTTCAGAAGTCCTTTCCTCATCATCATATGCCTTGATTGTAATCCTCCTTTGTGGATCTATAGATTTTGCTAAATATCCCAAAGCTAGGACTAATTTCAAAGTACAAATGTTTAATCTGGCTCCCCCATCTATTAGGACACGTCTAATGCGGGCTTTGTGAACCATGACCTCTAAGTAGAGTGATGAATTATGTGGATGGGTTATGGATGAGTCATCTTTTTTAGTAAAGGATAAACATGTGGATGAGGACAAGTGTCCCACCATGGCTTGAAATTTATTGATATCCAGATCAGGGGATACAGTTGTATCAACAAGGGCCTTTTCCAGAATTTCCTTATGTGTAGGTGATAACTTTAAAAGTTCCAAGATAGAAATTTGGGCTGATGTTTTTCGTAGTTGATCAACCAAATTGTATTGACTTGGAGGGGGAATTGTTGCTTTAGATGAGCTTCCTTTGACAATGATTTTGGCTTGTCCCCTTGTCGTAGCATTGACCTCTCGATATTATTGCTTACCTTTGATTCAAATAGCATTGACTTGTTGATCATCAGTATAAATATGATTGATTAAACATAATTAACATTCTTGCCCTTGTCACCCAAAGATTCTCCTTTTTGATAATTAGGGAGAGGATCCTTGAATGCTTGATGGTCATTATTGGAATTATGTCCCTAAACCATGATGGTATGGTTATCAATCAAATCCTGAACAATATTCTTCAACCCTTGGCAATTGTTTGTCTTATGACCTTTGCACCTATGATAATCACAAAAGTGTGAGTCATTCCATGATGGTGGTTTAACTCGAGGCTCATAGTCTCTTTGCGGTGGCAATGTAATAGCATTTTGATTCAATAACTCTTTGAGAATGGATTCCAAAGATTGGCCCAAGGGAGTGAAACTCCATCGGTTCAAAAAATACGAAGATCTGGGCATATTTGAATTTTAATTATTGCCAGAATTATTTCCATGATTATTAGTTGCATTCCCTAGATTAGAAACATTTCCTTGGGTATTATAATTTCTAGCATTATTGCTACGTTGAACACCTGACACATTAAGGATGGTAGGCTTTGCATTCACATTGTTAGCATCTACTACCCCATCATTCACAACATTTTTATTTCGATTCCAAAATCGTGACTTGTCATTGTTGTTATTATGGTTGCTGTTGTTGTTGTTGTACGAATTTGAACCCTCTTTATCAATTTTCAGAACTCCACGCTCGATCAAAGCACCTTCAATAGTAATTGTGTTTTCAATCAATTTTTCAAATGATTGAGGACAGTGAAGGTTTAGTCTGTAACTCATTTCTCGATTTAGACTATCGATAAAGATCTCCATCTTCTTTGTTTCAGGAATAGGGCGAGAGTATCTAGCAAACACGTTTCTCCACCTTTGCAAAAATGTAGTGAAAGATTCCCCCACTTTTTGTTTCACCTTACAAAGATCAAGCATGGTTATCTGGTGTTGGATGTTGTAAGAGTATTGTGATATAAACTTGTTTATTAAATCCTCAAGGGTTTTGATGGGGGGAGTGATCTTTGAAAGCCACTCCATGGATTTTCCACCTAGACTTCATGGAAACAATCACATTAAATAGGTATCGTCATGAGCGAATTCTAAGCTCATATATCGAAAATCCCTCACATGTTCAATGGGGTTAGTTTTCCAATTATACCTATCAAATTTATGGATTTCGCAATGTTTTGGAAAAGGAATCATTCAAAGACTCCTATAAAAAGGATAAGGACATATGTCATGCAAAACATACTTCTTTGTGGTACCCCCTTGCATTTCTTTTATTTTCCCTTGTAATTCCTTGATCTATTGAGTAAGGGCACTGAAATCATTAGGAGGAGTTTTAGGATTTTCTTTAATCCCTTCTGTGTCAAAATCAATAGGTAACTTAGCTCCTTGATTAGCTAATGAAAGGAAATATCTTTCCTTGTTTCGTTCTAAAACTCTTTCCATAAGAGTATGGAATAGGGGATCCTGCTCTGCTTCTTGGAGTTTTTCTTTCGTTATTTCTTTAGTATTTGAGTTATTATAGGGAATCTCTTCCCTCTCACTATTATCACCCATTTTGCTTAATGTACTTTCTCATTCATCTTTTTCTATGTGCTCTTGAGATCTCGTGACAACAGGCATAAGCTTCACTCAAATTCTACTAACCTTGATCAAAAGAATGAAATAGTGCAATGTTGATGGATATGAAAGTTAGGATAGAATGAAGATTCCATGATTTAAAAGACATTTTTTAATCTTTAGCTCATGATTCCCTGATTGAAAGGATGAAAATCCTGTTTGCGGGAATTAAACCAAAGGTCAAAAATAAACATGATTTTGCACTTTGTGAGGTTTGATCATAGCTTTGTAAAAAGATGGATTTGATGGATGCCTAATGTGCTTGAGTTCTCTATTGCAGAATTTGATTGGGACGAGTAGCGTACATAATTGCAGGTTGGGAAATATAAGAAGAATGAATATGCTGATTGTGGTTGTGCCTTTGAGAAAGGGCTCACGAGTATAAGGGTTCTGTAGCATAATCGTCACTGAAACCTCTAATATAGTTGTGATATCGGTGAATAAAGGTCCTATGTTCAAGCAAGACCTTTTGACTTTGGTATAGAAATTTCCTCTTCTTCAATAACTTCTTATAACCGAGGGATTTCTTTGGCTTTCTAATTTTGCTTTCTAGGGACTTCTTAGAAAAAGTTGTAGAATTCCAAACTCTGAGCATGGACGAGACTAGACTGATATGATTGATTTCTGAATGTCAGAAAATTACCTAGGTTCGGAAAACACATGCGCCAAAATAGTACCTAAATGCACCAAAACAGACTTCCTATGCATCAGAATAGAGCACAGATGCGTTGAAACAGAGCATGGATGTGTCGAAATAGAGCATAGATGCGTTGAAATAGAGCATAGATGCGCTGAAAAAGAGCACAAATGCGCCGAAATAGAGCAGCGATGTGCTGAAATAGAGCAGCAATGCATTGAAACAGAGCAGCAATGCACCAAAACAGAGCAGCAATGCACCAAAACAGACCTGGGATGTGCTAAATTATCCGTTTAGACTTCTGAGATAGACATGTTTGGATGGTTTGATATTTTTGGATGATCTTAATCTATTTTAAATGTGAAAAACACAGCATAGAGAAGTAGACAATTGTTTTGTTTATCCTAAGATCTAAACAAAGAGTGTATGTTCTTGAGATTTTCACAAGTTTGGAACAAAATAAGCACTTCAGTCAGACTCACTCTTAATTTGTCAAATAGGTCATCATAGTAATCACAACCCATAGCTTAAAATCACGTCGACTCACATAGCCATGTCACCCCCTAGAGGGCGCCTGTGCTTTTGTCTTTTTCAGGTGCGTACTCAAGGTGACGGAAGTGGATACCAAATCCCCTGAGCAAACAATCTGTGGTGATTATATGGTGAGTGTCTTGGGGGCAGATTCTTCCCTCCCCTTGCATTGTGATTAGAATGATGTTTGGATACTGACTCGGCTGGCTTTCTACACTATGGTTTGTAGTCAAGGTTTCCATTCGGCGCGGCAATAGATAAAATCCCTCAGGAGACCTCCCAATCTTTAGAACAAAGACTTTGGGGATGGTTATCTTTGCATATTGCCATCGAATTGCGGACTTTCCCCGAATTCACTTTTGATTATAGTGGGTTTGAAAACCTGGCTTCGGTTGTTCCCACTTAGGTCGTTCCCGTAGGGTGAGTACTTTTTCCCACTACAGCAAGCCCTCTAAAAGATGTAATAAAGTATAAACATTGCAGGAAAATAAAAAGGCAGTCTGGTATTTTGGTCACCCAGTTAAGGGGAGAGCATAGACCTATTGCCACAAACAAAGCAAACAATGTTCTTTTTATAGCAGCAAATGACAATGAACTAAACTAGGTGAAGATGTTGCTTCACAATAGGCATGGGGTTCATTTTAACTGCAAAAATAGTGTGTGGTGACTACCCTAGGATTGATAGATTCTAGATTTTAAATTTCTATCCTAGGATTGGTTCATTTTGCCTTAAAAACTTGAAATGAAATTTTTTGTCCGCGGATGGCATCAAAATCAATTTTTTTGTTTACAAACCCCCTATATGTGCTAAGACAAGTCCCCAATGTGCCAAAATAGTTACTGGATGCGCCGAAAGATCAGTACGGGATGTGCCAAAATAGCCCCCGAATGCGTTGAAATAGTCTCTAGATGCACCGAAATAGTTCGGGGATGCACTAAAATAGTCTGTCTATGCGCCAAAAGAAAGCTCGTATGCGTCAAAGTGCAACTCTAGTCCATCATCTATCAGAAAATATCTACAATAAAAAAAAATATTAAAACGGGGGGATGCCCCACGGTGGGTGCCAAAAATGTGTTGTTAGAAAATGTGGATTAATTAAATAGTAAACTAACACACCGATAAGACATTATATTAAATAAATCTAATTAAAAACAATAAATGCAAACTCTAATAGCTTCTTCAAATTCATCATATTGTCCTCTATCTCCAAGGATTTGATTAAAGGTGTTGGCTCTCAGTTGTGTAAGCAATAGCTTGTTGAAATGGCAGCTTAGGAGAATGAGATTAATTGAAAATGCATGTGCATGTGCATGACTAAATGATTTAAGCTATGAAGTTGAAAAGATATGATGCTAGAATGCTGATAATACTAAAATGCAACTATAATAACTGCGTAAGAAATCTAAGATTTGAGGTGTCCTTTCAACTCACAAGAGGGTTGTATTTATAGATTTTTGAGGGAAAGAATCTAGTTGGCAAGGATCAACGGTTGAGTTTAAACCTGTTAAGATGAACGGTGAAAGATCAAGAAGTTGAAAAAAAGATAGAAGGTTAAGAGAAAGATGGAAGATGTTTCCATAAATTAAATAAAGAATATTTAATTATGTGTGAGAGATGATAAAAAGCGCTTTAATTAAATATATAAAATACTTAATTAAATATGAGAGGAAGAAAGTTTCTAATTAAATATTATAGAATATTTAATTATTGTGGAAAGAAAGCCTTTTAATTAAATATTTTTAGAATATTTAATTATGTGGAAAAGAATAAAGATTTAGAAAGAAAGCGTTTAATTAAATATTAGAAATATTTAATTATGGAGAAAAGAAGAATATCATTTAAATTTGGAATTTAAATTTGTGATAATTAATATAAATAAATTGTGAAATCTATTTAATTAATTAAGAGGAAGATGGCAATAATTAAATAAAATTATTTATTTAATTAAACCAGAAGAATTGGAAAAATTAACAATATAAATAAATAGTTATATTTATTTATATGTAGATGACTTAAGAATATTAATTAAATAATTCATATTTAATTAATTAGCAGGTTTGATTAACTGTGACCATTTTTAGATGTGTACAACTTGTGTTCACTTGCAATATCAAAAGTCATGAAAGTAGTACTCAAGTCATCATGGTCTAACTCATACTACTGATGCTTGTACTCACTTTCAACATTTTAAAAGGCTCAATGATAAAAATATTCTTAAGGTGGTAATTTTTGCATATTTACTTTTGCATGATTACATTAGATTGCATTTATGTTGGTTTTGCATCTGTAGAGAATTTTGTTCAAAAGACAGGTAACAAATTCATAACTATGCTAACATTCATTATTAATGGATTGAGTATACTTGTCATTCAAAAAAAATCATCATTATCATAGAGTTATATAATCATTTCCATTGCATACATTAGAAAACATTATTATTTTATTTCATCACTCATACATTCCATCATATATTTTGCATCATATCATATTTTTCAAATCATCACATCATAAAATTACATGAAAAAAACTATCAAAAAACAAAATCTCTATATGAGTTGCATATTCATTCATCCATTTATCATATCATATATCTACATTATTCATATATCATTGCAACATCACATTCAAAAATCATGCATATGATACATTATCATGTAATTTATATATAAACATCATCATCCATCTATTAATCCATGTAAATAACTACATACATCATAAATCCATAAATCATCATTATTCAAGTTATCACATGGTAACAACATAGATAGAACATCATAAATCATAGCATATCACATGATCATTAAATGCATCCATAACATTATCATATAGATCAAAACATAACATATAGAATAGAGAAATTAAATGCATCTATCATAAAACCATAAACAACACATATAAATAGATCAATCCACTATATATCATATATATCTCAAAAATCATAATGTCAAGTATACAATGATGTTTGAAATAAAAAGAGATACAACATCAAAAATGGTTGTGAATCATAAAATTGGATTATACATCATGTTTCAGATATCATAGAATCACATCATGCAACTATGTTGTGCTACCTCCAAATGGTGCATGCATCTCTGGACTAGTCCCTCTACCACTAGATGTACTAGGATCTCTCGGATCTCTCTGTGGAGGCTGAGTCACACCCATGCTAACAATCCTAGAATGAGTCTTGTTGGATTGATACTATGTATAACTAACTCTCTGCCTAGAGGGAACTGCATCATGGTATCAGCCTCTATAAAACTCTACCTCTCTACCCACATAAAGAACCTCTCTCATATAATTTTGTACTTTGATACCATCAGCTAATCTCTGTAACCTCTTTGTAGTAGTTTGTGCCTATTCTGCAACCTATCTAACTACATCTCGCTTTGTTGTGAATGAGGCAATTTATGCCTGAGTGACAACCAATTATCCCTTTACTTGAGAAAGAGATTGTGCATGAGCCTAGGCCTATGTCTGCATCAGACACTGTGTCTACACCAATAAACCTTGAGCTTGTACCAACTACCCCTGTAAGGTCTATACTTGCACCTATAAACTCACAATTTGAGTTTGTTGATGTTTTGATGGTACCTCAATATGCACATGCTACTCAAAAGGAGCTACTAGTGATCACCTCTTCCGAGGGACCATAAACTCCCACACATCTACGGTTGCATCTGACTCACCATCACAATCACCACCACCATCATCACAACCACTATCATCATCTCCCTCATCATCATCATCACCACCTCCTCAATCATCACCATCATCATCATCACCACCTCCTCCATCATCACCATCATCATCATCTCCCTCCTCATCATTGCTACTACCCTCCTCCAAATGTAATGGAATTGGCTCATCAGGAACAGTAATCCATGGAAAAGGATGTAGAGCCAAATACTCTGCATAATTTACTATAACTAGAACCTTAGTAATATTAGGATGAATATCCTAAACTAAAGGTTGTAGATCCTGGTTCTCCTAAATGAAAACATCATATGAAAGATAGGATTCCCAATCTATATAATCTATCTGATTATGGCCATAATGAGCAACACCCTAGGGCAAGCCCTGTAGGATACCATACTGCCTGAGCACCCTCCTGATTAAAAATATCTCCAATAATCAATGAGTCTGACCAATCGATAGCAATGATTGAGAGAGATACGACAACTAAATATCATCATCATCCTAGTGCTCACAGTCTAGATAAGGCTACTATGTGACAACCTTAACACTGTCCAACACTCTCCTTCAATTATCTAACTTACCTAGTCTAGGATGAGTAAGATGACCTGCATAAATGTGCACATATGGCCTCATGGCTAGCTGCTATCTCACCATCACTGGATGTGTAATAGCTAAATGTTCCCATGCCCACACCTATAATAATGAAACCCCTACAGACAAACTCCTCCTCAGAGGTAGACAACCGAATGTAAATCATGATAAAGATGGTTAAGCATAAACATTCCCCATGCATATATGGTACCATTCAAAACCATACTCTCGAATGCACTACCCCAACCAATAGAAATTCCCTTTGACCTACAATCAAAACAAAGGAACCCTCCAATGAAACCAACAAGAAGATAAGGAAAGGTAGCATAGGCATCCACCATATCATGTGATGGAATCTCACACCCACTAATATGATCATCTTGAAATACTCTATGGAGAGCATCAGTCCCACCCTGCTCTGTAGAATCATATAGCACAAGGGCACTGACAACAAGAATCCTCAAAATCTGTCATACATCCTCAGGAGTGACGGTCATCTCACCAGTAGGAAGGTGGAAGGTATTATGCTCGCTATGCCACCTCTCTGCTAGGGCTGTCAGGAGACCCCGATTAATTTGAATCTAGGGCATAGATAATAGAGATGCAAAACCATGTGTAATCACTATTTTCTTAGGCTATACTAGCTACGATATCAAATTAAAAGTCCTCAAAAACCACTCTTGAACCTTTATGTTTATCAATGCCTCCTATCATCACAAAATATTGAAAGTTAGTAATCTTTGTCAATTCACCAAACATCAATCAGTCTATCAAATCTAAATAGCTCTAGTAAGACTTTGATCAAATCTCGTGAGCGACCATCAATCAACCTCTCCTATCATGAGGTCAATTAATCAAATCAACCTCGCCTATCATGAGGTTAATTATCGTCAATAAAATCATCGAGCCTCACATATCATGAGGTTAACACCATGTACTCTAGTGAGATCATTAATCATATCAAATCAATGGCTGACATGATCACAAACGACAAAAAATAAGGACAAAATTGACATAATACATCAATTTGACTTAGATGCGCTAAAATAGAGTTTTTATATGCGACAATATTAAATGCATCATTAAAATGACTCAATGCACTAAAATAGGTTGTGAAAGTGCTAAAACATTCAATTTTCCATTTCAGTGGTTCAACATGCCACTTTAGGTGGTCAAAGTACTAAATCACTGGATGTGCCATTTCATCTAACCTACACACTACAAAATCTGCCCTGTGTGCTGAACTAACCTATGCACTACATTAGCCTACTGATGTGCAACCCTATCTCACCTAGGTGTTAAAACTATAGAAGAACTAATTCATCCTATCAATGCTCTAAAATAATTGACCTATGCGCTATTCTAGTTGACACGCTAAAATAAAAGTTGTATGTGCTAGTTCGGACTTCTAATGCTAAAAGAATTCAAAAATATAAAAGCCAAATTAAGTGCACGGAAAATGAAAAACACAAAAAATGAGGAGGTTCACCAGTAGGTACTAGAGGCTTGTAGGCGGCCAGGTGGTTGTTTCAACGAATGCACTCGAAATGGTGAGTGTGGTAGGGATTGAAATTTTGCTCCAAATGGCTCAAAATCACTCTCTCAAAATTTCAAAACTCCAATTGCACAAATGAATTCAAATTCAACCCTTTTTAACTTTTTAAAGAGTAATTAAAAGAATTTTAGTGGGATTTAATTAATTTATTTATTGTAGGATTAATTCATACTTTATCAGAGGGGAATTTTCATAACTCTTTGTCGAGAGATAAATTATTTCATCATCAAACCATTATCAAATAATTAGAAAATCATGAAAAATCATTTTTTTTTTTTTAAATTACCAAAATCCAGAAAAAATTCAAAAGTTCATCAATTTATCTCCCAAGGGGGCATATATCCATCATCACCTGAAAATCAATGTCTAGGCCATATCTAATTTTTTTTGTCGATACTAGAAGCAACATCAAAATTTTCTTTGAAGCAATGCATAAACACATCACTTCAAAGAGGGGCAAAATGTATACACCTAAAAATGGTCTTGATAATCTAATTAATTAAATATGATTTATTGGATTAATTAACCTTTAATTATTCTACTATTAAATAAATAGAAATATTTATTTATATAGTTCACTTTTAATTCTTCAATATTTATTATATTATTTCTTCTTAATTAAATAAACAAATTTAATACTTTTTTTTATTTAATCACCACACTTCTTCCATATTTATTTAATAAACATAGACATTTTTAGTTTTGTTTATTAAATATCTTCTTTTCCTAAATTGAATAAATCCAAATATTCAATTAAAATATATTCTACATCTAATCATATCCACCTACCAAATTAGATATGAAATGTCTAATTTAATTCATCTAAACCTTCACAGTCAAATTTGTAGGAGACTCCTTCATCTTCTTCCATCGACTCTTCCTATCATCTGGTCAAGTGTTTTTGTGGGGAGGAATAATCTCCATAATCGGCTCTAACTCCATCTTTCACCATTGAATCCTCAAGATTGAATCCAAACCTTTATTGTGTTGCCCTTTCACAAATATGCTACCAGGAATCTAAAAATACAACCTCTCTCTACAGGAAAAGGATTTGAATTTTGTGCAAAATTACTTTGTAGGAATAGCAATCAAGAAATTATCAAGCATTTTATCATTTAGCAATTATTATTTAGCAATAGAATCAATCATAGCATTTTAGCATAGAATCAATATCATGGCTTTTTATTTAGCTACATCATAGTTTTTTGTAGCTTCTATCAAATTTCATGTCAATTTAGATTACAGTTGCATCAATATCATTTAACCATCATCATATAGGATTATATTCCTACATTTAGTAGCATCTCATTCTCTAGATTGGAATTTTAACAATCACAATGCTTACAAAATTTGAGAGCCCTGTGATTTAATAAATCTTTGGAGATAGAGAGAAATATGACACTTTCAAGAGTTTTATTGTTTAACTAGATTCATTACTATTGATTCTCTTGATATAATGTCTTATTAAGAAGTGTTGTTTGTTATTTTACTTATTTTACTTATTCCACACTTACAATTGCTAATCATTTGAATGCTTTTAATATGTTGATTGCTTAGTTAGAATCTGTGGGTGTGAAGATTGATGATGAAGATCATTGTATGCTATTGTTATGTTCTTTTCTGGATTCGTGGGATCACCTGGTGAAGGCGATTGGGAGCATGACAACCACTTTCAAGATGGAAGATGTGGTTACTTCTTTTTTATCAGAAGAGATGAGAAGGAAATATTCTGGGATGGTGAAGGAGGCTCTTGTTGTTTGAGGCAGATTGAAATAAAAAGACAAGAAGAAGGACAAGAGGTCCAAATCAAAATCAAAAGGGAGATCAAAGTCTCCTAGCAAAAATTCCAAGGTGAAGTGCTAGAATTATGGGCAACCTAGTCATATCTAAAAGGATTGTAAAGAGGAGAAAAAGAAGAAGAAGAAGAACTCTTCTGAAAATGATTCTTCTCATAGTGATGTAGATGCCTTCATTGCAGCCTTGGAAACTCAGACATTAGATGAGGTCTGGTTGACTGATTCTGGAGCATCCTTCCACATGACGTCTCATAGATATTGGTTCACTAAGTATGAAGATACCATGGTGGAAAGGTGAATTTGGCAAGTGATTCATCTCTAGAAATTTTTGGTCATGGAAGAGTGAAGGGAATCAATGATGTAATGCATATACTAGGTTTGGCTTGAAATTTACTTTTTGTACGCAAGCTAAATGATGTTAGAGTGCAAGTATTTTTCTCATGAAATGGCTGCAAAATGACTAGAGGCTCGATGGTGATGGCTAGGGGTGCTCAAATTGGTACTCTGTACAAGTTGGATGCACTAGCAGTTCAATGCATCAATGTCTCTACAAAGTCACAAAAGCCTTGAAAAATAAAAACTTGGTTGAGGGGCTTGATGATTGTAACCTGGAATTTGAATTTTGTGAAAATTATATATATGGAAAACATCATTGTGTTTCATTTTACTCTAGTCCTCATAAATATTCTCATATACTTGATTACCTTCATTCTGATGTGTGTGGTCTAGTGAATATTCCTTCATTATTAAAATCTAAATATTATGTTTTTTTTATTGATGATTATTCAAGAAGGGTATTTGTGTATTTTTTAAAAAGTAAATAAGAAATGTTCAGTAAGTTTAATGAATTTAAAAACCTTGTGGACAATCAGATTGGACGAAAAATAAAGTGTGTAAGGACTGAAAATGGCGGTGATTTTTGTTATGACGAGTTCAAAAGGTATTGCAAAGACCATGGGATTAAAATGAATAGAACTACACCTTACACTCCACAACAAAATGGAGTTGTTGAAAAGTTGAATAGGACGTTGATGGAGAAGGAAAGAATTATATTGAGAAATTTTGGTCTAGAGAAAAAGTTTTGGGTTGAGGCTATGGCTACATCATGTTACCTATTAAATCGGTCTCTTTCATCAACACCTATTGAAAAAATACCTATGGAAGCTTGGTCTAGTAAGAAGCCCTCCTTGAGAAATATTCATTTTGGCTATGAAGCATATGTTTATGCGCCAAATGTGAAAAGATCTAAATTAGAAAATAAATCTGAAAAATGTATCTTCATTGGGTACGACCTTGGTGTGAAAGGATACAAGCTTTGGAAACCTGTGACTGAGAAGGTATTGTATAGCAGAAGTGTAATATTTTAGAAGTTGAAAGCTTCTATAGTGGATCTATAATCAAAGATGAAATAAATAGAAGAGAAAAATGATGTTGTTGAAATACCTCTAACTCCAAATAAAAGGAACAACACATTGATAGTGTACCTAAATATGAAGAGAGATTGAGTAGCTTTGAGAGTTTTGAACATGAAGAAGAACTTCCACCTCAGCCCCAGCTTGTGAGGAGGTCTACACATGAAAGGAAGTAACCTGATAGGTATGGATTCTCTATGTTGGATTCTAGTTGTTCCTATGCTTTTATTATTAACATAGATGAGCCTATGACTATAAAAGAGGCAATTGAAATGTCTAATTCAGATTCCTAGTTGGAAGCCATGAATGAAGAAATGGCATCATTAAGAAAAAAAGATACTTGGGATTTGGTTCCATTGCCTGAAGGTAGAAAGCATGTGGGTTGCAAATGGGTATTTAAGAAGAAAATTAGTCTGGATGTCTATATTGAAAAGTATAAAGTGAGGTTGGTTGCAAAGGGTTATTCTCATGTAGAAGGAATTCATTATGGGGAATTTTTTTCTCTATTAGAAAAGATGACATCTATCAAATTTCTCTTGTCACTTGCAGCAGCATATGACTGGGAGATTGAGTAGATGGATTTGAAGCCAAAATTTCTTCATGGTGATCTTGAATAAGAAATTTATATGTCCCAGCTAGAGCACTTTGTGAAAAAAGGTAAAGAAAATCTGGTTTGGAAGTTGAAAAATCTTTGTATGGAATAAAACTATCTCGTAGAATGTGGTACCAGAAGTTTGACACATCTTTTTTTTCATTGAGATTTGTAAGATTGAAATCTAATCATTGTGTGTATTACAAAGTTTAAAATGAACGTATTTTAATTATTTCCCTATACGTGCATGATATGTTATTCATTGGCAATAGTAATTTTATGATTTCTAATCTAAAATCTCAGTTGTTTGGAAAATTTGAAATGAAAGATCTGGGTGCAAAAAGGTATATTCTGGGGATAGAAATAACCAGGGACATAAATAGTAGAAAGATTTGGCTCAGCTAGATTAAGTATATTAACAATGTTCTAGAGAGATTTTGTATGACTAATTGCAAGGAGCAAGTTGTTCCAGTTTTGCAGGTTTTGCAGGGAATGAAGTTATATGTTGAAGATTGTCTAAAATATCCTATTGAGATGGAGGAAATGACCAAGATGCCTTATACAACTGTAGTTGGAATTTTAATGTATGTAATGTTATGTACAAGGGCAGGCATTGCCCAAGTAGTGGGAGTACTTAGTCATTTTATGGTGAATCTAGGAAGGACACAAAGGGATGTTGTGAAAAGAGTTTTTAGATATTTGAAAGGTACATCTCAGTAGGATTTATACTATCCTGATAACTCTTCTAGATCATAGAGATCTATCAAAATTCAAGGTTATGTGGATTTTGATTGGGTAGGGGACATTGACAATAGAATATCCACCAGTGGATATATTTTCATGGTGAATGGTGGTACAATTAGTTGAATGAGAAAGTGGTAGGTTGTAGTCACTTTTCCAATATGGAGGTAGAATACATGGCTGCTACACATGCTTGTAAAGAAACAATCTAGTTAAAACATTTGTGTTCTAACATTGGGTTTGATGCAAGACAGATTAAAGTTTACTATGACAATCAAAGTGATATTTGTCTAGTGAAAATCCTACTTTCCATGCCAGGACTAAACACATTGATGTGCAGTATTACTTTGTTTGTGACATGGTGGAAGATGGAAAGGTAAATTTGGAAAAGGTGGATACTCTAGAAAATGTTGCAGATGCATTGGTGAAACTAGTGAGCATAGACAAGTATAGGTGGTGTGCTAGTTCTATGGGCCTTGCTGCCCATGAATTTTAATAGCTTCTTGGTGATTTGGAGGTGTCAGTAAGATCTTCGTCAAGTGGGAGTTTTATGGAAATGTGTGCCTCAATATTACTAGCTTGAACCTCCTAAATGAGAAAATTGGTGAGACCCTTGGAATGTCTTATCAATGAGAAGTTGTGTTCTAAAGTCCTGAAGGGATCAAATAAGTGTGACCTCCTTGGACCTATCTCACTAATGGAAGTGATTGACCTAACTTGAATAGTCGGTGGAAATCCTTCCTCTCTTGTTTGATGGAAGGAGTTAGACCAATGAGTGATCATCGATGAGAGTCTGGTCGATGGTTCTCCATTAGGCTAACCCTTGGTACTTGGTGAAGCCTGTGGATGTTAGATCGATGGTAGATTTTAGATTGATGGACAGGATTGGTGGGACCTGGGACTTGTCTTACCGATAAGATCACCTGGAGGGAACTTCATCTATGGAACGTTGGAGGACCTCCTCCAAGGAAGGATGTTAGCCCAATGGACTTCATCGATGGGACTCTCACCGATGAAGATTATGAGCTAGAAGAACATCGGTTTAACCTCGGGGTTTAGTATAACCTTATGTACTGTCACCAATAGCATTGGTCTCGCTGATGGACATGTTCGGTAGGAATCTTGGTGATATTGGAAGACTATGGAGAAATCAATGGTAAATGGGTAGTTTTGTTTTAGTGAGACATGGACACTATCTCACCGATCCATGATGCAGTTGAACCTTTGTTTGACCGAATGACTATCCTACTTGGTGTTTGTGGACCAATGAGAGATGTAGGATGCAAATAGGTTAGCAGTTGAACTGTTGTGACTGTTCTCTTATGCAAGATCAACAAACTGTTGGAAAACTACGAACATAAGGAACTCTCTATAATGGTCATGGGTGTTGAACCATTTGAATGGTGGAAATGTTGTTTGATTGGAACAAGGATTGATATGAGTGAATTACATTGTATGTTTTAGGAAGCATTGGAACAATGTTGTTCTATGCAAGGTTGATTAGAGAAATGTTGTTGGTGTACAATTGACATTTGAAAGTGATGTTTGATCTCTATATGTAATTTTGTTTACTATAATACAAAGATGCTTTACTTGGTGTGGTGGGTTTTTCTCTCGTAAGGATTTTCCCACATAAATCTGGTGTCCAATTGTGTTGTGTTTATTTATCTATTCTATTATTTCTTTCATGTGCATCTTAATGGACTATAAATTGTAAAATTTAAAGACATATTTGCATTCTCCTCTAAGTATTGACATTAGGGGAGTTAGTTTCACACCTTTAATTTTCCTAACAATAGATGCTTAGAATAACAAATCTATACTAATCTAAACAACTTGAAATGATAATGGAATGAAAATGCAGTGGATTAATATGTTTAGAATAAAATATATGTTGGAAAAAGTGCATCAATGCTTACTGACATGGAACTCCTAAAAGAGCAGTATCGATGAGACCCTTAGATTGTCTTGTCGACAAGAAGTTGTGTTCTAAATTATTGGAGGGATCAAATCATTGTGACCTAGGACCTATCTTGCCAATGAAAGTCATTGGGGTTACATGAATGGTGGGAGTGAGATTCCAAACTCATTTTGATAGCAAAAGTATGTGCAATATCAGTGTGACCCCATGATTGTCTTGTCGATAAGAACCATCAACATGATCAAAGTAGTGAGATTGAATTTCTAACTCATTATGATGGAAGGTTTCTGGGAAATGAAGATCATGGAGGAGACTCTTGTCGATGGATACATCAAGGAGACTTGAGTTGTCAACATGACTTCTTCATCTCTTGCCGATAGTATTACTCTTTTCGATGGATCTACTCCTAATTAATGATTAGTGTGACTGTTGTCAATATGTGTGGTTTTGGTGTTCCTTGGGACATTAGGGGAGACTTGAACCATTGATAGGAATTTCCAATCTATTGCTGATAGTGTTGGTCTTTCCAATGGTCTTGAGATCGAGGAGACTTCACCAAGTTTGATCGATAGACTAGTAGAAGTCAATGCAGTGTGTGATGGTTTGTCAGAAGTCTTGCATCAGTGAGACACGGTCTATTGTCTAATCGATGAGTGATGTAGTTGAAGTATTTTGACCAAGTGTATGTCCTACGTAGTTTGTTTTGGACCAATGAGAGAAACATAATGCAAACCAATTAGCAGTTGAATTGTTGTGACCATTCTCCTATGGGAAATGAATAGACCTCTTAAGCATGAATAAATAGTTTGGTTGAAGGGTCTGGTTGGTTGAATGATCTATTAGTTAATTTCATTGTATCTAGTTTTTGAAAGCATTGCAATAGTGATATTCTATACAAGGTTTATCATGGAAATGTTGTTGTTGTAAATTGGCATCTGAAAAGAAGAGTCTATAATGTGTATGTAATTCATTTACTGTAATACAAGTGATCTTCTTTGGTGTGGTGGGTTTTTCTCCCATAAGTATTTTCCCACATAAATCTGGTTTCAAATGTGTTTGAGTTATTTCTCTATTGTTTATTTCATCCATGTGTGTCTTAATGGACTGTAATTGTAAAATTTAAAAGGTATATCTCTTTCTACTCTTATTTTTGACATTAGGAAAATTTTGTTCTACAATTGAATTTTTCCTAAGTGGTATCAGAGCTTGACCAATTGTGTTATCCTTGTGGGTAGGTTGGACTTTTTGTGTCAATTTCAATTAAGTGGTAGTTTTGTAGAAGTCTTGAATTTTTCTAATTACAGTTTGAGATGGCAATGACAAGTACATCTGGAAGAATTGATATTGAGAAATTCAATGGCAACAATTTTGAGTTGTGGAAACTCAAAATGGAAGATCTATTGGTTGACTATGCCTTTTGGGTTGTTGTGTCTAGAATGAAACCTACAAGAATGAAGCAAGAATACTGGGACCTCACTGATTGAAAATAAAAGGGGTTGATAAGGCTCTATTTGGTAGATTATGTTCTTCTGAATGTTCATGAAGAGAAGATTGCATCTTCTTTATGGAAAAGACTGGGAGATATTGATCAGGGCAAGTCCTTGGTGAATAAGTAATTCTTAAGGAAGAAGTTGTACTATTTGAAGATGGAAGGAGGAACATCTGTTGCTAATAATTTGAATAATTTTAACATTTTCATTACTCATTCAACATTAGTAGGTGTGAAGATTGATGAACAAGATCGTTTTATGCTCTTGTTGTGTTCTTTGCTAGATTCATGGGATGACTTGGTGATGGCTATTGGGAGTACGAAATCCACCTTTAAGATGGAATATGTTGTTGCTTCTTTGTTATCGAAAGAGATTATAAGGAAATCTTCTGAGATAGAGAAGGAGGATATGGTTGTTCGAGGAAGATCGAAATAAAAAGGACAAGAAGTCCAAATCAAAATCAGAGGGGAGATCAAAGTCTCCTGGCAAGAAGTCGAAGGTGAAATGCTAGAATTGTGGGCAGCTTGGTCATGTTTGAAAGGATTGCAAAGAGGAGAAAAAGAAGTGGAGGAAGAACTCTTCTGACAATGATTCTTCTCAGAGTGATGCAGATGCCTTCATTATAGCCTTGAAAACTCAAGCAATAGATGATGTCTGGCTGATTGATTTTGGAGCATCTTTCCACATGAAATCTTATAGAGATTAGTTTACAAAGTATGAATAATACGATGGTGGAAAGGTGTATTTGGAAAGTGATTCATGTTTGGAGATAATTGGTCATGGAAGAGTCAGAATTCAGTTTCATTATGGTAGAATTAGGGGAATTCATGATGTAATGCATATACCAGGTCTAGCTGAAAATTTACTTTTTGTAAGCAAGTTGAACGATGTTAGAGTACAAGTCTCATTCTCTAGAAATGACTGTAAAATGACTAGAGGCTCAATGGTGTTGGCTAGGGGTTCCCGAATTGGTACTCTGAAAAACCATGATGCATTGGCTGTTCAATGCAATAGTGTCTCTGCAAACCCACAAAAGGTTGTTCATAAAGAGAAGAATGAAAATATTCCTATTGGGGTGAATTCTTTGGAAGTTAAACTTCCACCCGAAAATACTATGCTCTGGCATCAAAGGCTCAGTCACATTGGTGAAAAAGGTTTGAAAGGCTTGAAAAATAAAAACTTGGTTGAGGGGCTTGATGATTGCAACATGGAATTTGAATTTTGTGAGCACTGTATATATGGAAAACATCACCATGTTTCATTTTTTTCTAGTCCTCATAAATCTTCTTGTGTTTTGGATTATATTCATTCTAATGTGTGTGGTCCAGTGGATGTTCCTTTGTTATCAAAGTCTAAGTATTATGTTTCTTTCATTGATGATTATTCGAGAAGGGCATTTGTGTATTTTTTAAAACCTAAATCAAAAGTGTTCACTCATTTTAAGGAATTTGAAAACCTTGTGGAAAATTAGACTGGAAGAAAAATAAAATGTTTAAGAATTGATAATGGCGGTGAGTTTTGTTCTGATGAGTTTGAAAGGTATTTCAAATACCATAGGATTAAAAGGTATAAAACAACACCTTACAGTCCACAGAAAAGTGGAGTTGTTGAAAGGTTGAACATGACATTGATGGAGAAGGCAAGAAGTATGTTGAGCAATACTAGTCTAGAGAAGTAGTTCTGGGTTGAGGTTGTGGCTACAACATGTTACTTGTTAAATTGGTCTCCTTCGTCAACACTTGTTGATAAAACTCCTATGGAAGTTTGGTCTGGTAAGAAGCCCTCTCTAAGACATATTTGTGTCTTTGGTTGTGAAGCATATGTTTATGTGGTAGATGTAAAGAGATCTAAATTGGATAACAAAGCTAAAAAATGTATCATCATTGGGTATGGACTTGTTGTGAAAGGATACAAGCTTTGGAACCCTATGACTAAGAAGGTACTATACAACAAAATTGTAATCTTATGGGAATTGAAACCTTCTTGAGTGGATCTGCAGTCAGGGATGGAAGAAGATAAAAAGGATAATGATGTTGTTGAGATACCTCTAACTCCAAAAAAAGAGGAGCAACACATTGAAAGTGTACTTGAAACTAAGGAGAGTTTGAGTAGCTCTGAAAGTTCTGAACAAGAAGAAGAACCACAACCTCAGCCTCAACCTATGAGAAGGTCTACATGTGAAAAGAAACAACCAAATAGGTATGAATTCTCTATGATAGATTCTAGTTGTGCCTACACTTTGATTACTAATACTGATGAGCCTAGGACTTTAAAATGGGCAGTTGAAATGTTTGATTTAGATTCCTAATTGGAAGCAATGAATGAATAAATGAAATAATTAAAGAAAAACAATACTTGGGATCTAGTCCCATTGCCTTAAGGTAGAAATCTTGTGGGCTACAAATGGGTGTTTAAAAATAAAATTGGTCTCGATGGCTATGTTGAAAAGTATAAAGTGAGATTGTTTGTGAAAGTTTATTCCTAGGTAGAGGGAATTGATTATGGAGAAATTTTTTCTCCTATAGCTAAGCTGGCATCTATCAAATTTATTTTGTCACTTGCAGCAGTGTATGACTTAGAGATTGAACAAATGGATGTGAAGACAACATTTCTTCATGGTCATCTTGAAGAAGAAATCTATATGTCCTAGCCTGAGCACTTTGTGGGAAGACGTAAAGAAAATATGGTTTGCAAGTTGAAAAAATCTTTGTATGGATTAAAACAATCTCCTAGAATGTGGTACCAGAAATTTGACACTTTTGTTTTATCATTGGGATTTGTAAGATTAAAATCAAATCATTGTGTGTACTACAAGACTGAAAATGATCATGTTCTTATTATTTCCCTTTACGTTGATGATATGTTGTTCATAGGCAATAGTAAGTTAATGATTTTTGATCAAAAATCTTAGTTTTTTGCAAAGTTTGAAATGAAAGATCTTGGTGTAGCCATGTATATTCTGGGGATGGAAATAACTAGGGATAGAAAGGGCAGAAAGCATTGGCTTAGCTAGAGTAAGTATATTAATACTGTTCTAGAGAGATTTGGTATGAATGATTGCAAGTAGCTAGTTATTCTAGTTTTATAGGGGATGAAGCTATATTTTGAAGATTGTTCAAAATATCCTACTGAGATGGAGGACATGGCCAGAGTTCCTTATTCTAGTGTAGTTGATAGTTTAATGTATGCAATGGTTTGTACAAGGCTAGACATTGCCCAAGAAGTGGGAGTTCTTAGTCGATTTATTGAAAATCCAGGAAGGACACATTGGGATGTTGTGAAAAGAGTGTTTAGATATCTGAGGGGCACTTTTGAATATGCTCTGTGTTACCATGGAAATTTGGTTGGATCACAGATGACCCTCAAAATTCATGGATGTGTGGATTTTGATAAGGCAAGGGACATTGGCAGCAGAAGGTCTACTAGTGGATATAATTTCATGTTGAATGGTTTTGCAATTAGTTGGATGAGGAAGCAACAAGTTGTAATTGCTTTGTCCACTACAAAGGTTGAGTACATGGCAGCAACTCATACCTGTAAAGAAGCAATCTCGTTAAAACGTTTGTGTTATAACACTAGGTTTGAGGCAGGGTAGATTACAATTTACTGTGATAGTTAGAGTGCTATTTTTCTAGCAAAAAATCCTACTTTCCATGCCAAGACGAAACATATTGATGTGCAGTTTCACTTTGTACAAGATATGGTGGAGGATGGAAAGGTATCTTTAGAAAAGGTGGGTACTTAGGAAAATTTTGTAGATGCATTGATGAAGCTAGTGAGCATAGACAAGTATAGGTGGTGTACCAGTTTGATGGGCCCTGGTGCCCATGAATCTCAGTAGTTTTTTTATGCTCTAGAGGTGTCAGTAAGATCTTCATCAAGTGGAAGATTGTTGGAAAAAGTGCCTCAATGCTTATTGACATGGAACTCCTAAAAGAGAAATATTGGTGAGACCCTTTGAATGTCTTTCCAATAAGAAGCTGTGTTCTAAAGTCTTGGAAGGATCAGATCACTATGACCTAGGACCTATCTTGCTGATGGAAGTCATCGGGGTGACATGAATGGTCAAAGTGAGATTCCAAACTCATTCTAATAGCAGAAGTTTGGGCAATATAGGTCTTGCCCCATGATTGTATTGTTGATAAGAACCATTAGTGTGACCAGAGCAGTCAGACTGATATTTATAACTCGTTTTGATGGCAGGTGTCTAGGTGATGAAGACCATCGTGGAGACTCTTGTCGATGGATGCGTCCGGGAGACTTGTGAGTTGTCGACGTGACTTCCTAATCTCTTGCCAATGGATCTTCTCTTGATTAATGATCAGTGTGACTATTGTCGATATGCATGGTCTTGGTGTTCCTTGGGACATCAGGGAGATTTGAGCCATCGGTAGGACTTTCCAATATGTTGATAGCATTGGTCTTGTTGATGGTCTTGAGATCAGGGAGACTACACCAAGTCTGAGTGATAGACCAATAGAAGTTGGTGTAGTGTGTGATGGTCTATGGGTAGTCTGGCATTGATGAGACATGTTCTTTTGTCTCGCCGATGAGCAGTACAGTTGAAGTATTTTGACCAAGTGTATGTCCTACATGGTTTGTTTTGGACCAATGAGAGAAGCAGAATGCAGACCAACTCGTAGTTGAACTGTTGTGACTGTTCTCCTATGGGAAATGAATAGACCACTTGAGCATGAATGAATAGTTTAGTCGAGGGGTCTAGTTGGAGGCTGGTTGGTCAAATGATCTATTAGTGAATTTCATTGTATGCAGTTTTTGAAAGCATTGTAACAATGATATTTTGTACAAGTTTGATTAGGGAAATGTTGTTGCTGTAAATTGACATCTAAAAAGAAGAGTTTGTAATTTCTATGTAATTCATTTACTGTAATACACGTGATCTTCTTTGGTGTGGTGGGTTTTTCTCCTATATGGGTTTTCCCACATAAATCTAGTGTCAAATGTGTTTGAGTTATTTCTCTATTTTTTTATTTTGTTCATGTGTGTCTTAATGGACTATAATTGAAAACTTTAAAAGGCATATCTCTTTCTCCTCTTAGTTTTGATATTAAGAAAAGTTTGTTCCGCAATCAAATTTTTCTTAACAAAATCTATGTTAATCTAAACAACTTGAAATGATAATGGAATATAGATGCAATGGATTAAGATTCTTAGAGTAACAAATCTATATTCATCTAGACAACTTAAAATGATAATGGAATGCAAATGAAATGGAAGGGATAAGGAAATTTATAATGTAACCTGATAAAACTAAAATGAAGTGGATAATGAAATTGATAGTGCAACCTAATGAAATTAAAATGAAATTTGTAAGAATTGGCTATGAAGGTAGCCACCCAAGATCTAGAGCCCTAATGGAAGCACAAGCATAAGAGAGATAGAAACAATATGACAAGAATAAACTGTATTCTGCCAATAATGCAAATAGAATCAATGCCTGTATCAACATACAAATGTAGTAGAGAACCCTTGGTTATATAGACAAGGTGAGAACATAGGAGGGCATAACATTATGACAAGTGTCATAATCTTATGACATGAGACAATTGTGAAAAGTTATCACTCCACCTAAAGTGGAAAAGTGATAATGTAATAACCACCACAAAAGGTGGAGAGGAATCACATGATGTGTCCATGAAAGTTGGAAATGATAAAGTGATAACATGATAAGTCCACAAAAAGTGGAAAAGCTCCAACAACTCCTATGCGGTCCCTAAGTAAACTTAACTAAGGTGTAATAATGACCTAGGACAAGGTACAAAACAATTAATTACACCAACACCCCCCCTTAAGTGAAACTTAGGGAGAATGTACACAAATGCAAGATGGGTCCCGACAACGAGGCCATGTTAGGTACCCATGTACAAATGCAATGCAATCTCTCATAAAGTGGAGAAAAGGAGAAAATCACATGGGAAAAAACTGCCCCCCAAAAGAGAGATGAAAAACAAGAGAAAATGCTCTCAAATGTATGAGAAGGACAAAACCCCTGGAAGAGGAAAAATTCCCCCCCATAAGAGAGAATGAAGAAGTCAAGTGACCCCCTTAGATGAAACATCCCGCACCCCCAAGAGAGCTCGCAAATGATGATATGTACTCTCAATGAAAGGTTTGGTGAAGATATTTGTAGCCTGCTGTGTTGTAGGACAATACTGCAAATCAATGATCTCCTCCTGTATCAGCTCCCTGATGTAGTGCATATGAATCTTGATGTGTTGGGTCCTTTGATGGTGAACTGGATTCTTCAAGATCTAGATGGCACTCTGATTGTCACAATGAATTACTAAAGGACGTGGAATAGTGAAGCCAAACTCAGTGAGAATATTCTGAAGCCAAATAGCCTCAGTAGTGGCTTTGATAGCCCCTCGATACTTAGCCTCAGTCGAAGAAAGAGCAATAGCATGTTGCTTTTTACTCTGCCAACAAATGGGGCTAGAACCAAGATGAAAGTTGTAGCCAGAAGTGGACTTACAATCATCAACATCGCCAGCCCAATCAAAATCCGTAATCCCACCAAGGTAAGTCCTGTACTTGTTGCATAGTGAATCTCATGATGATGTGTACCCTATATGAAATGAAAGATGTGTTTGATTGCTTTCCAATGAAGCTCATGTGGTTCCTGTATAAAGCGTGAAACCATGCCAACTGGAAAGGAGATATTAGGGCATGTGTGAGTCAAGTAGATGAGACTCCCAACAAGCTGACGATACAAAGTGGCATCAACAGGTGGAGTAGAACACTTAGCCTCAAGCTTGACTCATGAAAGAAAGGGAGTCAGAGCAGGCTTACAATCAGCCAGGTGAAACCGAGCTAGAAGATCAAAAGCATACTTGGGCTAAGAGAGAGATATCCTAGAATCTAACTGTGTGATCTTAATCCCAAGAAAATAGTGCAAAAGGATCAAGTTAGTCATAGAAAATTTGTCCTGTAGAGCAGATTTGACACTGCCAATGATGGATGAGGTACTCCCTGTAATGATCAAGTCATCAACATAGAGTACAAGAAGAAAATCAAAGTCACCATATCGAAAAATGTAGACATTCAGATTTGAATGACACCTCATGAATTCTGCGAAGAGAAGAAAGGAACCCATCTTGGCATACCGAGCCCTAGGGGCCTATTTGAGGCCATAGAGAGACTTCCTCAATTTAAAAACTAAAGAAGAATCCTGGATGAATCCCTATAGCTACTCCATGTAAATCTCCTGATGAAGATCCCTATGAAGAAATGCACTCTTCACATCCATCTGATATACAACCCAACCATGAGCTGCAACAATAGCAAGTGTTAAGTGAATGGAGTTCATCTTAGCAACGGGTGCAAAGGTTTATGTGTAATCAACACTTGGAACCTGTGAGAAACCTTTTGCCACAAGTTGAGCCTTGTATTTATCCACACTTCCATCTGCTGCATACTTGGTCCGATAGATCCACTTACTCGAACAATATTTCTCCCCTTATGGAGTGGAAATAAATCCCATGTGTTCTTCATCATCAAGGAACCATATTCTTCCTCCATTGTTGAATCCCATTCTGGAACTCCGGATGCTTCCTTGAAGGACTGTGGATTGGAAGTAGTAGCAATAAAAGCGTGTGAAAAATCTTGATGTTGTGACCAAGTCCTTCGAGTATCTAAAGGATCCCCAACAAGAGAACCTATTGAATCAATAGTCTTTTGAGCCCAATGAGGTCTAGTAGGAGATGAAGGATGAGGCTCTTCAACTGCAAGTGGACCCTGTGAAGGTGTGATACTATGAGTCAGAGTTGAGGGAGAATCATCATCTAAGTCACTATCGTCACTTTCCACCATGGAGGAAGCAAAAGGAGGATTAGAGGCCAAGCTAGGAGAGCTTTCCTCAAAGTGAACACTCCTATCAATGAATAGCTCATGTGTATTTGGATCCAAAAGTTTGTATTCCTTAACACCTTTAGGATATCCAACAAAGATGGAAAGCCTACTCTAAGGTTCCAATGCCTTGCACTTCTCTGGAGGTATGCATGCCCAAGTTGGACAACCAAAAACTCTGAAGTGTCGCACAACCAATTTTCTATCACACCAAGCCTCAAAAGGAGTCATACCCTTCAAAGCCTTATGGGGAACCCGATTCTAAATGTGTGTGGCACAATTGACAGCTTCTTCCCAAAATTGAGGACCAAGAGAATGAGCATGAATCATGCAGCTAGCCATCTCCTTAAGGGTTCTATTCTTCCTTTCTACAACACCATTCTACTATGGAGTGTATGCAATTGAATGCTAAAGATCAATCCCATCAACTGTACACAATTCCTCAAGTCTATTATTCACATATTCCCTTCCATTTTCAGTGTAGAGAATCTTGACTTGCTTCCCTGATTGCTTCTCAACATGAGCCTTGAAGTCTAGAAATCTGTCAAACATTGCACTCTTGTGAACAAGAAATTAGACCCATGTGAAGCGGGATTAGTCATTAATGAAGGAGAGGACATAGCGGGCCTTGCTGAATGATGGAACTTGAAATGGACCTGCTACATCACTGTGAACCAGTTGAAGAACTTCCAAATCTCTCCAAGACTTCCCTTTGTCAATATTCTCTTCTGGATTCTTACCCAAGGAGCAACCTGAACAAACACGATCTGAAAAGCTGATTTGAGGGAGTCCTGTAACCATATCCTTGGAGCTAAGCTGTTGAAGATAGCGGTAATTGAGATGTCCAAACCATTCATGCCATAGCTTACTATCTAAATTTGAATGAGTAAGAAATGTTGTAGAAGGAGACTTAGGAAAAAAGTGGGAAAATGAGTAAATCCATGTGTTGGGATTGGCCTATCCCACTGTAATCAAGGCATCATCCTTAAGTTCTTTGACCACAACTGAATCTAGTAGAAATTCAACTTTCTTGCCATCTCCAAAGTGAGTGATTTGGTAGATTGAAAGAAGATTGGTGCTCAAGTTAGGAACATAGAGAACATCCTCAAATGTTCCATCATCCATGATAACCAAACATTTTCCTTCAACTTCCACTTGAGTATCATCACCTATGAAGATGTGAGGTACCTTTGATGGCTCCAAAGAAGAAAAATTCTCCCTTGTAGAACCCATGTGATGAGTAGCACCCGAGTCAAGTATCCATTGCTGTGAAGAACCTGTAGTAGCCATAAATGCTTTCCCTTTTCCTTCTGATTGTGAGGAAGTGGAAGGAGATGAATCCTTCTTCTTGTAGGAAGATGGAAAATTGATGTTGTTCTTCTTGATTATGTTTGTCAACTCATCAATTTGCTTAGTATGGAAATGATGCTCATCATGACCAAATCTCTTGCAATATGAGCAAGTTGGTCTCTCCTTCGTGCTTGAATTTCCCTTCTTAGGAGAAGGTGAAGAATTCCTTTGTTGTGGAGAGGATGATTGTGCTTTATCTTCTTGTGTCTTTGGCTTAAACTACTTCTGCTTCTTGTTGGAACCCTTTCCTTGAGTCCCTTGATTCCCTTGATTTGCCACCATATATTTAGACTTTGAAGACTTGAGAATCCCCATGCTTATCAATTTTTCTTGCTCTAACATCAACATTTCTATGAATGCATCAAATGATGGAAGAGTGAAAGAACTACCCACTATCAAGTGATGAGTTTGGAAGCTAGAAACAAATGTTGCATATTCTGATGGAAGCTTTCCCAACAAATGTAGACCAATTGTCATGCTTTTTATCAATTCCACAATCCTTAAGTTGTGCTCTTAACTCATTTTCTTTAGTGACATAGTCTTGGATTGTATCAAAATTCTTAGGATCTAACATTGTGAGATCATTGTCAAGCTAATAACCTCTAATCTCATCAACTTGGCCATACAATTGACCAAAATTTTCCCAAGATTCTTTAATTGTTTTACACTTTTCAATTTGAAAGATTAGATCTTTTGATACATATTTCCTCAATGTTCCAAGAGCCATATTATTTTTAGTGAGCCAATCCAAATGAGCATTAGGATCAGTTTTAGGATTAGATGGCGCAACAATAGTTCCATCAATATAATGAGTTAATCCTTTTTCCATCAACTTACTCTAAGCATCAATTTTCCAAGAAGCATAGTTATGTGGATTTAACAAAGGAAACTTAGGAGAACCCATAGCAAAAAAGAGAACAAGGGAGAGAGAGGCACAATCACACAAGGCACCCCCCCAAATTCACTCAATCAAAGAACCCCCCCAAAATGATGATTTGGCACTTTATAATTAGTACATTTACAATGGCCACTTGCAAGCCAAGCAAAGTGGGATTCTGATTTTAAATATTTTACAACAGCCTTAAGTAGGTAAAAAAAGACTCAAATAAGTGATACAAAAGACCAAACTGAGACCTTGTCCTTACAAATGCCAATATAAGCCAAAAATGACCTACTCCTAAAAGTACAATTTCCTATCACAATCACTATAAACTGATAGCACCACTATGAATTTCAGGAAAAATAATGCACTTTAAAAAAAAATGGCACCTGAAAAGGAGTTCGTATGAGCCTGAACGGAGCCTCGGAAATTGCAAAAACAGTGACAACTCAGCTACACCTGTGAGAAACTGAATTTTCTATAAAATTCGTGCATCAAAATCAAAAATCAATTACACCAACATGTAGAGCATGAAAAATTAGCCCAAATTAACAAAACATTGCTCGAAAAAAGGAGTCAAAATGAGCAAGGTATTTGCATTTGAAGATGAACTGCAAAATACAAACAGCAAAAGGAGAGGGGTAAAAAAATTCAAGGCATTGCTGACGTAACACAGATGTCAACAATTCGTGAGGTTAAATTTGATGGAATTCTAACATCGCCACAGAATATACTCCTTCTGTCGGTATATACCTTATTCCTAGCAAAATATTCCCCTGCCAGAATCGTCGAGGGTATCAGAATATTCCGATTTTTACGCTGGTTTGTGGTGCCTGAATTTTTTATTTCCGGCCAGAATTTAACCGCCGAAATCTTGTTGTCTTGCCAAGTTTGGGCAGCCCGTGTGTGGGGGCCACTGGGTGCCACGTGGCAGCTCATGGTGGCCGCAGTACCCAATTTGTACGCCTACGTTTGCAGGCTGACAGTCCATAGAACGGACTTGAAAAAAAATGATTTTTTTTTTAATCGAAAAAACTTTATACACATAATTTTTTCTAAAAAATTTTTTTAAAAAAATTGAATTATTTATATAAAAAAAATCGTACCTGACATGGAATAATGTTGATCTATATGGCCAAGGAGGGGAAATTTTTCCCAGATGGCTCCGGGCAAAGTTGTCCGATTTTGACGAATTGACAGTCAATCTTAGGTTTTTTGGCCCTTCTGGACACAATGGTGATGTCTTTTTTGGTTGAAAATGCTCTAAAAATATGGCTACCTTCTGGATCTGGCAACCACCTCTGATCTTCAAACCCTTGTAGATTTGGCCTCCAATGTCCAACTGAGATGAAACAAAAGGAAAATCTGACTTTCTCAGACACTTCGCATGCAATGGTGAGCTCAAATTTGATGCAACAAGCTCCCAAAATGCACCTACAATACAAATCCAAAAGTGGAACCCCCCTAGAATCTGGTATTTCTATGAAGAAAATGCAAGATTGCACTCAAAATCTCCCTAAAATGGCAATCCAAGGCACTCCAATAGCTCTGATACCATGTAAGAATTGGCTATGAAGGTAGCCACCCAAGATCTAGAGCCCTAATGGAAGCACATGCATATGAGAGATAGAAACAATATGACAAGAACAAACTATATTCTGTCAATAATGCAAATAGAATCAATTCCTGTATCAATGTACAAATGTAGTAGAGACCCCTTGGTTATATAGCCAAGGTGAGAACATAGGAGGGCATAAGATTATGACAAGTGTCATAATCTTATGACATGAGACAACTATGAAAAGTTATCACTCCACCTAAAGTGGAAAAGTGATAATGTGATAACCACCACAAAAGGTGGAGAGGAATCACATGATGTGTCCATGAAAGGTGGAAATGATAAATTGATAATATGATAAGTCCACCAAAAGTGGAAAAGCTCCAACAACTCCTATGTATTCTAAGTAATCTTAACTAAGGTGTAATAATGACCTAGGACAAGGTACAAAAAAATTAATTACACCAACAAAATAGATAAGGAAATTGATAATGCAACCTAATGGAATGAAAATGAAATGGATAATGAAATTGGTAATGCAATGGATAATAAAATAGATAAGATATTTGAATGATATGATAACAAAATGGACAAAGGAAAATGATAAACGTGATAATGCAATATAATGGACTGAACCTAAGTGATAATGGAAATGCAAGGTGACATGAATAATGATGAATGATGTAGTGGAACTATCAAAGCTATAGGGACCCTGATAGGAAGAATAGGTGGAGGGATAAAATTTGCACAACCAAAAATCAATAACCATTGGCTAGGGGAAATGGATTAGGATAAATGCAATGCAGTGGGAGAATGAGTGAAATGCAAATCTAAAGCCATTCTATCACATTAGGAGCACTAAATTTTACTATAGCATAGGACATGATATGCCAAGGTATGAGGATCTTAGGCCAATTAGTGTCCAATGTATAGGACTTATAAAAAAAATGGGAAGGTTATCCCAACACCCCAAAGTTGCAAGGGCTTTGGTAGGGCATGATGCTAGAATAACCACAAGAAAAATTATTCCCAACATAACACAAGACCACAACAATCTTGGTGGGTACTACATGAGACAACCAAGAAGAAAAGATCAGGCAAAAAAATCAAGATATCCCCCTATGTTGACTAGTCAAAATGCACCATGAAATGATGGATTGTAGCGAACTTGAGTAGGTATAATAAGAAGCTCAAAATCTAAGAAAAATACAAAGACACCAACATATCACAATAAACTTCAAATATAATTTTCCATAGGACAAATGGGTTGATAAGATTAATGCGGTCTGATTTGAGGAAAGATACATCATGTTAAGACCAAAGATGGAGGTATATTACTTGATCAACATGACTAGGGATACTAAAAATGGATTGAATCTTGTTGTTCCAATGGATTTGGTTGTTAGGAACCAAATAAATAGGGACACACTTGATGACATAATGTGAAACCAAGACACACCCTAAGGATAGACTGAGGGTCTTGGGGGCCGATCGAAAGTCTAACATATAATTTTGTTACCACTTAGGGTTTTAGGACCTAGGCCAATAATGTTCTATACGTTACATTCAAGGATGACCCTAGATATCTCACACCAAGAGTGGAATAGAGGCAAGATATCTAACAATAGGGTATCCTATGGTATGATTTTAAATTACAAGAGGGGTTCACCACCAAGTTTAAACTTGGAAAAGAAAATCACATGCAAGATGAAATGCAAAACGTAGTTTGATTTAAAATTGAACTAAATGAATTGAAAATGCAAGAATAATAAAATAGAAAGTTACAGAAAAGAATATGTGGACTTGGAAATGTGTTGAAGAATGGAAACAACTCTGAAATTTTGAAAAACCTAATTTTCTAGCCTAGTGGGACTTATTCGCCATTCTGAGTGAATGAGTCCCAGATCTATATTTTTAGACAGGAGTAAGTTTAAGCCAAAAGGGTATCCAGATCTAGAAAGATCTCTAAAAAAAACCCACAATGGGACCCATTCGTCACAACTCGGGGATCGGTCTTGTTTTTTCATGAAGTGTCCCAGGAGAAAAATCTTGAATTGAGAATTTGCAAGCCTTTGATGATTGATAAAATAAGCACTTTCCCACTAATTTCATGCAAATTGCATGGATATTTTTCCCTAGATCCGAGTTTTCACAAGTCTTCACAACTTTGACAACATTTGCAACTTTGTTATTTTGGTGCTTTTGAAGGCTTCAAATCCACTTTTCTTCAATCTACAAACCTGCAATCACACATTAAAGAGGGGAAAACTTGTTGATTTTTAGGGAATAGGGGATTCCCTTGGTCAAACTCCTTGTAGGTAATTAAACCAAATGATGAAACAATGAAACAAGGAAATGAAACATGAAACATGAACAATGATACCTTCAATGATGATGCCTATAAATCTGCAACTCAATCATGAAATGGCCATGAAGGATGTAGATCTTGATCTTTGACAATAAGAATAAAACAATTCTTGGTATTAGATCTTCAATGCTACGTCACAAAATTTTCTCAGTAACATGCTTGATGCTTGATATGCTTGATGGATCTTGAATTTCTACAACAATTGATGAAGAATGTGCCCTTGAAGACACTTGAATGCCCTTGTGAATGCTTTAATGATTTTTTTAACTCAATTTTCTATTATGAATGTTCTCAAAAAATTCTTAGTTGAGAATGAGTGAAAGAACCTTGTATTTATACTCAATTATGCAAGAATTCTCAAAATTACAACACTACAAGCTAACATCAAATCTAGGAGAATAAAATCCCACCAATTTTTTATTTAAATTTGAATTTTGGTCACATAGGACTCATTCACCACAAGTGACGAATGAGTCCCATGTGGCATAATGTATGGGACCAAAAAAAAAAATTTCTTAAGAAGGTGTAAAAATAGGTTTGGAACCCAAAAATCTAGGTGGGACTCATTTGCCCAAGGTGGAAAATGAGTCCTAGATCACTAAATCTAGGCCACACAAGCCAAAAACACAAAAATTATAATTGGTCAATGATTGGTGTTGGGATTATCCTAAAAAATATGCAATAAATGAGGCTTTTGGATGCAAAATAGGGCCAATTAAAGCATAAGAAAGCCCAATTATTAATGACAAGCCTAGAGGAATGTGAAAGTGTGTTACAACACACCAAATAAGGCAAGGTTAGGATAAATTATGATTGAAAATATGTTTATTATGCTTAATTAATTGATAAAATCCTAGAAAAGTGTGAAAGTGTGTTACAACACTTTACAACACCTTTACAAGGTACCACTAAAATACATTAGTTCACAAGGGTCGAAGACCTTATATGAATGTGTTATCCACAATAAAACACTAAATCAAGGCAACATTAAGCCAAAATCCACAAGGAGGACCCAAACAAGTGTGAAAAAGCCAAAGGACCCTTTTTTTGATGCTACAAAAATATTAGCCTTGCCTATGTGAAAGCACAAAGACATCATAATTCGATAAAAGGACTAATTATTGATGGTGGATAAAAGTGGAAAGAGAATGATGGAGACTCAAATGGATGGAAAAATGTTAGGATCAGATCAATGAATGATGAGGACTGGTACAAAATGATATACCAAAGCTTCAAGGGATCATCAAAGATGGCCTTGGCTAAGTGAAAGTGTAGAGGCAACATAGTTCAACAAAAAGGACCAAGATGACATGATATCTAATGATGAAAGACACGATAGAGGATCCTAGATGGGGATGTAAGACTGATGAAATGACATAATATATAGGTGATGAAAATCTCAAGGTTTAGGATAGCATATCTAAACTCTCTAATTCTCAATCAAAGTATACTAAGTGGTAAACGATAGGATGTCAATGGGGGATGAATGTGATAGGATGGTAGGATAGGATATGTGGATAGGATGGATGGAGATGCAAGCATATAGGAAAGGGGGATGCAAGGTAAATAATGATTAAGCCCTTTACAAATGGTGTATGTTGAAATTTTTTCACCAATCATACTTATCCAAGGTGCCACCAAAGGTAGTTCTCACCATAGGACATTTTATTTCTCTTTAATATTTTTTATTTTTTTGAATTTCTTTCATTTTTTTTGTATTTTTCTGGATTTTTTACTTTTTGTTGTATTTTCTAGGAAGGGTAATGCAACTGACTCATGTGTAAAACCATTTCATATGCATGATATTGATGGGTTCCTCCAAGGGTTTCCCCTTAGGTGTAGCAAGCATATGTTCCCTAGAATCATATTTTGTTGTGATGACATATGGAACCAACCAATTACCTTCAAATTTTCCTTTCTTCTCTCAATCTTGGTTGGTGCATTGATTTTTCTTGAGGACTAGATCACTGACCTAAAAATGATGAGGATGAAGCTTCTTATTATAGCTCCTCCTAAGCTGATGTTGATAAGCCTAAAGTTGATTGTAAGCCTTAAGATGCTTCTTTTCTAGGAGCTCTAGCAAACTCAAATGTGCAACATGATATTATGCATCACTAATCAAATTCTTGAGAGATGTAGAGCAATGAGATCTCAAATTCTATCAACAAGATTGCATCGATGTCATAGACAAGGGAGTATGGGATTGCACAAGTAGGAGTATGGATGGATGTTTAGTAAGCCCGAGGGTAGGATTAAGGTGGAGGTGTCAATCATGACCAATATTATTGACAATATTTGTAAGGATTTTGATGAGAGTTTTTTTATAGCCTTAGCTTGTCCATTACCTTGGGGATAATAGGGTGTTGACTAAGGGTGTTGAATGTGGCATGTTTCACATAGGTGCTGCATATACTAGTTTTTGAAAGGTTTTATGTTGGTGATAATGATGGTTGCAAGGATGCCATATGTATAGAGAATATGGTAAAGGATGAATTTGGATATTTCGATGCCATTGATTTGGGAAAGTGGAATTTCCTCCACCCATCTAGTTAAATATTCAGTGACAATGATTATGAAAGTATTTCCATAGGATGATGGAGGATTGCTCTTTCCAACCAAGCCAATACCCCACTATGAAAAATGCCACAACATAGTAATAGGTTGTAGGTCTTGTGTGGGAGCATGGATTACATCCACATGTTGTTGACATGGTACACATTTTTTGACAAACTCATAAGCATCATGCTCTATATTTGGCCAATAATACCTTGTTTTGAGAAGCTTCTTTGGCAAGGTGATCCCATTAGTATGGGCCCCACAAACACCACTATGCACTTTGATTAATGTAATGTGAGATTCTGATTCACTTAGACATCAAAGAAGAGTGTCATCATTCCCCCTATGATAAAGTCTATCACCTACAATGGTGTAACAATAAGCACATTGAATGAAGTATTTAGGTTGGTTGCGAGTTAGATTGGGTGGGAGAATGTTATCATGGTACGAGGTAAATTGGGGACCTACAATGTCACACACCATTTCATTGTCTAGAATTTCATATGTTGGGATCATTAGTAATTATTCAACCAAGAACTCATAATCTATTCAATCTCTAGTTATGTCAATAAGGGAACCAATTGTGGCCTTTGCATTAGCAACCTTGTTCTGCAATCAAGGGACCTGCTCAAACTGGATATGACTGAAATACTTCTTAAAGTCATCGACCATGTGTTAATAAGGGATACGTTTATCATCCTTAGTCTAGAACTTATCATTGACCTGTTTGATTATGAATTAAGAGTCTTCATAAACATGAAGATGAGTTATGATCCATTGAACTGTAATTCTAAGGCTTGTGATCAAAGCTTAATGTTCAAAAATATTTTTCACGTATGGAAAATCCAATCCGAATGACTTGGGGATATATTCACCTTGTGGAGTGACAAAGAGGATACTAGCACCAGCTCCATTTTGGGTATAAGAGTCAAACACCAAAGTGTCCAGATATCATATTTTGAAATAGCGAAGATGGATTCATTTGGAAACTCTACCACTAAAGGATAAGTATCCACAAGAGGAGCATCAACCAACTAACCTACAATAACTTTCCCCTTAATTTCCTTGTAGTTTACATAATCAATGTCAAATTCACTAAGGAGCATAACCCACTTAGCCATGCGACCAATCAATGATGTTCTTGATAATAAATATTTGAGTGGTTCAACTTTAGATATCAATTTTATTAGGTGCCTGAGCATGTAATGTCGTAGCTTTTGGGAACTAAAAACAACCACAATAATTTTTTTTTTCATGGGAGAATAATTGAGCTCATATCCCACTAATGTTCTATTGATATAGTAAATGGATCTTTCTTTCGAAGACTCATCATGTTGTGCCAATAATTCCCTTAGTGCAACTGTGGTAGCTGAAATATATAATAATGGTTTGCTTGGAATAGGGGGCATCAAGATAGGTGGATTTACAAGATATTCTTTGATTTTATCAAAGACCTTTTGGCATGGAGGATCCCATTTGGATATTGCATCCTTGTGTAGGAGAAGAGTAAAATATTGACACTTGTCTGAAAGTTGTGCAATCAAGTGCCTATTTGACTATAATTTCCCTTGTAAGCTCCTTAACTTTTTGAGATTCCTAAGCAGGGGCATTTCCATTATAGATTTAACCTTTGCAGGATCGACTTCAATACCCCTTCTAGAAATGATGAAGCCTAACAATTTTTCAAATGTGACACCGAAGACACACTTCTTAGGATTTAATCACAGCTAATATTGTTCCAATCAATCAAAAATTTGTCTCAAAACCTTAGGGTGATGCTCTCTAGTTCTAGACTTTCCCAATAGGTCATCAACATAGTCCTCCATTATAAGGTGGATAAGGTCATGAAAGATAACTATCATTGCATGATAATATGTTTCCCCCACATTCTTAAGACCAAAGGCCATGTTATTGTAGAAAAATGTACCCCAAGGAGTAGTAAAAGTGATCTTATGCTAGTCTTTTGGTGCAGTCTTAATTTGGTTATACCCTAAAAATCCATCCATGAGGGATAGCATGGAATGTCCTCCTATCAGATCCACTAAGATGTCAATATTGGGTAAGGGAATGTCATCCTTTGTACAAGATTTATTTAGGTCCCAAAAATCTATGTAGATTATAATGCCCCCAACAGGCTAAGCTATAGGTACAATGTTGGATATCCAATTTGAGTAGTTGATTGGCCTTATAAACCCAACTACCAACAATTTTTCTAGTTCAAATTTAACAAGTAGAGCCACTTGTGGATGCTTTTTTTTGAGCTTTTGTTTGACAGGTCTTCACATTTGGATGCAGTTCAAGGTGGTGAACTACTAGAGAAGGATCTAATCTAGGAATTTTTGAATAGGACCATGCGAAATTAATGATTTTTTATTTCAATAGATTGGAAATGACCAAATATTCCTCTTTAGACAAAGACTTAGCCATGTATGTGATTTTCGACTCCTCTTTTGTTCCCAAATTGATTTATCTCATCTCTTCAATCAGGATTGAATACTACTCCAAAAAGTGAATCCCTATAAGGGGAATATGAACATCGCCATCCTCTGGTACCTAATTAAGGTTTTCAGCAAAGGATACACCATTTTTTTTACTTTTGTTGAGTTAAGAAGTGCGTCAAAAAGGTTTTCAGTAGGTGACCCTTTTTTGATTTGTTTCTTTTTAATTTTGTAGTTAGGGTGTTCATCCTCCCCAAAGTAGACTCTATGGTCTTCTACTAATCCCATGAGATGTACATATGCCTCCTTTGAGGGAAATATATCAATTGGTGTACTTCCTCATAGATCCCAATCAATGAGATTGGGGTGACAAAGTGAAAGGATAATGGAGAAAATGGATGTGGATTCAAAGAGGGAAAGGAGATCCAAATCATCGTAAGAAAGTATGATGGACTCTTCTTTAGGGATGTCCTGAAGAAAATGATTTTCCATGTTAATGTTGTTTGAAGTACTAGTGGATGCTACGGATCGATTCTATTTCTTGTCATAGTTGATACCCAAGTGTTTAGGAGATGTAGGTTTTTCAATAGGCTTTCTCATTCCATGTTCATCAAAATTGAGCCCCCCTGATAATTATACTTTTCTATAAACCCATTGGCTAATTTCCTCATTCATCTTATCTTGTATGGTTCCTAGAGATTGAAATGTAGTGGAGCCCATATTCTTAGAATTTATTGATTTATTCATGAGCTATTCCTTTTGTAAGGACTTGGATAATCAACCATAAGTGTGAGGAGATGGGGGCATTTTTCCCACATTAATCATAGTACACATCTCATATTCCCCACAACCCTTGTCAATGATTTGGACTTTGGTGATGGTGGATTTGGATTTGGAAGATGGAGTGGATAATGTGTCAAAAGATGGAGCAGATGATGGAATGGAGGGTGATGCCTAAGGATTTCCCACTTCTATTCCAAAACAAGGGCATGAATGTGAGAAATATGCCTCAAGAGCACTACAATACTCAAAAGGTTGGGGGTTATCATGGATAGTGATCTCAACCCCATTATGAAAGAACTTCAAACATTGGTTGTAAGTGGATGGGATAGCTTGCATGGAATGAATCCATGGTTGGCCTAGGAGAAGGTTGTATGGTAAGTCCAGATTAAGGACTTGACAAGTGGTATATTACACAACTGGGCCAACTTGAAAGGGGAGATAGATGTTACCTTTTGAATCTAGTTTAGTATTATCATAGGATTTTATTATGATTACCTAACTACCTAAGTTAGTGTGAGTATATACCCCACCTATTTTATGAATTTCAAAGTGCATAGATTAATGGTAGAGCCATTATCTACAAGGACCCTATTAACCTTTTGCTTGTTCATGAGAACTTCAATGTGAAGGGCATGATTATGAGTAGGGTGAATGGGTGGCATATCATTTTGACTAAAGCCCAATTAATAAGTAGATGAAAAATGTCCCACAAAAGCTTGAAACTGAGTGGGATCTATATCATTTAGTACATGAGTGTCCCGAAAGGCCTTTGTGAGGATATATTAATGGATTGGGGAATACCTTAGTGAAACCAAGATAGATATCTACATAGGATTGTTTTACAAGATGGTCAAGGATATTATATTGAGAGCTTATAGGTTTTGGTTGGGATGAGGTAGAAGATCCTCGAGTTGATATACTGGTTCTATGGGTAGTCATATCATATTGAGGGTCTTTACCTTTTACTTGAACCATGGAGATACATGGGTCTACTTGGGTAATACATCCAACAATAATTTTGTAATTAAAAGGGACATAGTTGTAGCTTATATTGTTGGTTTGATTGTTTTGACCATTGTTATCAAACCTAGTGTTGGCATTAAATGTGCTAGGACATTGATTATGTTTGGGGAATGAATTTTGGAATATTTTTAGTTCAACATTAGATGATGTAGATTGGTTTTCCTCAGACACAATGTCTCCTTGATCAATAAGATCTTGGATATAGCCTTTAAGACCTTGACACTTGTTCATAGAATGACCTTTGACCCTATGGTAATCACAATACTCATTCTCCCTATACCAATTAGGCTTAGTCTTTCACTCATCAAAGGGTTTGGAGATAGGATATGTAACTACAATAGCTTGAACTAGCCTCTTGAAGACTGCATCTAAGGATTCTTCCAAAGGAGTGAATGTATGTTTGGTGTTCCCTTAATTTGACTGATTGGATTGAGGGGGAGGACGTGGCGTACCTTGTGGAATAAATATAACATTGGTAATTGGTGGAGATGGAGGGTAATTTTATGGCCTCTAATAAGTATTAGCTACCTAGATATGTTTAGTGTTGGGGACACCATCATTAACAGTGTTCTTGTTCTTGTGCCAGTAGTGTGACTTATCCCCAAATTGTTTCTCTTTATCATCTTTAAAGATTTTGATAAGCCCTTTAGCAATGAAAGCTTTCTCAATGGTGGTCCCTTTCTTAATAACCATTAAAAAGGTAGTGACACAATGGAGAGATAGGTTATGGACCAACTCAAGATGTGATTTTGTGACAAAGATTCCTACTAACTCCTTCTTGAGAAGATTACACTCAAGTCAGTTGGCTAAAGCTCGCCATATTTGAAAGTAGCTAGAAAATATCTTTCCATCATTTTTTTTATCCTTCAAGAGATCCATGGTGTCTACATCCTTATCTAGATTGAAAGAGGTGTGTGAAAAAAATCTTGAATAAATAGAAAAAGGTGGAAATTAATCCTCGTGAAAGGTGCATGAACCACTCTAAAGCTTTTCCTTTTAAACTTCGAGGGAACAACTAAAGGAGATAGTTATCATTATGTAAGACCTCCTAAAAATGCATATAGAAATCCTACAAGTGGTCTTGGGGATCTCCCCTTCCTTTTTCGAATTTTGGAATTTCAAAGTGCTTCAGGAAAGGAATTGTCGAAATCAATGGATCAAATGGGTAGGGATAAACATGCTCGAATTTAAATGATTTCTTCGAAGTGTAAGCTTGCAAGTCTTTCAGGGTAGCTTTCATGTCTTCTCATTATTTATTGATTTTTTTTAATGGAGGAGAACTAGCTGGATTGGTTTGATCATAGGGAGCATATTTTTGATATGAAGGTAGTGGAAGTGGAAGGGATTGATCATATGATAATAGAGGATATTAAGGGACTTTCTAATATTTTCAGATGTAAGTGGGTTGTGGATTGGTGTAAACTTGTTGATGTGATGGTTCCACTTGATAATAGGATGCAGAAGCACCCTATTATTGGGATGGTGGTTGTTGATAATAAGATGGATTAGATTGATAATTGCATGTATGGTGTTTTTGGGAGATGTATGGAGGTGGTTGTGAATTAGGCTATTGATGGTAAGTGTTTCGTGAGGTTTGTTGAGGATTAACGTAGGGTGGTTTTTATTGGGCTTGTTGTGGATTATAATAATAATTAGAATTGGGATTGGATGTGGTAGGTTGTTGTCTACATGTGCCTAGTGTTGGAGGTGTCTAATAATAAGTACTTTGTGGAGTATTTGATGGTAGGAAGGCAAGAAATAATGAGACGAAGGTTGTGATAGATATTGGTATTGTTTCATAGGGTTTCCTTGGGATTGTAACGGGGGTTGCTATGGTTGCATAGTGATTAGTGGCTATTCTAGATTTTGTGACTTGGGTGGTTGTTGTGGCTAATATAAGGTGGTAGATTGATTGGAGGCTGATGTGGGGATTGTTAATTGACTAGGGGTTGATGTGGGTTGGTGATTGAGGTTGATGATAAGATGATGGTTGTGGGCTAGAATGAATAGGACTAAATGATGGAGTTGGAAGGTTTAATGGATACGTGCACATGAGGGGTATATGAGGAGGCACAATAGGAAAATAATTAAACATATTTCCCCCAATGTTCCTTTTGACACAAATTTTTTTAGGGGGCAGCAGTCTTATGGGAAACTTAGCCACTAGGGGACATTGTGCGCTTGGCTAAGTAACCTCTGGATTTTATTGACGCTAACTCTTCATTTTTAATGGGGGGATGCAAAGGGTTACAAAGATAAAATTTAATATTAAAAACTAGACTAAGGCGATGCGCCAAATCATGAGCAAAATAATTGAGCATAGTGCTGAAATAAAAGGCTCGAACAATAAATTGCTATTTATCAAATAGATTATCTTAGGAGCACTTCAAACATAATAACATCAACTCATTGCATAGAATAACCTAACACAAAATAGGCTAATGCAGAAGAGTAAAACATGGTCTACATTTTATTAAGCTGTATGAGGTTAAGAAGATAAAAATAAACATTCATATGCTATAGGAAAATCAAAAAACAGTATTAATATTCTATCAAATGCATGAAAAAAAGAGAGGTCGAATTGATTGGCATAGTCCGCAAACTTCAAGTCTAATAGAAAATATTACAAAAGGCCAATTCCCAGTGCTCAAGAAGTTTCTTAATCTATCTAACAACAACCAATACAAAGAGAAAAGGGTTGTTTAAATAAGCCAGCCCACCACCTGAAAGCCATAGAGAGAAAGATGCCTCAGCAAAACATCGACATCCCAAATCTCCTCGAGCTGGTACCGAATTAGGAAGATCGCCCAATAGCATGCCAACAAACCTGTCCTTAGAGAAAGCAAGGCCATGCAACATTAGTAGAGAACACATGACAACAAAGGAGAAAAAATGCATAGGCGGTAACTCCAAGATAACTAGCGCATAGAAAAATGCCACACGTTGAACACATGGAGCCTGGTAAAAGAAAGAGAAATGCCCCAAAGAAAAGCTCTAGGAGGAAGCCACGTGGAAGACACTGAACAAAAAGTAACCATTGAGTGGGCCCAACTCAGAAAGCAGTGAGAGAAAGCCACACGTTGAATGCATGAAACTCGACAGAGTCAAAGCAATACGAAATGGTAGGAAGCTCCAATAGGAAGCCATGTGGAAGATGTCAAAAAGCTATGAGCGATAACGGTCAAGGCAAAGCCATGAAGGAAAAGATAACCGTGAAGGATAGTGGTTTGTGAATAAAAGTTCATAGTTTGGAAACTCATAGGGACATTTTTCCTGTGGAATGAAGAACCCTAGAAACCTTGGTTCAACATCACCATTATCGCTCACAGTTGAGAGAGGGCAGTTTGAAGTCTGGTCTAGACCTCATTTGGTAGTGCATAGAGAGAGTGCAGATTTTCATGTGCCAACTTAAGATCGATGATGGCCTTAAAAGGTAATCCATTAGATACCTTCTATTCCAACTAAATCTAGAAAAAGAGTTGCACTAGAGGATGCATAATCCCTTCAATATTTTTGGTAGTTAGACACTGATCAAAATATTGGAAAACATAAAGATCCTGCTTCTTCTCTTCGATCCTTGCAATTATGTGCTCGATACCTGCCACCGTTTGATCTACGATGAAGGGAGATGGGAGGCCTAATTGAGTTAAGCGGGAAATTTTTTCTCGCATATCACCGGTAATCTGGTTCAATCTGGCTCTGCACTCTCCCACATCTTGGAGAACTTTGTGCATGGAGATAAGAATGTTTACACCCATAGCCACCACAATTCAATCTTCAATATCTACGCTGCTCAAAGCTTCATCGAAAGTTGTATACAACTTTCCCAACAACCACCTTGTCTTCAGAACTTTATCGAAAGTCATCTCCGACACCTGCTACATTGTTTCACGAACCATCCCGCATAGGCTGGTTTCTTACACCATAAAATTCAGAGTGGGAATCAAAGTAAGGCATAATTCCTTGACCTTATCCCAGTACGACGCGTATAGTTCTTTGGAAATCTCTAGCGAGCTCATTTGTGGTGCAGGAGGTTGGGCTCTCAAAAGGTCTAACTCTGTATCTCTACTGCTCAAGACTACCCTTAGCTTCAATAAGCTTCCCTCTAATATAGTCAGTTGAATCTTTAGAGTAGAAATTTCTTTCTCCCTCTCTTCCAAGGCCAATTTGACCTATTTCTGCCTCTCAATTTCTGACTCCAGAGCGACATTCATCTCATTTAATTAATCATTTTTTCTCCACTGGAGCTACTTCATAGCATCATCCCTTTGCTTCAAATCAGCATGGAGGGTTTCCTTGGTCACCCAACATTGCTCAATTTCATTTTGCAGGGCCAGAATGACATCTGCGCCCAAAGCTTGAAGCTCATTCACCTTGCCCTCCAAGGCACTCTTCTCATTCTGTAGGTGATTAATTTCATTTTCTTGGGCCTTATGCTTTTTTTCCCAAATATCTACCTTACCCCTCAGTTCCTTCAACGGCTCCTCATTTTTCTTTTTTTAGCGGCTGATATTGAGGAAGTCAGTAATCACCACCCTCTTGGTCTCTTCCATTAGCTCGAATTTATCCTACGGACGAGCTTGCTACAAGTCTAGCCCTATGGCATTGACAGAATAGTCACTCGACAGCATTTCTCTGACTAGCTTGATCATGTTGGGGGTGATTTTGTAAAACATAAATGAATTCTGACTCTCATTGAAAATAGTTTGTAAGAGAGGCTTTACCTTCCTACTCACATCCTTTTTTCTTATTTTCTGAATCTGGCTTGTTCGAGTGCTCTTATTTGCATCTACTTGTGAAAAATATTCTTGGGATGAAATTCCCAATCCACCAGCAAAAGGAAACTCTTGAGGGACTGCTAGTGGGAAGGAAAGTGTGCTCAAAGCATTAGTGGACTTGCTAGGACTCGTAATAATTGCTAGGGAGAAGGGTGGAATAAACTAACCGCCCGGAGATGATGGAAACATGGTATGAGTAAAGGTCGGGGAAGCACCAATCGACATATTGGGCCTCGGGGATACAAATTGCTGACTCAAAAGGTCAAGATGTGCCACCCTTTGAGTTTCAGGGGCAGAAGAAAAAGCAAAGGATGGAAAGGGAAATCTAGGAGGAAAAATACTGGTCTGCCCTAGATATCCAGTGATAGGAATTGTTGGTGTAGATGAAATAGCAAGGGTAGATGAGGAGGAGACCAAAGACATAGTAGAGAGAGAAGAGGGAGGAAACAATACCTAAGGTTCCTAAAGAACTACAGCCAATACCACTCCTTCTGCATGTTGTGGCTTCTCTCCTTTTCCAGACTTCTTTGTTCCAAGCCCTCCTCTTGTAGAGAACTATCAAAATCCAAAATAAATTTTGGCTAGCATCTGAAAATCCTAGGCCTCTTCGTGGCTAATCAGGAGGAGCCAATAGGCTCTGGCATCTGCGTATTTGAGGATTCCTCCTGCTATGAATGATGTTGACTGACTGTCGCCCCTTGCGTAGGATCTTTTTTAGCATTAGAAGCTCCCTAGGTAACCTCCTCTTCGAGTTTCATGGTTGTACCCCTTCTCTCATAGAATTTCTTAGAGTTCGAAGGACTTGGAGAGTTCTTGCTATCTACCTAGATGTTATCAAACCAGTTGTCTGACTCCACCTCCTAGAAATGACTAGTTATCATCTTTATTTCTTGTCTATACGTCTAGAATTCTCTAATTCTTTTAGGCTTCCATTTGAGTCTATTCAACTGGTTGCACAGATATTGACTCATCTTATGATTGGGATTGCGCTTCACCATAATGTGGTAAAATTTCAGCCACTGTTGTCAACCTGTGTCAGTAGGTAAATACTCCAGGACGACATTTGATTTCAAATTCCCCTCATCTACATTTCTCCAAGGATCCTAGAATGACTGAGGCTGGTGCTGAATATTTATGCCAATCTCCAATAGATTATTCTCTGGGTTGTATCGCCATGTGTCACTGATGACCACCAACCCAAGATTACCCAACTTAGAGTATAATACCTTCGAGCTATTAACCTTTGAGCTCTTTTTATTTACCAATGATACAGAGCCAAATATGACTGGTAGAGTCAAATAGGAAGTCATATGCCTTCCTCCCCAGTAGTCATTCTCAATATTGCATAGCTACCTAAATGCCTCTAGGGCAAACACTCTGTTGGAAACAATACACGGGAGCCAGAAGGGCTCTCGAACAAAACCTTACATATGGAGCATAATGAAATTTGTACCAAAGAGCCAATTGCAAGGTGGCACTAGACCTCTCATCCATGATTTCTGCCTTGGTGACAATCACACATAAATTCTACTTCTACATCCATCGAAAGCCCGCAAGGTTGGAGCTAGGAATGAGTCTGAAAATGCGTAATAATTGAAAGTTTTGATAGGATGGGAGTCCATCTCAAAATTGGCTTTCTCGCATCATTTTCGTCAAAAGTAGCTAGGGCCATGAATTGCTTAAAATAATTTGGATTCTGGTGCAAAATTATGTAGACCAAGAAAGAAGAATACCTAAACATAGAACTTGTTTTGAATTCCCTCAGTTGTTGGCTCATCTCGTCAATTATAACCTTCACAAAGTCCATAAGTGGAGGCATGTTGTTCTTCTTTATCATAAAGCTAAGACTCATTTGGAATTCAAAGACCTCATTCTCTGTATCTAGCCCATAAACCAACTCCAACATAGAGCATACGGAAGCGAAACCTGACTTTAAAGCACCCAGAGAAATTGGGAACCTGGGAGGTGCTGAAACATCTGACAGCTAAGTAGTCTCAGTGTGATAAAATTGTTGCGCCATCAAGAGCGTTCCCCACTTTTCTTGCATTTTGGGAATGTCAAAATTTTCAACATTTTCTAAAGTGAGAGGAATGGAATGCATAACATATCCTGCAAGGCCTAGGGACTAATAACTACCCTCAAATGAGGGCCACTTATGACTCCAATCTGAGGGTCGAAACCTACTGCACATGCTGCAATAATCTCTGGACAATGATGCACCAAAGGAACCATGTACTGGGGAAGCCCATAGTTCCATAAACATCTATGAAAAGGGTCTCACATCTTCTTCATTCTCTTGCATGTGGCCTCCCTCTGGCTCTTGGGATTCTAAGATAACTCAGGATCTAGAATATTCTCCCAATCCTCTGATATTAAGGCTTGATTTCTAGGAGAAATCGTGCCTGTTGTTTTCTAATCCGCTTGAATGGTAAAGGGCCAAGATGGCCTTGTTGGAATACCCGGTGTAGCATAAGACTCGTGGTCATATATGTTTACACAAGGTGTCATCAATCTTCACTCATTAATACTTTCCATGACCATGACCTGTGTTGAACTACCTACAATTTCAGCCATTTCTTTATATTTGCAAGAGGCTTCACAAAATTCTACAAATTAGCTCTTGAAAAAACTTTCTCTTCTTTTCAAATGAATTAGAAAATTACACACTTTGTTAAATTTTCACAATAAATGCCTTCCGCATGCCTAACCTACTTTTTGATTTTCATGAAAAATGGCTTAGCAAGTGTACGTGCCAGCTTTTCACATTAGTTACTGCATGCACTACCAACCTTTTTCGTGCATGCAAAGAGATCGCCAACTTGCCAAAATACTCTTCAAATTTAAGAGACATGACATTCACATAAGGTGGTGCTTGATTTTTTTCTTGGATAATGTACCGAGACAACTTTGCCATATATTTTGCAAGTCCTTTTTCATTTACTGATTTCATAATTGTACTTGGGTGCATCACCCAACGGCCTTATCAAAAATATTTTCCTTGATTTAAATAGGACAACAACTTTACATGTTGACAACTGGCTCATTCTCATCCCCATTTCAAAACTCAAACAAAGCAAGTGGCAACCGCATCTGATTACATACATTGCTTCGCATGCTGTAATATTTATTATCAAGGCTCCTCTGCACCATTTTCTTCTGACGTAATCATAGATTTCCTCATTAGGTGAATTCCAACCATCTATAAATAGGACCCTTGGAAACCTTGCTAATCACAATTACTCTCACCATTCATACTAATTAGACCCTAGTTTATCTTAGCAATTTTCTCATTTAGCTAGAGCAGCAAGAGACTATGGAAACACTCATTAGATTAGTTTGTAAGAAGACTCAAGCCACATTTTTAGGAAAAGTTAGGTGCAGGCACTTAAAGCACATAACAGGTGTTAAAAATCTATTATATATGAAGGCAATCAAATGGGCATTAAGCAAGGACTGCATTGAGTATGAGGACCAGTATAGGGTAAATACTAGTATTTTCTCCCACTTCGTCACTTTGCTACTAGACATCAGTGTTTCCAAATGCAAAATTTTGAAGCTAACCAAGCGATTCTTTCCTCGACATTACCTCAAAGGATTGGAAAATGTTGTGCGGGACACTAAATTTGATCATGGGGTCCCATCCATCTGCAACCTACGTCGGCTGCTTGAGCATGGAGGACCTATGCCGACCAAGCCTTTTATATTCAGCTTTGAGCTCGAGATGCACGAGGAACACCACCACAAGGCTCGAGCTGGCTACCATTTCCTCATGAGGATGCATAATATTGAACCCTTCCAAAGTCTACAATGGTACGAGGACTTCGAGAGGATGGTGTTTCCGCTTCTTGCACCACCTGTTGTTGTTGTTGTTGGTCCTTCTTCTGCTTGAGAAATGTGAAAAGATATTCCAATTTTGTTTTTTGCTTTTTCTAGCCTCTCCCCCTAGTAGCGAATATATACATGTATATTTTGACGTATGGCCACCGGCCTTCGCTGTATATAATGTAAATGCTCCAAAAGTAATATAATATGAAATTTTTCATATCATGGCTCATTCTTCATTTTATCTCAATTTTGGCAATACTATTGTTGTTATTCAAAAAGCACAAGGAAAAACCCAAAACTCAAAGCAGGAAAAATATTTACATATTTAAAAATTTACAAACTTATGACATAAGCTGAAATAATTGAACCTTTTAAGGTGTATTCCACTAACTGGAATACCCAAAGCATCACCTTCCATAGTTTTTAACTCAAAAGAGTTATACTGTTTGCACTGGATGATTTTAAAAGGCCCTTCCCAAAGACTATCGAACTTACCGTACTAACTGGGCTTTGCTTCATGCTCGTTGAACTTGAGCACCAAGTCTCTACATTGTAGTTCCTGGTCAAATGTATTTTTATCAAACCACTTCTTCACCACTTGTTGGCAATTGTTCATTACCTTGAGAGCATGCTCTCTTTTCTCTTGTACCTCAAGTAACTTAGAAAATCATACCTCCATAGCTTTGTTCTGCTCAATTTCCAGTGATTTGAGCAATTGGATAGCAAGGATTTCCATAGCAATAGGCAAAATCACCTCCTTCCCATACACCATCTCATAAGGAGATGTCTTCAATATCTACTTGGGTGTGATACGGTCTTCCCATAGTGTTGTTTAGAGGTTTTTATGCCACTCTCTCTGATGTTCTAAGCCTATTTTTTTAATCAACCTGATGAGGATTTTATTCATGGATTCCATGAGACCATTCCGCTAAGGGTAATAATTAGAAGAGGTTTTCAAGAAGACCCCATATTTTAATTCAAATTGTTTCATCTTAGAGCTAAGAAAAGATTTGGCATTTTTGGAAATAATCGTCTTTGGTGGGCCAAATCTAGCTACCAATTCCTCCAGGAAGTTAATAATTTCTACTTCGTTGCATTTTTTAACGGAACAACCTCTACCCATCTGGTGAAGTAATCAGTCGCTATCAAGATCCACCTGTGTCTAACTGATGAAAAAGGGTTAATCATACCAATGAAGTCAAGACCCCATTGAGCAAAAGGTTCCTCCACTACTATGGGTCTTAGTGGCATAGCAACATTTTTCCTTTTTCCCACATAAAATTGACACTCACTACAAGACTTTACCAATGAAAATGAGTCATTTACTTATTTCAGCCAAAAATAACCAGCACATATGATTTTAATTGCAGTAGTTCTTGTGGAAAAATTCCCTCTGACTGGGCCACTATGATATTGCTCTAATATCCTTTTTTCTTGCTCCTCATTTACACATCTTAATAGGATACCATTAAAATTTATTTTTAAAAGAACTCCTTTTAAGAGAACATAACTATTATTTTGCAATCAATAGAAATGTATCTTAAATGAAGGGAGATTGTTCAGGTACCTTCTTGTTCACATGAAATTTATCCTATCCTCTAGCCAAACATCCTCAGAACTTTCCTCATTTAGTAGCATAGGTTCTAAGACCTCGCACTCTGCTACTGGTTCATTATTTTCAGCTAGGTACTCTCACAGTCCCTTTCCTTTGATACTTTTAATTGGCCTAAGATCAATATCATACTCTAGGATCTTAGTAATCTAGTTAGCTCTTTTCTCATTGATTTATCATTCCATAATGTATTCCCACACACTAGAATGCGGCACACAAACAATCACCTTATTGCATGAAATAAGGTGTTAGAATTTCTTCAGCCCTTTTACGATAGCAAAGACCTACTTTTTCACAAAGCTATATTTCACCTCATATTCCTTTAGGGTGCGTGAGTAGAAAGAAATAGGTGATTCTTTCTTATCCTCATCATCTTTTTGCATTAGCACAATGACAATACTATTGTGATGACCAAAAAAATACATAATAAAATCCTTAGACAAGTTCAGATTAATCAATACAGGAGCGAAAGAAATAACCTCTTTTAATAGCTCAAAAAATTTTTTGGCCTCTGTCGTCCACTTGAAAGTCTGGTCCTTTTTCAGCATCAGGGTAGTCAACCGAATGATCCCTGCAAAGTCCACAATGAATCAAATGATGAAATTGACCTTACCCAAAAAAGATTACACTCCTTTCTTGTTCACGAGTAGGGGGAGCTCCATGATTGCATTAACTTTTTCTGGATCAATAGCGATTCCTTCCTTCGAGACAACATATCCCAATAGCTTCCCCTAAGGAACCCCAAACATACATTTCTTTGGGTTTAGATAAATCCTGAATTCCTAGAATTTCTAGAAGACAAGCTCAACATGATCAAAGTGATTATTATCAGATTTAGAAAACACTATCAGGTCATCTAGATAGATAAGAATAATCTTATGCATTGGATCTTTAAAGGAAATATCTATATCTCGTTGAAAGGTGGCTCTGAAATTTGCAATTTCGAAGGGCATGTTAGCATATGCATATGTTCCCAACTTTGTGGTGAATGTTGTTTTGTGCTAGTCTTCCTCCTTCACACGAATTTGATTGTAGTCAGAAAAACCATCCAACATTGAAAACATTTCAAAACCAGCAATGGTTTGTAGAATTACCTCCATAGAAGGTAGGGAGTAATGATCCTTCAGAGATTCCCTATTCAAGTCTCAATAGTCCACACACAATTATATATTTCCATTCTTCTTCTAGACTGGCACCAGGTTAGACACACAAGTGCTATGCTTGATTAGGAACACTATTCAGGATGCAATCAATTTGTTCAACTCTTGTGACATGAGTGACTCAATCTTTAGATTGATTGGCCTCTGCCTCTAATGAACTGGCTTCACTCCCTCCAGTAGCTCAATTGTATGCTGAATAATCTTGGGATCATATCCCTTAAGATCATCATATGACCAAGCTACTATGCTCAAATATTCTTCACAAAATTTCTTTAGCCTATCTTTATTCTTTTGAGAGACTCTTTTACCAACCTTAAGCTTTTTGTCCTCATCAATATGGAAATCAGTGTAGTCACCTTTGTTAGCCACAAACTTTCTTTTATCTTTCCTTTCATCATCGGAATCAAAAAGACTCTCCAAAGTAACTAGGCCTCTAGGAAGCTTATTGGATTTCATCTAGATCACTTGATCTCCATAGGCTTTGGCGATCTTTAGTTGCAATTGGTCAGAAAAATCCCCAAATAGCTAGAGAAATTATGCAATATGAGCATCACTAACAAACACTTGCTAGTTTTGATCATTGTTTGAGACAACAGGCCATACAATTAATCACACTGCATGTTTATTCTTTAACACTTTAGAAGCTGGCTCAAACTGAGCCCCCATAGTTGCCATCCAGTTAGCTTCAAAATTCTTCTCTATCGGTATAGCCTGAATGTTGAATGCCTCAAAGACTTCAATGAGATCCTAGACCCTATGTTGGTATGATCGCATACGAACATTCTTTGCAACAGATAGCCCTTAGATTCGGTGGGACCCTATGCTGGTATGATTGCCCTCGGATTTGGTTGACCACCAATTCCCAATCTCCAAACACCCTTATCTGCTTTGTGCCAATTTTTTTTGTAAGGCTCAAACCATGGACAAGGCCTTCATATTCTACTTCATTATTCAAGCATGCAAACTAAAAGCGATAAGACCTCAAGGTCTTTTCTTCAGACGAAGATGTCAAACATATTCCCACTCCAACTCCTACTCTACATCTTGCTCCATCAAAGTGCAAAGTCCATAACTCCAAGGATGTTTCGCCTCTGGACTCCTTATTAACTTTGGGCATAATCTGACCTTCCTCATGTATGAAATAGGTTTTGAGACCAGTTGCATGATAATATCCAAAAGGGTCTGTGTCTATAAACTCATTCAACAAAGCTTCTTCACTTTCTATCTGGGAGCTACTCGCTTCTTCTTCCTCAAGAAATTCAACATTGAACATCTCTTCTCGGGTGATTGAGGTATGTGTCGCTTCAAATTTGATCAAGGCCTCATCAGCGACATGTTCGGGATGCAAAGTTTTTGTAAATAGTTTCCTCTTAGCTCCATGCTTGGTTCTTAAGATCAGGTGTGACCAATCCAATGCTAGATAGCCCCCAACATTTGTAGTGAACTCTCAGGACAAACATATCCTGAAGAGAGGAGGGACGCCAATGAGTACAGTGTCTTGGCTCATAGTAATACTAGGGAAAGCAAACAATGTCATAGGTAGTCCCTTGATTACCCTGATGGTATCAACCTTATTTCTATCGAGTTGCATGACTCCCTTGTTAAGAGGCTCATATTTTAGCCCCAAAGCATCAACTACTTGCTTAGGCATGATGGTGGTGTTAACACTAGAGTCAATCATACAATTATGCAAAAAATTATCACCAATGATAAGTGTTAGAAAGAAAGGCTTAGGTTTAGGCTTACTCTCTTTTCTGACCCCAAGCTTTTCTTCTGGTTGATTCATTAGCACTTTATCTAGGTCCAAATTGGATATTGTATCTATTGTGGGCTATTTCGGTGTCTTCACATCTTCTCCCGACAATGCTTTCTATAACAACAACATTTTCTCCAAAATAGCCAAGATATCCCACAAAGAAACATTGGCAGAAGACTTCGTTAGTTTCTCCACCACATTAAACTATGTTTGTGACTGATGAGTCATGTTAGCATGCTCCCTCGGCTTCGCAATTGGTACATCTAGATGCTTGGTAACAACCGGTGTGATTATGGGGGATTTTTCTTTTGGAGGAGGTGGATTATGAGAACTAGGAGCACCTACCTTAGACTACTATGGAACTGATGACAATTTTTCCAATGGACCGGGGGTTTAATTAGATGGACCATCAGTTTGAGAAGATGTGAATTCTCTGGTGAGTCTCTATTTTGAACGCGTATTGTAATCTGATTGCACCAAAGGCACTTGAGTTACTAGAATGTCATTCATAAATGTTGATTCTTCTCCTTCCATCCATGAAACAATTTCTTTTTTTGGAGCTATATCTAACTCCTGCTCTATGGACATTCCTTGCATTTGATCAATGAGGACTACATTATCCATTTGTTAAGAGGCATATGTTTGGTTTCCAGGATTAGGTGTGTTGCCTTGGCTACATTTCTCTGCAATCTTCTATTGCAAATTTCCTCGCGGAAAACTTCGGGGAATAGGTACATCATTACAAGGGAAACACCATGAATTAGTGTCTTCAGAAAGATTACTCTGTCCTGCAACTAGCTCCTTTCTTGAACTAGGATAGATGGACTGCATTGGTAAAGTCACAGGAATAACCTAGTTTTTCTATTGGGCTTGGGTATTTCCGCATGATCTATCCTGCCACTAATTTGATTGGTAAGGAGATTTCCTACCTTGATAATTTTGGTAAGTCAACTTCTGGTAGTTATATTGTTGTCACTTCATACTAGTCAATTCATTCATCATAGTTTGCATCTTATCCCTCATCTCATTCATTTCATTCATCAAGGGTTTAGGCATTTGATCTACACTCGGCGTCATTTCCAGGTACACATAAATAGACTGGGGAGGATTTGTAGGAGCATTGGTTGAAGCTACCTCAACTTCTGTGGCATTGAATTCGAGGATCAATGGCATGATGGTTCTCGGTGCCAACTTTCCAACAACAATAAGGTTATTCTCCATAGTGATGGCAAGAGCCTAAGCACTGGGTAGGGTATTTCCACCAAGAGCTTGTAGCATCATCCAAATTTCAGCATTAATAGACTTCAAGTAGAACATGAATGCCAAATCTGGAGATGGCTGACTACCAACAAGAACTCTCTGCCAAGTCGAATGAAATCGAGCATTGAAATCAGCTAGAGCCTCATGAGGAGCTCGCTTTATACTAGCCAACTGATGATATAGTGAAGACCTATCACCAACATTAAAAAAAAGCTCATAGAATAGATCTCCAAGATCATCCCAAGTAGCAACCAAATTAGCCAGAAGAGTTCGATACCAATTCAACGCCTTACTTCGAAAAGAGTTGGTGAGCAATATTAGAGCCACATTTTCATTAGAAACACCATGTACCAGACATACATCTGCCATATCTTGCAAGTGCTTCATCGGAGTCTTTGATTCATCCCCGAAAAACTTAGGAATAGATTTTAATGCAGAAGTCAGAATCAGAGCCCATACTGTAGGAGGCACAAGCACTACCAAAGGACTACCAATGTCCCAGGCAACATAATTTCTAGTAGCGATGGGCGCAACCATGGGCGTAGGATATGGAGGAGAAGGGGGAGGTAAAGTATTAGCCCGATGACCTCTCACTCAGACTGAAATCAATGGTGGTACAAGCAAGCTAGGGATTCTTGTAGTTTGAGACCTAGTGACTGGCCTATGGCTCATACACTCTTATATCAAGTGAACATGCTAGTTTGTGTCCCACTGGGTATGCCATAAAAAGAACTGTTACGCAAGTTTTTCTAGGGGGCAACAGTCTTATGGGAAATTTAGCCACTAGGGGACATTGTGCGCTTGGCTAAGTAACCTCCAGATTTTATCGAAGCTAGCTCTTTATTTTTAATGGGGGGATGTAAAGGGTTAGAAAGATAACATGTAAAATTAAAAACTAGACTAAGGTGATGCGCCAAATCATGAATGAAATAACTAAACACAGTGCTGAAAGAAAAGGATCGAACAATAAATTACTCTCTATCAAATAGATTATCTCAGAAGCAATTCCAACATAAGAACATCAACTCATTGCATAACATAACCTAACACAACATAGGTCAATGTAAAATATTAAAACATGGTCTACATTTTATTAGGTTGTATGAGGTTACAAAAGCTGAAAATAGACATTCATATGTTATAGGAAAATGAAAACACAGTCTTAATATTCTATCAAATGCATGGAAAACAAAGAGGCCGATTTGATTGGCATAGTCTAAAAACTTCAAGTCAAATAGAAAATATTACAAAAGGCCAATTCCCAGTGCTCAAGAAGTTTTTTAATCTATCTAACAACAACCAATACAAAGAGAAAAGGGTTGCTCAAATAAGCCAGCCCATCACCTAAAAGCCATAGAGAGAAATATGCCTCGGCAAAACATCGACATCCTAGATCTCCTCGATCTGGTACCAAATCAGGAAGATCGCCCAACAATGCACCAGCAAACTTGTCCTTAGAGAAAGAAATACCATACAACATCAGTAGAGAATACGCGATAGCAAAGGAGATAACACAGATAGGTGGAAACTCCAAGATAACCGGCGCATAAATAAACTTCACACGTCGAACAAATGGAGCCCGACAAAAGAAAGAGGGACAACCCAAAGAAAAGCTCCAAGAGGAAGCCAAATGGAAGACACCGAGCAAAAATTAACCATTGAGTGGGCCCAACTTAGAAAGAAGTGAGAGAAAGCCACATGCTAAATGCATGAAACTTGGCAGAGGAAAAGCAATATAGAATGACAGGAAGCTCTGATAGGAAGCCACATGGAAGATGCCAAAAATTTATGAGCGATAACAATCAAGGTGAAGTCATGAAGGAAAAGATAACCATGAAGGATAGCGGTTTGTGAATAAAATTTCACATTTCCCTAATGAATGACTTGATTGATTTAGTGGACAAGGTGGTGTGAGTGGTGTGGTTGGTACTGGGGTAGGACCTTGCAGGTTACTAAGAGCTTGTAGATTATTAGGACCTTATGGATTGTTAGGGCCTTGCAGATTGTTAGGGTCAGGTGCTACACCCATTACTGAAATTGGCACATGATAACATACATCACTTTTTAATATGAGTTGATACCATGTGTCCTATGGGGTAACTTGAGGAAGTTGAGGAACCAATGATCCCAAATTAGCCTGAGAGCTTTGTGGATCTTGTGATGAAGGGGGTGTGATATTCACATATTATGATAGGTCAAATTAATGTGGTGGCTTAGTACCCCTCATAATCCATGTGGCAAGGATCTTATCTCCATTTTCAGCAAGGAGATGATCAGTCATTTGAACATTAGTAGGATTGCTAAGATATTCATCGAGATTTAGCTCATGTTGGTTAACCATGGCTTCCTTAAGGGAAGGTTGAGGGTGAATTTCCATGTTGGATTATTGAGATCCACCGTTAATAGGTGGATTGGGAGGTTGTTGCGGTTGACCTTGTTGGGAATATTGTAGTTCCATGCATTTATTTTCTTGTGATCGTGTGGTAATGGGCATGAAAATGTAGATGACTAGAAGATGAAGATAATGTGAAGCTCCAAGATGTACCTAAGTGATGATGACCTAGATGATGAATTAAAAGATTGCTAAGATGATGGATAGATTGATCATATGATCAATAGATTTATTATGTATTATCAATTGGATGGGATTGGATTGGATGATAGGATTAACTCTGAACTAGATTTTGGAGCTCAGGTAGATGATGTAGGATGATGATTACAGTGCAAATACACCTCTATATGGAAGTAAATTGATGAGGCCACAAATGATTACTAACTCAGGATAGATGATGCTCCTAAATGAGTATGGATGATAATGATTAGGGTTAGTTGACAAACCCAAGTGGATAAAACCCTCTAAATTGATGTCTAGGTCATTTAGATTGATGGATCGATGATTGACATGATACCTAATGATTTTCTAAGATGAACCTACGTGATTAAATCGATGATTGGATGAATTTCAAAAAATGTAGATGGATGGAAATAACAATTACAAGAAATTAGATGATAAAAAAAAATGACCACATGAACCAACTCGAAACGAGGTAGGCTTTTAGTGGTCAAATGGATTCATACTCTAGTTTTTGTATAGAAAGTGGATTCACCTCTGTGGGTAGTGAGTTCACCTCTTTAGATAATGGGTTTTCCTATCTAAGGTGTTGTGGGTTTTCCCCTGCATATAGCTGGATCACCTCTCTAGGATTAGTAATTTCACCTATAATTTTAAATGTATGGACATAGAGCACATGACTGCCCAAACAAGTAATAAATTCACCTAAGACAAAGGATTTATGGACTAGAATTCAAGATTGCCTATCTAGAATGCATGATTGCCTCTATCTTTAGATGTATAGACACAACATGGAAATTCTTATCTAGGTCTCAATATTACCTATTTCATAAAAAATATGGATAGGGATTGTATGGAATCATACTCAGATTTGTCTCTCAGGGAGGCAAGGTCACCTATTTCTTTAGGTGTGGGTTCATCTATCCAGGTGATGGGGTGTACAAAAGAATCACACGTATTGGACCCTTTAGAGAGTAGGATCTCCTAAGGCATGAGACAAGTAGATTCACCTCTATGAGAAGAGAATTCTCCTATCATCCTACTAATTGAATGGATTGGATAGAGACATAGATTTTCCCCTCACAGAGCAAGATCACCCATTCACAGTGTAAATTCACCTCTATAAGAAAGGTAACACCTTGGCCCTAAATCAAGCACAAGGGAACCATAAAAAATAAAATCAATCAAGGGAACCCTCCCAATCAATTGACCCAAGGTCATAATGTGTAATTGATATCGCAACACCAAATGGCACCATCATCACAAACATTGGTCCCCCAAGCCATGCAAAATCAAATGGGACCCCAAACCTATATTCCTCCATACCAATAAACAATTTTACACAGAACAATAGAAAAAAACAATCTAAAAATTTCACCACACAACAACCATCTCAAATCAATCCACAACTCACTCCCACCATGGTCAATCAAAATCCATCTCACATACCCCAAAATAAAGAAACTTTGATGTTGCAAGCCCAACAACCTTTTCACCAATAAAAATCCTATCAACAAGAGTTGCAAGCACAAAAAGCTAAAACTCAATCTTTGTAACAACAATCCTATCAACAAGTGTTGCAACAACAACAAGCTCAAGAGAAATCCTTACAAAAACTAAAATTTAAAAACAATCCTTGATTTCACAACAACAAGAATTTCTTGAACAACAAAACCAAAAACAAGCATTTCTAGTGTAAGTGTGAATAAGGTATAAAGAATAAAACACTTCTTAATGAAACATTGTATCAAAGATTAAGCTAATAATCTACTGAAAGCATCCCATTTTCTCCTATCTTCAAAGATTTATTAAGCTATTGTGATCTTAGATTTAAATAACACTATAACTATTAAAATGATAATCTAAAGAATGGAAAGATGTTGCTGAAATGATATGAAGCTAATATGATAATCCTAAATGATAAAAGAAATTAATGACATTGATTGACATGAGATTTGATAAATGAAGCTATAGGAGGCAGCCATGATATTGAAACTAGAATGCTGGATGCTTGAGATACTTGGGACTTGATGCATGATGATTGATGCTTGAATTCCTCTAGAGTAAGATTGCATAAGCTTGATAATTTTGGATCCTTTCTTTGTTGAATGCAACTTTATTTATAGATTTCCCGACAGCAGCTTTGCATAGGGATGGCCAAGAGAGGCTTGGATTCAATCTAGAGGATTGAATGGTGAGAGATGGAGGAGATTGAGAAGATTTTGGGGATTGTCTCTACCCATGAAAACACCAGGCAAGAGAAGAGGAAGGATTGATGGAAGAGGATTGAGAGATGAATATGCAATTTGTCTCCAATTTGTCTCCAAAACTTCCCGTGAAGTTTCAAAGCATTAATTTTGACATATTTTGACATAAATTAGACACAGGATATCTAATTCGATTTTGAGGAAATATAGAGGAATATTCCTTATGCCTTTATTTAAATATTTTTGATTTATTTAAATTAGCAAAAGAGGAATAAATAATTTAATAGAACAAACTATAGAATTTGTTTATTAAATTAAAATAGAAGAATATGATAATTAATCAATAAAGTGTTTAATATTTATTTAATTAATTTAAGATTTGATGTGATAGAATAAAATAGGGAAATGATAATTAAATCAAACAAAGTATTTAATTTTGTTTATTTAATTAAGATGAGATAATAAACGAATCAAAAGAATTCAAATGTGAATGTGAATGTGAACTATATAAATAAATATTTCTATTTATTCAAATAGTAAAGGAAATTAGGATAATTAATCAAATAATTCGTATTTAATTAATCAGATTCTCCAGACCAATTTTAGGTGTATACATTTTTCCCCTCTTTGAAGTGACGTGTTTACGCATTGCTTCGAAGAATTTTTTTGCTGCTACTGCCGGTATCAATGAAATTTTTTTAGTGTGCCCCAGACATGTCCCAGATATTGATTTTCAATTGATTGCCGATAATATGCCCCCTCCGGAAATAAATTAATGATTTGATGATTTTATTTAAAAATTTTGAATTTTCATGATGAATTGATGATTTTCTAATGATTCGACGAAGATTTGATGAAGAAATAATTTATCTCCCGACATTGATGAAGAAAATATAGCTTGTGGATGAATTTCAATTAATTCCTTAAATAAAATTAATTAAAATAAAAGAAAACCCACGAAAATCCCTTTTAAAAAATCTATATAAAGTCCAAAAGGTCATTTTCATCCTCACTTCTACTTTTTGACTTTCAACACCTAGTGATAGAGATATTTGAGCTAGCTGGAGAAAGATTCCTATCCCCTACCACACTCATCATTTCGAGTGCATGTGATGTCACCAATGGCTGACCACCTATGGACCTCCGGTATGTACCCATACTCCACCTCGTACTTTGCATTTTTCAATTTTTGTGCCTTATTTATGCTTTAGCATTTTTTTGTTAGTTTAGCGCTTCAATGTTGTGCTGCAGCACTTTGCACTTTGGTGTAGTGCTTCTGTAAACTATTTTAGTGCTTTGAAGAAGTAGTGCTTTCGTTATTTTCTCTAGCGCTTTCATAGGATAGTTTAGTGCTTTCATGATTTAGCGCTTAGGTAGTCTGATTTAGCGCTTCGATGCTGGATCTTAGCGCCTAGAATGTTCTAGCACTTTCATGGAATAAATTTGCACATTGGTGGTCTGTTATAGCGCTTTGATTAAAGAGGCGCTTTGATGGACTATTTTAGTGCATTGACGTGCTAAAATAGCTCTTCTGATAAAATATTGCTTTGATGGATTGCTTTATCTCATCGACGGTTTGAAATAGCGCTTCTGGTAAAATAGCACTTTGGATGCCTATTTTAGCACATCGAAGTGTTGAAAGCGCTTCTGATAAAATAGCACTTTGGATACCTGCTTTAGTGCATCGAAGTGTTGAAATAGCGCTTTGGATGCCTGTTTTAGCGCATCCATGTCAGATTTGCAAATTTTGACATAGTTAACTTTGATTTTGCCAATTTCAATCATGTCCATTCTTTGGTTTGGTATGATTTGATTATCCAAGTTCTTAATGATTGATTGTAATGATTAATAAGAATTACTCTCATGATAGGCGAGAATAATCCTATTTGTGATGATCCTAATGATAGGCGAGGAATGATTCATATCTGATAAACCTCATGATAGGTGAGATTAGATAATGTTTGTGATGACCCTCATGATAGGTGAGGTTTGTTGATATTTGTTCATAAATTTTGATCGAAAAAATCATACCAAAGTTTGTTTGGATCTGATAGTAGAATGACTTTTAATTTTTGACGTAGTGCACTTATTTTCAACTTTCATGGTGATAGGAGGATCTAGGTAATCTCTAGATGTGAGAGTGGTTTCCTTGGACCACATATTTGATCCCGCATCTGACTCCTAATGAGATTCAACTTATAGGTCGATGTGGTCTTTCTAGTCTCCTTGATATTCCCCAGATTAGGATTCATCAAGGTCTTCTTACTGCTTTGGCTAAGCAGTGGCATAATGACCATAACAATTTTCACCTACCCACTGACGAGATGTCAGTCACACCTGAGGATGTGTGGTGGATATTGTGGATTTCATTTATGGGAGAGATCATTATTTATGATTCACATGAGGCTAGTGGGAGAGATGCTCTCCATAGATTTTTTCAGGATCAGTACATTGCATAGTCAAGTGTTAGATGGCAGATGATAGCTGACACCTATGCTTCATTACCAAAAGTGCTAGTTGGATTTATTGGAGGTTTCCTTTGTCCTGATCACAAGTCAAAGGGATTCTCTATGGGTTGGTGTCATATTCTTGAGAGTATGGTCATGCATAGGACTAGATATGTGTGGGGGATGTGTATGCTAGCCCACCTCTATCACGATTTACATTCAGTTGTGTACTTAGGAGCTCGCAACCTATCTGCAGGGATGAATTTATTATAGGTTTAGGCATGGGAGCATTTTTCTATTGGTCGACCATTTCCAGTTCTTGATAGACCTACCAGTAGACCCTACATTTTTCTATACAGATGTAGACTTACCCACGCTCGGATGGGTAAGTTAGAGCATTGGAGATGGGTTTTTGATGACATGGAGAGCATCATCTGGTGACCCTATCTAGACTATGAGTAGTGGGATGAGGATAATGTAGTGCTTGGGTACCTATGTGACTCCATGTACTTGATTGGTAGGACCCCTTTTGTTTTGGAGAGATTCCTATTGCGGCGGGTGTATAGGGAGTATGGTATAGTATAGTGTATGCCTCAGGGGGTAGCCCATTAGGCCCGATAACGAAGTGATGTAGCAGATTGGGGGCCATGTCTTTCATATGAGACACTAGTAGTGGGATATGCGCAGAGATATTGCAGAGGTACCCATTACTGAGGACTATGCAGCATTTTTGGCTTTTCATCCACCTCCTTAGATTACCATTCCTGATGAGCCAGCACCTTTACCTATGGAGGGGGATGTTTCTAAGGGTGAGGAGGATATTGTGGATGATACTTAGTTGAGTAGTAGTGCTAAGAGCAGCAATGGGGATATCAGTAGTGATGATGGGGATGGTGGTGGTGGAGGTGGCAGAGGGGCTAGGCCAGTCAGTGTCAGTCCATCATCGAGCAAGCCTCACAAGAGGCAAGAAGTGGCAGTTCCTTCAGTTGATCATCAAAGGCATATTGTTGGTTTGCAGGCATGGGTACAGTCTCTGTAGGGATAGTTGGTGCAGGCACAAGGTTTTCTTATACAAACGCAGACTCAGGCACAAGCTCATGCCTAGGCATTAGCACAGGTATAGGGACAATCGACAGTTGTTCAGACTTAGGTCGGTACTATGATAGCCAAGAGGGACAGTGCTAGATAAATTGCCAAGAGGGCACACGAGACTGCTGAGACACTTCAGAGAGTAGCTGATGGTACCTTTGTTTCAGATTATATGAGGGAGGTTTTGTGGGTTGGCCGAGAGGAAGATTTTTGCAGGGGTAGGTATCATGATGCAGTGCTTGCTGATCGCAGAGTTAGCTATGCCCCATCAAGATCTGGTCGGACACATACTTGGATAGTTAGCGAGGGCATGACACAGTCTCCATGGAGAGATCCCAGAGATCTTGGTCCTTCCGAGGGTGGTGGTCGTACTGGTCCTGTTAGGCCTGCTCACTCTAGTAGTAGCAGATCATAGATGCCACTTTGTATACTTCGAGTTAGCTCATTTTTGATGATGTATTTTTTCTTATTTCAGACTTCATTGTATACTTGACATTGATGATATATATGATATGCAGTGATTTCTATTTATGATGGTTTATGATTTTATGATGGATGCATTTATTTTATGTGATGATGTATCATGAGATGAATGTTTTTATTTCATAGGATGATTCTAGATGAATGCATGTGCATCATATATGATGTATGGATGTTATGAATAATAATGTATGAAGTTCTAAATGATGATTTATGATGTATCGATATGTGGATAATAATGACATGACTTGTATTTATTTTAATGTAATGAAATGTATGGATGGATGGTAAATGCTTTTATTTTAATTGTGATAATAATAAATTGATGATTTTGTGATGAATGATATGATGGTTTGTGAAAAAATATGGTATAATAAATGTACAAAAATTTGATGTTAAATGCATGAATGATGAGATGATAAAACCTTCTATATGTTTTTGATGATTTTTGGTTTAATGTCAAGTATACTCAATCATATTTGTAGAAAAGATAATCATTTATTTGGAATCCTTTATGCAATAATCACTTTGCAGATGTAGAATTTATTATGAATGCAGTCTAATTTTAATCATGCAACTATATGCAAAACATTTTCATTTTAATAGTTCTTTTGTGTTTGGTATCATCATAGAGCTTTTTAGGATGTTGAAAGTGAATACAAGCGTTAATGGTATATGTTAGACCAATGATGACTTGAATACTACTTTCATGTTTCTTGATATTGCAAGTGAACACAAGCATCTAGGCATAATTGAACCGAGATGACCTAAGCATTCATTGCATAAACATGTAGTGATTAATTATTTCAATGTGTGAATTTTGAATGTCATCGGTGATACATTTCCATAGCACATCCCCTGACAGTTCACACATTTATATGATTAACTTACAGAGAATAGACAATAAAATTTTATTCTCGTTCCTTGTTTCTCTAGTTTATTTACATCATTGAGTTACTCCAAAGAAATGATAATAATTGATCAAAAATTAAATTTATCCACCTTTTACTTAGAGTGTTTCAATCATTATTTAGATTAGATCATCCATCTTGCTTTTGATTTTTTTTGTGATTTTCCGAGATTTTGGCCAAAGACCTAACCTAATAACTTATCCTAGGGGTTTCAGGGGCTGATCAAAGATTATCCTTTCCTACGTTACATACGCAGAGATCACATAGTTCGACTGACACAGACTCATGTTTTCGGTTTTTTCTTTTTCTGTACTGACTTTTTTTTTAACCTATTTTTGGATTTTTTGATATGATATGGATATTTGGGGTATGTGCAAGATCATGATGGGCCAAAAAGTGGTGATATGTAAGTGATATGATGACCCATGTGGCTAACAACTTTTTTTTTACCCAAAATTGATGAAAAGAAAAGGGTTTTTAAAGCAGATTCTCATATTTCCACCAATATAAATTATGATTTACTTTGAATTTAATAAATAATTATTATTCATTTTCTATTTGAATTACGACTAAAGTCCTGATTGATAGGCTGATTGATAAACATTTATAGCTTTCAAACGATATCACTATTTTTGAATCTAAAACATGTGTCACATTCTATGCTTCACATACTATAGGATTAAAAAAAAAGGAATTGAATTTCATGAAGTGTTGACCATGTTAAGGTGGTCAGACATACAAGTTTTTATATTTTTTCAAATTTGTAATAAAAAAGTCATAATTAATTATTTATTTGGAAAAAAATTTAAAAATTATATGCATCACATCGGGACATGAGTCCTCTACTTATATCTAAAATATTATAAAAAAATATTATCATTTTATTGTGATTGGGGTGGTTAGATAGACACCTACTTCTTATTTTTTCCCTGAAATTTAAGTACTACTGCATTGAAATTTCAAATTTTCACCAAATAGATTTTTTTATTTTTTAAATAAACTTAGTATTTTAGAAACTAAATTCAATTTTCTATAGATTCTATTTTTACATATTTTTGAAATAATATAGATAACTTATTCAAATTTTTACGTCATGTTTCCGAACTTTGATTTTTCTGAATTTTATTGCCACTTAAGGGCCTATTTTTTCCATAATGATCCTGCACATACCCTTTGATGTCCTTCCTATGGTGATTGATGTTTTCACTTTGATCATTGTTTTTGTGTACTTGCCATATTGTTGTTTCCCCCTTTAGCGAAGCCAATGCTTTTGTTGCCCCTAGTGATGTCCAGATGTTGCCCCCAAGCTAGAGTGAGACATGACCATGTGACATGATTTGATAATGGATGTAATGATGGCAAGACTAATGATCATGATATGAAATGGTAATGACTCCCAAACTAAATGATCCCGATAATTATCAAAATAGATGGGAAATATGATTTAGAATCACACACGATGCATGTTTCCAGGTTTTCACCATATGTTTTCATTGCACTCTTTGTTTTGTATTTTATCTTTTCTTTTTCTTTTTATTTTTGCTACCAAGATGCCTGTTTGCTAGGTTTTCATCAAGGAAACCCTTTTTCTTTTTCTTTTTTAAGTTTGACCTGTGCACTAGGTAATTCAAGTATAGAATTTTTTGAGATGGATACTATTGATAGGTTCATCAAACAAATCCCCCTCTAATGTTGATAGCTGATAGGCTCCTGATCCATACACTAATATGATGCCAAAGGGACCTAGCCAGTTAGGTTAAAATTTCCCTTTCTTTTCTCTCTCCTACCAATTTCTAGGGTTCTCTTTTAAAACCAAATCGCCAACCTGAAAAACTCTAGGTTTTACTCTATGATTGTACCTCCTTGATATTCTTTGTTAGTAAGCTGTTAGATGGTTTACATCTTCTTGAAGATGCTCATCCCACAATTCTAGTTCTTGAAGTCTAGATACCCTATAGTCTTCTTCTGAAATTATTCCCCTTATTGATACATGGAGTGATGGAATCTCTACCTCAATGGGAAGTATGGCCTCTGATCCATACACCAAGGCATATCGTGTAGCTCGTGTCGGTGTTCTGATACTTGTTCTGTAGGCCCACAGTGCAAGATTAAGCTGAACCTGCCAATCACATCCAACATCGTTAATTGTTTTCTTGAGTATTTTTAAAATTGTTTTGTTAGAGGCCTCTGCTTTGCCATTTCCTTGAGGATAATACAGCGTTGAGAAATGATGTTGGATATGGAACTTCTCACATAATTCTTGTACATCTTGGTTTTTGAATGGCCGGCCATTATCAATGATAATAGAGTGAGGTATGCCATATCGACAAATTATGTAATTTAGTATGAAGGAAGAAATCTACTTTCCAATTATAGTTGTAAGAGGAACTGCTTCTATCCATTTCATGAAATATTTTGTTACTGTGATGATAAAATTGTGTCCATTAGATGAAGAGGGATTTATCTTTCCTACCAGATCTAGGCCCCATTGAAAAAAGGACCATGTTGATGTAAATGGATGCAATTCTTGAGCCGGGGCATGAATCAGGTTACTATGAATTTGGCACTTTTGAAATTTCTTTACAAACTGATAAGATTCTTTCTCCATGCATGGCCAATAATATCCTAAATGAAGGAGTTTCTTCGCTAGAGTTATTCCACTCAAATGAGTGCCACAAATACCTTCATGAACCTCTCATAAGGCCGTTTCAAATTCTTCATGTTCTAAACATCGAAGTAAGGTACCATCAAGACCTCAACGATAAAGGATGTCGGCGATTAAAATTTGTCGAGCAGATTGGCATATAAAACTTTGTTTTTTGTTCCAAGAAAGATTGGGAGGGAGGATATTGTCCTTTAGGTAATTATAGGTTTTCTTATAGATGGAGGATTCAATGGTATGGACATGGCATATGGTATTGCATTCTGAGATGTTATAAGTAGGACATGATACTTGTTCTACCATAAACTCATAATGACCACACTTTTCTAGCAATTGTAAGAGTGAAGCAATTGTTGCCATTGCATCTGCCGCTATATTCTCTACTCTTGGAATTTGATCGAATTTGATAGTAACAAATAATTGTTTTAGGTCATCAATCAACTATTTTTTGGGAATTAATTTTTCATCTTTTGTCTAATACTCGTCATTTACTTGATAAATGACTAGTTGAGAATCCCCATATACCTATAATTCTGTGATTTTATATTTAAGTGCCATCTTGAATCTGATGATGAATGCTTCATATTCTGCCACATTATTTGTGCATTGAAACATCAGTCTATATGATTTCTAGATGGTGTGTCCTTGAGGTGTGATGAACATAATCCCTGCTCGAGATCCTCATTGTGTGTAAGATCCATCAAAATACAATATCCATTGGTGTTGCCTTACTGTCAAAATGTTTGCATCTGGAAACTCCATTGTCATAGGTCGATCATCTGGTAAAGGTGCCTCGACTAATTTTTCAGCAATTTCTTGACCCTTGATGGCTTTTCTCTCTACATATTGAATATCAAATTCACTTAAGAGCATGACCCATTTTGCCAGTCTACCTATTAAGGCAGCTTTACTAAGTAGATGTTTTAATGGATTGATCTTGGTGATGAGCCTGATTGTGTGTGTCATCATGTAGTGTCTCAGTTGTTGAGTAGCAAATACTACCACCAAGAAAGATTTTTCTATGAAAGTGTAGTTTATTTCATAGCCATTTAATGTTCTGCTGATATAGTAGATGGCGTGCTCCTTTCCTTCATAATCTTCCTTTGCTAATAATGCTCCTAAAGAGATATATGTTGTGGCAATGTACAATATCATATGTTTTCCTTTTGTAGGTGGCATGCAAATAGGTGGTGACGTTACATATTTTTTTATTTAATCAAACGTTGTTTCACACCCATTATCCCATTTAAAAACAAAAAATTTATGCAACAATTGATTGAATGGATGACTTTTGTCTGCCAGCTAGGAGATAAATCTCCTAATTGATTGGAGCCTTCCCTATAGTGATCTGAGTTGACTGATATTTTTGGGAGGTGGCATCTCCATTATTGCCTTGACTTTCACTGGGTCTACCTCAATGCCCTTTTTTGAGACAATGTATCCCAACAGTTTTGCCGATGTGACCCCAAAGACACACTTCTTGGGGTGTAGCCTGACATTGAATTTTTCTAGCCTTGTGAATATTTTACCTAGGATGTCCAGATGTTCTTCCCTAGAACAATATTTTGCTAAAATATCATCTACATAGTCCTCCATGAAAGTATGCATCATGTCATGAAATATTGTGGTCATTTCTCTTTGATAGGTGGCCCCTACATTTTTTAAACCAAATGGCATTACATTCCAGCAGAATGTCCCCCATGGAAATGTAAATGCGGTTTTCTCTTGATCTTCTGGAGCTATTTTGATTTGATTATACCCAGAGAGACCATCCATTATTGACAACATGCTGTGTCCTATAGTCAAGTATACAATTATATCAATATTTGGTAATGGAAAATCATCCTTTGGACATCCTTATTAAAATCCCTGAAATCTATACATATCCTGATGTTGTTATCCAGTTTTGAGATGGGCACAATATTGGATATCCATTCGGCATAGTCAATAGATCGAATGAATCCTGCATCTAATAATTTCTTTAGCTCTGCTTTTACCATTAATGCAATATGGGGATGCATTTTTCTCAGCTTTTGTTCGACCAGTTTGATTCCCTTGGGCAAAGAAAAATTATGCATTAATAGATTTGGATCTAAACCTAGCATATCAGAATAGAAACATGCAAATTTAATGTTTCTTTCTTGAAAGAATTTTATAAACCTTGGTCTTTCTTGCTCTATCATGGATTTAGCTAGATGTAAGATTTTTTCCCTTTCTTCGGTGCCAATGTTGACACTTTGTGTTGGCTCTACCAGTACTAATGACCTTTCATGATAGTGCTCTAGAAGGGTGTCAAATATCCCATCTTTCAGTGCCTCAGAGAGGTTTTCACTATCAGATACGTTCTTTATTTTTTCTTTTTCCAGATCTAATGCTGCCATAGAATGGTTTTCACCATTAGAATCATTTTTCTTGTTTTTACTTTTGCAACTAGATGACTTAAAACCCTCCTGCCAAGTCATTTTTTTATTGGTATTATGGTTAGAACGTATACCGGGTTCATCAAAGCATATAAAATTTACAATTGCATCGTCGTTGGAAAACATAGGCATATTTATGGGTTCAATGGGTTCCCAATCAATGAGTTCGGGATGGACCAAAGGAATGGGTTCATCGGATTGTTGGAGGTCAATGGTTGTAAGGGTTCAGATAGAAATGTCCTCATAATCATTATTTGGGGTGTCGAGATCAATGATGGTACTTTCTTCAAGATTGTCCAGTTCACTCAATGTTTGCTCGTCCTCACTTGAGTCATTGATATTTTGTGATCCTATTTTGAATTGTCTAGACCTTGAACTCTGTCCCTCCTCACGTGTAGGTGTGTACTGTGTTATGACACAAACCTAGACATTTGTGTAGGATACGTCAGAATACAGATCCCATTCATATTCATTGGAATCTGTTTCAGAGCTATCTCTAATTTGAAGGATCCTTTCAACTGCTTTCTTTGTCAACTCTTTCCTTTCTTCTTCAGAATAGCCTAGTCATGTCTTCTCCTTTGAATGAAGAGTAAGGGGTTGGATAGGTTCTATAACTCCCTCTTTTCTCTTACCAATAGGTCCATGTCCTTCATAACCCATCTTTTCCAAAATAGCTTTCCCATTACCATACTTGTTTGTGTTGAGCCTGGTAGTTGTTGATGATGAAGTTTCTTCATCTTTGTATAGCCAGTTGAGGAAAGATTTTTCCTCTGATTCATCCTCTATAGTTCCTTCTTTCACAAATATTTTATTCAGAACTGTGGTTGGTAGAGATGGTTAACGTTTGATCTCTAATGGTTGACCGTGTGTTTTTGGAGATGTCAGGAACTGTGAAATATTTAGAGTGTGCTCAGTAGAGTATTGTCCCATTCCCTTGTCTGTCAGTTGAACCTGCTCTTGGAATTTATTTGTCAAGGAGTCTCGAGAATATTGATTTTTTAGTGGATTGGTCTCTATAAGGCTTGTATCCTTTATTTGATCCTTTTCTACAACCCATTTGGTTGAAATATTTTGATGTTTTTATTCATTGGATGAATTGGAATTGCATGCTTCCCTTTTGTGTGTCACGAAGGTGTCTTAAGAGTTTCTAAGTGCATCAAAATGTTGGGGATGATTATGATCTGTAGAGATAGTCACCTCCTGTCTATTGAATAGGAATTTTAAACATTGGTGATATGTTGAGGGTATGGCCTACATCTCATGGATCCATGGATGGCCTAAGAGTATGTTGTAAGTCAACTCTTTTTCCAATACTTGACATGCAATGTTTTTCATCATGGGTCCCACTTGAATGGTTAACACAATTAGTCCCTTGGAAGGTCTTTCTTCTTCATCATAGGCTTTTATTGTCATCTTCCTTTGGGCATCAATTGCGTTATTTGAATACCCTAGTGCACAGACTAACTTTAAAGTGCAAATATTCAATCCAACTCCCCCATCTATTAAGACCCTTTTGATGCGATGATTGTGGATTAGGACTTTGATATGGAGGGTAGTATTATGGGGATGGTTAAGCGATACATCATCCTATTCAGAGAATGATAAAAAATGCGGTGTAGTCAAATGCCCCACCATAGCTTGGAACTGACAAACATCTATATTGTTAGGTACTGTCATGGCCACTAATGCTTGTTTGAGAACTTTCTTGTGTGATGGCGATAATTTAAGGAGTTCCAAAATAGATATATGTGCTAGAATATTTTGGAGTTGATCGATGATATTGTAATGAGGTTGAGGTGGAGTTGTATTTTTATCCCCAAATCCCTTTAGGACTACCTTGGATTGAGTTCTTGTCATTACATTCACTGGTTGATAGTCTTGATGTTCCCTGATTTTTAAGACATTTATTTGATTTTCAGAGATGTGTATACCTGGGAGCAAATCCAGTGAAGTAATGTTGTCGGTTTCCTGTTTTTCCATGGGATGACTAATGGTTTTATCATTTTCTACTTCAGTAAGACAAAGGATCATAGTATCATAGACATGATTGATACTTTTTCCTTTATTATTGGCAGAAGATGATGCCCCTTTGTCATAATTTGGTAATGGATCCTTGAAGGCTGAATGATCAGTGTTAGTTTGATGTCCTTCTACATACACTTTGTTATTATCAATCAAATATTGAACTTAATGCTTTAATTCTATGCAGTCATTAGTTTTATGGCCTTTATTATTTATGGAAATTGCAATAATCTGCATCATTCCACCATGGTGGTTTGACTTTCAAATCGCAGAATCTTGCTTCTCATGTTGTAGTAAGACCACTAGTAACTAGTTCTTTCATCGCTGATTCCAAATTTTGGCCTAAAGGTGTGAACCTACATTGGTTTGATGGCTTTTGGTATGATTGTAGTTTTGTGATTTCATTGTTCTGAATGACATTTGACTTGATGATTTGATCGTTGTTTTGATTTGTTTTTGAAGTAGACGCTGTCAAGTTAAAAACTTGTTTGGCATTTTGTAAATCACTTGTCATTTCGTTTGTATTCGTATTTCGGTTATTTTGCCAAAATTTTGGTTTATCGCTGTTGGGGTATTGATTTGAGGAGTTTGTGTTATTTGATTTATCATTGAAATGTTTAATAACCCTCTTTTGACTAGCGCTTCTTCAATATTAAGGCCATTTTCTATCACCTTTTCAAATGTAGGAGGACATTGCAATTCAAGTTTGTAACTCATCTCCTCCGTCAAATTCTCAATGAGAAACTCCATTTTCTCTTCTTCATAAATGGATCAAGGGTATGTAGCGAATAGTCATCGCCATCTTTGTAGAAAGGACAAGAATGTCTCCCCTTTGTTTTGTTTTAGGTTATACAGATCCTTTATCGTGACATCGTGCTGGATGTTAAAAGAATACTAAGAGATGAACCTGTTGACAAGTTCTTCAAAAGTCCTTATTCCTGGTTGTAATTTTGAAAACCATTCCATACATGAACCTCCCAAGCTTCTTGGGAGAACTCTAGGCTCATGGTTTTGATTTCACGGATATGATCGATCGGATCTGATCTTCCATTGTATTTTTCATACTTGGGGAATTCACAGTGTCGAGGAAAAGGTATCATATCGACTGTTGAGTCGAAAGGATAAGGAAAAATGTCATGTACTGCATACCTTTTGGTGTTCCCTTTTGTCATGTCTTGTATTTGTTGTTGTAATACTTGCATTTGGGATGTTAAGGCAACAACCAGATCTATACCTTGTGTGGGTTGTGGTATTTTGGTTTCACTTGTTCCAGGTGCTTCTTTTAAGCGGTTTACCTCAAAGTCTTTGGGAAGCATTGCACTTGACTTAGCCAACATTAAAAGATATTTCTCTGTATCTTGTTCCAAGATCTTTTCCATGAATTTATGGAATTTCAGATCTTGTTGAGTTGTTTATATATCTTCTGGAGTTATTTCATTTTTTCATTCTGATGTAGGTTATTCCAGGGATTTTCTTTTGCCATTGTTTTTGATGTTTCAAGTTCCTTTTCTAAGAACCTCTATTTTTGTAACCTGGTGAAGATTGGCATACGAGTGTTTTGTTCTTTCCTCCGAACTTTGATCTTCTATGTTGAAAAATGTCAAGTGATTTTTTAACAAAGTCGAATAAGATGATATATCTTACTGATAAGAGTAGGTTAAAAATCCAATTACTATGCTTCCTTTCGTGATGATAGGATGATAATATGCTAATGATGAAACTTTAGTGTAATAATCGAGATTGTGTTTTTATTTGACACTTTATGATTTGCAAGATCTATGTTTTAGTTAAAAATATTGGAACTTGTATGAGCCTATCTAATTTTGGTTTCTAGACAATGATTATGATAAAAAGGTACTTTTATTTTGATAAAAAATACTGTGTAAATGATAGACAAACTGACTGATATGATCTGGAACTTTTTGTTTTGAAAGCACTAAAATAGAGTTCAAATGCGCTAAAATAGGTGATCGATGCACTATTTCTCAAAATCACTAGAATAGATTCCCGAAGCACTGAAATAGATGATGAAAGCGCTATCTTTATGGATGCGCTATAATAGTGCTTGAAAGCGATGAAAAAGATAATGAAAGCGCTATTTGATGGAAGTGCTAAAATAGAGACCGTAAGCGCTAAAATAGTGCTTGGAAGCACTATTTTATGAGACTACTGAAACATATTTCTAGAGCACTAAAATAGAGGGTTGATGTTCAAGACTCTTTATTGCAAAATTTGACTTGGCCTTGTGGTGTATTCTATCATGGGTTGGGGGATGTAGGACTGACGTATGCATTGACTACAGTTGTCATATTGTGTGAGGGCTCTCCTTTGGAAGAAAGGTTGTGAATAAAGAGATTCTACAGCGTAATCAAGAGTATGACCTCTAGCAAAGTTGTGATACCTATGAATGAAATTTCTCTATTGTAATAAGATCTTTCAACTTTGATATAAGAAATGCCTTTTTCTCAAATGATTTTGATAACCAAGTGGCCTCTTTGGTTTGTTGATTTTGATGGTTTTCGTGACAAACTTGGTTGATTTCCACTCTTAAATCATGAATCTTTCTAACTTGATTTGACTTGTAGTTTTATAGATGATCTTTTGTTTGATTTTTAATGATCTTGTGAAAACACAACAAGGAAATTGTAAAATAAATGTTTTAATCTGAACAGATAGTGTATATTCAAGAACCATGAATGGTCCTTATTGATTTTCATGGGTTTGTTTTAACAAATATACATAATTTAGATAGACTCATTCTTAAGATCAAATAGGTCATCATTATACTCAATAGCCCACATCTTAAAATTGCATTGACACACACAACTGTGTCACCCCCTAGAGGACGCTCGTGTTTTCATCATTTCGAGGTGCGTACTGATAGGCCAAAACTAGTGGTAAAGAATAAAGAAGGATTTCAGCTCGGTCTAAGAGTGTCAACCTGGGGATCGTAGCTTGTGAGAAGTGTTGTGGTAGTATACCTAAGGGAGGAAAGCAGTGAATTAAGAGAGAATGAATGTAGCTAGAACACACATAAATTTCCTAAGTGAAATTTTGGTTCAACCTTCCTATTTTGTCTTCCTATCAGAAACATGACAGGAACTGTTAATAATCTGTGATGAGAGCAGCAGTGACAAGAATTATTACAGATAACAAAAACCTCTTTTATAAATCAGAATAGAACTCGCACTTTATGCTTCAGATAAACACACCAACATCGACAGAATATCAGCATCTGAAATGATTATCCAATGAAGATCAGTTTTAAACCAACTTGTAAAGAAAACACAAGAAACTAAATCACCTAGAAATAAAATGTAGCAGACAATTAAATTGCATAAAATATAAATTCTAACTGTCTCAAACATGCAACAACCTCACCGAGCATTCCAAGAGTGGGCCCTTTGGTTCACAGGGTGAGTGGAAATAAAATGCCTCTCTACATTGGACGAATCAACAGAACAATATTTTATTTCACAAAGATAATACATAGATCTGCTATAAGAGTGTTGATCAAATTCTATTAAAGTATATCTATATTAATCTCCTTTGGGCTGATATTACATACATATTTATAGCCCATGGCTACAACAACTAATATCTAAAATAGTGTAAACAAAATAAATTATTTTGGCTTGTGGCCAACAAAAGAATGGTGTACATGTAATCTTGGTCACAACAATAAATCAAAAAATGTTGTCTTTAAAAACCACTTGTATCGTTCCACTCCTTCATTTTCTGAGGATTGTTTTGCATGGAAACTTAATTGGGCCCGTTCTGGACAAAACCCATGTTTTAGAATTTCGATATTTTTCTTCATTTGCTTGCAAATTACAACGCAAAACAAACTCGTTATGACTAAAGGCAAGAATAGAGGACATGAATCTTTGGAGATTTTCCTCCAACTATCTAGCAACAAATCTCTTAGCATGGGTTTCTGCTTCATAGCTGGCAATTATATCTCCACTTGGAAATAACCATGATTTTTTTGCTTATTCGAATTTGGCATTAAAGGGGTAACCAACACCAGCTTGGAGATTGACATCACCTTTGAAAAGATAACATAAATAAAGTCTTGATCATAACGTAATACACAAAAGTTCCTAGCCAGAAAATGATAGGAAGACATTCTGCATAAAAAGTGATAGGAAGTTCTTCTAATTAGCATGTTGCAAGCTTAATCTAAAAATCACAATGCTTATTAGTAAAGACAACCAATCATTAATTTCCATTTTTGATCCAAAACTCTATTAAATACAACTTATACATATTTAATCATATGCAACATAGAATAGGGAAATAGTATGATATGGAATGAAATTGGAATGTGGAAGTGGATATGAAGCTATATGAAATAGGCTAAAATGTGGCATAAAATAGGACACAATTGGCTCTCATCACATACTCAAAGTTGGATTTCTCATCCTCTAAGAAAACAGTCCTTGGAAATTATATGGTGAGTGTCTTGGGGGCAGATTTTTCCCTCCCCTTGCACTATGAGTATTACAATGTCTAGTTACTAACTCGGCTGGACACTACACTATGATTCATAGATAGGGCTTCTGTGTGGTGCAGCAATTGATAAACTCCCTCAGGAGACCTCCCAATCTTTAGAACAAAGATTTTGGGGATGGTTATCTTTCTCACTACCGTGAAGTTGGAATTTCATCAACAACTTGCATTTTGATTAGACTGGGTTGGAATCCTTGGCTTTAGGCATTCCCACTTAGGTCATTCCCGTAGGGTGAGTACTTTTTCCCACTACGGTAGGCCTTCTAAAGGTTTTAGCAAAAGCATAAATTGGCATGAAAATAAGGATGATTTTGGCACTTTGATCACCCAGTTAATGGGAGAATAAGCCTATTCACCACACAAGCACAACAGATAAATGATTCAGTTTAAGCCCTAAAGCCAAATTTTGCTAATCTATGTGAAGATTTTGCTTCACAAAAATCATGGTGTCCTTTTTAACTGATATTGCAACAATGTGATGGCTACCCTAGGATTGATAAATTTTAAACTAGAAATGGCTACCCTAGGATTGATAGATTTTAAACCAAAAATGACCACCCTAGGATTGGTTCATTTTAGTCTAATTGTATCAAAATGAAATTTTAGCCACGGTCGCGTCAGATCCAGATCAAAATTTACAGAAGTGCTAAAACATTCTATGAAAGTGCTATAGTTTTTACCTGATGTGCTAAAATTGAAAGCACTGAAACAAAGTACCGAAGCGCCAAAGTTCTTCACGGAAGTGCTAAATCAGATTTTCAGGAGATGGATAACTGATGCACCGAAACAGTTCATGGAAGTGCTAAAGTGGAAAGCACTAAAACTTTTAACGGATACGCTATAGTATCACGGAAGCACTAAAATAGAGCATGAAAGTGCCATATTTTACCATGGATGCACTATAGTTTTTGATGAAAGTGCTATAGTTTGTGACGAAAGCGTTGAAATGGAACACGTCGGGAACCTATGTGACACTTTTCAGAAAATTGATAAAAATATGGGGTTAATGCCCCATAGTGGGCACCAAATTGTAAGTGTGAATAAGGTATAAATAATAAAACACTTCTTAATGAAACATTGTATCAAAGATTAAGCTAATAATCTATTGAAAGCATCTCATTGTCCCCTATCTTCAAAGATTTATTAAGCTATTGTGCTCTCAGATTTAAATAACACTATACCTATTAAAATGACAATCCAAAGAATGGAAAGATGTTGATGCAATGATATGAAGCTAATATGATAATCCTAAATGATAAAATAAATTAATATGACATGGATTGACATGAAATTTGATAAATGAAGCTACAGGAGGCAGCCATGATATTGAAACTAGAATGTTGGATGCTTGAAATGCTTGGGACGTGATGCTTGATGATTGATGCTCGAATTCCTCTAGAGTAAGATTGCATAAGCTTGATAATCTGGGATCCTTTCTTTGTTGAATGAACCTTTATTTATAGATTTCTCGGCAATAGCTTTGCACAGGGATGGCGAAGAGAGGCTTGGATTCAATCTGGAGGATTGAATGGTGAGAGATGGAGGAGATTGAGAATATTTTGGGGATTTTATCTACCCATGAAAACACCAGGCAAGAGAAGAGGAAGGATTGATGGAAGAGGATTGAGAGATGAATTTGCAATTTGTCTCCAATTTGTCTCCAAAACTTCTTGTGAAGTTTCAAAGCATTAATTTTGACATATTTTGACATAAATTAGACATAGGATATCTAATTTGATTTTGAGGAAATATAGAGGAATATTCCTTATGCCTTTATTTAAATATTTTTGATTTATTTAAATTAGCAAAAGAGGAATAAATAATTTAATAGAACAAACTATAGAATTTTTTTATTAAATTAAAATAGAAGAATATGATAATTAATCAATAAAGTGTTTAATCTTTATTTAATTAATTTAAGATTTTATTTGATAGAATAAAATAGGGAAATGATAATTAAATCAAACAAAGTATTTAATTTTGTTTATTTAATTAAGATGAGATAATAAACAAATCAAAAGAATTCAAATGTGAATGTGAATGTGAGCTATATAAATAAATATTTCTATTTATTCAAACAGTAGAGGAAATTCGGATAATTAATAAAATAATTCATATTTAATTAATCAAATATCTAGACCAATTATAGGTGTATATAGCTAGTACAAAAACACACCCAAAAACAAGTTCTCGTTGAACAACAACAACAATAGGGCTTGTTCTGAAATCCCCAACAATACACCAACACATAAAAAACCTTCATAAATCCAAATGCACAAGGAGCATATACACCACCATGGCTATCACCATCACCTTCATAGTATCATAATCCACCCTACACAGAATACAACACCCCATCATATCAAAATCCTACCTATAACTCATCCACCCTCCCACAATATACTACATATGCTCCTCCACAAAATCCTCAAGATGCTCACACAACAAATACAATACATTCAAATGGGGAAGACAAAGAAACCACATATGCACCAAAACTTGTGTACATATCCCTTCAATTTAGGAACATCACAATGGCACCTTTCCCACCTAGATTTGAAGTCCAAAAATTTGATAAATACAAAGGTTAGGGAAATCTAGTGGATCACATCGAATAATTCCATGTAATGTGTATGGAGGTACTTATAAAGATTCCTACTTGATGCACCTTTTCCCACACAATTTAGTAGGCCCAACGATAGATTGGTTATCATAGTTACCTCCAAGAATTAAAATCTTCCAAGAAATAATTGATAGTTCCATAGACCATTTCTACTTCAATATTGACATGGATGTGGGCTTGGAAGAGCTATACATCCTAAAACAAAATAAGGGTGAATCTTTGAAAAATTTGCTACAATGGTGGAGGCAACAAGCTAGCAAGAGAAATGGCCCCTTCTTGAAGAACAAGTAGGAATCATTATTGCTAATGTCGAAATAGAATTATCCTTTCATTTAAAGATGCAATGTGTCACATCTTATGAGGAGCTTATCCCTAGGGCCCTCAACATCAAGAGAGACATCATTGCATATGAAACCATACAAGTGTATAAAGAGAACTGACCATCTACCAATTCTAATGATAAGACCCACATGTTAGTTAAGAACAAGAATGTAACTGTGTGTAGGTGGTTTTTCTTAATCTAAAAATATAAAACATAAAGGAATACAAACAAGAAAAACACAAACAACACCTCAAAGATTGGCCTAGTTTAACTTAAACAAAATAAACAATGAAAACACAAAATGAAGATGTGTGCTCCTTGCTTCATATAATGGCTCAAAAATGTATGCAAATGATATAGATCATGATGGTGGATGCAATGGTGGTGTTAGCTAGTGGATTGGATGCAATATGAAGCTTGAAAATGGCTGCAACAATGGAGGTAGTTTATGAAAGCTTGAGTGCTCAATTTTTTTCTAAGTGTGTGTTGTTAGAATGAAGTAATTTTCATTGCTTTTAGGGAAAAGCCTCTAAAATGATGGAAGGTTGAGATTAATTCTAGGGCAAGAGATCAAGGGTTGAGAAAACTCAACTCATCTCATAATGACATGTCTATTGATGGTGTTTTTTGCACAGCAACAACTCAGACATAATATGATATCCTATCTCTCTTGAAAGGTAAATCTCTATGGAAAAGGGATAACCCTAAGGTCTCTAATGTCAGGTCTTGACAATGCAGTGAAACAACTCAAAGATAATGTGAAAATGCTGGTAATCACAAAGGGACCTTACTACAATAAAATGTTGGACTTTGAATTTATCAGATCTAGCAATGAATTGATACTTGAAATCTTCAATTGAACTTAGATAATAAAGAAATAGCAAAAGATTAAAGGTTTTCAGAGATAATCCTAAAACTAATTCTAACCCTAAGATTAACAATGCAAAATACAAGATGCTCAAAATGGACCGATCCTTTATAAACTACTTTTTATTCAACAATTTGCAATCTCATAGGAATAGTGCAATCTTCTAAGGTGTTAAAGATTTTCAAATCATGTACATTCATTCAAGACAACCTTATAATAATTGAAATGAAAAAACATTCATAATTTAACTAAGCACAATTATAAGTCTAGGCTAACTTTGCAAAGAAGCTAACAATCAGCTAACTACAAAAAGTATGGACTAGAGATCGCTGCAAATATTTCAAGCATAAAAGACTAAGCATTACCATACTCTCCAACAAAGAACTTAAGCAATTTGTAAAAATAGAACAACAAGAACCATCCCAGATGAAACTCAACACAAAAGAGATATCAAATCACAACACTCCTTCTTATATTAAATCATCCACTGTGACAACAATTCGAGTCTTTTGTTTCAGCACTTACTTGCTAGAAAATAAACTAACTCCTAACTTTAATTCCTACTATTCTACTCAATTCAGTCGAGTATAAAAATTATCTAGCCCTTACAAATGAGGCAACATGCCAAATTTATAGAGATATCCCTAGGATAGGTCAGCCCAATTAGGGTTTACAAAAAACATGCCACACAATAGGTTGGCCAAAGGATATATTCGAAAATCATATGAAATGTGCAATTTGCACCAATTTCATCCAAGTCGGCCTGGGCCTCAAAAAAATCGATCCAATGCATGTGAAGGAGGAGAAAATAGTGGGGAAGCATAAATTCCAATGTAACCTTATATAACTACTTCCCATCCTTGTCTTTAGCATGCTCCACTTCATTATGCACTGCCAATAATACTCTATCCAACTCGGCAATAGGTGGCATAGGCAAAACCCTAATCTTCCTCTCAAGAGACTTGATATCCTCCCCTGTGTGCTTCACTGTATTGTCCCCATCAGCTCTATTTGTTTGATACCTCTCAATGATTGCAATATAGGTTATAGCATCATCTAGCTGATGTTTGGTAACCAGCCCTTCATCAATTGGAGAATAAACATCTCTCCACCATCTCCTCAACTCCTCTAGGTTAAGATGCTTTAGAGAAAACTTCTTCCTTCCTGTCATCACCTCAAAGAAAGAGATACACCTATCATAGACACCAGTCAAAGTGTCCTCAATCTTCCTTCTCTATTTGTGTATCTTCTTCAAGGCCCTTTGCCTCATCTGCAAGATCTTGAACCATTCCCAAGGTTCAGAAACCCTTGGAAAAGGAAGAATCCCACTCTTTATCAGTTTATCCTCAGTAAACTCCATGATTGTTTTTACTTTCTATAATAGGGGATCAATGTCCTCCTTGTCTTGAGTGAGCACAACCTTCAGCCAGTCCACTGAACTCATGGCATACCCTGCAGTTGACAAGATATCTTTGATGGCACCATCCCCTTTGGTCTGGACTCCCTGCAACCAACCAACCGTGGCATATGTAGTGCCTTTCATTCTTTCCAATTCAGAGATTGTCTCTTGGGGCAAGAAACTTGCAGCAGAGGAGGAAGAGCTGATAGACTGCAAGGGTTTCATCAACTCCTGCAAGTACTTCTTCAATTTCTCATTCTCCTTCTCTAATTCACTCCTAGTTTGTGTATCCTTCTTCAATCTTTCCACAATTACCACACTGGAGCCTTCATACTCCTCAATATCTTGTTCCATAGTTGCAAGCCCCAAATCGATGGTCTATACATGATAGTCCTTTGCATTCACCTTGTCCCTATCTTTATCAGGAGAAGGGGTAGCAACATGGCCCACCCTATTTCCAGATCCATCTCTTTTAATCCTGGAGATGGCCGTAGCATTCTTCTTTTTCTAACTCTTTCCAATGTTAGCCATTAGGTCATCCCAATTGGAAGGAGTGTCCTCTACCAGAATTTTTTTTCTCTTCAATTCTTTATCCAACCAACCTGGAATAATGAACTCTAATTGCACCTCGCTTTGTTCCCTCACATCCTATTGAACCTTGGACATGTTCTCATCTGAACCCTGCTGTGCAAAAACCTTCCTAATTGAATCCTCCTTTTCTTTGTCATGCTCTTCTCTCTCATGCACTGGTGAAGGAGTTCTAGCTGGCATCTCCTCTATTGGAGGAGGTCCACCTTCCCCATCTCCTGTAGGTGAATCTGCATAGGCAACTAGAGGTGACAATAGAACTTTCCCAATCTCTGCCTTTACTCAGTGGAGTTCTCCTTCCTGGAATTCTTCCTTCTCCAAATCCTTAGGATCTTTATCCTTCTTTGGTTCTGCTGGCATATTGACAGTCTCTTGGGGAAGGGGAATGCCTTCCTATTCTGTGATAGGAGTAGTTACATGGACATCTTTTGTTGTAGCATCCTTTCGAGAAGGAGTCCTTGACCTCCTCATGTAAACTTGTGTTTTCTTCCTCAGACTTTCTATCTCCACCCCAGGTGACTTAGCCTCCTTATCTATCCTAGAAGTTCCCTTTTCCTTTTTTGACAACCTCACAATTATTCTTATTTTGCGCAAAGGAGCAGTAGTATCCACCTCTTCCTTTTCCCCTCTGTTGGCCCATCTCTTTTCTAAAACATGCCTTCTCTTCTTAGCAATGGGCTTTCTTTGTTTGCCTACCTCCACTCCTTCCTCAGTCTGAACATCCCTAACCTTGACTTTGAAGGGAGGGTCCACCTTGGCCTTACCCTTAGGATCCTACTCATGTGACTCCTCAGAAGTAGAAAGAGACTCCAAGTCTCCCATTAAATAATAGGTGCACTGCACACCTTCACTTTCCAACTCCAGCATTTTGTGCTTGAGCCACATTTTGGTATACCTGATCATAGGATTCATGATTTTCTCCAACTTTGTCTTTTCTTCTTCTAACCAGTCAACTTCTCCAACTAGCTTGTCTTTCACGACTTCAAAGACATGGCCTTGAATCAAATTCCCATCCTCTTAAACCTGATTCGGGATTGCCTTTATATTGTATAATCTCACCAAGTCCACCGACAAGCTAGAGAATTTATTTTTCCTAACATCAAACTCATCACCAAGGTTAGCCCATTAGTCCTCAATGTTGTCCTTGTGGCTGTACTCTTTGTTGGCCTTCTTTTGTGCCTCACCTATGATATCAAACCTTTCTCTTTTGGAATGGAAGGAGAGACCCAAAGTACTCATCTCCTCCTCAGAAGCATGAGCTAACTGGATGGAAGGACAGACCTCATTCGTTCCTATCTTCAAGGGAAAATCATTCCCAAACCCCATTTTATGCTTATCTCCTTTCACAATTATGTCAAAATCACAAATCTGCCTAGTGACCTCCAATAGTATGATGTGATCAATTGGGTACCTTGGGAGTCTGTAGGGAGCCCTTTGGTAGCCATCAATCCTAATGTAGGAGAAGGTGGGGAACTAAATGAACCAAGCCCCATACCTCCTTATCAATTCCTTGGCTTTGTCTGAAATTCTCACATGCTATGCTCCCTGCAATAACCTGGTAATATACATTATAAAAGCATCATTTCCTCTTCTGTAGCTCCCTCATACCAAGTTGAGCTATGGATATACCTCATATATTGCATCCTGTCCAAATGTACCCCTAGTGCTTAACCCCTTATACGGGTGAAATCTTGCCAATGCATACACCAGGTAGGAGGTCATGGTGAAAGTCTTGGTTTGCAAGACATTACACATTTGCTCATGGATTACTGCACTTATGGTGCCTACCCAGTGGTATTCTATACCTTGCTCCACCTGAGCAATGACATTGAACATCCAGCTCTCAAACTCCCCTGCACTCTTCAGCCCTACCAACCGGCTGAGGAGAGTGATGACATTGTAGTATTCCCTTTTGAATTTGAGCCTGAATAGCTACTTTGGCAATTTAGAGAAATGAGACTTGGGCTTTACCAACCAAGAATTGATCACCTACTAGGACTTAACTACATTTTCCTCATAGTATTTCTTTGTTGAGTGCATATCAAAGGTCACCACATGTGACCTATCAGGTATATAAAAAGTCCTAGCAATAGACACAGGATCAAAGCTTGCCACGATCCTTCCCTGGGGACCAATAATCCTTTGTGTTCCTTTGTCATAGTTTCTAGAACACTCAAGCACCAACTCATAGCACTGCATAGTGGAGGCGAAACCTACTACATGTGCTAATCCGGACTCTACAGTTCTTCTAGCCAGTAAAGGGTGACTCGGTGCTGCCATCTCAGCCTTGAACTCCTCGTAGTCCCACATACCTACATTAGTATCAATGATTCTTGACCAAATGGAAGTCAGTTTTCTCTCAGGAACCTTACTCTTTATGTCCATTTTTACTTTCTCTACATCAGTGAGAGTGGAACCCTTACACTTGGATCCATGACCTTTCCCTTGCCATGCCCAACAACATCCTGTCCTGATCTTGCCTGCAAAAAAGTAAAACAACCACAATGAGATCTAATACAAATGCCAACATCAATTATTTCAAAGTTCAGGGCTTAGCCTCTTCCGCAGAATTCAGATTGGAGAGGAATTCGAGGGAAATCTAGACCAGGTGGAATCTGGCGAGACAAACATACAAACCCCACAATATCAATGAATCAATCCATACAATAAAAAGATAACCTGGAACCACTTAACACAAGCTCACTTAATCATCAATATGTATTATCAATAAGGGAATTCCTCTTGTAACAATCAAATTCTTTATTTCCATAAAACTTCAGAAGAATCCGCCAGAGATAGAAATCCCCGAAAATGGCAACGATTTCAACAACCTAGGAAATAAAGGAGGCCAAGAACATCTGGGAAAATCCGAAGGAGGCAGATTTTAGTAGAATCCAAGAAAATTCACCATGAAAGAAAGAATTCAGCAAAGCGTCCAGGTGACGGACACCAGGAAAATCCAAAGGAGGTTGATTTTAGCGAAATCCAACAAAATCCCAGATCAATAGAAAATTATGGAAAAAAGAGAGAAAAGGAAAAGCTTAGGGAAATCCGGCAGAGAAGGAATTCCACGAGGGTGATGAAAACACAAACGTATCCATGTTTCCCTCATTCTTACCCAACTAGATCGAACAATCATGGATCAAGAGTTTGCAGGTCGACAATGACTTAACCTACGAATCCCATGGATCAACCACAAATCTAAACCCTCCTCTAAGAAATTTTAAAGGGGGATTGTCTATGCCCTAGGTCAAGAATCCTGAGAACTTCCACCATGAAAGCATGAAGAAGCTCAAGCACAACTTACATGCAACAAAGGATAGGAAGTTTGTGGCAATGGCAAGCAAGCCCCGAAAATAGCAACAAAAGACAATCCAAAGCAAATATTCAATATAATCAACCATATGGACTGGTAAAACCATGAAAACCATAAATGCCCAGTCATGGGGTGCACACACAAGCAAAACATTAAGCAACGAATAATCATGAAAGCGCACAACAAAGCAACAAAACTAAAAGAGGAAGAGGGCATATCCACATACCATGAGAGTAGGAGAAGCTGAAACCTGGGATACTAGCAAAAAAACTCCAAGCACGAGAAAAATACAAGCAATGCCCCCATAAATCTGAAGTCAAGACTCAAAATATCCTCAAATGAAAAATCCAGTGACACTATTCAAGCTCCAACACTCCAAGCTCAAATGACAAGCAATTAACCAAACTCAAATGGAAAATTAGCCAAAAAAAAAAAAATCATTACTCCCAAAAGGTTGCGCAATCGCCATTAATGCGATCAACAAGATGGTCAAGACAAAACCCGAGAATCTGAAAGAGTGACAGACTTCAGAAAAATCTGGCCACGATGGATTTCCCTGGGCTCGAACAAAAGACAGCCATAACCGGATACCGAAGGGAAAACAAGTAATCCGGAAGGGGCGAATTTTCTCAAAAACAGCGAAAAAACTGGAGTGCATCCAGAACTTAAGGTTTTCAATATGTATCCTAGGTGGACCACTCCAACGAGCAAGAAAAATCATTAAAGCACATGCCCAATCAAGAAAGACCCCCAAAAGAGAAGGGACAAAAAGACCAAGAGCGAAAGAAAAAAAAGGAAGCAAAAGAGGGTCCCCAGTTCCAGTGGGGTGTGTGTGCGAAAACTGCACAACAATGTGGAAGCCTAGGTGGAAAGGATTGGATGAGATGACAGTGAGGTGGAGGTACTTGCAAGTACCTTAGAAATGGGAAATATCTCATCATAAAGGATTTTCTTGTCCACTTGTACAATAAGAGGACAATAGAGGAATTAAAAATTCCTCAAAAATCCTCATGGGGATTGAAAAAGGAATAAAAAATTCCTCTGAATGAATTGGGGGAATAAATTGGAATTTAAAATTCTAAAGAGTATGGGGAGGACTTCTCCAAATGAATAAATTCATTAATATGGTTGACCAAGGGTGGATTCCATAAATGGCATGGGGATTAGGTTAGGTCTAATCATTGATTTAGGTTGTGCAAATGAGAGATTATGTTGGTTAATCTTAATTAGTGAGGCACTTGCATTTTATGGAGGATATGACCCTAATCATTATTAGGATTGTGCACATCCTAACTAGGGATTAAGTGGGCTAATTAGGGTTAGGGGAAATGTAGGAGGATGGGACAAGGAGAGAGAAACTAGATGAGTTAAAAATTAATTTTAATTCATTTGGGAAAGGTGACTAAATTAAATAAATTGGACTGTTTATTTATTTTAGAGAAGAATGGGTCTAATTTAATTAATAAATTAATTAAAACACATTAGGTGACATTAGGAGTAGGATAAAATACTAAAAAAATAATAATTTATTTAATTAATACGGCTTATGGATAAGGGATAGAAGAATATAAGAGCTAATTTCACCATATGGGGGTGGCCAAATTTAGGTGTCTATAGTCACAAATGATGGTGTCATTGATGCTAAAGTAGTCTTAAGGGATCCTTGAAAAACTAGCAATCCACTAACCAATACACAACAAAATGTACCACAAACAACCGCACCAACCCCAACACACAACAAGGACCACCCACTAGGAATACCTACCCAGAAAAGTGTAAATAAACACCATTAGGGGAATCCATCGAAACAAACATGAAGTTGTTACAAAAAAACCTAATCATGTTCCCCAACTACCAAAACTATCAAGAACCTCAATTTAAACCACCTTCCAATATAACAGAAAGGATCTTTGTGATTTTTAGAAGATCAAAGGACATAAAATAGAAAGTTGTATGAAGATAAATAACATTATCCAATATCTCATTCAATGTGGGGATGTGACTATCAATCAACTAATAGGTAACCAAGACCTAAATATATACATGAAACTAATGTCATATCACAACAAAGTAAACAATAATGGCAAGGGGAAAGATTACACTAACGTAGGCCATGCATATTCCAATGTTGTCATACCTTGCGATAATTTCATAATAGTCATCACCATCAAAGGACCTAGTGTAGAGTGTGGAGTCACCACACAATGTGGAAAGGTCACAATGAAAGGTGCTTCATTACAACTTAGGGCACAACCTACACTTTTGACATAAAGATCTAGCAGTGATAGTTTTGTAGACCGATTAAAGAAAACCCCTACATAGATCTCCATCCTAGAATTGTTGAAGCTATCCCTTGTGATGAGCCTAGAATTTAGCCTAGTTAGAGTGGTAGAATCTCTTGTTTTTTCCTAGATTACCATAAAACTTTGATATTATATGCTGAAATCTTCATATAGTTCTCTTAGATATATGACATTTGGACTAATCTTACTTCTACAGATTTTAATGATATATATGCCCATTATGTGGACCATCTATATTTATCTTCCATGTGATTGATGAATGCTCTTAAGATGATTATGATTTTGTGATTATTATGTGTACTGACATTATTCTGTAGACATGATTGATATGATATGTTGATAAATGCAACCTCTAGTTGGTTAGGCTGAGGAGACATATGAAGTTCAAACTTAGGATGCCAGCAGACAATTCTACATCAGCCACATGTAACCGCTTTGCACCGATCTTCAATGGCATTGAGTATTTCGGGTGTTATTGTAGTGGTTGAGTCCATGTTTGGGCTTGCATGTCCATTAGATTCTCCTTCATGTGTAACCACCATTTCCATTTTCTCTTACTTTCCCTAAATTAAATCCTTAGTTAGTGGGAGTTGATGGCCCTGATAAATAAGGCTTTATCCTCCTTCCTAGGGAGCTATCGAATTTTGAGTTGATCACCATATTCTTATACAAGCCAATTACCAACCATGTTTCTATAATTGCATTTTTTTTTATAAATGACATGAAATTCTAAGATAAGTATCCAAGCTTTATAGTAGTTTAAAGGATACTCATCCAAGGGGGGCCACTTGGTGAGTAATTTGTGTTTTAGTTTAGATAGATCAGTGTTAGTCTTTGTTTGAGTACTTAGTTAAAATCTTGGCATTGACTATTCCTACAACCACTAGAACTTTGTTTTGTGACTATTCCTATAGCCAAGGTTGGTAGAGTAGTTTTCTTTTGAATGCTTTTACTTTCCTTCCTATTATGCATAATCAATTTAGCTTTGCCTGAGTAATGTTCAACACTTACTTTATTTCCTTTCTGACAATTTAATTTCAGTCTTGAGTCTTCCTTAGATATAGAATGAAGATGACCACTCTATAATTCCTAGTGCACATACTGTGCTAACCCATTTCAAGTTCATGTCCCTGGGTTGAAAATTTAAATGTACCTTCATGGTGATTAAGATGGCTATTCGGGTAAGATATACAATCTCTAAATCATGGCAGTAAGAGCTGAGTTATTGAGATCATTATAAGAGCCTGACATTTTAGGTGCCGTTGTTGGGGATGGTGTCAAACAAGGAATCTCTTGGATTCATTGATAGTTTTCTTGCTTTAGTATTTTTTAAAGTTTTCTCTTAGTATTAGAAGTATGATCCGCTATTTTTCCCCACTCATTCTTTGTGTGAGTTGGCTAATATTGATTGGATACAATATGCATAGAAGAAGAAGAGATGATTTTGGGATATTTCTTCCTAATGATCATATTGAGCCATTTCAGCTAGTAGAACTTCCAAATCTACCCAGAGATGAAGAAGAAGAACCACAACTCTTTGTTGATGTATTCCCCGATTTGACCAGCTCTAAAGTTTCCCTTGAAGATCAAAATTCTATTGAAGAACCCTTTATTCTAGAGTTTCATCAAGACATGGTTGATGCAAATGGAGATAGGCCTAATAGGAAAACCCAACTAGCTTTCCCCTTTCCCATTGCTGAATAGAATGAAGTAGACAACCTCAAAAATATCTAGGTAAAAGCAAAAAATTGTGTCACACTTTCAGCCAACATATCAACATAACTGAATTTAAGTATTTCTAACTAAAAATCAATTTTGGTAAAACATACGACCTTGTAAGATTCATTCTAGCTAAGTTACATACTTCCACAATTTATTCAACTAAAATTGTTGGTTAAAAATATATGGAGCACCACTTTGAGTCCAATTTATCAAAAAAAAAAATTATTTGAAAAACTTGAAGTTTTAATAACTCCTCCTCATGTAAATAACATTTTTTTTAAATGTAAAAATGCCCTTTTGTAGATCCATAAGTGTAGTTTTCAAATATATATTTTTAATAGTTTAATTATTATTATTGTTTTTATTTTTATTTATACTAAAAGTAGTTTATGAGAAAAAAATATTAGGTTGATTACCATGCCAAGGAAACATACTAAAACTTATTAAAAAAAATTGAAAAAAATATGATGCACTAGATTAAAGAATCTATTTCAAGATGGTATAATTTTTTTTCCATTTTAGATAAATATTTAATATGAATGTTGACGTTCGATGGAAACAGTTGTTTTTTATTCACGCACATTTTAATACTTATATACAAATATATATTTATCAAAATTGAAAAAAAATATATCCATGCACTAAAGTTTCAAGTTATAAATACACACAAAAAAATTGAAAGAAAACAAATAAAATTTACTATAAAAAGTTTGACGTACCGTGCAACTAAATTATAGTGTTAATTTATGAAAAACTAGTTTAAAATAATTTATTAATTTCTTATTAAAAAAAAAACATAAAATATACTAAAAAATACATATTTTATTAGTTTACATCATTTAAAAATTCAAAACATATATGCTACTTTTTAGTGATTCAAGTTTAAAAGTTGGATCAGCATTGGTCATTTCCTTTATAAAGTGTGACACAACTTTGTGCTTTTACCCATCCCTACCTCAATCCTTCCTAAATTCTATGGGCTTGTCACGAAAGATCCTGACACTTTCATATTTGAGTTTGATATACTCTATAGAAGCTATGACTATACCACTAATGCCCACAGACTCAAGAAATTTCCTACTACTTTGAAAGAAGCTAGATTAAGATGGTTTATGAGCCTTGGTAGGAATACTGTAAAAACTTGGGAAGATATGAAGACAAAGTTTCTTGAGAAATACAAAGAATATTGCAGGGGTAGTGACATGAGAAGGTGAGACATTTTCATAATGCAACAAAAATAAGATGCAAGATTGGAAGACTTCATTTCAAGATCCCTATTTTGTCTACAAAAATCTCCACATGATACACTTAATGAAGACTCACAAAAGCTACTTTTCCTGAGAGGAATTAATGAAAGCTACATTGATGCCTTAGACCTAATGGTAGGAGGAGATATCACTCAAGTCCCTTGGGATGATATCAAGAAGATATGTCAAAAATATTCTAGGGAAGCTTCAAAGAAAGGAAGAGCCTATCAATCCTCTATGGGTAAATCATCCAGCAGTGGAGTCTCAAGGATGGAGATTACTAATTTGTTGGAAAAATTCAAGCAAGATATAGTCAACAATATAGATACTCAGTTGGATACACTTCAAGCTAAAAAGAAACATGGGGAAAAGGCAATACTGACAGAATATTTCCCCTACTGTAGACAAAAGAAGAGATACTGAAAAAGAAAGGTGATAGCCAACATTGACAGTAAGTAGATCCCACCTGAGTTCAAACCAATCTAGACAGAGGAAGACCAGGTCTACATTGTTGCACAAAAGAGGTTGTGGGCTTCAAGATAAGGTTTTCCACCAGATACACTATCTTTTCTAGACCATATTTTAACTCTTATTCATCTACTAACCAGTGGAAGCCACCCTATCCATCCAACTATGAAGGATCCCCACCCTAGTCTTGGAATAACCCACCCAGTACTTGGTCCAACTATCAAAATACCTCACCTTAGTGGCAACAACCTTAGGGGAATTGGTAGCAGTTTCAGAGATCTTGGCAATCATCCCCGGAAACCGACAACAAACATAAAAAAAGGAGAGGTGGCCAGCAATGGCCAAACCAACCCACCAACTATATGCAGCCATCTTCTCAAAACCAACAACCTGCTATAATGCCCCCTCCTCCTAATCCCAGTATGAATATATCTAATCTTACCTAGTTACTAGCCCAACCCACACCCAACCCAAATAATAAACCACATCAGTAGCCTATGTATTTTACTAATCCAAATCAAGTTCCTACATATGTTATCAATTTAAGTGACATACATCTGCATTCAGGAACAACCTTGCAAGCTCCTTCCACCCCCATTATCACTGAGCTACCTATGGAAGAGTAGGAATAATCCTTGATTAATCCCATTCAACCTAGTGCACTTGAATCTCCTAAGCCAGCTCCAACAAAGCACATAGCACAAGAACCATTGTTTCCTCAAAGATTAGAAGTTATCAAACAAAAAGAAGATAAGGAGGAAACTAGCTTTGATATCCTAGATTAGCTAAAGAATATATGTGTCTAGATACCTCTGTTTCAAGCTATCAAAGATGTCAATATCTATGGAAAGGAAATCAAGGAAGCATGCCTCAAGAAACTGGGGAGGAAAAAGAAGGACCCCACTATAGTCCATGCAGTAGGGCAACTTGCTGACATCATGCCTAGAAAACTATTCCCAAGTATAGTGATCCAAGCAGTCTTGTAGTTGAAGTTGTTATAAATGGAATGAACATAAGGAATTCCTTGATTAACTTAGGTGCAAAAATCAATGTGATGACTATGGAAATCCTACAATAAATGAATATTTAAAATATGATATCCACTCCTATAGTCCTATAGCTTGTTGATAGCTCCATTGTGAAGCTAGATGGCATAGTAGAAGACCTTGTGCTGATCCTAGATTTCTAGGAGTATCCAGATAACTTCATGGTTCTCTCACCTAAAGCCACAATAGGAGGATATCCACTTATCCTTGGTTGGCCATGGTTAGCAATTGTGCATGCTTATATTGGATGTCATTCAGGTGATATGACCATTTTTGATGGCATGAACACAAAAAAATTGTTCTTTATCCTCCAGCTTAGCCATCCCAAAATGCAAAAATACTAGTATGGCCACATATTGGGGAAGAAGATGAAGAAGTCAAATCTGTGGAATATCTTATGATTCGTGGAAGAAATCCTTTCCTTTAGTTTCAAGATGAAGATGAAGTGTTGTCTTGTATCATTCTAAACCAATGTCAGATAGAGGAAACATCATCTGGTTCCACAAACATCATTCAAACACTTATTTCCACTCCGCATAATCTTCCTGCAGCCACTCTTCTAGTAGGAAGAATCCCTACAACCACTCTTCCTACAACAACTATCTCTGCAAATAGACTTCCTACAAAAACTATTCTTGTAGACAAATTTCATTCAATCACAGGTATGTTTCACACAATGCTGCCACCTGAACTTAAGCTACCTTGTATTAATGAAGCAGCTACGATAGAGCTATTCACACAAGTGCAAGTGTCTAAGGGACGACCTTTAAATGTCAATAGTAAATTAAATAAAGGACAATAGTTGATACTAGTGAATTTGTTGAAAGCACATCAAAAATAATTTTCCTAGAATTATCACGACATGAAAGGATTAGATCCAAAACTTTGCACTCACAAAATCTATATTAGAGATGAGTGTACCCCTGTAAGATAATCACAATGGAGAATCAACCCTGTCTTGAGAGAAATTGTCAAAACTGAACTGCAAAAGCTACTAGATGCAATATTTATCTACCCTATTTCAGATAGCTAGTGGGTGTCCCCATTGGTAATTGTGCCCAAAAAGGGATGGAAATGGAGAGTTTGTGTTGACTATAGGGAGCTCAATGCTACCACTAAGAAGGATCACGTTCCCCTACCTTTTCTAGACCAAGTCCTAGAATCTCTTGCAGGAAAGAAATACTTCTCCTTTCTTGATGGATTTAGTGATACAATCATATTCAAATTGCACCAGAAGACCAAGAGAAGACTACATTTACATGTCCTTGGGGGAGATATGCATATTCCAGAGAGCATTCATTAGTATATTCTCAGATATCTCCCTTGACTGCATGGAGATCTATATGGATGATTTTACTACCTATGGTGCCACCTTTGATGAAGCACTATAGAACCCGAAGAAATTACTCCAAATCTATGAGGATAATAATATGTCCTTAAACAATGAAAAGTGTTTCATGATGATGCAAAAAGGTGTAGTCCTTGGCCACTACATTTCACACCTTGCAATTCAAGTTGATCCAACAAAAATTAAGGTAATCAATAATCTGCCTATACCTACAAAACAAAAGGATGTTAGGAGTTTTTTAGGACATGTAGGCTATTATAGATGTTTCATCAAGGATTTTAGTAAAATAGCCATCCCACTATATAGTCTTCTAAGCAAATATGCTAAGTTTCAATGGACAAAAGGTTATGATAAAGCATTTTCTGATTTAAAGATATCTCTAACTCATGCTCTTATACTTAAAGAACCAAATTTGGAGATCCCTTTCCACATACATACTAATGCCTCAAACTATGCCATAGGAGAAGTTTTAGGACAAAAAGCTGAAGCTATTGAAAATGCCATCTATTTTGTTAGTAAAAATTTTCAGGGAGCAGAATTCAATTACACAGTCACTGAGAAAGAAATGTTGATAGTAATCTATGCCTTGAATAAATTCAGGCACTATATCATAGGTTACCAATTTTTTGTACACACTGATCATTCAACCATTAGATATCTCATGAATAAACCTCTAATTTTAGGAATATTAGCTAGATGGTTGCTACTAATGCAAAATTTTGACATAACTATTATGTACAAACCAAGGAAAGCAAACATTATTGTATATTTCCTTTCAAGGCTGACATCATTAGAAGATACTCAAGCCATAGATGTCTCCTTTCTAGATGAGCATCTATTCTCTATAGATGTACAGATGCCCTGGTATGTTGACATAGTCAATTACCTTATGACAGGAGAGTTCCTCCTCACTTCTCCCCAAAGGAGAGAAGAGTGTTGATTGAAAAGTCATTCCCTTTTTCTTGGATAGTTGGATGCGTATTCTATACTAGACCATATCACATTATGAGAAGATGTGTAAGGGAAGATGAAACCTATCACATTTTGCATGCATGCCATGATGATCCCCATGGAGGCCACTTTACATCAAAAAGGACAACAATGAAAATATTGAACACAAGATACTATTGGCCTAAACTACACAAAGATGTAGGAAGATATACAAGGAAATGTGATAGATGCCAAAGGATGGGCAGGCCAACGAAAGTCAGATGAAATGCCACTATGTCCACAAGTGGTAGTCACACCATTTTAAAAAATGGGGTTTGGATTTTGTGGGGTCTGTTGATCCTCCATGGAATGGTAAGTCCTACATACTAGTGTTCACTGATTATGTAGCAAAATGGGTTGAAGTCAAAGCTATGAAGCATGCAAGAGACAATAAGGTTGAACAATTCCTTTATGAAGAAATTTTCACAAGATATGGGGTACCAAGAGAAATAGTAATTGATCAAGGGACTCAATTTACATCAGACCTTATTACAACATTGATCAATGAATATAACATCCATAGGAAATCCACCCCTTATCACCCTCAAGTGAATGGACAAGTCGAGGTGACACAAAAGGAGATTGAGGCTATCCTCACCAAAACAATGTATATTCATAGAAAAGACTAGGAAAATAGATTATCAGAAGCAGTTTAGGCTTACAAGACTACCTGGAAGAGAACTATAGGCTTCACCCCATTCAAGGTGCTATATGGGAAAACAACCATGATGCCTATAGAATTCAAGCACAAGACTCTCAAAACTACTCTAGAATTGGGGATGGATATTTATAAGGCATAGAAGGAATGAATCATGCAACTCAATGAATTGGATGAGATGAGAAAAACAACATTACATCATACCGAACTTGTGCAAAATCAGAGAGTAAAATGGCACGATAGATTTATAAAAGAAAAAAAATTCAGCCAGGCAACTAGGCATTGCTTTATGATTCTAGGTACAAGGATAATGCAAGAAAATTGTAGACAAGGTGGCTAGGGCTATATGAAGTTGCATAAGTCTTTCCTAATGGAGCTATGTGTCTCACAAGCATCGATCCAATGAAATTCAAACTATTTGTGAATGGGCACCATCTCATATTATATCACAAGATAGTTTCAAAAGAGGAGTTCCTATAACAATTTATCCAACACACAAAGCATGAGCACAGTTCTTATAGCAATAGAGTTCATGCAGCCGAAGGAAATGGACCTAGTGTCCCTCCTTCCAGTTAAATGAGGTACGTATTTATCATAATAAAGATTTCTAATTTTTTAGAAATCTATTTCTTCATCCATCCACTCATCCGCCCATCCATACCACCTTTCTCTCTCTTCTATCATTTCATTTCACCTCATTCTATTCCATCACCATTAATTGCTTAGTTATTGCTTAGCAATGAAAGAAGTATTTCCTCCTTGATCGATGAAATGATTTCCCCACCATCTTATTTGCATACACTTAGGTACGTGCACATTAATTGCATTCTTAATTATCTTTTAGAGTGTTTCATTTAATCACTATATGATAAGATGGGTGTTGACATAATTTTATTTAACTCCCCCGTCAAATCAATCTTTCCATTTTGCATGTCTGTACACATGTCCAAATTTAAGTTGGGGGAGGGGTAAGCAAGATACAAAAATTTCAGCACATGTCCATATATGATTGTTTGTGTCAGCAAATCTTGTTGAGCTGATTCAAAATTTAAAATGAATGATGACTCACATGTGTGATGTGACACTAAACTGTCATTGCCATTCGCTCTCATTATGATCCCTTTTATTACCATTTCTGCTATTCTGAACTCTGCCATGATTCTGAAATATAAGTGCTAAGTTGCTAAAAATAGGGTAAAAAGGAAATTCAATAGATGGACTCACCCAACAAAGTAGACAAAAAAATAAAAATTAAAAAATACAGAGGTAATTTTTTAGGGTGATGAGCAGAGACAATGGAAGGTGGACTCATTTAGAATGAGCCCTCATCTCATGATGCCTTGTTACAAGACGTAGTGTGACTAGACAAATTTTAGAATTGCAGATGGCTAGACTATTTTCTAAAGTTGGATGGTTTCAATGAGAGGATTGCATTGGAGTTTGTGCATAAATTCTTAGATGGTAAGGAAATGGTGAAATGACTGGAGGTCATTGCAATTGAAGAGCGAATTGTAGAAGTTTCGAGGTTGCCAGTTGATGGTGAACCATACACTATTTCTAAGGATTCCAAGATAGCCAGAGCAATATTTACAATTCATGGGGACCCTTCACTCACAATTAAAAAGAAAGGTGCCAAGAGGCTCTCTCTACCTGAGCCATGGAAGCAGGTTGTTGTGCATATCATGAAGTACATTACTTGTGAATTTCAGTTATCAAACCTACATTTAGTACATTTTAAATTGCTAAGTCATATGTGGCACATGAGGAAGATGAACATGCTCGATGTATTGTACAACCATCTCTCTATTATTGTAGTAGAAACACAAAAAGATAGAGAAAACTTTGTATCCCACCACTATTTAATTAAATTTCTGGTTATGAGATCTTTGCATGATACAAAACTTCGAATGGCTTGGGATGATTTTGTGAAAATTGAGCAGTATAGACCTGAACCCTCTCAACCTAGGGTTTCATCTTAGTCATGTAGGTCTAGCAGAAGATTGATCATAGTTGAAGGCACCTTTGGTGCCTCAACCTTTGGTGCTAGTATGGATTTTCCAATTGAAGAAATAGCCATAAATTTTAGTTCCTCTGACCATGGAAGTGAAAAATAAAATTCATCATCAGGTTATGATGATGATGATGTCCCATTAAAACTATGATAAAGAGAAGAGCACAAAAGAGAGAGGCAAAAGAAAGGAGAATAAAAATGCAATGTGCATAGGAAAAGGTGCCAAGCCCTAAGAAAGTGAAGGCTAGCACTGTTCATCCTACAACCAAAGAGAAATGAAAAATCCCTCTCAAGAAGTCAAAGGTGGTCGACCCTGAGCTTGGTGGGACGTCGGGTGAAAATACAAATGCTCCAATGGAGCAGGACAAGGGACAATAAAAATTTGTATTCAAAGAGGTAGAAAAAATGACCCTAGTGGATCTTGCTGCCATCATTGAAGAGGCTGAAACCCAAGAAAATGAAGAAAATGAGGACTTCCTGCAACAAGACCAATAGTGGGACTTCTTGCAAAAAATCCAGGAAATAGATTAGGAGCTCTTGCAGCCACCGCTAGATGAGGAACAAGAGGTCCTGCAGTAGAATTAGGAAAGATGAATCATACCTCAATATCCTGAATTGGTAAGACCTCTTGAATCTATGCACATATTCCTCTATGGGAAGCAACCATCTACAAAAATTCTAGTAGAAAAGCACAACCCTCCTGATTTTTTAGTACATACAACTATTTTGAATTTATGGGAAGAAATAAAAAGAAGAGAGGATGAGTGGAAGGAAGAAAAGAAAATATTGAAAAAGGAAATTTAGATGAGGGATGAGATGATCAAAGAAAATAATGAGGAGATTATTTTTCCGAAGAAAAGGATAAGTGGCGTTTCAACTCTAGTGCCACAAATTTTGGAATGTTGGACCCCTCCGAGGGTTTATGCTTTACACTTAAAGGAGAAATACCTTTCCTTCAAAATGTTAAGAATCATCTCAAGCCTAAACCCCTCCATTGAAACCCCTATTGAATTTTTCAATGCCTACATAATTTCCTCCCTTGAAGTGAAAAATTTGTTGTGTGAATTCTATCTACACAATTTTTTTGTCCCAAAGGATAAAGATTGGAACCCATTTCGTTATGTTGGAGATATACAACTAAGAGAATTTATGTCTTGGGTGCAGAATGAGATTAGCCGGGGGAAGCAATACAATGGTCACAAGAAGAAATAATCCATTATTCACCTAGCCATTAGGGTTGAATCTAAGAGCCCCAAAGACATTTATATAGATTGGAATAGATTTCTCTTTAGGCCAAGCTATGGTGAAAAAATTATGCCTTGGATTGAGGTTGTGTACAATGAATATGAAGTGAAGGCTACTGCAAAAGAGGATGCTATGAGGGGATATCTATCCTAGTTTTGGAACTTGTTGACTGATGAGCTAAAGCCAGTTGAACTGCACTCTATTCACAATTATGTTGTTGCACTAAAAATAATTGACAAATATATCCAACTTGGGAGAACAAAAGGGTGTGAATAGATTCCCCCGGCTTTTCAACCACCCATCCTCCTATGGTTTGTGCCTAACTTTAGATTCTATAGATATGAAATTGTAGAAGAGAAACAAAGATGGAGAATGCTTGATAAGCCTAGTTAGAGGGGTAGAATCTCTTGCTATTTCCTAGATTATCATAAGAATTTGATATTATATGCTGACATTTTCATATAGTTCTCTTAGACATATGACATTTGGACTAATTTCACTTTTGTTAGTTTTAATGATATATATACCCATTATGTGGACCATCTATATTTATCTTGCATGTGACTAATGAATGCTCTTAAGATGATATGATTGTGTGATTATTATGTGTATTGAAATTATTCTATAGACATGATTGATATGCTAAGTTGAGAAATGTAGCCACCAGCCAGTCAGGTTGAGGAGACACGCAAAGGTCAAACTTAGGACACCAGTAGAAGATTTTGCATCGGCCACATGTAACTACTCTACACCGATCTTCAATGAAATTGAGCATCACGGTCGTTACTGCAATGGTTGAGTCCATGTTTGGGCTTGCATGTCCATTGGATTCCCCCGCATGTGTAACTGCTGCTTCCACTTTCTCTCACTTTCCCTAAATGGCATCCTCTCAGTTAGTGGGAGTTGATGGCCTTGATAAATAAGGCTCGATCCTCCTTCCTAGGGAGCTAGTGAATTTTGAGTTGATCACCATATTCTTGTACAAGCTGATTACCAGCCATGTTTCTATAATTGCATTTTTTCAGATAAATGACATGAGATTCTAAGTTGAGTATCCAAGATTTATAGTATTTTAAAGAATACTCATCCAAAGGGGCCCACTTGTTGAGTAATACATGTTTTATTTTAGATAGATTAGTGTTATTCTCTATTTGAGTACTTAGTTAAAATCTTGGCATTGACTATTCCTATAGCCACTAGAACTTTGTTTTGTGACTATTCCTATAGCCAAGGTTGGCATAGTAGTTTTTTTTGAATTCTTAGTCTTTCCTTCCTACTATGCATAATCAGTTTAGCTTTACTTGAGTAATGTTCAACACTTACTTTATTTCCTTTCCTGCAATTTACTTTCAACCTTGAGTCTTCCTTAGATATAGAATGAAGATGACCACTTTGGAATTCCTAGTGCACATATTGTGCTGACCCATTTCAAGTTCACATCCATGGGTTGAAAATTTAAATGTACCTTCATGGTGATTAAGATGGTTATTTAGGTCAGATATCCAATCTATAAATCATGGTAGTAAGAGCTGAGTTATTGAGATCATTATAGGAGGCCGACACCTTGAAATTCAGATATCTTAGAAAATTCCTTATCATCTTCCTTTGTACTTGAAAATATGGATACTAATCAATTCCAAGCTAATATTGGACATATCACCACCCCAATTTTCTTACCTTCTCTAAACAAGACCTCCCAAAATCACACTTTGCACCTTGAGGTCATTGTTCATAAGAGTAAACTTGTAAGAGTCCTAGTAGATGGAGGTTTTGATCTAAAAATTTGCACCCTTCAGTTAGTTAGAAACTTGGGTTACTCAAAGGATGTTGTAGACACTGAAAAATGTCCTAAGTCCGCAAACATCATTTTTCTTGGTCTTCATCCTCCAATAAATAAATAATTTTAATTATTTAATTACTCTCAATCATATTCCTCTATTAATTAAATATTTTTTAATTATTTAATTAATTCACTTTTTAATCTCTATTCTATCCTCATCAATTAAAATAAAACAATTGTGTCGCTAACATTTCCTTTCTTCAATAATTAAATAAATCATCATTTATTTAATTATTTATCTTTTACTGTTTGCCTAGTCTAATAATAATAATTATTTGTCTATGCATTGACCTTTTCATTCATCTATAATTAAATTGTTGGCATGAGATACTATGAGGACCACTTGGTGTTGTCATTAATGCCAACCATAATCATCTATTAGGTCCACATTCCATCCTTTTCTCCTACTGGAAAGAAGACTCAGAAGTATCAAGTGAGAACATTGTATCCAGTAACATAGTGTTATTCGATCTATAAGATCATCTATGGCTATTATTTTTCTTTGCACATCCTAAGGGACATTTGTTATCATATTATCTTCATTTCCTTCAAAGTGCAGTGGCTCGTACTAGTTCATGTGAAAGCTAGAAGATACAATTGTTGTGTTCTTATTTTTTCTTGTATTGAGGCTGACCTCTTGAATATACTAAGTCATGGATGTATGGGAATGAAGTAACTAAGTATATCTATGTTTGTATGTCATTTTTTGGGTCCTAGCCAAGTTTTGGCTGACCTTTGAGGGTACACATTGTATATTTCTCATAATGTGAGCCGACAGTTGTAATTTTCTTATGTTTTGTTGAAGCCGATAGTGTGTAAATAAATCCTATATTGCGGATATATATACTTGGACCTTCATATCCTTTTCTATGATGTAAGAGCTATGTTGTTGTCTGAACAACAAGTTAGAGTAGTGAAAAGGTGCGATAATGCACATTTTCACTTGCGCATAGATGATCTATGTTGTGTGCATGAGAAAAGCATAACACAATTGCAAATTCAGTATGTAGAAAAATAGACCCATAGTTGTGCTTAATTTGGAATTGTACTCAAGCATTCTAGATGCTAATCTTTCAGTTCAAATCTTCAGATGGTTTTAATCTGAACTCTTGGGCAGCAAGCCCTTTCTTTCTTGATCAGTGAGCTCTAGGTAGTGTGCCTAAATGTAAGTGCATTCCCTTGTAATCTTCACTTTTGAATATACTTAGAATCATACTTGTGGATTGGCCATCCACCATGGTTTTTCCCCTAACAAGGTTTCAACGTAAAAATATTGGTGTTATGGTGTTGTGTTTTCTTTCTTGTTTATGCATTATGAATGAATTTTATTAATTTTTTAAAGTTAAAGATTACTAAAGCTACTTTTTGCACAAAATTGATTCACTCCCCTCTTAGTGTGGCTTGTTTCCAACAATTGGTATCAGAGCTAGTTCCTTAGAAGAAGAATTCTAACAGCTTGGAAGATCTTGGAAGAACTTTCAAATGGATTCAAGAAATCTTGAACATCTTATGGTGTCCCTAGATGACCTTGATCAGTCAAAAGCTAAAGTGCATAAATTACAAGAAAATCTCAAAGATGCAAAACAAATCATTGGGTCCTTGAAAGACAAAATCAATAAGTCAAGAGAGAAGAGAAAGGAAATTTTTCATCAAATTCAACACAATGACAACAAGAGCACCGAAGATGATCAATCTAGTAAAAGCCTGAAGTATAAGACAAAGGAATGTGAAAAGCTTACTCAAGAGAACAGAGTTCTCAAGCTAGAAATGTAATCCATCATGATGAAGATGACAAAATAAATCGAAGACAAAAAGAAGAATGAAGAATTTTTGGCTCAATCCCTTAAAGAAAAATTTGATGTATGTAGTCGATTGAATGATGAATTGGAAGTATCTATATTTAGTGAAGAAGCAGTTGAAAAATAGTTGGATGATGTCAAAAATAAACTTGCCGATGCAAATGATACAAGGAAAACTTCAAATCCAAATAATTCATGCTAAATGAACTAAATGATAATCAAAGGACTCATGGTGACAAAAGATGACTTGGATTTGAGAAAGGAGAAAGCTCAAAATCATGAAAAAAAGGATTTTGGACAAAGGCAATTCAGGCAAGGAAACCAAATGAACAAACCTAGAAGGTATCTGATAAGACAACCTAATGCTCAGAAATTCAGTGGATACTGTTTCAAATGCAATAAGTTTGGACATATGGATTCTTAGTGTGGAAGTAAGATGAATCAAAGTGGTCCACATTTTTTAGGTCAATGTCTAAATTTCCATAAGATAGGTCACAAGTCAAATGAATGCAGAAGAATGATAAATCAATTTCATAGAAATGTTAGATGTTACACATGCAATAGACTTGGTCACTGCTAACCAATGTAGATCAAGAGGAAATCAACAGAACAACCTGTCTGAAAAGAAAAATGTTGTATGCTACTACTGCAACAAATTTGGTCATATAGCAACATATTGTTGGTACAAAAAGGGTCTAATAAACCAAATGAAAAATGTGTAGAAATACATCAAAGGAAAAGGGAAAATCACTACAGATATAGTGAGGCAACAAATGTAGAAGAGATGGGTAAAGAAAGAACCTTCTTTTAGTAATTCCTTTAGGAATTAGTCTCAAGCCTATGGCCTAGGGGGAGTTGTCAAAGAAAATCAGATGAACCCATAGCTAGAAAGCGACAGAGAATGCAGATGTGTTCAATAGATGCATAATCTACCAACAGATGCTATTGCACTCATTAGAGGAATTAGTATGCCGAAATGGAGGTTTGTAGATGCTTTGTTTGCCACTATGTACAAATATAGTATAGCTAGATGTATTAGGGTTACAACATTTATTGTGACTAAAGTGTTAGGTACAAAAAGGATAAATAGACATTTCTCACTTCATTTCTCACATTCAATTTTGAAGAAAAAAAGTTTTGAGATCTCGCAAGCGATTTTTGGCAATTTGAGGTGAAAGTCAAGCATCAGAAGAGATTCAAATTTTCCATTGTGATCCAGTGAAAAGGCTATTTTATAGAAACTCTGCAATTTGTGATTTTGGAAAATGAATAATCATTTGGTAGTAGAATTCAAGGATCGTACTCGGCCAAAATTTAAATGGAATCCCTATAAATCTCTTGAGACTAACCCTTTAGGAGACTTTTCATTGGTTTCACATGGAGTTTTGTGCATGAAAGAAATAAGGGTTAATTTCCATGTGAACATGGAGGAACTGGGTAGCTCCCAAATCTTTGAATTTGTATAGAAACCACATTGTTGATGAAGAATTCCATGTAAAGCCAAAGCATAAAATTTTGGAAACAAAGAAATTTGTACAAATGGCTAAATTTCCAGTGTTTGTGGAATTGGAATGGGTTCGATATGTTCTAATTCAAGTGTGCACAATGAATTTATGTGGCTTATTATTCCATTTAAAATCACCAAGGAAGCCATCAATGTCATAACGGGTTTGAATTCTTCCAGTGGGTTGCCCATTCTCAAATCTGTGAAAAATCAAATTGTCATAGATGCAATAGGATCAACTTATGATAGAAGGGCAATAACCATAGATAAAATCATTGATATAGATGTAAAATTCTCATCCATGGTCATTGGTTACAAAATCTACAAGTCTAGCTGAGAAATTTTTGTATCCAACACAACAATTTATACAGCCTACCAAATGATTAAAGAAAATGCCAACTACAATCTATGTGAGTTGTTAAGGATTCAGCTAATGAAAATTTTCTTAAAAATAAAGAAGGATAAGAAAAGCTCATTCAAGTATGGTACTTTGCTTCTATGCTTGTTCTATTATTTCATGAATGATATTTTAGGAGTTGGTAAATTTTAGTGTAGGAAAGACACTTTGGTAATTGAACAAATCAAAGACTTGTTGTATAGTACCAGGGACACAAAATCAAGGAATGTTGCTATGTGCGGATATTTCAAGGATTTCTAAAGTATGATGCAATCAAGAGAGAGGATTCCTACCTCTATTGTGGAAAAATACAAAGATTCCATTTGTTTTATGGTGAGCATTGATTAGTGTATAATGGAGGTCGTTGATCCCAAAATGGTCTGGATTATTCCCATGGGTTATGAAGTTGAAGGAGTAGTCCTGGACATGTATGCTCAACACATCCTAAGAAAACCAATTGATCCAGTAGAGGAGAGATTCAAAACATACACTGAAAAGGATAAAAAGGTACATAGTGAGTTTAGAAATCCTATTGCAACTAAGAGTGTGAGAAAAGAAGTTGTGATTTTTGCAGAAAGCATGGGAATATCTCTAGATTTGATAAAAAAGGGTAGATAAAAAAGAGATGAAGATGAAGCAACAAGACAAGCTGCTAGGGAGGCATCAACAATAAAATTAGTTGGTCTGATAGTACCATCCAGCCAAGCTAGGATGACAAGAAGCTTTGTATCCCAGTCAACCTTTGTAGAAAAGGTCACTCCCATAAAAAATGAGCCTAAAAGATCTGGAAAGGAAGGAAAGAAGAAAAGAAAAAGGATATATATGGCTATCTTAGATGATGAAGCGACTGGATCTGATAAAGAATTCAAAGAGATATGGAATCAAGGTACTAAAGCAACCTTAGTTGCACAAAGAAATCCTTTTGGTGAAGGTGATCAAGCCAAGAAGAAAGCAAAGAAAAATAAATCAGGTATGTTTGTGTAATTTGTTGAGAAAGCTATCATTCAGGATGGAAATTTAAAACCGCTTCTAAAATGGTATGAATCTTTTAATACCTTTGATAAAAGAATTCTGAAAGAGGCAACTATAAAACACATGAATTCTTTCAATAAGGTTCTTATTGAAATAATGGATAGTTTTTGAAAGAGTTTATTTGACATTCTAGAAGCTAGGAGGTTAAGTGCTAGAAATGAAGAAGAGAAAATGAGAGAAAGGATTTTGGCTGAACTATGTCTAGCTACGTCTCCAGATGAAATGAAGGCACTCTTAAATAGATCTTAGAAGAATTTCAGGCATATAACAAGGGTCAAAAAAATTATGATTGGTGAAATAGAAGAATTCACAAAGGAAATTGAGGAAATTCTAAAAGAAATACTGTTAAATTAGAGATTTGATATTGTGACTAAGGAAACCCATGTTGATAATGTTTTATTTGATCCAGAAAATGAAGTAGGAGAAGGAAATGTTGATAAAAATATTGATGATAATGCTTATGATAATGATAGTGTTGATGCTAACACCGAAATTCCCATGGAAGTGGAGGCACCTGAAAATATTTTAGTTGAAAAGGTAGAAATAACTAAAAGCATCTCAGTTGAAAAATCTGAAGTCAATCCCACACCTTCAGCTAAGGAAACACTTGTTAAGGAGGAGGGAGAAGTTAAGATTGCTAAAAGAGACACTGCTGAAGTTGTAAAATAATTTTTGGTTGCACAAAAGGAAGAAATGGATGCATAATTGAATGTGGGTCCAATTAACCTATCTACCTTATGTCTAGTATAGAAGATGAGAGTAGCTACACTCGCTCAAGCTCAGGCAAGAGAGGAACTATTGAAATCTCACATTGAGGACAATAGATTATTAAAACTAGCATTCAGGATATTGGATAAATTAGTGCAATCTTATGTGAAAGATCTAACTAGCTCATCCTCCTATGAGCTAAAAAGGCTAATTGGGTCTATTGACACTCATTTTGAGTCATTTGAAAAATCATCCATGACAAAAGTATGAAAAGAATTCGATGCTAAAAGATTTAGTGGCATAAAATAATTGATTGTTCAAGACAAAACACTCTTGACCACATGCACTAAGAATGTGAAGGATGCTCCATCTAAAGGCATAAAGGCTTACAAAGCATGCCTATCTTTCTCAAAATTCATAGAAGAAAATGAAAAGAAGGTCAAGGAACTGCAACTCAAGCTAAATTCTATCTCAAAAGCATTTGATCTAGTAATGAGTAGTGTTGAGAAAAAAAAAGAAGTGATGTCTCTACTCAGTAAAATACAAGGGTTAAAATATGAAAATGACAAAATTATTGCTAGCAGTTGTGAACTCTAGAGCATTATATGTCCAAAACTTGACATACTGTCAAGTTCTCTCAAATAAGGAGAGGAATCCTTAAAATTTGTTGATCCATCCAACTTGCAGTCTATAGAGACTCAATCCTATCTGATCTGTGGTCACATCACAATCTTGGAAAATCTTAGAAGAATTTGGGACTCAAGTTTGATTTAGCTAAAGAAAGACTTTGCTAATATTTTTCAACTTATGTAAGTTACAGTTTTTCTCAAACAATTTTTTTTGTGTATCGATACATTTTTGGCATTCGACACCTACCTTTTCCATTGATTTCAAATGGGGAGAAGGAATAGAGTGAAAAAAATTTAATCTTCTATGGGGGAGAATTGGAGAATTACATTTTTGAATTTTTGATGAGCGGTACACTCTATCTTGGTACTGATCCGAAACTTAGTCATTTTTCACTAAGTGTTGCCATCAATGGAAAAGGGGGAGATTATTGGCATGAGACGCTATGAGGATAACTTGATGTTGTCATTGATGGCAACCATAATCATCTATCAGGTTCACATTCCATTATTCTCTTCTACCGGCAAGAAGACTCATAAGTATTAAGCGAAAACAACATATTTAGTAACATGGTGTTCTTTGGTCTATAATATCATCTCCGACATTTTTTTTGCTTTGTGCATCGCAGGGGACATTCTTGTAGCATATTATCTTCATTTCCTCTAAAGTGCAGCGACTTGTACTAGTTCATGTGAAAGATAGAAGATACAATTGTTGTGTTCTCATTTTTTCTTGTATTGAGGCCGACCTCTTGAATATACTAAGTTGTGGATGGATGGGAATGTAGTAATTAAGTATATCTATGTTTGTATGTCATTTTTTAGGTCCTAGTAAAGTTTTGGCCAACCTTTGAGGGTATGCATTGCATATTTCTCATAATGTTAGCTAATAGTTATAATTTTCTTGTGTTTTGTTGAAGCTAACAGTGAGTAAATAAATCCTATATTGTGGATATATATACTTGGTCCTCTGTATCCTTTTGTATGATGTAAGAGTTGTGTTGTTATCCGAATATTAAGTTAGAGTAGAGAAAAGGTGTGATAATGTGTAGTTTCACTTGCGCATAGATGATATGTGTTGTTTGCATGAGCATAACATAGTAGAATTGTAGATTCAGTTTGTAGAAGAACAAATCCATCGTTGTGCTTAATTTGGAATTGTAATCAGGCATTCTAGATGCTAATCTTTCAATTCAAATCTTTAGATGGTTTTTATTTGAACTCTTGGGCAGCAAGCCCTTTCTTTATTGAGTAGTGAGCTCTAGGCAGTGCACCTGAATGCAAGTGCATTCCCTTGTAATATTCACTTTTGAGTATACTTAGAATCATACTTGTGAATTGGCCATCCCCTATGTTTTTTCCCCTAATAGGGTTTCCACATAAAAATATTGGTGCTATGGTGTTGTGTTTTCTTTCTTTTTTATGCGTTATGAATGAAAGTTATTAATTCTTTAAAGTTAAATATTACTAAAGCTAATTCACCCCCCCTCTTAGTGTGGCTTATTTCCAACATAAATAATCATCAATACTATTTAATTATGTTTAATTCTTTTCCCCTTTAAATGATTAATTGAAATTAATTATTTAGTGTCTAATTTCCATCTCTCCTCATTTAATTAAATTACTTTTGTAAATTGATTTAATTAAATGCTCATTTTTCATTTTCCTCAAAATAATAATTATAATGAATTATTTATCCTCCACTTGTCCATTTCCTCCATTTTCCTTTTTTGAATAAATAATTTGAATAAATTATTTATGCCTCCCTTTTCATCAAATATGACTTATTAATTTGATCTATCTCATGGTCTTTATTTTTCATCATAGCCGTCGGTGTCATAGCCTTCATTTCCCACCTCTTTTTGGTGCATCAATTCTCGACCGTTGATTTTAGCATCTTTCTAGAAGCTCAATATTGACCATCTATTTTGTAACCTCCCTCTCCTGAATCCTCATATGTCAATCTTAGAATATTTCAAGATGATCGATCTCAGTTTTCCATTTAAATGGTTGTCTATAAAAGAAACCTTCCTTTCCCATTTTTTCCTTAACAACCATTTTGTCTCCAACTTTCTACTTACAATTTGTAGGTATTTTCACAAGTAACAAAACAAATCTCAGGGAAAATATTGCAAAAAAAGAAAATAGGAGATATAAGAGAAGTGATTTAAGTGCAAGCATGTAGAGTATTTTGGTTTGTTTTGTCTTGTTTGGATGAGGTTAATAGATTAGAAGTGTTGGTTGTCAACTTATCTAGGCTAGGCATGATTTTTCCCCATCTTACATTGGTGAACCCAACGTGAATCTTACAATTTGTAGATAAATCAATTTGTTTTCTTGTTTTCAATGTTACAACAAAGAATTCACACAAAATCCCGTCATCTTCTTTTGAGCACACAAAAATGGGTGCATAAAATCTTAAAAAATGATTATCTAGGTTTTGTAGGTATCACTTTTTTCTTTCCAAAACTTCAAATAGTTTAAAATTTCTTTAAGATTTGAGAAAGTTATGGTCATTTTAGTATTTTGCTACTTTTTAAATTTAGCTATTAAAACCCACATTTTCTTTTGCCTATAACAATTTTTTCGTGCAGAATCTTGGCAAAACACTTTTCTAGGTTCTGAGGGTTTGAGTTTCAACTTTCCATAGATTCAAATGATTTAAAATTTCGTTAATTTTTAACAAAGTTAACACTATTTTAGTTTGTTGTTTTCATTCAAATTTATTTTGTTTTACTAATGTTCTATTTTCAGTGTGTGGCTTTCATCAAGAAGATCTAACTTGTGGTTTTGCGATATTTTTGGCTTTTCTTGGACAAGAAGTATTTTGTGTAATTTTCAACACATTTTTTGAAGAGCTAAAATTACATCTCATTCATTAGTTTTAAAATTTACAACAAATTGCATTTACACTCATGAGGATAAAATGGATCACAATTTGCATATGTCACTCATTTGGTCTTACAATTTAAAAAAAATTGCATATTAAATTCATGGGCTTAAAATGAACAACAAATTGTATTTTCCATTCATGGGTTTAAAATGAACAAAAACTTGCATCTTCCACATTTATAAGGCTTAAAAAGAACAACAATCTGCATTTTTCACTCATGGGTGTTAAAATAAACTTTCATTTCACGTCATCAATTAAAAATTTACAAAGTGTATTCAAATAATTAGCAAGGTTAAAAATCAACCGACTATCTTTTAGTGTAGAAAACACTTCAATTAGTGCTTAAAAAGAACAACTATCTTTTTTCACATAGATTTAACTAAAGGTTAATAAACCATTGTTTTTCGTGCTTGTAAGATGGTAGGTATATGCTCTCACCTTGTGCAAACTCGGTGATTAGAAAACCAAACCCATCTATTTTTGTGTTTACCTCTTAGAGGGCCTACCACTTCACTTTGAAAGGTGGGAATGACCCAAGTGGTATGGGCTAAAGCCAAGCTCTTCTGAACCATTATATAAATTTGTGGTTGCATTGAAAGGTGCAATCAATAGGAAGTGGTGTGTGATAGCTCTTCCTTAGTATCTTTATGATGCAAAAAACCCTTGTTCTAAGGGTTGGGAGACCCCTTGAGGGATTTTATCACAGTGTCCCTCAAACTGGATGTCCTTACTAGACACCTCTTGTTTTTTAGTCCAAAATCCCTCTATTTGATGGTGCAGGAGGTCGGACCTCTGAAGTCATCTCACAATTTCACCATTCATTATAGAGATGAAAAAATTCTTGAGATCCTTGTGGTATTAGAAAATTTGAAACTTGGTATGCCCAAGAAGTGAGTGTCGAGGAGGGGAGATAGTGCTACCAGGTTCCTAGGTCATCTGCTCTAAATAGGCACAACTGGAGAAATCCAAGTGAGAACCCAAAAAATATATTCCTTGCCAACCATAGGATTCATGCTTGTTATCTTGAACTCAAAAATTTTCACATCCAAAATTAGACAAAAAAAAACTGATTGTGATTGTATTCTATGCTTTGCAATTAAAATTCATCAAAATCAGTCAAAATCCATTCAAAAAACAAGTCAAGAAATTAAAATTGCAAAATCAACATTCTATGAACCACAACTACTTAAAACAGAGCCAAAACTACCTAATTACCATAATTTCACAAAATCCTTTCCCAAAACGGAAACAATTCATCATATTAGTGATCTTGACTTTCAAACCAGAGACTTTCAAAGCTTTCCCAGTCTATTCCATAATCCTTATTTAGGTTTTCATTACATTTTAGATTGCACCTTAGGTCACCTTTACCTTGTATAATTAATCTTAGGTCTTAGGTTTCACATACCTTCTAGATTTTATACATAGGAAAATTACAAGTGTTTGGACAGTTCTTGGTTACTTATTTGACTTGTCATTGACCATCATCTTTTAATTTATCAATCTTCATCATTATCATCTTGGTCAAAAATTTTGGTCTCAAACTTGTGTCCTATTTTAGACTCACCTTGTCAAATCCATCATCTTGGTCATCACAAAGGTCAATGGCATTTGGGTTTGTTATCTTGGACCTACATTATATTGATTGCCATCCTTTGTCTCAAATTTTAGAATTCATATCCTTAGTATTATCATTCATATCATACCCTACCCTTAACAATATCTTTGTTATCATCCCATCAATCCTTAGTCTTGAACTCACATTGCACTTTCATTTTGCATCTTTATATCCCAAAAATACAAAAAAAAGAAACTTAATTTCATCTTAGCCTTAGTTGCATCACTACCTTTAATCATTAACTTGCCATCATTTAGTCTCCTTATCATTATCATCAATGGGTCTACCCTTGGTATCCTTTGCCTCCATTAGTCTCATTTAATCTCATCCTTTAGTCATTATTATGCTTGCATCGTTATATCCTTGAAAATGACAAAAAACAAGCATACAGTATCCTTTGGTCATCATCATCCTTGTATTGTCATTTTACATCTTTATATATCCCAAAAATCACAAAAACATAGCTTAGTCTCATATCCTTTGGTAATCATCATCCTTCCACATCATATACTTTGGTTATAGGGTCACTATCATTCCACCATTCCTTAATCTTGGTCTTAGGTGCATCCTTATATCCAAAAACCCATAGCATAGGTGCATCCTTATATCAAAATAACTATAGCATAGGTGCATACTGTAGACATGGAAAATGTACAAATTCATTTTGGCACACCTGATCCTGATTTACTAACAACATTTCCTCCTAGATCACGTTCTCAGCATTCTATCCCTTAACTTGATAAATCATTATTTATTGAATTAAGTCTTCTCTCTTCAATAATTAAATTAATCAATTTAATTTAATCAACCCTGCATCGCTGTTTAATTAAATAAATCTTTTTATTTGATTAAATTCTCTAAGGTCCTCTTATTAAATTAAATGAATTAAACCTTATTTGATTTAATCTAACACCTTCCTCCTTTATTAAATAAATTAAATCATTTATTTAATGAATCAATTCATAAATCTAAGTCTAAATTGTCGCATCACCTAATTCTTCATTAAGTTAATCAAATCCATGTTTAACTTAATCCTTCTCACTAAAATATTCTAGAGAATGCAACTTGCACAATAAATCAATTACTTTGATTTATTAAATCCCCTATTTTCTCTCACAAGGCATCAAAAAGGGAATATTCCTCTTTTGAATTCAAAAAGTCCAAGTGGACTTGGTCCTTCCAACAAGGCATTAAAAGCCTCTTACATGTCCTTGACCTTGAGCCAAGTGACAATAACTCCATTCCTTTTCCCTCTTCAACATGTCATTTCTCAAGTTTGAAATGCCACCTAATTGCATTTATTGGCACATTGGCCAAAACCTGCACATTCCTCATCCAATCACATGTGGACAAGTGGCACAATGCCATTTGATGATCTTTGATCCCACATTGCTCAAACTCACTCTTCTTCCAAACTTTGAAATCTATAAATTGGAGACTCTTCTCCTCAATCTTCATCCACAAATCATATGCAAAGTTACTCTCTACAATTGAGAACTAATTTTGCCCACTTCAACCAAGCTTTCACAACATTTCATATTTGGTATCAAGGTTATGCTCAAATCTCTTTGGAGATTTGACCATTTCTCTCATTCAACCAAGCATTGCAATTAGGAATTGGGAAAGGGCCAATTTCAACACATCATTGGCACCAATTCCCCCATAAGATCTTTAACTCATTTGCTTAATTAGGATTTTCATTCAAGTTCTTGTTTCATGTTCTTCATTTTCCTAATTTTAGCTTAATAGGTCGATTTTATGGGGAATTCCTCAAATCTTTACATGCATTCTTGAACTAACACTAACAATTTCTGACTTCTTTGTGCATTTGCAGGTTTAGGGGTTCACATTTTGGTGCTAGAAAGAGGGCTTGTTCACATTTGACACATTTTTATTTCAAAATTCTACTATTTTTTCACATTTTTCGTCATACACAGGAAACTGCACCGCGGACCAGATATGCGGCACTATATTGCACCACGAACCCATATGCAGTGCTATATTGCACCGCACCTCCCGAAGCCCGCGGCACCATATAGCACTGCAACTGCTTCCCGCGCTCCAAATTTCAAATTTTACCAAACACTGTCGCCTCCAAACTCCATCGCGTGTGATACTCCGCCGCACCCGCAGTCTCTGTTTCTACAGAGCACCACAGCCAGTCGACTGGACGGCTCTTTATAGCACTGTGTCTATTTTTAAGCAGCACCGCATTTGCTAAACTCCACTACGGGATCAGTCTGATTTTTAAAAATTTGAATATTTTTTTTTATATTAACCTGATTTGCTGTTTTTTCCTTTTTTCACTCTCTATTTTTCTATTATTTTGTAGGATGGAGGCAAAAGGAGAAGTTCATAATCACGTTACCTTCACAAACCCAAAGTGTTTCTAAACACTAAAAGTGTTCTTTAACACTTCTTGAGAAATTTTTTTAAGTCTTTGGCCTTGGAAAAAAATAACTTTACTTTGGGTTTTAAAAAAAAAAATTTAAATTTTCATGTTCATTTTGTGCAAAGTGTTTCTAAACACTTAAGTGTTCTTCAACACTTCTTGAAAATTTGTTAAAATCTTTGACCTTAGGCTACTAATTTTTCATTGGGATCTAAAAAGAACAAACAAACTTTGTTTTTTAAAATTGCTAAAGGGCTAAAAATAATTTTAGACACTTACTAGTTTTCAATTTGGATTTAAAATTGGACAAGGCAAACTTCACATTTCCTTTTTGTGCCTCTAAAATAAACTCATCATTGCTTTGAAGGATAAAATTGAACATGTGTCTTTTATGTTTTGTAAACTTTTTTACAAATTAACATCACTAAAATACGTATGCACTTCTCTCACGCTTTATAGAGATCTTGAGAATCAAAAGTATTTTAGTGATATTAACTTGTCAAAAAAATTTCCTCCACACTTCAATTTGGGCACTTAAAATTGAACAAAACATGCGAGTGTGAGCACGATATATTGTGGAGGTTCTCCCCTTTGTTTTTCAACAAGGGTTGTGTGAATGAAGGGATATGTTAGCTCACTTTTGTTAACTTAGAGGGCCTGCCTTGTGGGAAAAAGTAATCACCCAAGGGAACGACCCAACCGGGAACACGCTAAAGCCAAGCGACTTCCACCCGGGATATAAGTGTGGATATTGGAACAAAGGCCAATATCACAAGGATTATTCCGATGAGATGGACAGCAATGGACTCTCGCCGATGTTGGATAATCCCCCACGAACGGAATGCCCAAATTAGAACCCTTGTTTAGAAATTGGCCAAAACCTTGTCTATCTTGTTGGTGCAAAAGGTCATGTCCTTTGAAGCCGCCCCACGTAACATGCGGTCTTGTTGTGGAAATGGAAAGTATGCCATGGGAGATTCATGGGTACTAATGCTTGGCTGACCTGAATAAGTGAGTGTCGTGGAGGGGAGCCAGTGTGGTCAAGCATTTAGCCATTCGCACAAGATATGCGCAGCTGGATTTATCCAAGTGGGAACCCAACAAGGTATTGTCTCATCAACCTAGGAGTGTGAAAGTGCTTGGAAAAAACACATTGCTTGATCTTGAAAACATTTGGAAAACAAACATACACAGAAAACCTTAAAATTTCAAACACCTTGTGGGAAACAAATACCTATTGATGAACTTGCCCACTCTTGCTTTCCCTAGGAATCACATTCCTAGAGGTTTCTAAGTGTGCAAATTCTACCATCATTTGTTTCCAATAAGGATAAACATAAGGAACTTTTGCCCTATTTTTCTCAATTTTTGCATAAGGGACATTGTGGGATGAGAGAGAGAATGGGACACTAGACATATAGTTTGAAAACCTAAGCAAGCAAGTGTCTTGGATAAAAGGAACCTCATTTAAAGCAAGATAAAGAAACCAATTTAATTACACATGTGTTGTTTCCAATGATTTCCCACAAGATTAAAATCCCAAAGCCAAAGTTCAAGAAAGTGAGTCTAAAAATCCATGAGCAACGCCTTGTGATGCTCCTTGAAGTAAGGGAGAGACTTGTATACAATTTCTACAAAAAGGCCTCAAGGAACAATCCTGCATTATATGCATTTTATTGCCAGCAAAATCCTGAACTTTTTCAAAGGTTTGCATTTCTCCCATAGGAAGTCTAGCGTGTTCTTCAATACCGAGGTTTTGTAGAAAGAGTCGCATCTAGGTTAAGATTCAAGATCAAAGTTGTCATTTCCATTCATTCCTTCATGAAATCAAGTCCCATTTCATCATCAAACCTTTCGAGAACTCTAGAAACAATCAACGCGCTAAACTTAGAGGGCTAAATCAACATCATCATATCTTGGCTTAACACACTTAGCCAACATAGTCTCAAACCATTGAACAAATTTTCTTTGACATAACACAACTTTTTAAAGTCTATTAGTTCTCTAAAACATTAGCATAACACACCTTGTCAATTCATCCATTTTGTGCAAGTTCCCTTAGGATAACACAACTTCCTAAGGAGAACAACTTCACAACAATCTTATTTGACTTAACGCATCTAGTCAAATTATCACAATCAAATCAAATCAAAAGCCCTTACAAGTTTAGCACATACATTCAAAAGTTCTCCAAAGGTTTCACTCACTCATCCCATCCGTTTAACCCATCACCATTATCACCATCTTTGATCTTTTAGCTTCCCTAGTTCTTCTCTTTTGGACCTAAAGGATTAGGATTGAACAAATCCCTATTTTTTATGGTCCAAACAAGATCTCAACACAAGAAGGGCATGGAGAATATCAAAGAAATATCAGCTTCTATGGACATGAGTCATCTAAATACCGAAGTGAACCTAGCGGGATCAAGCAATCCCCCAAGCAACTCTCCCTTATCATCACAAAATCCTCAAGAGGAGAGTCATCAAGAGGATGACACAAATGAAGACATGGGGATGACACCAAATGAAATCATGGAAATGGTTCAAAATCCAAAGAACCACAAAGTTTTTAATGCTATGTTCAAATACCTGAATACGATAGCAAGAGGAGGGGTCATCCCCCCTCCCAACCTTGACACAAGCACTAGTAAAAATGCATCCCCATTGTCCAACATCAATCAAGAAGTACCTTGCACTGCATCAGTCATCACACCAACCTCCCCAAATGTGAACAAGGGGAGTGCCATGTTCCAAGAATTGCAAAAACACCACCTTGTGGCTAATAAAGAAGAAATCATCACCCCCTCACCAACTACATTTATTCCAGAAAACCCATCTCACCCATACGTCCCACTCACATTTCATAACCCAACTGGATCATCCTCATTTCACGCCACACCAGCCTATCAATTGAACATACCAACTTCCACACTGCATGAGGAAGTTGGCTTGCTTGGAACGACAGAGGCTATCAATCCTTTCTCTTTCCAAATAGGTTCATTATCCCTTCCCCTGCTTCCATTCACATCTGCATCACCTCCTGGAATAGGTCTTCCACCATTGCCCATCGAAGTTTTTGCTAATCCAAGCAATCCAACCGCCACTTTAAACCCGCTTCTTTTTCCCATATCTTCACAACAAATCACAACCATTGTTGTCACCATGATTAATGCATCTATTGGTCCTCAAGTCTCCCAAACCATGCCTCATCAAGGACCAATTGTCTCAAGCACCCTACCCACAACCCAAATCAAAATCACCACCACAATCCCTCCACCCGCCATGATAGTTGGCGTGATCCCTGTTCCACCACCAATCCCACCGAAAGCCAACACAACAAATTCATTCACCACTCTAATCCAAACCCTCCAAAAAGCCAACCAACAAAGAATACTACAGCCAAAGCAGCAAGCTCAAGCTCAAGCCCAAGCTCAAGCGCAAGCTCAAGCCCAAGTGCAAGCTCAAGCCCAAGCCCAAGCTCAAGCCCAAGCTCAAGCCCAAGCACAGGAACAAGCTCAATACCAAGCACAATTGCAAGCAATCCACCTACAAGCCTACCAACAAGCCCTGCAAGACTTTTAGGCACAACACCAAGCTAAATAAAAAGCTTTATTGGCACAACAGCAGCTCGACCAACAACAAACATTGTTGGCGCAACAGCAGCTAGACCAACAAAAAGCGTTACTAGCTCAACAACAACTTGACCAATAGCAGGCTTCATGGGAACAACATCAGATGGACCAATAGCAAGTGCTATTAGAACAGCAACATCAAGATCAACAACAGGTGTTGTTGGAACAAATGCAGGCTTACCAACAAGCCTTAAACGCACAACCAAGCTTGCAGCAAACACCCACTAGTACTCCTCCCACCACATGCACCCCCCGATCCAAGCAAAGATGTCACAACACAAATCAAACTGCTCTTGCAATAGGTGTTGGACTTGCAAGCAGGAAAAACCACAAGGACACCAAGAAACTTGTGCCCTTATCCGTTCGATAGAAGTCTCACCATGATACTATTTCCAAAGGGATTTGAGATCCCCAAATTTGATAAATACAATGGAATGGGAAACCCTGAAAACCATGTCAGGTAATTTCAGGTGCACTGCATGGAAGTTGCATATGATGACACGTATCAAATGTGGCTCTTCCCCTGAAGCCTGACTGGTCCAGCTATGGAATGGTTTTCTTGCCTACCCATGGGCATTAAAACATTTGAGGAAATTGTGGAGGCTTTCCTTAAGAATTACGCTTTTAATATGGGTGCGGATGTCAGTTTAGAAGAACTATCTACACTCAAACAAAGAAAAGGAGAGCTATTCGCATCCTTCTTGCAAAGATGGTGATCCAAGGCCAATCAGAGCAAGTGGACCATGCTAGAGGAACAACAAGTTTGCACCATCATAGCCAATCTAGATGAAAACTTGGCCTTCTACCTAAAAATGCAGTGCATCACATCTTACGATCAACTAATTCCAAAGGAGCTCAACATCGAAAGAGCCCTTACTGCATGAGGTGGCACACCTACATTCACTCCACCGTAGGATAACTACCTGTCCAACAATTACAATGATAAACCTCGGAAATGGTCGAGGAACAAAAATATCATGAACGACGGCGTGGTCGATGCTAAGGTAGTCATCAATGCTTGTAAGCAAAATCATCATCAACCACAAACTCATAACCACAACAATGTGTAGACTAATGTGGTAGTAGCATAGTCACAACCACCTTCCACCAGTCAAGCCAATAATGTGGGTAATCAAGGAGGAGCACTTCCCCGCAAAAAGTTTCCCCCCAAGAGGAAGTTCACAGCCCTTGGTGAATCGATTAAGTCTATCATGAAGAAATTGGTCAAAGAGAACTTAATCAAGATCTCTAACTCCGAACAATACACGGAGCCCATGACCAAACCACCATGGTACAATGAGAATATCTTGTGTGACTTTCACAAAGTCAAAGGACACACCACCGCCAACTGCATGAGACTCAAAAATATCATCCAAGATCTCATTGAGGATAAAATCATCAACATTGAGCAGCCGGCTGGAAACCAAGACCTGAAAATCTACACGAATCTGATGCCAAATCATAACCAAGGGAATAATAAGGGTAAACAAAAGTATGCTAGTGCTAATCTAGTATATGAGGAGATAGTTGGATGTGTCGACGAGTTGGTCACTGTCATAAATATCAAGGGAGCCAACAATAACTGTGGAGTCACCACACGAGGTGGAAAGGTTACCATTGTCGGGGCACCTACTAAGACCCCCATTACTAACACAAAGGCCATCCCCTATGATTACAATGTCATAGACTAACTGAAAAGAACACCTGCACAAATCTCCATCATGGAATTACTAAAAATCTTTGCCGCCCATAGACAAGTCTTGGATGAAGCGCTAGCTGTGTCTATTGTTGCCGCCACCCTTGACATAGAGCAATTTCAGGCTATGGTAGGTAACATCGTTACCCCGAATCTCATCACATTTTCTGACCAAGATTTCCCCCCACAGCCATCTCATAACTACACACTCCACCTCCAAGTCCTAATCCATAGAAAGAAAGTCAAATGGGTCCTGGTAGATAGTGGTGCAGGTCTTAATATTTGTTCTTTGAAACTTATAAAGAAATTGGGATTTGCTAAAGATTCCATTAATAAGAACAAAAGCATCACCATAAGAGCATATGATGACTAGGAAAGAGTGTCTCAAGGCACTATCAAGATCCCCATCCAAGTGGGGCCAGCAACCATGGAAACCACCTATCAAGTTCTTGACCTTGATTTGCCATACAACATCCTCCTGGGACACCCATGGATACATGGAATGAAGGTAGTGGCCTCAACCTATCATTAGTGCATTAAGTTCTCATATCAAAATGAGGAGGTTACCATATATGGGGATCTTGAACCTTTTTCCTATTGCAAAAACTTGGAAGCCAAGTTTTACAAGATCCCTCAAGTACCTAAAAATGATGAAGGACCATCCACTTCACAAATAGACCTAGCTAATCTCGCCTCCACTTCTATGACAGAGACACCCGCCATCCCCAACATATCTGAGATCAAAAACATGATACAAGACAATGGATATGGTGATTATAGAATGAAGAGAAATGCTTTTGTTGTAGGAGAGTTACCACAATCTCCTAGGTCACATGGGCAACCACAATTGATTCAAACACCTGTTCACACTAGAATGGAACCCGCTAGATTTCACAGTTGGGGGGATCTCACTCAGGAAAATGTGGATGAGGAGGACATCACAAACACTCTATACTAAGATGAAAGACCCACTCCCACCCTACCCATGGAGGAAACAAACAGAGGGTTACAAATGATGTTCGGCATGGGCTATAACAGGAATGAAAGCCTAGGAAGAAACAGTGATGGATGGTTGGAGCCCATCATTGTAGAAAGAAGAATGTGGAACCTTGGCCTTGGTTGTACCCCTCTGAGTATAACCGTGTGTGGCAGAAGTGTTACTAATAGGGCAGTTAGGTCCTCTCCTCGGGTCTCGGCAACTAACCTTAGATTACCCGTATCCACAGGCCTACCTCTCGATAACTTCACATTTGACATAACTGAGGTTTGTAGTAGCAGTGATGACGAGGACACCATAGGTGGCTTACCTAGGCTCTTTGAAGATTCCACCCTACTAATGATTGGTGCCTCACCCGCGGAGCTAATCCAACGAACCCACCAAATCCACTTAGTGTACCCCCAACTCATCGATCATGACCAACGGGGACCGCCAATTCTAGACTCGTTCAAAAACGATGAGGCTCCCTCAGAATTCATGGGACTAAGGGATATTGTTCCATGTGGAGATCACAAGGCAGGATTTGATATCACTCTAGACACACAAGCATACTATGGGGAGACGATTGAGTCCTTCAGTCGCAAAAGAAAAATATCGAGAATAAGCTCGAAGTTATTGAGTGAAAACCACACTATGGCACTCTCTAACCATAAAACAGTAAAAATAAAGGATGCATCCAATGGTGAAAACCTCCCCGAGGTGCCAGAGGATGAAGGATTCAATCTCCCCCCTACTACTCTACACCAAGAGAAGTCAGCAGTGTTGGCAGAATAGTGCAACCCGGTCAACTTAGGAACAGAATCAGAACCACAAATTACCTTCTATGCAGAATCCGTCCTAGTAGAAGAACAAGAACTATTGGCAGCATTCCTAAAGGAGAGAAAGGTAAATTTTTCCTGGACCTATGCAGACATGCTAGGCTTGGACCTTGAAGTGGTAGTACATCATTTGGCTGTTTACCCCAGACCAAAACCAGTCAGACAAAAGCTAAGGAAGATGCACCCATAAATAGCCTTGCTCGTCAAAATTGAGCTGCAGAAAATTTTGGATGTTGGCTTCATACACCCAATCGACTATCCAGAATGGGTATCTAATCTTGTACCATTCTCAAAACCAAAAGGGGGCATCCGCATCTACATTGATTTCAGAGACCTAAACAAAGCATGTCCCAAGGATGACTTTCCACTACCCAACATTGACATGATAGTGGATATGACGGCCAGACATGAGATGTTTTCCCTAATGGATGGCTTCTCGTGGTACAATCAAATAATGATCACAAAAGAGGATCAGCACAAGACAGCATTCACATGTCCCTAGGGCACCTACTGCTGGAACGTAATACAATTTGGGTTGAAACATGCAGGAGCTACATACCAAAGAGCCATGACATTAATCTTCCACAACATAATCCATAAAATAGTCAAAGATTACGTAGATGACATACTAGCTAAATCAAAGAAGAAAAAAGACCATATAGCAACTCTAAGTGCTATCTTTGACAAGCTCGAGCAATATAAGGTTAGACTCAACCTGAAGAAGTGTGTCTTTGGGGTATAATCAGGAAAGCTGCAAGGATACATAGTTTCAATGAGAGGAATAGAGGTGGACCCTGCAAAGGTAAAAGCAATCCTCGAAATGGAAGCACCAAGAATGTTAAAACAACTAAGAGGATTGCAAAGTAGACTCCAGTCCATCCGGAGATTCATAGCACAACTGGCAGATAAACAGATTGCCTATTCACACCTACTTCGCAAGGGAGTAGCTTTTAGATGGGATGAAAAATGCGAGCAAGCATTTAGAAAAATAAAAGAATACCTACTTACACCACTCGTGTTGTTGCCATCAATTGTGGGGAAATCATTAATCCTATATATATCTACAACAACAGCTACCCTGGGGGCCCTTTTAGCCCAACATGATGAAAAGGGAACAGAATGGGCTATCTACTACATCAGCAAAACAATGGTGGGACACGAGCTCAATTACACGTCAATAGAAAAAGCTTTCCTAGCACTAGTATTTGTGGCTCAGAAATTCAAACACTACATGCTAGCACACCAAATCAAGTTGATTGCCAAAATAGACCCTCTAAAATACCTATTGTCAAAAGCAGCGCTTATAGGTAGAATGGCTAAGTGGGTAATGATATTATCTGAACTTGATATCGAGTATGTAGAATGAAAATCCATAAAAGGACAAGTCATTGTGGATCAGCTAGCAGAAGCTCCCCTCTACATAGATAACCCACTCATATCAGAATTCCCAGATGAGTCCCTTTTTAACCTTGGTGCAGTGAACCACTAGAAGTTATACTTTGATGGCTCTCACACACAACATGGGTCAGGAGCTGGTGTGTTCTTCATCACGCTACAAGGAGACTGCATACCTAGATCATACATGCTGGCATTCCCTTGTACTAATAATATAGCAGAATATGAGGCTTTGACCATAGGCCTCAAAATTGCAGCACAATGGTGAATCATGGCATTAAAAGTCTATGGGGACTCACAACTTATCATCAACCAAGTCAACGGTGAATACCAAACCAAGGATGATAAGCTTGCACCATACAAGAATGTGGTAGAAAGCCTCAAAGAATCTTTCATTGACATTACCTTTGAGCAGATACCAAGGACAAACAACAGAGCGACCGATGCAATGGCAACAATTGGATCCTTACTGGACATCCCTCGTAACGTCTCAAAACATGAATTCCTCATAGAGCAGCTTCTCGTACCCACATCCGAGGTACCAAAGTCAGAATATGCGTGTGAACTCATTGGTCCCAGTGATCTTTGGTATCATGATAGATACACCTACCTAAAGTTAGGAATCCTCCCCACTGACATCACTCCGAACCTAAAGCACACTTTTGTCAAAAGGACTTCACGATTCATCATCCTAGGAGAAACCCTTTTTCATAGAAGTACCGACGAAACCTTGCTAAATTGTTTAAAAACTGAGGAAGCCTTGAATGCTCTAACCAAGGTACACAATGGCACATGTGGGTCACACTCAAGTCATATGACCGTGGCTAAAAAGTTACTGAGAACAGGGTACTACTGGCCGACGATGGAAAAAGTGGCACACAACTTTGTCAGAAAATGCCTACAATGTCAACAGCATGGAGATCTTATTCATGTACTAGCTCAAGAACTGTATCCCATTGTTACACCTTGGCCCTTTTCACAATGGGGGCTTGATCTCATTGGTAAATTATCACCCACCTCATCTAATGGCCATAAGTTCATCATCACCGCTACCGAATATTTCACAAAAGTGGGTCAAAGCAATTCCCATGACCTACATCATAGGAAAACAAATATCCAAGTTCATCCTGAATTACCTCATTTGCCGATACGATGTTCCCCAATCCATTATCTCTGATAATGGGATTCCTTTCAAAAATCAAGATGTCCATGATTTGTGTGAAAAATTCAAAATCCAACACCGTTTTTCCACTCCATACTATCCACAAGGCAATGGCCAAGCAGAAGCTACAAATAAAACCATTTTGAAAATCCTCAAGAAAACAGTCAATGACTCTGGTCATGACTAGCATCTTGCAGCTAAATCCCACCTTATGGGCCTACCGCACTAGCATCCGTACGCCAACAGGTGCCACCCCATTCTCTCTGGTCTACGGATCAGAAGCCATCCTCCCTATTGAGATCGAGCTCCCGTCACTGAGGATATCACTGCAAAACCTCATCACAGATGAGGAATACAGGGTCACAAGACTCAACGAGCTAGAATTACTAGATGAAAGGCGCATGGATGCCCTTAATCATCTACAAGTGTACCGAATTGCCTAAAAAGGAGCTACAACAAGAAGATCAGACAATGCACTTTCCAAGTTGGTGACCTCGTGCTGAAAGAAAACCAAAAGAACGTGCCAAATCCAGATAGAAAGGGAAAGTTTGAGCCCAACTAGCTGGGACCCTTTGTCATCACTGCAAGTTACAAATCGGGGGCATATCAGTTATCGACACCAGAGGTGAGCCCCTGCAAGAGCCCATGAACAGCTCACACCTCAAAAAGTTTTATGCCTAAATCTTGCAAGGTATAGAGCTAGAAAATAAAAAAACAATCAGAAAAAGTCTTGAAAAAATGGTTACCTTGATGAAAACCTAGCAAACAGGTGTCTTGGTGAAAAAAAAATCAAAAAATAAACAAAAATACAAAAATACAAAAATCCAAAAAAATCAGAAAAGGATTGAAAACAGTAAAGAAAAAAATTGTCCTCTAGTGAAAACCACTTCGGTGGCACTTTGGGCAAGTACCTTGGTGAAAACCTGGCAAACAGGCACCAAGTGTAAATAAAGCACCTTCCCCATCTACCAGGATTGCATGACTCATTCCATCACTCATTCATCCACTCATCCGCTCACATCCATACCATAGCCTGCATTGGTATCTGCACCATATACCACCATTGGAACTACTTGGCATTTCTAAGGTCAGTCTATCCTGCCTTTATCGAAGTAGTCTTCACACCACACTAGGGGCACATTCTCGCAACATCGGATCGGATTCATGTACGTTCTCGTGATCTTTTTCAAATTCATCAGAAAATCCAAAAAACATGTCTAAATATCGAAAAATCTTCAAAATTCATCATTTAGTCTTGTCAGTCTTTCACCTTGTCAAACTACGTCATCTCTGAGCTTAAATGTAGGCAAGGTTGATCTTTGATCATCCCCCGAGACAGTTAGAGTCAGTCCTTAGGCATCTGTCGCATTGACAATCTGTTTGCCCATCTAGTCTGCATCTTAAGCAAAAAAAGGGGGGGCAATCCATTTGCCCATCCATCCTTTCATTAGGTCAAGATTATCATCAGTCAAACTACGTGGTCTCTGCATGTATAACGTAGGCAAGGCTCATCTACGGATCAGCTCCCAAGACCCCTAGGATAGGTCTTTAGGTTAGTTTATTCATCGTAGATCTTGAAAATCCAAAAACATTGAAAAATGTGAAAATACCAAAAACAGCCTCAAAATATCTGAAAAATCCAAAATGGTGCATCCATTTCATTTTTTGCTTTCACCTGTGATCATCTCACTCATAATAAAATCAATCATCACCTTCACCCTTTGGTGAGTTAGTCAGAAGCAAGTTTAGCAGGTTCTAAAGTGAACACCTTAATCGTCAGAGTCTCAAGTCTAGAGCAGTAAGCAAGCAAGTTGGTCAACTCAGAGTATCAATAGCTTATCACCCAATCAGTCCCATCAAAACCCTGATCACTACATGTCCTAGGATGAAGCTTTCCTGTGATGGACATAAGCATCAGGTAACCCTCACAGTAGTTAGTCTTGGCTAGCGGTATGAAGAACATCGGCTTGTTTGTTTACTTTATTTTGGTCTTTTTGACTTATCTTATTTTGCGCTCATTCCAAGGACCTGTCAATGATGCCTAAAAACAAAAAAGGTTTATAGAGAAAGGAATGGGGCAATGATCATTATCTTTTATCTACTATGCTTGTGGGATACGCTTGTAAAATAACTCAGTCATACATACATCATTTGGTTTGTGGCAAGGATGATTTAGATATCTTGTTGACCACATAGGAAAGCTTGCTTTTCTATGTTTTGGTCCGAGATGTTTAGAATGTCTGAGCTACACCCTAAAGGAAGTATGTATGATAAGTGTGAATAAGAATACTCCTATCTGATTTTCAAGTCAAAGTCCATCACACTAGGTGCCACGCCATCCTAGTTCTTAATACCTCGATGCATCGTACCTAAGTGTGTTATCAAACATAACGCAATTGACGCTTTGAAAATCCTAATTCCTATGTGCAATGCAAAAACACCATCATCACCCTTACTAACTCATTAATTCTATGTTTCTTTTGTCTTCTTTCCACACTAATAAGGTATCATAACAGTAATCAATAAACATTGCTCATGCATACATCCTGCATCTACTAGATAGTCAAACATCAGAAGAGCATTATAGCATATCAATATCTTAAGTTATGAGGAATAAATTAAATTCGTTATTCTAAACATCTTAAGACATCATTACATCATGCATCATCATCTGCAACCATTACCATTACCACTTGCATCCATTACCATCATTAATACGTATTACATCATTTAAAGCACAAAAAATACAAAAAGAAATGCATTCATTACATAACACCACATATTTGCATTTACATCATAAAGGAGCGAATCATCTCATATATAGATATAAAAAATCAATGTTATGATACATAATCAGATCAGGTGTCCATCGGATACATGGTACAATAAGGCCAAAATACTACAGCCCCTATAAAAAATGAAGCAAAACTATCACGTGATCAAAAGGGAGGCGGGCCCTGCTGGCTGCTGCCCTCCCCATCCTGTCTCTCACCGTGTGCCTCTATTGGTCACCTCCCTGTCTACTAAGAAAAATCTGGCACTCGATGGTCTGACGGCACTACCTATTGATAATGATGTCGATAGCACTCGACCTCTCTGATAGCCTCTCAGTAATCCCAAATATCAATTGATCTGACCTGAGATGAGGACGCTGCACTCTCTAACTGCCACGGCCAGCCCATCTCCTGATCCCTCTCGGATCGTGCCTAGTCTCTCTCTGCAGTCAAAACCTATATCTGCCTATGTAGCTACTGGATCAACACATCTCGATGGTCAAGTTGCCCTGCTGGCTGCCCTATTGGCTATCTTCTTGGCTATCCTGTTGGCTGCCTTGCTAGCTGATGCTGAGGATCTACCCCCGGTTGACCATCCTGATCTCCTGCTCGGGTAGGTGATTGTTGAGCCCCGTCCCTAGGAGGTGTCTGATGAGGAGGTGCCCCACCTCATGCTCTGCCTCGCACCCTTCCACCTAACCGACCCCTGCGCCTGCGCCATGGGACAATGGCATCTGGAACTGTCAGTCTAAGAGGAGGTCTGAACCATGCTCTATAAGCTGCGGTGACCCCTACATCTGCCGACCCCTGATCATATGGCCATGGCCAAGCCACAAGCTACCTAAATGAGGACACTACCTCATCTTCCAGGATGGGATAGCCCCATGCTGTCTCCCTAGTGGTGCATGCAAATATCACCACATACTGATCATCTGGCCAGTCCTGTACCTCCCCGAACTGACGAGCAACCCTATCTGGAAGATACCTCTCAATCATGGTATGCTCTCACCCTTGCATCCATCTGTCCTATCAGGCGAAGAAGAGTTGTTGATCATCATCTATCAATGGACCAATACCCATCCACGGCCTCCAGACGAACTCTCTCATCTCATGAAGAACTCACCGCCAGTACGGAATACCACCTGCTCCAATAAATGAAAAGTGCATCAGTGCCCTATCGTACCGCCAAATGAGGGGGTCATCTATCTCTAGGGGAACTGGGGTAATGTCTAGACGAAGCACTGGGATCCTCTCCCATCCCCACACATGCATCAAGCTGCCTCTTGGCCCAATGGACCTGCTATCCATGTAAACAAACTCATGAAGATCTCTGTAAAGGGACGCTAGTAGTACTGGTCCCCAGGCGAAGCATTCCCTCTGATGGACCATCTGATCCCATGCAAGTCCCCATCCTAGAATGAAATATCGGCCCTGCCGATCAGGTACCACAAGGCCTGAGATAATTGTAGCAATGATCAATCGATACGTGTGCACACGGTCACGATATATCTCCAGATCAATCTGACCATTGTAGAACTCAATGATGTCCATCTGCATCACTCCATAATAGGCCTCTCTGCCAGCATCTAGATCATAGATAACTCGGGTCCCGTGAATGGGAAATCGAAGGATCTGCCATATGTCCTCAAGTGTGATGGTGGCCTCACCGGTAGGAAGATGAAATGAAGAGGTCTCACTGTGCCATCACTCTGCCAAAGCTGTAAGCATACCTAGGTGAGCCCGAACAAGAGGGGCGTACGCAATATACCGAAGGCCAATAGCACCAAGGTGCTCCTGGACTAACTCAGACATAGCCACTAATCTACCAAATACTGGCCATCGGTGCTCGCATGAGTAGAACACACCAGGCTCCTCCTGCACAGGAAAAGCAGTCGCACCAGAAAAAATTAAGTTTAAAAGTCAAAATCTACCTCAAACTAGCAACTGCGGCACTGTTTGCAGGTGCAATGTAGTTTGGAAAGTTCTAAACTGCACCGCCGCAGTGGAGTTTGCCATTTTATCAATCACAAAGTGACCCGCGTGGTGCACTTTTCATATGCGGTCCTGTTTAATGAAAATCCTAATTTTCTAACTGACCCGCGCGGTGAAGAGTGGAAGGCAGCGGACTTTTGGCCAACTAAATGACTAATTGCAAACTGCCCCGTGTGGTGTAGTTCACATATGCGGTACAATACAGGACTGCGCGGGTGCAATAAAAGACTTTTTGCGGTGCCATATGGCACCGCGCAGTTTGAATAGACTTTTAACCTATTTAATGCACGTAAAACGATGAAATTAAAAGATGGATATGGGTACATACCATAGGTCCTACGCCTACTAGCCATTGATGTGTCTGAACCCTCTTTGTCACGTACCTGGGAAGCTGTCGTTGCGCCATTTCCACTCAAACTCAGAGCTCAAATTTGCAATTTTCTAAAGGCTAGGATGACAAAATGAATTGAAAATGACCCCTCATGGTCTATTTAAGCCTGAAAATTAGGGCTTTTTGATCTAATTTGACCTCCCAGATGGGGGTTTTATGCCTTGAGCCATTTTCATCAAACTGAGAGTCATTTTGCATCTCTTTCGGCATTTTAAGGCCGTTTTCTGGCAATCTGGGGCATTTCTGGCCTGTCACGCACCTTGTTGTCTTTTTCTCGAGACCATCCAAAAATTCAAAAATTTTGTCTGATCTCTCGAGGGGGCAATATCCAGCAATATCCTTCTACTGGGGCAGCAGTGGGGCATCTAGAAATTTTTTCAAAATTCCAGACTTTCGATCACAATAGTTTATTCTTTGAATCAATGCAACAGGTACATTGCTTCAAAGAGGGGCAAAATGTAGACATGGAAAATGTACAAATTCATTTTGGCACACCTGATCCTGATTTACTAACAACATTTCCTCCTAGATCACATTCTCAGCATTCTATCCCTTAACTTGATAAATCATTATTTATTGAATTAAGTCTTCTCTCTTCAATAATTAAATTAATCAATTTAATTTAATCAACCCTACATCACTGTTTAATTAAATAAATCTTTTTATTTGATTAAATTCTCTAAAGTCCTCTTATTAAATTAAATGAATTAAACCTTATTTGATTTAATCTAACACCTTCCTCCTTTATTAAATAAATCAAATCATTTATTTAATGAATCAATTCATAAATCTAAGTCTCAATTGTCACATCACCTAATTCTTCATTAAGTTAATCAAATCCATGTTTAACTTAATCCTTCTCACTAAAATCTTCTAGAGAATGCAACTTGCACAATAAATCAATTACTTTGATTTATTAAATCCCCTATTTTCTCTCACAAGGCATCAAAAAGGGAATATTCCTCTTTTGAATTCAAAAAGTCCAAGTGGACTTGGTCCTTCCAACAAGGCATTAAAAGCCTCTTACATGTCCTTGACCTTGAGCCAAGTGACAATAACTCCATTCCTTTTCCCTCTTCAACATGTCATTTCTCAAGTTTGAAATGCCACCTAATTGCATTTATTGGCACATTGGCCAAAACTTGCACATTCCTCATCCAATCACATGTGGACAAGTGGCACAATGCCATTTGATGATCTTTGATCCCACATTGCTCAAACTCACTCTTCTTCCAATCTTTGAAATCTATAAATTGGAGACTCTTCTCCTCAATCTTCATCCACAACTCATATGCAAAGTTACTCTCTACAATTGAGAACTAATTTTGCCCACTTCAACCAAGCTTTCACAACATTTCATATTTGGTATCAAGGTTATGCTCAAATCTCTTTGGAGATTTGACCATTTCTCTCATTCAACCAAGCATTGCAATTAGGAATTGGGAAAGGGCCAATTGCAACACATCACTGGCACCAATTCCCCCATAAGATTTTTAACTCATTTGCTTAATTAGGATTTTCATTCAAGTTCTTGTTTCATGTTCTTCATTTTCCTAATTTTAGCTTAATAGGTGGATTTTATGGGGAATTCCTCAAATCTTTACATGCATTCTTGAACTAACACTAACAATGTTTGACTTCTTTGTGCATTTGTATGTTTAGGGGTTCACACATACCTTCCATTTCATTGGAATCTCTTAGGCATCATGATGGTAGGAAGTCGATGTCACCATTCCTACTCATTTAATCTTTTGAATTATGTCAACCCAGGGGTGTCTAAAGCTATTTGTAGTAAGAGTTGGGTTAGTTTTCGGGGGGTTTTTTTTGGTTTTAGGTCGATTAGGATCATTTTGGAGTTATTTTTAATTTTTCTTGAGTGTTTCTATACTAACCTTCTATTTCATGATTTATTCTAAATAACCTTCAAAATAGAAATTAAAACAAAGAGGTTTCATTTCAAGACAATTTAGATTGTGAAGGTATGGAAAATTAACTTAGTCTAATTTATTGAATCTTGAAACCTATTTAAAACAGAATTAATTTCTCTAGAAATAAACTATTCCATTCCTCACTAGATTGACAAGTAATTGTTCCTCTTTGCATAGAATCCATTAAAATAATGATCTAGACTATCTTAGATATGCAAATGATTCTTAACTAAGAAATAAACTACAAAAAGCACAAGGACATAATTTGATTTTTAAAAAACAATGTGAATACAATAGTAGAATGTAACTTCGATTTAAGATTCTTTCCAATTCACAACAAATGAAATGATTCTAACTTAAAATAATAAAGAAAATTAAACATAGCAATAACAAATGAACTTAACAACTAATAAGATCACCTCATTCAGAAAGTGTACTGAAAGAATCTAGTACAGATTTGATATCAACTTCCTTTTTATTTCTATAGAATGTGCCGAGATAGGGATAGAGTACATAAATGATTCTAACTTAAAACAGGAATATATTTTTTGAGTGTTTCTATCCAAATGGAACAATCAAAAACATGTGCTTTGTCTTGCATAGAAGTTCTTGTGGATAAAGAAAAACCATTATTCCTTCCTAGTTGATCATACCATTGTTCTAAGACTTCTTCTGGTACCTATGCAGATGCATTTATTTTTGGTGTAGGCATGATGATAATAGGTATTCTGAATCTCATTCCAATCCATAATTCTTGTTGTTGATTAATTAAATTGATCACATGTCTTACCTATACAAGGCTCCACCTAATATTATTTGGTGTTATTGACTCTCCTCTTTTTAATGGTTTTGGAAGTGATCTAAACCTTTTTGTGCATGCTTTCAGAGCTAAAGGAGCAAGATTTCCTTCAACATCCTGGTAAGTTGTAATGTTGTTCAACATATTAGTTATACAGATAGGGGTAACATCACTAATTCTTGCAATTGATCTAAATTTCTTGATGTAATATACTGACTTTGGATATTCTCCACTTATTAGTAATCCATACGTCTATTGTACTTTCCGATATTATTCCATTCTATATGACCATTCAACTTCGTTCTTCATCAATGAAACAAATGATTTGATCTAGAGTTCACCAATGTAGATATTAAGCATTGACTCATCAATATTACCCATGAGAAATCCACGCTAGAAAACTCACACATTTGATTTTGGATGTCTCGGTGACTATTAAAGTAACAATCCATAAAATCATAATAAGTCCAAAAATCAATAGGTCTTTTTAGTATAATCTAATTCAACTTCCATTTAAAAATAAAAATATCTGAGAAATAACCCATATACCCCTAAAGGATTTTGGGTGAAAGCTAATGCAAATGCTATATCTACTGCTATGGTTATCCTGTTCTTTGATTCTTCCTTTTCTTTTGTGACATTATCTAATTTTTCTTGAAGTTCTTTATTAAGTTGCTTATACTTCATGGTTGTCTGAGAAAGGTATATAGGTCCTATAGGTTGTCCTTGATGTTCCTCCTTAGGTGGAGGAAAAAATAGTAACATGTCATTGAGTGGTTATTCCATTTCGTTTGTCTCAGAATTCTAAGACCTTCTTTCTAGTTCTAACTTTAACCTTTGAATCTCACTATCCTTTTGTTTATTTTGAATAGTTAATTTAGCCAGATTTTCTTCTGCTTCCTCCAACTGTGAGGAAAATTGACTTATTCCATTCTCAAATTTTTATTTTAACTCGTTTCTATTTGAAATTTCAGTGTTTCTTCATCTCCTTGTTTTAATTTTTCCTCTAACATCAGATTTTGCATTCTAAACTCTTTCAATTCTTTTTCTAACATAGATATCCTAAGTGCAACCTGAATCTATTCTTCCTCTTTCTCTTCTAAATTTATATTATTTGATGGATTTTCTTCCTCTTCCATTGGCTGATTCCCTTCATGGTGGATGAATGTTTCTTCACAGTGTTGAGCTATCTATTCTTGTTCAATTTCCATAATTGGAACATTACTTTCCTCGAAAGGGGAAATCAGAGCTGACAAATGCTCCTCCTGAAAAGGGGAACTAGGAGCTAACAAATTCTCTTCCTGAAAATGGGAATAATCTTCTGGAGAAGTACATTTTGGGCTTTGCATTGGAGGTTATGACCATCCTTCTTTTTCTCTCTTCCTTTTTAGGCTCCTTTTCTTCAAATACCTCCTTTTCAGGCTCCTCTTTTTCAAATTATTTATCTCTAGATATATCAAGATTGATCATAGGAGGAGTCCTTTGAGATTCTAACTTTTCCTGCTCCATCCTTGTTTTCAACCTTGTTTTCCTTTCAGGTTTTTCAACCTTTCCATTTTTCTTCTTTTTAGGTTGTTTCATTTTTCATTTTTTGGAACTTTTCCTTTTAGTTTCAAATCCCTCTGAGGCTTCCTCTTCCTCTGTTTTTATTTTCTTTGTTGGAGCAACACTTTCTGGTTTTTGGTTTTTAGGTATCCCTAGTAGTTTGACTAGGTTTTTCATCAAAACCTCTATTTTTTCTATCTTAAGTGTTCCTCTCTCAAGAATTTTGGGTTTTTCCTCTTTCCTTTCAGCATTTAACAAGAATTTTCTCCATTCTTTCTCCCAATTGGGTTTTTTCATGAAATGATGTTTAACTATCTAGTGTATTAATCCATGATGAGTTACTCTATCTTTATTTTTCTTTTCATTTCACAACTATTTTAGTAAGTTGAGAGAAATGGAAAGAAGGTAGATTAACCCTTACTTTTGGTTTGGACACACCATGTTGAACATGATTCAACAACTTAACTAGTGGCCCTAAAACTATGGAAAATTGACCTTTGTAGGTGAAAAAATTCTTGATGTAGAGTGCAATTGACACCACGGTTTTTGTAGAATTCCTCGCTCAATGCCCTTATTCTTTCCTTTGTTAATATGAAAGGCTGGAAAAGATTCTGGTGGAATGTGGAATATTTCTAGTAGCTCTTGCAAATTAGGCAGTCAAGGTTGAATTATATCAGCTTCTATTGGAATCCTAGACAATGCACTGATTACAGTGACAGATACTTCAATGGGTTCTCATCTAGCCATAGTGAAATTGATATGGAAGTTTTTGATAAACTCTAGCACTATATCCCATTCGTACCCTTCATACTTAAGGATGAAATCCAACCATCCTGCCTATTGCAAATATTTTTTTGACTCGACATCTAATGTAATTCCCTTCGGTTCTACCATTCTCTTGTATCCCATTTTTGTAAAGACTATGAAACTTCAGAAACTCAGATATTTTCAAACAATTTTTGCAATCAATTTTCTGGAAATAGCAGCTCTATTATTTTTAAAATGGTGGCACTTTGTTTCTTCTAAACAACAAAGGTGTAATAATGAATGTGATATTAACAACCTTTACTTGCATGCCTATTTTGTCTCATCAATGTACTGACACAAGCATGTAAAGAATGCCTCATCCTTATTGCATATATCTTTCTGCATTAAAAATCCATCATGTCACATTTATTACTTAATTAAGTAATTATGCATTTAGTTGTATGTCTAAAACACATTATATTTGGCTTATTGAACAATCATAATTTAATCCCTTAAGGAAACTTTATAAACTATAACTAATGTACTTCAAACTTTGAAACATGCATGACAATATAAATGCTTACCTGGAAATGATGAACAATTTGAATGATGGTGAGTAATGATAATATGTGCCCACTTAATTCATGGGATCTGCAAATAAAACTTGATTTTTATAAAATCAGCATTAGTTAATGCAAAAACACGTTGAGCTCGACCCTTGTGGGAGCCCACTTGTTTCCACATGTCATGTCATTAATTTTGAAAAAAAATTAGCTAACCATGTACCTGCACATTTACACAAATGAATTAGTAATAAATGAAGTTGAAAACTTTTGACAAAACATGATCAGAGTTTTCGTTCCCTACCCCACCAGATGTAACTGATCAGAAGCAGTCAGGAGCGATCAAGAGTTATCAGAAACTTCAATCTTTCAAACTTCCTTCTGACCAAGTGTGATCATGAGCTATTATGAGCTTGAGTTACTTCATTTTTTCCTGATCAAGCATAATAAGAAGTGATTAGAACTTAAAATTTCAATTCTTTCCTAATCAAGCATGATTAGGAGGTTTTTCTTTCTTCCAAAGTAAACTACCATTTTTTATTTTTTATTTACTCTATTTATTTATTGCCATCTATAACGGATCTAAACATAGACCATTTCACCTAAAGAAGAAAAATATTCCTTAGTAAAATGCTCAATTCTTGCTTGAAGCTCTATCGAAAAATCCTCCTTTGATGTTGGTTTATGATAAAGTTTGAGTCTATGCCCATTTACCAACATTGATTTTCTCTCTCCATCTATGGGTAGTAACTAAACAACTCCATTATCAAATACTTGTGCAATCTCATATGGACCAAGCCATCTGGTGTGTAGTTTCCCTTTAAATTATTCAAACCTTGAATCAAGCAACAATTCCCAATCACCTGTAGTAAATTGCTTACTGCAAATATTTTTATCGTACCATTGTTTCCTCTAGCTTTAAATAATTTCAGTTTGGTGCAAAGCGTCAGTTCACATTTCATCCAACTTATTCAGCTGCATTATCCTATTCTTTTGTGCTTCAATAAGATCTGTGCCCAAATTTATAGTTGTTCTAAGTGTTTCTAGGTCAAACTCAATAGGCAAGATAGGATATTTTCCATAAACCATCTCATATGGTGAAAATCCAGTAGTTTTCTTCCATGTTGTATTATATGGCCATACAACTTTGGTTAACCTATCAGAATAGACATTCTTTCTAGATGAAACTATTTTTGTGGGAATATTTTCTAGTTCTCTATTGGTCACCTCTACCTATCCATTTTCTTGAGGATGGTAGGGTGACGATTTCTTGTGTTGAACTTGATATCTAGTTAGAAATTCCTGAAGCATCAAAGACATGAATTGTGGCCCTTGATCTAACACAAGTTCTTGAGGTTCTCCATATCTTTATAGAATATTTTTGTATATAAAATCTGCAACTTTCTCCTCCTTAGCAGTTGGCAATTCTTTGACTTCTGCCTATTTTGTGACATAATCAGTACATACAAGTATGTAATGATTTCCCTTTGATGGAGGATCTATTGGGCCAACAAAATAAATACCCCATTTTTCAATTTTCTCAAGCAACACTTGTGTTTGTAGTGGCATCTTTGTTGATCTTATAGATCTCCCCATTTTTTGACACTGATCACAATGTTTGATGTAATGAGGTATATCTTTAAACATAGTAGGCTAGAAATAGACTGCTTCCAAGATTTTATGCACTATTCTTATTGTGGAGTAATTTCCCGCTCTTGGTTCATCATGAAATGCTTTCAATATGTCATATACATCAGTTTCCTGCACACATCTCTATATTACATGATCTGTGCATATTTTAAACAAACAACCATTAATCCACTCAAATTGAGAGCTTTCTCTAATCAAACTTTTTTCTGTTTTGATGAGAAATAAGGATATTTCCAAGTTACTAAGTAATTGGAAATATTAGAAAACCATGGTGATCGAATAGATATTTAAAATAGATGTTCATCACGAAATGTATCTTCCATGGGCTCATTATTACCCTAGAAAACCATTCTTGAAAGGAAGTCAGCTACATCATTATCTCTACTTGGCTTATCAATGATGGTTATATCAAACTCCTATAGTAATAGCAACCATCTAATTATACGTCCTCCCACAACAACTTTATTCATAAGATAACGAATAGCTACATGGTCTGTATGCATAAAAGTTTTACATCTAGTGGTATAATGTTGGAATTTATTTATAGCAAACACAACTACTAAGAACTCCTTCTCAGTTGTGGTGTAATTTAGTTATGTTGGATTGAGGTTTTTTCTTACATAATATAAATCATGCATTGCTCTAGATTCATCTTTCTTCCCAAGGACTGCTACAATTGAAAATTTGGAGGCATCTATATTAATGCGAAATGGTTCACCCCAAACTGGACCAGCAATAATGGGTGAAGTTGTTAAAGCTTGTTTTTTTTGATCAAATGAATACTGACATGATGAAGTCCATAGAAGTTCAAATTCTTTCTTCAACAAAAGTAAATAGTGGACCCATAATTTTACTAAATCCCTCTATAAACCTTTTGTAATAACTAGAGTGTCCTAAATAACTCCTTACATCCATTTGACTTTGAGGTCAGGGTATTTGTAAGATTATTTCAACTTTCTTCAGGTCTACTTTAATTCCTTCTTTTGATATGTGGTGACCCAAGACAATTCCTTCCATCATCATTATAAAAATCTTCTCGTGGTTCAAAGACATCCTATGTTCTTTACATCTATTTAGGACTTTTTCAAGACTTTCCAAAGACTCCTCATAGGTTTTCTCATGGACTGTGAAATCATCCATATAAACTTCTACACATGTTGTTAGGTTTGTAAAATTAGCAAGGACAACATGTGGAAAGGTTGCAAGAGCATTACATAATTCAAAAGGTAAAACACTATAATCAAAGGTACCCCATGGACATGTAAATTTCATTTTATCATGATCTTCTAAAGCTACCTGAATCTAGTTGTAGCCTCTAAACCCATCAAAAATGGAAAAATAACTACTCCCAAATAAATTTTCCAATACCTAATCTATGAAGGGTAATGGAAAATAATCCCTCTTTGTAGCCTTATTTAGTTCTCTATAGTCCACACACACTCTCCATTTCCCATTTTTCTTAGGTACAATGACTAAAGGAGAAACCCATTTGCTATCTAAAATAGGATAAATAAATCCTACCTGGAGTAATTTTTCTATCTCTAATTTTACAAAGTATCTCAAAGTAGGGTTGATTCTTCTTTGAGTTTATCTTATGGGTTTGAAATCCTTAGTATAAATGTGGTGTGTACATATTTCTAGATGGATTCCTCTCATATCAATATAGTCCCAAGTGAAGGCTTTTGTATTTTTCTCTAGAATTCCTTTTAAACCTTCCTCTTGTTTCATTGTTAGAGAATTGTTGATAAGTAGAGGTTTATTTGCTTGAACTAGGATTTGTTTTGTCTTTTCCTGAAGATCCAAGGGATCACCAATTAAAGTGTTCAAAGGAAAAGGATGCAGTAGAGGTTGATGAAGTAACTGAATCTCATCAAATTTTGTGATATTATCAAAAGGACAATATGGTAGAGTTTCATAATTAATACAACCTCCCAGGTCTTCCTCTTTTATGTCTACAGAATCCTGATATTCCTCAGCATGCTCTGCCAAAGTCATCATTGCAAGGCCCCTTATTTCCTCATCTTTAGAATTAGGATCATCAATCTAGATTTCATTATCATATGTTAAAGAAGGTTTTACTAGTGGATATAGAGTCAATTCCTTCTGTCTAATCCTGTTAGAAATAGTCATACTACTAGATATACAATCAATGAGTGCAGAATTTTTTGCTAACAAGGGTCTTCCTAAAATAATAGGGTAACCTATCTTTCTCTTTTTATTTTTCAAAATGAGGAGATCAACAAGATACTCCCAAGTTTCAGTAGTGACAACATCCTCAAGAATTCCTTCAGGTCTCACAATTGATTAGTCAACTAATTTCTAACTTTTTAGCTATTTCAGTAGTAATAACATTAATGGAGGCTCCTAAATCAATAAGAATGTTATAAATTTCAACACCATTAATGCAAAAGGTAACCAAAAGACTTCTTGTATCACCATACTTCTTTGGAATTAACTTCCCTGATAAGACATCAGACAACTTCCCTCCAACTTGAATTGTAGGGAGTAATTTCTTTTTCCTCCCTAGTGTCTTAACACATAGAGACTAAACTACCTGGTTGATCTCTAATATATCACAAATAGCATTTAAAAGAGGAATTTCAATTTTTATTTTCTTAAGCTTTTCAATAATCTAGGGATCAACCAAATCATAATTTTTATCAACTTGTTCAACCAATGGTTCCTGGTGAAATCATGAAGGAAATGGTGCTTGTTTAGAATGATCTTCCTTGATTTATTTTTATATCTCCTTCTCTAAATATTTTTGTTGATATTCTTAGTTTCATTAGGTTTTGATGGTATAACTCTATTCCTTAAATGAATATCTCCTATCTCAATGTTATTCAGATTAACTATGTAAGGGTCAACATTATAGGTAGGTTACTAAGGCTTAACACTCTTAGGATTAGGAACTAGCTGAGTAGGTATCTGAGGTTGATTGAATGGTACAGAGCTTGAAGGTTGGTTTTGTCCAGTTAACTGATTCTGATTCCATGGGCTCTTTAGCTCCTGATTTTGCCATTGGTTATTTCCTTGATTAGGTTTCCACTGGTTAGGCTGCCATTGGGTCTGATTTTTCTACCATTGGGTCTAATTCTACTGCCATTGAGATTGGTTTGGCTACCACTGAGGCTAGTTCCATTGTGAATATTTAGATTGTCCCCATGGTGGTACCCAAGGGGTTGTCATGGGTGGAGGTGGATTTTTCACTTTTTGAGGATTCCACTGAGATTGGGGGTTCCATTGGACAGGAGAATTCCATTGGTTAGTCCAATGATTTGAACCAAAATTAGGATTACTTCTAGGTTGACCAAAGGTGGAGATGAACTATCTTTGTACCACAAAATTTAGTTCCTCTTCTACTGGTGTTGGTTTCTTCAACTAGTTCCTAATTTTTGGGAGGAGACTACATTTACTAGTAGAGTGTTTCTTTTCACATATCTCACATTGATCTACTTGATTAAGAGGACATTCTCTCAGTGGATGTTTATCCCTATATTTAGGATAGTATATGGCCAAAGGTTCAACTTTTCTTTTATCAGCCTGAGAATTGAGGTGAAGGAGAATGTATATTTTTAAGTTTGCAATTTCTTCCATAAATTTAGAGACATTAGATGAGGAATCCTTGTTCCTTCTCCTATAACTTGGTCTTGTTCTAGAGTAATTCTTACAAATCTCAATAATTTCCTCAAAGGTTTTTTTATTAATATCTCCTCTTTCTATCAAATTTAGGGCATCTATGGAATCATCATCAATGCATTTTAGAAAGATAGATTTACTAATTTCTTGATCTAATCCATTTCCACACCTTTTCAAAATAAATTGATACCTATCTACATAGTCCTCTAGAATCTCATCTTCTAATTGCTTCATTTTAAATAGTTCTTCCTTCCTATCCCTGACTCTACAATAATCTTGATATTTATTCAGGAATAATGTTTCCATTTCATCCCAAGTGTTTATTGAATTTGTAGTCAATCCCATAAACCATCGTAAAGTTGATTCCATAAGAGTGGATGGAAATAATTTCAATTTTTGATTTTCAGACATATAATCATAAGTCTAACATAACACTTTGAAATCAAATAAAAATTGATGAAGATCTTCGAAAGTTTTCCCATGAAAGCTAGGAAAAATAGAGGGTGAGATATTTTTCATTGGTGGCTCATTTTCCTGAATATTTATGGCAATGGGAAAGGAAAAAGTTCTGTTAGGAATCTGCTCCTCCTTCTCATATCTATCTCCCATATTTTCTAACTAGGTGGAAACTGTCCTAGCAGAGGATGAACTCATAGTACTAGACTAGGATCCTTCTTGAGGAACCTCTAAATATCCTCTTACAAGTCTTCCAAACTGGTCTCTATGCATGTTCATCAACTCACAGAGAGATTCTTATTGACATTTAAGGCTTAGATTTTCTTTTGAAGCCAGATCTTCCCTACTACCGATGCCACAAATGATGATAGGAAGTCGATGCTGTCACAATTCTTAATAATTTAATCTCTTAAATGTCAACCCAGGGGTGTCTAAAGCTATTTTCAATAAGAGTCGGGTCAATTTTTGGGGGGGCTTTTGTTGGAAAAACAAGAAGATACAACTAAGAGGGGGGTGAATCAGTTGTAATAGAATCAAAAAATTAAATCAAACTATTAAAATTTAATTCTCAATCTAATGAATAATAGTGAAAGCAAGAATTACATAACACATCAAAAACACATAACACAAATATTTTTGCTTGGAAACCCTATTAAGGGAAAAAACCACGGTGGAGGTTAATCCACAATTATTCCTTGTTAAAAGTATAATGAAAAATGAATAAGGAATGCACTTGCATTGAGGCTCATTGTCTAGAGCACACTGCTCAAAGGGAAGGCTCACTACCTTACATACAGTAATCAGATTAAAACCATATGAGTGGAATGAACTGAGAAAATATCTTCTCCAAAAGCTTGATGATAGTTTCAGTTAGGCACATACACTCTACTCAATATTCTTTCACTTTCTACTCTACTCTTGAATGATTTGACCTTTATTCACACTTGTACATCACTTATACACTTGGGCATGCTTCACCCACCACAAAAAACCTTTCTTATATATACGCTACATGGATTTACATCAACAACTTCGTCAACCACAAATAATAGATGAGTTATAATTGTTGACCTCAATACATCAATAAATATTTATGCGCACCAACAAAAGTCAGTCACAACATAGTGAGGACCCAAAAAAATGTCCTCAAATATGCCAAACAAAAAGAAATTAATCCATAAGGATCTGCAACATGCCTCCACCATCATATCGACCAAGAACATGAAAACCCGAACATACATTGGAAAAATATTCAGCCACGATCATGCCAAATAGCGCAAACATGCAAAAAAGATAGAACATGATCTAGAATCATCCATGAACATCACAAGAGCATACACAACAATTGGAATTACCATAATTCCAACTTCCTCTTCCAAGAAAAACTACTACAGTGCTAGAATGATTGTAGGAACACTAGAACACTTTACTTGCGCAAATCTTGATGCATACCTCTAAGAATTACGGAAATCATACTAGATAGGTTAAGCAATAAACCCATTAGATCACAACAATTTAATATTAGCATGCATAACATTTCACCATTATGAACTTCTTAGCTTCACTGGTTGCCAACACATATGTTTAATACAATTTTCTCATTATCCTCGACATATATAGCCTTAAGCATCATCAATGCTAATAGTGTTGACATCAATCACAACCACAATGTCCAACAATCTCCTCCTTTGGAATTGATGGAAACACATGATGTGAAAAAGAATACCATCAACCCAAACTAACTCTTCCATCTTCTCCCTTAGCTCTAAATGCACTTCTCCCCTTTTGTTCCACAAAGGTTCTTCACTTTACACTTATCTCCTATTGCAATTTTTCACATTGTACTTCTCTCCCCCTTTGAAATCAATGGGAAAGGTTCACATGCTATGAACCACATATTTTAAAGCATCTGACTGCTCCACCTGAGTATTAGTCACAACATCAATCCGGAATAAGATATAGCAGTGAATTTATGGACTAATACAAACACCTACATCATTAGTTCTGATCAGGAGGGGAAATCATGCCTAACTTGCCTCTGAGGTACTCAAAAGTATCTTTAGGCAATGGTTTAGTGAAAATATCTGCAACTTCCTCATTAGTGGGTACATATTCCAGTTTGACTTCTTTCTCACTCACTTTCTCTTTCAAGAAGTGATACTTGATGGAGATATTCTTTGTCTTTGAATGCATCACTAGATTCTTGGAGATGTTTATGGCACTTGAATTATCACAGAATATGGTAATAGGATCTTCATACTCAATCTTGACATCACTTATCATCTGCTTCATCCACATTACTTGAGTACAGTTGTCAGCCACAATAATGTATTCTGCTTCAGTAGTAAATAAGGAAACTGAGTTCTGCTTTTTGCTCAACGAAGACACAAGCTTCTTCCCTAGGAAGAACACACCACCACTTGTAATTTTTCTATATTTCGTATCACCTACCCAATCCACATCAGTATAAGAATTTATAATAAGATCATCATCCTTTGGATACCATAATCCAAAATCAACTGTTCCTTTCAGGTATCTAAATTTTTTTTTACAATAGTTACATGTGATTCCTTTGCATCTGCCTGAAATCTAGCAACCATGCATACAACATTCATTATATCCGGCCTTTTTTGAGTTAAGTACAATAATACACCAATCATTGACTTGTATCTTGCTTGATTTTCTTTAGGAGTCTCATCCTTCTGTGTGAGTTTGCATTCAGTCACCATAGGTGTGCCAACTGGCTTTGATTATTCATCCCAAACTTTTTTAGCAATTCCTTGACATATTTACACTAATATATAAATATTCCATCTTCTAATTGAGTGATTTTCAATCCCAAAAATAATTTTAGTTCACCTATCATTGCCATTTCAAATTCACTTTTCATTTCATCACCAAATTTCATACATAGATCATCATCAGCTTCAAAAATAATATCATCAACAAAAACTTCAATTATCAGCTATTTATCCTGATCCAATTTGAAATATATATTACTATCAGCAGTACCCTTACTATATCCAAGCTTCAACAAGTATTTGTCCAATCTAGCATACCAAGCTCTAGGGGCTTGCTTAAGTCCATACAAAGATTTCTCCAATCAACATACCAAGTCATTTTCATCAATCAATTGAAATCCATCTAGTTGTTCAACATTAACTTCTTCTAGTTCACCATTCAAAAATGCTAACTTTACATCCATCTGATAAAATTTGTAATTCTTGAAAGTAGCATAAGCAAGAAAAAATCTGATAGCTTCTATTCTAGCAACAGGGGTAAACGTTTCATCAAAATCTATACCTTCCATTTGTGAATACGCTTTGCAAACCAATCTTGCTTTATTTTTTACCTCTTCACCTTGTTCATTTAGTTTATTCCGGAACACCCATTTGGTTCCAACCACATTCTTGTCTTTAGGTCTAGGAACAAGTTTGCATGTCTCATTTTTTTGTATATGCAAAGTTCTACTTTTATGGCTTCCATCCAATATTCATCTTTGCATGCTTCATTGATATTGTTAGGTTTAGCTTTAGAAATCAAACAATATTCTTCTAGAATTATCCTTCTAGTTTGTACACCTTTACTCTTATCACCAATGATCCGACTATCAGAATGATTTCACCTTACATAACTTGGAATTGGAGAGATTTCTTTGACTTCTATTTTTTCTGCTCTTTCTTCTGCTTCTTGATTGCCTTGGTTCACCGGAACAATTTGCAGTTGACTCTATGATTGAAAATTTTTTCCATGGTTAGAATTATCATGATTATCATCCGAATCATATCCATTACATCTAGATGGTCTATCAATATCTTCATCAACTTTGACATTAGCACTTTCAACCATTTTCTTCAACCTCTTATTAAAACATTGGTAAGCTTTGCTCTTAGTAGAGTAACCTAGGAAGATTCCTTCATCACTTATAGCATCAAAATTGCCTATATAATCATCTTTGTTGATGTAGCATTTCCTTCAAATTTTTTTGAAATACTTCATAGTAGGATTATAACAAAACCATAGCTCAAAAGGAGTCTTACCAAAATTACTATTGACATCTACCCGATTGATAGTGTACACAATAGTGCTTACTGCTTCTCTCTAGTAGAAATGAGGAACATTTGCTTCCAACATCACAGTTCTAGCAATGTCTAGAACTATTATGTTCTTTCTTTCAACAACTCCATTCTGTTGAGGGGTTCAAGGATCAGATAACTATCTTTCAATTCCATGCTCTTCATAGAAAGCATTGAATTCTCTAGAAGTGAATTCTCCACCTCTATTTGATCTCAAACAATTAACCTTCAGACCTGTCTCATTCTTTGCCATAACTTTGGAACTTTTGAAATTTTATAATGCTTCATCTTTTTATCTTAAGAAGGCAACCCATATCATTCTTGAATAATCATCAATAAGCAACATAAAGTACCTTTGAACTTGTAGACTTCTAATTCTGGAGGGACCACATAGATCAGTATGTACCAATTCCAATACTCCATTAGAGTTGTATACTTTTCTCCAGAAGGAATTTCTTGTTTTCTTTCCCATCTGACATTCCTTACACACAATGTTAGTAGGCTTCACTATCTTAAGAAGATCTCTTATCACTTGAGAAGAACTTATCTTTACAATATTATCAAAGTTCACATGACACAAACTCCTATGTCATAACCAACTTACATCAATATGAGAAATCAAGCAACTTCCATTAGCATTATTCAACTGAAAGATATTACCTTTTGTCTTTGTACCCGACGCAATTACTTTGCTTGTATTTCCTAGTATCTTGCATTTACCATCCTTGAATTGAAGATTGTATCCCTTTCCTACCATCTTTCCAACACTCAACACTCAAAAATTTATGCTTTAAGCCTTATGCATAAATAACATCATTAGTATTATGCTTACCAGCAAAAGAAATAGTGCCTCTACCACGAATCACACTAGAAGTGTTGTCTCCAAATCTTACAATTCCACCATCGTAATTCTCCAAAAAAAAAAACTTATTTTTGTCACTAGTCATATGATGTGAGCATCCACTTTCAATCACCCATTCATCCTTTTCTTCAACTTTGGCTGCAAGAGCTTTTTAAGCATTCACATTATTAGTAGATTCAATTGACACTAGACCATTTTCCTTGATAACAATAAATACCCTTTCATCTTCTTTTCCATTTTCTTTATCAAATTCATCATTATTTACACCTTCTTCAACATAACAACAGTTTCTTTGAAATCTAGTGTCTTTAGGCTTGTATTTAGAAATTCTTTCAGGACACCTTGATGCAAAAAGACCTATTTTACCGTAGGAAAAACATTTAATAGGTAGCTTTCCTTTGTACTTACCCTAGCCTCTAGATTATCTTCTTACAATTAGTGCTTCCAGTTCTTTTAGCTCTCTTTATTCATCTTCAATATTTTTCATCTCATCCTCATACCTAAATGTCTTTTTGGAACTTTCTACTATATCATATTTCTTTTTCCCGGATATAGTGGATTTGAATGTAGATTCTACTTTAGGAGTAGATTCAAGAAATTCGCTCAACTCAAAGGCTACAAGTTTTCCAATTAGAATGTCTCTTGTTATTTTAGTTACTGACCCGAGTTCATCAATAGAATGAGCTTTCACTTTGTAGGAAGGAGGCACAAATCTGAGTATCTTAGAAATAATTTTTTCTTCATCCAAGACACCACCAGCACATCTAATGCTTGTCACCAGTTCATTTATCTTTTGAGAGAAAGAGTGGATGTTCTCATCTTTGCTCATCTTCATGTCCTCCCATTTTCCTTTTACACTTTATAGCTTAGCAACTTTCACAAGTGGATCTCCTTCATACAATAACTCCAACTTTGTCCAGATCTCACATGCAGTCTTTAGACCCATCACATTTGACATTTGAGAATTTTTCAAGGCACTAACCAATGCTTCAATAGATATGGTAGTAATTTTAGCTTCTTTAATCTCATCAACAATAGAAGGACCATTCTGAGGAATAGTATATCTGTTTTTTTGTAATCTTCCAAAAGGGTTCACTAATGCACCTCAAATGGCATTCCATTCTGAATTTCCACATGGTGTAGTTTGTACCATAAAATCTTAGACTATCCTTCTTGTAAGATGCCATCTCAAATCACCACAAGTTGTTAAGCTTCACCTTCAAAGGAACTAGCTCTGATACTAATTGTTGGCAAAACAAGAAGATACAACTAAGAGGGGGGGTGAATCAATTGTAACATAATTAACAAATTTAATCAAACTATTAACCTTTAATTTCAGATTTGATGAATAATAGTGAAAGAAAGAATTACACAACACATCAAAAACACATAACACCAATATTTTTGTGTGGAAACCTTGTTAAGGGAGAAAACCATGATGGAGGCTAATCCATAATTATACCTTGTTAAAAGTATAATGAAAAATGAATAAGGAATGCACTTTCATTTAGGCACACTGCCTAGAGAAAAATAATCAAAGGGAAGGATCACTGCCTTAGATACAGTAATCAGATTAAAACCATCTGAGTGGAATGAAGTGGGAAAATAGCTTCTCCAAAAGCTTGATGACAGTCCTAGTTAGGCACATACACTCTACTCAATCTTCTTTCACATTCTTCTCTGCTCTTGAATGATTTGACCTTTATTTTCACTTGTACATCACTTGTACACTTGAGCATGCTTCACCCACCATAAAACAACCTTGCTTATATATCCGCTACATGGATTTACATCAACAAATTCATCAGCCACAAATAATAATTTAATTATAACTGTCAGCCTCAATACATGAATAAATCTTTATGCGCACCAACAAAAGTCAGTCACAACATAGTGAGGATCCAAAAAAGCATCCCCAAAGATGCCAAACAACAATAAATTAATCCATCATGATCCATAACATGCTACAACCATCATGTCGACCAAGAACATGAAAACCTGAACATACATCAAAAAAATCTTCAACCATGATCATGCCAAATAGAAAAAACATGCAACAAAGATAGAACATGATCTAGAACAATCCAAAAACATCATAAGAGAATACGCAACAACTGGAATTACCATAATTCCAACTTCCTCTTCCAAGAACAATTGTTATAGTGCTAGAATGACTGTAGGAACACCAGAACACTTTACTTGCAAAAATATTGATGTGTACCACTGAGACTTCCGAACATCATACTAGATAGGTTCATCAATAAACCAATTAGTGCACAACACCTGAATATCAACATACATAACATTTCACCATTCCGACCTTCTTAGCTTCACTAGTTGCCAATACATATGTTTAATACAATTTTCTCAATCTCCTCAACATATATAGCTTTAAGCATTATCAATAGTAATAGTGTTGACATCAATGACATCCACATATCAGCAACACAACCACAACATCCAATAGTTTTGTTGTTTTCAGCTCGATTAGAATCATTTGAGAGTTATTTGTACTTTTTTGGTAGCGTTTCTATACTAACCTTCTATTTCTTGATTTATTCTAAATAACTTTCAAAATGGAATTTAAACAAAGAGGTTTCATTTCAGGATAATTTAGATTGTGAAGGAATGCAAGATTAACTTAGTCTAATATGTTGAATCTTGAAACCTATTTAAAACTTAATTAATTTCTCTAGAAATAAACTATTCCATTCCTCACTTACTAAATTGACAAGTAATTTTTCCTCTTTGCACATAATCCATTAAAATGATGATTTAGACTATCTCAGATATGCAAATGATTCTTAACTAAGAAATAAACTATAGAAAGAATAAGGACATTTGATTTTAATAGAACAATATGAATACAGTAGTAGAATGTAACTCTAATCTAAGATTCTTTCCAACTCACATCAAATGAAATGATTCTAACTTAAAATAATAAATAAAATGGAAAATAGTAGTAACAAATGAACTTAACAACTAATAGGACCACCTCATTTAGAAAGCATACTGAAGGAATCTAGTGCAGATTTGAGATCAACTTCCTTTTTATATCCCTAGAATGTGCCCACATAGGGACAAAGTACATAAATTATTCTAACTTATAAACAAGAAAATAAATTACATGAGAAATATCAAAAACTAAAACAATCTACTCTCCAACTGCATTGGGGCTGAATATAAAGATCCGCTCTTATTTCAAAATAAATACAAGCCAAAAATTAACTTATTGCTACTCTAAGAGATATCTTGGTGCACAAGAACATAATTGTGTAGATCCTTGTAACAGTCTTGAGTTGGCATTGAATTCCAAATTTCTGAACTAGATGTGCTCTGCTTGAACTATGGTTGTGGTTGGTAGACATCTCATTTGAATTGATGAGTCAAAAGGAAATAAGCTGACAAGTAACTCACTTGAGGATGAGTCATACACAAGTCAGACATTCATCACTTTTAAACAAAAAAAATCAGCATTCGACAGAGAAATAAATACTAGTTCAGTTGCATAATAGAGGTGCACTTATCAGGAAATGTTCATAGGTTAATTCGCACATTTATCATGCATTTAATAGAAATAAGCATTCATATTGATCATTCAGATTTTGTCTTTATACCTCACTAAGTTCATAAATGGATACATAAAGGAAAATATCATGAGTTCTAAAGCTAAAATATAAAGTATTAAAAAGGTATAAACTTAGTAATTATGAGGTCTACACTAGGTCTCATGACTTCATACCATCCACCACCATGTCTTACATTCACCTTTATATTCTTGCTACTTAAGTTGAATACCAATTACTCTGCATTGTTCAAGCCTAACAAGCCATATACTTGAAAAGAAAATTCACAAAATCTAAATACCAATCAACCACAACCCATAGTTAACTACCCATCTATCCCTCTTATCAACAACCCATAAACGCTAGTCTTCTATCGATCTACCCTCATTATAAATATTCCCTTAGCATAATTCATGATATTAATCCACAACAAACATCCATTAATCACCTGTATCCTAACCTTAACAAGGGAAACCAACCTTCCACTATTCCATTCCAAGCCTCTACGTCCTATCCTAGTCCATCATCCCTCAATCCATTCCAATTCTCCACATCCTATCCTAGTCCATAATCCACTAATCCATTCCTATTCACTCCATCCCAAGGTACATTTAGTCATGAAAATACATTTGGTCATGGTCTCCAAAATCACATCACATTGCCTACACCTTGGGATACATGTCAAAAAAAAAATCCAAAGCATGACATCATAGCTTCACCTTCATGTCAAGATTGTGTTGGAAAAACAAGGATAGACAATTGAGAGGGGGCGTGAATCAATTGTTACCAAAAGATAACTTATATAAAATTAACCAATCCTTATATCATAGATCTAATAATTAACAGTGCAATCATAAGAGCAACACATCAGAGACACATGAACACCATGATTTTATACGTAGAAACCCTCTTAGGGGGAAAACCACGGTGGATGTTAGTCCACAAAATTATACCCTGTTAGAAGTATAATGGAGAATAAAAAGGAAATGCACTTGCATTCAGGCACACTGCTCAAAGGGAAGGTTGACTGCCTTACATAGAGTAATTAGATTAAATCCATTTGATGAATATGAACTGAGAAAATAGCTTCTACAAAAGCCTGATTACAATTTTAGTTAGGCATACAAAACTTCTTCAAACTCTTCCTCCCTTCAACTCAAACTCTTCCACACTCTGCTTTGAATGATCTCACCTTTATTTACACCTATACATCACTTGTACACTTGAGCACTTCTGCACTACTTCTAAATGAGAAAAATAATCTCATATATATATTTGGTACATAGATTTGCATCCACTAAATAGTCAACCACAAATAAAGAATAAATTACAACTGTTGGCCTTGATACATGAATAAATTACAATGCGTATCAACACAAGTTCATCACAACATAGTGAGGACCCAAAAAACATCCCCAAACATGCCAAATAATGAAATATTAATCTTCATAGATCTCCAACTTGCTAACACCAAAATGTTGACCAATAACATGAATACTCGGGCACATATAGGAAAAATATCTAATCATGAACACTTCAATTACTATAGACATACAACAAGGATAGAGTATAATCTAGAATCATCCATGAATTGCATAGGTACATGTGAAACACATGAGATTACTAGAATTTCATTTGCTTCAACTAAGAATACCATCTACAGAGACTAAATAGCTGTAGACATACAGATCTTCATAACTCCCACAAAACTTAATATGCACCTATAATGCTTTCAAATAACATACTAGAAAGGATCAATGAAAAAACCTTTGAAGAACACATTTAGATCTTCAATACACAAAGCTTTCTGACATTCTAACCTTCTCAACTCCACTAGCTTCTTGTATTATATTTTTAACAATTTTCTCAATCTCCTCGACATATACAACCTTAAGAAAATTAGGATGCTAATAGTGTTGACATCAATCACAACCACATATAAGAAACATAACCACAACATCCAACAATATCCCCCTTTGGCATTGATGGTAACACATGATGTAAAAAACAATACCATCAACCCAACTAACTTTTCTTCAACAATCTCCCCCTGAGATTGTGCACTTTTTCTTGTTTCCTTCAGTGCTCTTCTTTCCCACTTTTCACATTGATTCTCTCCCCCTTTGACATCAATTGCAAAGGTACACATGCTCTGATCTCAAATTTGAAACATCTGACTACTCCCCCTGAGTAGCAGTCACCACAACAATAATCCAGAATAGGATATGGCAATGAATTCAAGGATTGATGCAAATACCTACATCTTAGTTCTGATCAGGAGGGGAAATCACCCCTAAATTTCCTTTGAGGTACTCAAAAGTATCCCTAGGCAACATATTTGTAAAGATATCTACAATTTTCTCTTTGGTAGGTATGTACTCTAGTCTGACTTCTTTGTCACTTACTTTGTCTCTCAAGAAATGATACTTGATGGATATATGCTTTGTCTTTGAATGCAATATTGGATTCTTAGAAATGTTAATGGCACTTGAATTGTCACAAAATATAGCAATGGGTTCTTCATACTCAATTTTGACATCTCTAAACATTTTTTTTATCCATTACACTTGGGTACAATTGTTTGCAACAACAATGTACTTTGCTTCAGTAGTAGACAATGAAACTGAGTTTTTCATTTTACTTAACCAAGATACCAAATTCTTACCTAAGAAAAATGCACCACCACTGGTACTCTTCTTTTCATCTACATCTCCTTCCCAATCAGCATTAGTAAAAGAACTTAGAGTAAGATCATCGTTCTTAGGGTACCAAAGACCAAGATCAACTATCCCTTTCAGATATCTAAATATTGTTTTCACAATAGACACATGGGACTCTTCAGGATCAGTTTGAAATGTAGCAACCATGCACACAACATTCATTATATCTTGTCTGGTCTAAGTCAAATAGAGTAATCATCTTTCTATGTAAGTTTGCATCCGATCACCATAGGTGCACCAATTGGTTTTGAATTTTCCATGCCAAAATTTTTCAGTAACTCTTTCACCTACTTATATTGAGATACAAATATTCCATCATCCAATTGAGTAATTTGCAATCCTAAAAATAATTTTAGCTCTCCTATCATTGCAATTTAAAATTCACTTTTCATTTCATCGGCAAACTTCATACACAAATCATCAGCACCTTAAAAAATAATATTATCAACAAAGACTTCAATGATCAGTTCTTTGCTTTGATCCAATTTCAAATACAAATTTTTGTCAATAGTGCCTTTATTGAATCCAAGTTTCAATAAGTATTTATCCAATCTAGCATACCAATCTCTAGGGGCTTGCTTTAGTCCATAGAGGGATTTCTTCAATCGACATACCATGTCCTTTTCATCGGTCAACTGAAGTCCATCTGGTTGTTCAACATAGACTTCTTCTTCTAATTCACCATTCAAAAATGTTGAATTCACATTGATCTGATAAACTTTGTAGTTCTTGAAAGTAGCATAAGCAATAAATAATTTAACAACCTCAATTCTAGCAACAGGAGAAAATTTTTCTTCAAAATCAATACCTTCCATATGTGAGTAACCTTTGCAAACCAATCTTGTTTTGTTTCTGACCACATCACCTTGTTCATTCATCTTATTCTAGAACACCCACTTGGTTCCAATCACATTTTTATTCTAAGGTCTAGGAACAAGATCCCATGTATTGTTCTTCTATATATGCAACAGTTCTTTTTTCATGGCTTCCATCCAATATTCATCCTTGCATGCTTCACTTATATTTCTAGGTTCAGCTTTAGAAATTAGACAATATTCTTCTAGAATTATTTTTCTAGTTTGCACACCTTTTCTTTTTTCTCCTATGATCTGACTATTAGAATGATTTTTTCTTACATATTTAGGAGTTTTTAAGTTCTCTCTCACCTCTTGTTCTTGTGTTCTTTCTTCTACACTTTTGCTTGCTTCTGCTTCTTGATTTCCTTGGTTCACTGGAACAATTTGAACTTTATTATGTGTCTAAGAATCATTGTTAGTATCATCATGTTGATCATCTGAATCATAATCACTAGATCTGTATGATTTACCAATATCTTCATCAACCTTAGAATTTGTACTTTCAACCATCTTTTTTAATCTTTTATTAAAGCACCGATAAGTTTTTCTCCTAGTAGAATATCCTAAGAAGATTCCTTGATAACTTCTAGCATCAAACTTACCTATATCATCATCTCTCTTGATGTAGCATTTTCTTCCAAGAATTTTGAAGTATTTGACAATAGGCTTACAACAAAACCATAGCTCAAAAGGTGTCTTACCAGAATTATTATTGACATTCACCCTGTTAATGGTGTACAGAATAGTACTTATAGCTTCTCTCCAGTAGAAATGGGGAAAAAATTCTTCCAACATCATGGTTCTAGTAGTGTCTAGAATGGTTTGTTTCTTTCTTTCAAAAATTCCATTTTGTTGAGGAGTCCAAGCAGTAGATAGTTATTTTTGAATTCCATGCTCTTCACAAAAAGACTTGTATTCCTACGAAGTAAATTCACCACCTCTGTCTGACCTTAGAAATTTGATGTTTTGACCTATCTCATTCTCTACCATAGCTTTAAAACTTTTGAACTTTTCTAACGCTTCATTTTTTTTCTCAAGAAAGCAACCCATATCATTCTAAAATAATCATCAATGAGTAACATAAAATAACTTTCACCTTGTAGGCTTCTGATTATGGAAGGACCATATAGATTAGTATGAATCAAATCCATTAATTCATTAGAGCTATACTATTTTCTTTCCCATCTGGCATTCCTTGCACATAGTGCTAGTAGGCATTACTAACTTAGGTAAATCCTTGATTGCTTGAGTAGAGCTTATCTTGATAATGTTATCAAAGTCCACATGACATAGCCTCCTATGCCATAACCAACTTACATCAATTTGAGAAATCAAACAAATTTGACTAGCAACACTTAAATGAAAGATATTACCTTTTTTCTTTGTTCCTGAAGCAATCATATTTCTTGAATTTCCTGTTATTCTACATTTTCCATTCTTGAACTGTAGATTGGAGCCTTTGTCTACCATTTTTCCAACACTCAACAAGTTATGTTTTAGGCCTTCTACATAAATAAAATCATCAATATTGTGCTTACCATAAAAATAAATAGTGCCTCTGCCATGAATCACACCAGAAGTGTTGTCACCGAACCTCACAATACCACCATCATAGTTTTCCAAGTTTACAAAATTTCTTTTTTCACTAGTCATATGATGTGAGCATCCACTGTCAATTAACCACTCATCTTTTTCTTCAACTTTGTCTACAAGATATTTCTCAACATTCACATTACTAGTAGATTCAGTGGAAACGTGACCATTTTCTTTGATAACAATAAATACCCATTTATCTTCATTTCCATTTTCTTTATCAGATTCTTCATCAGTTACACCTTCTTCAACATTATAGCACTTTCTTTGAAATCTAGTGTTCTCAGGCTTATAATTTGAAACTCTTCTAGGATATCTAGATGCAAAATGACCTATTTTACTACAAGAAAAACGTTTAATAGGTAACTTTCCTTTGTACTTACCATGACCTCTTGATTATCTTTTCACAATCAATGCTTCTAGCTCTTCCAATTCTCTTTCTTCATCTTCAATCTGCTTCATCTCCTCTTCATATCTAGATGTTCTCTGGTATATTTCTCCTGAATCATATTTATTTTTCTCGGATATAGTAGCCTTGAAAGCAAACTTAGTCTTAGGAGTAGACTCATTGAATTCACTTAATTCAAATGCAAAAAAATTTCCAATCAACATGTATTTATTAATATTTTTCACTATTCTCAGTTCATCAATAGCATGATATTTTATCTTGTAGGAAGGGGGCACAGATCTAAGTATATTAGCCATAATTTCATCATCATTCATAGTTCCATTGAAACATCTAATATCCATCACCAATTCATTTATCTTATGCGAGAAGGAAGAGATGTTGTCATCTTCACTCATCTTCAAGCTCTCCCATTTTCCTTTTAGACTTTGTAGCTTAGCACTTTTCACTAGTGCATCTACTTCATACAGAGTTTCAAGCTTTTTCCAAATCTTGTATACAGTCTTCAATCCAATCACATTTGTCATTTCCAAATCTGTGAAAGCACTCACCAGTGTTTCTACTAATTTGATATTAATTTTTGCTTGCTTGATCTCATCTTTAGAGGAGGGACCATTTTGAGGAATATTATATGCAATATCTGCCATCTACCAGAAAGTTTCACTAATGCATCTCAAATGACATTCCATCCTGACTTTCCATAGAAAGTAGTTTGTTCCATCAAATCTAGGACTATCCTTCTTAAATGATGCCATCTTAGAGCACCTCGAGCTATTAAGCTTCTTTTAGAGGAACTAGGTCTGATACCAATTGTTGGCAAAACAAGAATATACAACTAAGAGGGGGGGTGAATTAGTTGTTACCAAAATCTAACTTATATAACATTAACCAATCCTTATATCACAGATCTAATAATTAACAGTGCAATCACAAGAGCAAAACATCAGAGACACATGAACACCAAGATTTTATATGTGGAAACCTTGTTAGGGGGAAAACCATGGTGGATGCTAGTCCACAAGATTATACCCTGTTAGAAGTATAATGGAGAATAAAAAGGGAATGCACTTACATTCAGGTGCACTACCTAGAGCACACTTCTCAAAGGCAAGGCTCCCTGCCTTATATACAGTAATTAGATTAAATCCATATAATGAATATGAACTAAGAAAATAGCTTCTGCAAAAGCCTGATTACAGTTTCGGTTAGGCACACAAAACTTCTTCAAACTCTTCCACCCTTCAGCTCAAACTCTTCCACAGTTTGATATGGATGATCTGACATTTATTCACACCTGTACATCAATTGTACACTTGAGCACTTCTGCACTACTTTTATATGATAAAAATAATCTCATATATATATCCACTACATGGATTTACATCCACTAAACAGTCAGCCACAAATAAAGAATAAATTACAATTTTCAGGCTTGATACATGAATAAATTACAATGCGTATCAACACAAGTCAGTCACAACATAGTGAGGATGCAAAAAAATTTCCCAAACACCCCAAACAATGAAATATTAATCTTCATAGATCCACAACATGTTAACACCACAATTTCGGCCAAGAACATGAACAGTCAGACACATATCAGAAAAATCTTTGATCAAGAACACTTCAATTACTACGGATGTATAAAAAGGATAGAGTACAATCTAGACTCATCCATGAACATCATAGGTATGTGCACAACACATGAGATTACCAGAATTTCATATGATTCAACTAAGAATACCATCTATAGAGACTAAATAATTGTAGACATACAAATCTTCATAACTTCCACAAAACTTAATGCACACCTTTGAAGCTTTGGGAAAACATACTAGAAAGGTTCAACATAAAAACCTTTGAAGCACACCTTCAAATCTTCAATACATAAATCTTTCCAACATTTTGACCTTCTCAGCTCCATTGGCTGCATGTACTATATTTTTAACAATTTTCTCCATCTCCTTGGAATATACAACCTTAAGCAGATTAGGATGCTATCAGTGTTGAAACCAATGGCAACCACATATAAGCAACATAACCACAACATCCAACAGATTGTAGTCCTTCCCATGACCCCATCCTTTAGTCCATCCAAGAAGTCCTTCTAGATAATCATGGCATCCAAAATGCACCTATCCTTGATCAAGATTCCTTTCCCAATCATGTCATCCAAGACAAACCTATTTTTGACCAAGATCCTACCCTTGAACATGAAGTCCAAAATGGCCCACTCATCAACCTTTATGTCATTCATGATAAAAAATTTGAAGTCGATCCTAGCCAAGTACCAAACACATCCATTTCCCAAGATGAGACACTTGCCTCCTTTGGACACATAGATAATCAAATAAATAACATGAATCAAGTCAATCAAGAACATAAGAATGGCTACTATGGATCAAGAAGAACATAGAGAAGCTACCATTGATCAAGTCAAAGAAGAAGATACAAAATCTACCATGGATCAAATTGTGGTTCAGGTAAAAATTTAGGGAAAATGCATAAAAAAATTATAATGAAACCCTAACAATTCACAATGAAGGACAAGATAACATGAAAATAAAAATAATAAATTCAAATGAAAACTAATTTCCATGCTAAACATGATTGATCTCCATTTCTCTTCTCAACCTCACATGAGAATGCAATACTTTGAAGGATTGTTGATGGAGGAATGTTGGTTTCTCACTGTTGTAGCAGCATAACATTAAGATGAAAATGATAGATGAAAATAGATAGATGAAATATGATGGACGAAATATTGTAGAGATAATTCGATAGAGTAAGGGTACTTGAAAGCTCATCCATGCAAATGGCTTGCTTGTGGGTTAATTTATAGACTTGAAAGATGGATAATCACCAGTGGGTAGAAAAAGGATGAATCAATGGATGAGAGTGAAGGAGAGACAAGAATGAATGCGCATGCACCAAGTGTCCATGGAAAGGCACTCTATTTAGAAACCTTGCATGGGATTTGATAGTGGTAAGATTCCTTTCTCCACATAGAATGCTTTTTCTATTTTGGAGTTGGAGAGATGAGGAGATAATAGATTTTTTCTATTTTATTAAATTGTCCCACATTTTGATTATTGCCATTTTTCAAAGACGACGAGGCCCACTTGCACATTTTAGAAGAATAAGATAAAAATGGAAGAAAATTAAATTAAATAAATAAAATTTATTTAATTTAGCTTGATGGTGAATAAATAAATAGAATAATTGATTTTCTTTATTTATTAGAAGAAAGATACAATAATTATATAATTAAAAATTATTTAATCATTTGATGGAAGATAGAAGAATAATGACCATTAATTAAATAAATAAAATTTATTTAATTAATTAAAGATATGAAGAGGAAAATGAAATAGAAGTGTGTTAGACAAAATGAAGGTATGCAGTGAAAAATGAGATAAATGCTTAAATAATGAAATGGGCCAATTTTGGGTGTCTACATTTTGCCCCTCTTTGAGATGATGTTCAAGATGATGATATTTGTTTCTAGTGACACCATTTTAAAGAAGATAAGGTATGGGTAAAATAAAATGGATGAGGAAATAAAGATAGGATAACGATGATGTAGAGATATGATGATGGGATGATGATTCCCCCTCGAGAGGATAGGCAGGTTGAACAAACAAGGGTATGCTCTTGAAATGGATGAAATGATAAAGGAGGGATAAGATGAATGATACAAGATAAGAACTAGATGAAAAATAAGAATGACATGTTATGCTGCAATAAAATGAGCAATCATATGTCTGATGTAGAACTAGACATTATTCACCAAGGTATAAAGAACAAGGTGATGATGTGTCTCATGCCCAAGCATAATACAACCTTGTCTAGATACAAGATATGAATATTAGCTAGGAGTGATGCATATTTGATCCAAATGCAAGATAAAAATGATAGCACACACAAGTAAGCATGCACAAATGATACAAAAACAAAAAAGGTATTTCCCTTGTCAAGCTATAAAACATTGATTAATTGATTGATTGATGATTATGAGAGTTTTCATTGTGGGTAATGATATATCCATAGATCAACACAAGGATGATTGATTGATTAATTGATTGGGTTTACAACAAGGCTAGGATCGAGACCAAAGGATGTGATTTGATACAATGGAAAGATTGATTATCTTGGTTGGTATGGATTAAGGATTGACTTGCATTTAGATTATTGCTCAAAATGATTGAAGATGATTCATTTGAAGATTTGGATGATGATTGATGAATTGAATTGAGAAATTGATTTTCTTGAAATTATTTAGGTTGGAGTGATTTGATTAGAGGATTGATTTGATTTAAGAATGGAATTGATTGATGATTAGATTGATGAAGAAATTATTTGATTTTATTGCTTATGTTTTTGATGGATATTTGATTTTTTTTGGATTTTTCAAGGACCTTTTTTTTAGTTTTTTGCATTTTTGGGGATATTTAATTTTTTTCATATTTTTCAAATGTTTTGATCTTTTCAGATTTTGGGAATATTTTATTTTTTTGGACCTTTTTAGGACCTTTTACAAATTTATATTTATTTGTTTAGGATCTTTAGCCCAAATGGCATCATAATCAAGCTACCTATCCAAGTAGGACTTGCCATTGGTAAAACCACATGCCAAGTACTTGATCTTGAGCTTCCTTACAACATTATTCTCAGTCAAACATAGATCCATGATATGCAGGATGTAGCTTGCACATACCATCAGTGTGTCAAATTTCATTTTGAGGACAAAGAAGCTACTATCCATGGCGATCCTAATCCATTCTACTATTATATGAACCTTAAGGCTAAATTTTACAAGATCCCACAAATATTAAAGAATGATGAAGGGTTGAAATCCTCCTCCTGATTTGTTGACCCCTCTTACTTGGCATCTACCTCAAAATACAAAAAACCCATTATACAAAATATACCAAACATCAAAGTAGTGATCAAGGATGGTGGATGTGGAGAATATAATCTAAAGAAGGATACTATTGTGCTTGGAGAGTTACCTCTTTTCCCTAAATCTCATGAGAAACTCCAACTTATCAACAACATAACCGAAACAATGAAGGTAGCATCCACCACCTTCACCAAGTGGGAGGATCTAAACAAAGAGATCATCAATGAATAAGATGTATCCAAATTTTTATATTAGGATGATAGACCTATGCTTGTTCTTCAAATGGAGGATGATAGCAAGGGATTGCAACTAATGATGGGATGGGGGTATAATAATAATGAAAAGATAGGGAATAATGAAAATAGTTTGCTAGAATCCATCACTCCTGAAAGAAATCTAAAGAATCTTTTCCTAAGATGTACCACTAGCGAGGTGACCCTTCTTGGCAAGGGTGCTTCTAATAAACAAACCAAGGGTTCCTCTTGGTTACCAACATCACATAATAATACCCTATATTACTTTCCCCTTGACATCACTAACTTATTTGAGGATACTCCATCTTTATGATAACCACAACATACTTTATCCCAAAGAAGAAAATATTTGATCTAAAACTAGTACACCCCCAACTAATTGACTGGGACCAAAAAGGACCACCAATTCTAGATATGTTTTAAAAAAATGAAGTAATCTCTGAATTTATGGGACTTCATGACAACTTTCTATGTGGGGATGTTAAATCATGGTTTGACATAGAGCTAGATACATAGGTGCAATATGGGAGATGATTAAATCCCTTAGTCATAAAAATGACATGAGAATAATGTGTAGATATTTAAATGAAAACCACATTATGACACTTTCCAATCATAAAATAGTAAAAATAAAGGACATATCCAAATTTTAAAACCTCTTTGAGGCATCGAAGGATGAGGGATTCAATATTCCTCTTAGTGCAATGCATCCAGAGAAATCAACGATCCTTGTAGAGAAAGAAAATCTATTGAATGTGGGCATGGAGGAAGCACTAAATATAACATTCTATACTAAATCATTGTTAGATGAAGAAAATAAAAACTTGGTAGCATTCCTAAAAGAGTGAAGGGAAAACTTTGCATGGTCCTACATAGATATTCCCGAACTTGATCTTGAAGTGGTTGTACATCACCTAATAGTCTATCCTAAAGAAAAACCAATAATGTAAAAATTGAGAAAGATGCAACCTCAAATAGATTTATTGGCTAAACTTGAATTACAGAAGCTTGTTGACATCAAATTTCTCTAGCCAATCAACTATCCTAAGTGGGTTTCTAACCTAGCACTAGTCTCTAAACCCAATAGGGGCATTAGAATACACACTAACTTTAGGGAGATAAACAAAGTGTGTCTAAAATATTATTTCCCTCTTCTAAACATCAATATCATTGTTGATTTAATAGTAGGAAATGAAATGTTATCACTCACGGACAAATTTTCAAGTTATTAGAAAATCATGGTTGTTAAGAGGACCAAAATAAAAAGGAATTAACATGTTCATGGGGAACATACTATTGGAATATGATGCCATTTGGGCTAAAGAATGTTGGAGCAACATATCAGAGGGTGATGGCCCTAATATTTTACAATATGATCCACAAAATTGTTGAAGGCTATGTGGATGATATTCTAGCTAAATAAAAGATAAGAAAGGGACATATATGGGTACTAGGACAAATCTTTGATAGGTGTGAAGAATACAAGGTGTGATTGAATCCAAAAAAGTGTCTTTGGGGTCACATCAAGCAAGCTTCTTGGTTACATAGTCTCGCAAAGAGGGATCGAGATAGATACAACCAAGGTAAAAGAAATTCTAGACATGGAACCACTGTAAACATTGAAATAGATGTGAGTTACACAAGGAAGTTAACAATCTATCAAGAGATTCATAGCACAACTATCAGACAAGATCCACCCCTTTTCTCACCTCCTATTCTCATGCCGCCAATATCAAACAAGTCTATAATTTTGTACATCTTTGCCACGTTAGTAGAATTAGGTAGTCTTCTTGCCCAACATGATGAAACAAGGAAGGAAAGGGAAATCTACTATATCAGCATGACTTTGGTGGGATATGAAATGAATTACTCATCCATTGAGAAGGCATTTCCTAGCAATAGTCTTACTTCACAAAATTTTAGTCACTATATACTTACACATCAAATCAAGTTCATAGCTAAAATCGACCCATTGAAATATCTATTGTCTAAGTAAACTCTCATGGGGAGAATGGCTAAGTGGGTGATGATCTTAATGGAGTTTGACATAGAGTATGTGGAGTGCAAGACTATTAAGAGATAGGTGATTGTTGATCAAGTGGTAGAGGCACTCATCTATGTAGAGATTACTTTCATATCTGAGTTTCCTAATGAGTTAGTGTTTGTCCTTAATGTAGTGGATTAGTGGAAGATGTACTTTGATAGATCATATACCTAACATGATTCATGGGTAGGAACTATGTTCATCATCCCTCAAGGTGATTATATGCCCAAATCATACCAACTATCCTTTCCATGTACCACCAACATTGTTGAGTATGAATCTCTCAGAAAAGGGTTAGGAATGGTAGTCTAGTGATAGATAGGAGTTAAAGGTCTACATGGGTTCATAGTTGGTCATTAATTAAGTTAATGATAATCATCAAACAAAAGACAATAATCTTAAGCCTTCAAGAAGATGGTAGAAAGTTGAAAGAACTTCTTCATTGATATTACATTTGATAATATCCCCCAAGTTAACAATCAAGAAATTGATGCCATGGAAATTGTTGGATCCTTGTTAGACATGCCACACAATAGTATTCAATGTGAATTCCTTGTGAAGTAGCTTCTCATACCAAATTTTGAAATACCTGAATTTAAATTTGTGTGTGAGATCATTGGTCTGAGTTCCCCATGGTATCATGACATGTTCACCTACCTAAATAGAGGTATTCTTTCCATTGACATCACTTCCAACCTTAAGAAAAAAATTGTCAATAAATCCTCTCAATTCATTATCCTAGGAGATACCTTATATTATCAAAGTCTAGAGGGGACATTATTATGATGTCTCAACCAAGAGGAAGCCTTAACCATGTTAATGTAAGTGCAGGAAAGAATTTGTGATTCAAATTCTAGTGATGTGAATTTATCCAAGAAATTGTTGAGGAAAATGTATTATTGGCCAACCATGGAACAAGAGGCTCAATAGTTTGTGAAGAAGTGTATATATTTCCAACAAAATTCAGATCTTTTCCATGCTCAAACTCAGGAACTCCAATTGATAGTTACACCTTGGTATTTCTCATAGTGGGGACTCAACCTCATAGGAAAGATTACCCCCACTTCATGTAATGGTCATAAATTCATCATCGCGACCATTAAGTACATTACAAAGTGGGTGGAAAATATCCCAATGATTTACATAATGTGGAAAAAAATCTTCAAATTCATCTTGAATTACCTTACTTGTCACTATAGTTTTCCAAAATCCCTTATCTCAAATAACGGAAAACCCTTCAAAAATCAAGATGTAAGAGAGTTATGCCAACGATTCAACATCCAACACTGGTTCTCTACTTCATATTACCCCCAAGGTAATGATCAAGCTAAGGAACTAAATGAAACCATTATATTCCTCAAGAAGATGGTCAATGAAGCTAGTTGTGACTAGAATTTGTAACTAAATCTCACCTTATGGGATTATAGAACTAGTATCTGCATGCCTACAAGTGCAACCCCCTTTTCTCTACTATGGATCTGAATCCATCCTACCCATCAAGGTCGAGCTCCCCTTGCTAAGAGTGTCACTATAAATTATAATAACTGACAAAGAATATAGGGTGTCTTGATTGAATGAGTTAGAGTTCCTAGATGAGCATCATCTTGATGCCTTGAATCATTTGTAGGCATACCAATACTAATTGAAATGGACCTACAATAATAAAATCAAGAGTCAGTCTTCAAGGTGGGAGATCTTGTCCTCAAGAAGAATCAAAAGAACATGCTAGATCAAGATAGCAAAGGAAATTTTGAGCCTAATTGGCTATGACAACTTGTCGTCACAACAAGATATGGGTTAGGATCCTATCAATTATCAACACATGAAGAAGAACCCTTGTAAGAATAAATCAATAGTATGAATCTCAAAAATCATTATGTCTAGGCTTGAAGGGTGTAAAATCTAAAAAATACAAAAAATAAAAAAAATAAAAAATCCAAAAAAAAGGAAAAAGGATTGAAAACAATAAAGAAAAAAAATAATCTTGTAGTGAAAACCACTTTGGTGGAACTTTGGGAAAGTACCTTGGTGAAAATCTAGCAAGTAGGCACCTTGCATAAATAAGAATCTACATCTATCATTATCTCTTTAGCTTATCCTACTTTCTATCACATCCATACATCACATCCACCAATCCTATTTATTGTATCACCCATCTACATCCATATCATAGTTAGATATTACGTAAGTATCATATTCCCCTTTAGTAATACCTAGCACATTCCTAAGGTCAGTTTGTCCTACATATATCAAGGTAGTCTATCACATCATACTGGTTGAAATTTGTGTATACTTGCATCAGATTGGGTTCTTGTATATCTTAAGGTTATCTCAAATCTCTCAAGAAATCTCAAAACATTTGAAAACCTCATCAAAATCAAAAACAACTTGCAAAATCAAAAAAATCCAAAAAACATCAAAATCTTGTGCAATAAAAATCCAAAATCACTTGCAAAATAAAAAAATAAAAAAACATCAAAATCTTGTATAGCCAAAATCTAAAAACATTCAAAATTTTGTAAAGACCAAAATCCAAAACATCCAAAACATATCAAAATCCCTAAAAATGTCAAAATATTAAAAAATCAAAAACATTACCATGTCAGAATATGTTGTCTCTGAGTTTCAATGTAGGAAAGGCCATCATTGATTTCCCCCCAAGATGCATTAGGTTAGTGCTTTAGGAGTCTATCATAATAAACTGACAATCCATCAAGTGTTCATATCTCATCAATAAATGGTTACTAGTCAAAGTTAGTCAAATTGGGTGGTTTGTTCATCTATAATGTATGCAAGACTAATATTTGATAAGCCCTTGAGGCCCTAGATAAGTTCCTCTTAGGTCTTGGTCAAAAATTAAAAAACACAAAAATATTTGAAAACATAGAAAACTCAAAACATATTTTTAAACTTAGAAAAACCCTAAAAAAATTGACATAACTTGAAAACCAAAAAATTCACATAAACATTCAAAAGGATCAAAACAACCTCAAAACATTTGAAAAAAAAAACATTGAAATATTCCATAAAACTACATAACCACCCATCTTATTTCACTTTCACTCACAATAAACCTCCATTTATAATAATCAATTGTCATTTCCAGCCTTTGGTAAAAAGAGTAAAAAAAAAAGTATGGCAAGTCACGAAGTGTGAATCTAAATGTCAAAATCTAAAGTCTAGATGATAAGTAAACAATTCGGTAGTGTTTGTGTCAACAGCCTATCAAACACTTAGTCTTAATCAAAAAACCTGATAAACATGTCGTAGGATACATCCTTTCAACAATGGGCATTATTGTGATAAATCACCTTACCTATGTTATGTTGGGCAATATATATAGAGAACATTGACTATTTTCTTCTATCTTTTCTTATGGTTTATCTTCTTGACCCATTCTAAGGACCTCTCGATTATGTCTATCAAAATGGTTTAGAGAGAGAAGGAATGGGGCATCGATCATTATCTTTTTTTGTTGTACTTGTGGGATGTTCTTATAAATAACTTTTGTGAATACTTGTTTTATTGTGTGTAGGAAGGTCATTTAAAATAGATTGTTGACTATTGCATATGCTTTGGTTTGAAATTTTCTAAAATTCTAAACTACATTCCAATAAGGTTTATGTATGTTAAGGTGTGAATAAGGAAAGCTTATCTTATCTACTTGCAGAGTCAAAGTTCATCAGACTAGATACAATGCCATCCTAGTTATCAATACCTTGATGCATCTTATCTATGTGTTATATCAAAAATAAGGAATGAAGCACTAAAATATCCCAATCCTTGGAACAATCAAATCATCAATCCCATCACCATATCTAATAAAGTCTCAAAGACTCATAGAATTGTCAAAATTTTGAATAAATCTCGAAATCAATGGTTAATCCATTCTTACTCTTCTATCTTCTTTCCATTATAAAATGGTATCATGATAGTAAAAAAAAATCATAATTCATTTGTTATGCATCCACAAACCATCAACATGCATACATCTTGCATAATCATATCATATCATAAGCATAACATATCATATAGAAAGATACTGAAAAAGAAAATAAACATCCATCAAATTGAATCCATAACATATATTATACACCACATATTGCATGGCATGACATAATAAGATCATACATCACATCATATCATATGCATAAATAAAGAAACACATCCATAACATAAACATATGCATCCATACATAAACATAAAACATGAAATAAATGAAACATCACATCATATAATATCATCTCATAATAAAATTAGGCCATCTCATATTTAACTCAAAATATAAATGTCATGATACAAGTTTAGAGTTATAAAGAGGATATAAAAAATGAGTTGATTAATGTGTCTACATGTAATATATCGAGGTTATACATCTAAAAAAAATTCTACAAAGGGGTGATCTATCCTCTACTCTACTTTTCATCCTATTGTGACTACTCTAGGTGGACTAAAGGAGCACCACCTAAGGCACTCAGCTCTACCCTACTCCTATGATCAAAATCTAGCTATTGTTGTAGTCAAGGCACTACTCTATGATACAAAGTGTAGTAGTTGGAGGCCTTCACCATGGTTTTCCCATGCACCTGAGCAGGAACCATACATGGTCCTATGTATGAGCCACAATAGCCTCCAACTATTGTCACTTCCCAATATCCTATGCAAGCTACATAGTCAACTGCTAGACTTGTTGATGCTCATGATCCTACTCACATGTAATCCTTTGTGAATCTATGTGGATTGTATATCACCCCCATATCATAACCTCCACATGTACTATCAACTCTTGTACCTACTATAATAGATGATCTCTTTACACTATCAGTGCTATGATCTATGCATTTGTAGGGTCAAGGGCCTCACCCTGCTGGTGTTGATAATCCCAATAGAGTGGTGGTGGTGGTGGTGGTAGTCCTAGTAGCACATGCCTTGGCCCCTATCCATTGTGCCCTACCTATTGATGCTACCTATCTCTAGGAACCTATCCATCTTGACTATCTTTTGGGAGGACGTTGAGTCCCCCTCCCCTATCCCCCTATCCCTATATCCTCCCCCTTCCAGGAAGCTATGCCATTGTAGGTTCTATCAAATAAATGGGTGCAAACTATCTCCACTAGGCATCATATGCAATTATGGTACCTGCGTCATATGGTCCACCTAAGTATACCAAAGGTTATGTAACAAGCTGTATAAAATTATTTGATTCCACTTGTGGTAAGATCTATTGACCCTACTAGGCCTCTCTAATAGTCTTGGAAAATATGGCTATGTAATCTTGGGGAACCATGTCCCGCACCTCCCTAAACTAGCAAGAAATGTGATCTAGAAGATATCGCTCTATCATAGTGTGCTACCTACCTAGCATGTACTGGTTTTTCCTAGCATAAAATAACTATTGAACATCATCATACCATGCAAGTACCTATAATGAGGGCCTCCAAAAAAAAACTACCATGTCATCAATCACTTATCTCCACTACAGGATGCTAGCAAGCCCTATCTAATGTAGTGTGATCATACCTCTATAGCAGTAAACAATGGGATCATCCACATCAACATCTATTAGTGCAACAATGATCTTGAGCATGATAATTTTCTCCCATTCCTAGATGTGTAGAAGTGTAACCCTATCCACTACGCTTTGCCCATACATGTAAACAACCTAATGCATATCATGATACAACAAGGCAAGTACTATGAGGCCCCAAGAAAAAATGGATCATATCACTAATCATCCTTTACCAAGTGAGTCCCCAACCAAGGCTAAATCCTCTCCTCCACTGGTCTAGCAAGAGAATACCTCATATCAAAGCATAAATAACTAGAGTTAAGTTTGGAGCCTATCCTCTTTAATCATCCAGATCAATCTGTCATATCTCTATGTATAGGGTGTCAGTGCTGAGAACATAATAACAACCAGTGCCCCCAATGTCTACATAATAAATAATGCACTCATTGTAGATTAGTACCCAAAGTATCTACCAAAATCCTCTAGTGTCATAGTGGCCTCCCCAGTCGGCAAGTGGAAGAAAGAAGTCTCGCTATACCACCTCTCTATCCACATTGTCATCATTGTGAGGTGGGTCCTAATCACAGGCATCATAGCCATGAACTTGACCCTGATTTCTCCCAAGAACATCATTATCTCATCTCTCAATTGGAGAACAAGCAAAAAAATATCAATTCTACACTCCCTTGGGTGGAGTGGTTGAATGATCTCCTAAACATTTAAAGAAAACTACATCAAATTTTCCCAAAAAAAATTTAAAAATTTCATCCTTTGAACCCTAATCTACAAAAGTGACCCTATTTTGAAAAAGCATCATAGTATTTTTTAGCATCATTGTACTAAAATGGAAAAAGTGTTGTCATTTTCATAAGAGTGTTGGTATTTCAATAACTGAGTTGGGAAAAAATAGAAAAAGCGTCACTCCTTGCAAAGTTGCATCTACTTTTCAAATGCATCATTGGACCCATATAACCATACTTTTTTTCCTATGATGCTATATGGAAAAAGTGTGTCATCTTTTCAAATGTGTTGTTGAACCTAAATGGAAAAAAAGTGGTGCTATTTTTAAGAGTGTCGCTACTCAAGCAATATCATCATCGAACTATTAAAAAGTGGCATCTTAAAGCAGAACTTTTGTTTGGACTTTTTAACCCCTAATAAATGCTACAAAACATGAAAAACAAAAAACGTTTTTATATGTGTACTGATGATCCTTATTTTTTTTTTGTGCCAGTACTCTCATACCCTATCCACGAGGTGCTATATGACCTCACAAGCCACCATTTTTCCAAGGTGTTAGAGAAAAAATGGTAGAGTCTCTCTAAGGTCAAGGGTGAAAATGACTTGAAAGTGACCCTTCACCCTATATTTATGAATAAAAATTAGGGTTTTTTTCCCTAATATAGAGGAAAAATATCTTGTTGATCCTTTTTTATCAATTTATAATCTATGGGGCATGTTTTGAGATGTTTTTCATGTTCGTAAGCTTTTTTTCGCATCCCAAAACCTATTTTTGCACTCGAATCAATGTGAAACCTTTGTCATGATATCGACCTACAAATTAAAATTTGTTCTCGATCTCTCGAGGGGGTAGGGTACTAGCTTAATTCCTTCTGCTAGGGCAATAGTGGGGCATCCAAAAAAGTTATAAATTTTTAAATTTTTTATCTAAGTAGTAGCATTAATCTAAAAAAGTGTGAGTCTTTCAACCAATGTAACAGGTACCTCACTTTAAAGAGGAGCAAAATGTAGACACTTAAAATTATCCTAAAGGCTATTACACACTTGAATTTTTTTACTAACACTATTTCATCCTAAAATTCATCTCTTTTTTTATTGTTTAATTAAATAATCATAGTTATTTAATTAAATTCTTCATTCTCATCTGTTAATCTAGTAATTAATTTAATTAGGTTAATTCTCCCCTTTCACACTAACGTTTCATCTTATTTAATTGAATAATGAAAATTATTTAAATTAAACCCCCTATGTCCTCTCATTTAATTAAATGATCTAAATTATTTAATTAAATTTTACTTAACCCCCTTTCATTAAATAAATTAATTGTTTAATGATAATCTTGAATTCCTCTAATTTGTACATCTGAAAATTTGTTTTAATTATCTAATTCCTAATTAATGCTCACCCTCCCTCTTGCAATGGAATATTCCTCCTTTGCACATTCCTTCGAAAGGGAATATTCTTATGGAATATTTCATCTATTCACTCATTCATAATAAATATATCTTTTAACCATTTCCTAATTCTTAGGAACTATGTATGTTGAGAGAAAATTTGGACCATTGATTAAATTGTTTGATCCTGGTCAACTTTCAACCTTGACCAAGGATTAGAATCCTCAATCCATGCCTAATCCTCTCATTGATTTTCATCCCTTAATTAAGCTTATCAATCCTGGCCATTGGTTTGACAATTTTACCTATAAATAGACCTCACATCTATGAAATAGGGGTCCACTTTTTAGAGAAAAGTTACTATAGTGAAATTTTGAGCAATCATCTTGAGCATTTTGGCATCATCCTAGTTATTTTATGCATCCATTTTACATTAGTTTCCACCAATGGCTACCATCTTTAAGCATTGTTTGCACCTAGCTTAGTTTGTATCCATCTCCATGAGCAATTAGCATTAATATTTTAGCATTCACCATTCAATATCCATGTTAATCTAGATTTCTATTCATTTTTAGCTCACATTTCATCAATTTCATCAACTTTTATCAATAAAAATCCATTTAAAAGCTCTTTTATCCAAGGGATTGGGAAAGGATTGCATTCCATATTATATGTAGCACCACTCCTCCAATGGAATGAAGTTTGGAGTCTTAAATTAGGTTTATTCTATGCATTTATGGTTTTCTTCATGTTTTGTTTAATGGTTTCTTTATTTGAATCTTTCAATAATTTCATTGGGATTATAGATTAATTGACTTAATCTAGCTTAATTTTGTATGGGTTTCATAGATTTAGGTCATGTTATTATTATAGTCACATATATTATATAATATATAATATATTATGTAATATAAATTATATACTATATACTATTTATGGTATATATATTATATATATTATATACTACATTATTATATATATATAGCGAGAGAGATGGGTAGTGAGAGATTTTTAAGTAGGTACCTTATGGGAGGGATAAAGGGAGGGAGAGATCCAAGAGGGATAAAGAGAGAGAGTTATCTAGGTAGGGTGCAAGGGAGTGAGAGAGAGATGGATATAGGGAGGGATATATCTTATAGAGAGAGGGAGTGAGAGAGATTTATCTAGGTAAGGTGGGAGGAAGAGGCCTTAGAGAGATAGGGAGAGTAATTTATCTAGGCTAGAGTGGGAGAGAGAGACCTAAGAGAGATAGGGGTTTAGGAGGGATAGATAGAGGGAAAAATTTGAGAGAGGGACGAAGAGAGATTTATATAGCTAGGGTGGGAGGGAATTTTTGAGGGAGAGACATGGGAGAGAGGGGTTGGGAGGGAGAGACTTGAGAGAGAGGGTTGGAGGGAGAGATGGAGTGAGAGAGAGTTGTGTAGGTTGGGTGGGGGAGATAGAGGGGGGGAGAGACTAGGAAGAGAGAGATATACTTATCTAGGTATGGTACCTGATGGAGAGACCTAAAAGAGAGAGGGGGTGAGAGGGAGAAAGAGATTGGGATAGATAGATGGAGGGAGAGAATTGAGAGAGAGAGAAAGGGAGATGGAGTGAGATAGAGAGAGTTATGTAGGTAGGGTGAGAGTGAGAGGCCTGATAGGAGAGATGGTGGGAGTAAGAGGAAATAAGAGAGAGAGAGAGAGAGAGAGAGAGAGACAAAAGAGAGAGAAAGGGAGTGGAAGAGAGATTTCATAGAGAGAGTCAATTGGAGAGAGATAAAGATAGTTATCTAGGTAGGGTGAGATGTAGAGACCTAAGTGAGAGAGGGGATAGTAGTGAGAGGTAGGGAAAGATATGAGAGAGAAAGAGAGAGAAAGAGAGAGAGGGGGGGGAGAGACTTGAGAGAGAGGGAGTGGGAGAGAGATAGAGATATTTATATAAGTAGGGTGAGTGGGAAAGATTTAAGAGATAAAGGTGGTGGGAGTGAGAGGCAAGGAGAGACCATAGAGAGATATGTAAGAAAGAGGGAGTGGGAGAGAGATAGATATAGTTATCTAGGTACGGTGAGAGGGAGAGACATAAGATAGAGAGGGAATTGGAGTAAGAGGTAGGGAGAGACATGACAGAGAGATGTAAGAGAGAGAGGGAGTTGGAGAGAGATAGAGATAGTTATCTAGGTAGTGTGAGAGGTAGATACCTAAGTGAGAGAAGGGGTGGGAGTGAGAGCTAGGGAGTGACCTAAGAGAGAGAGTAAAAGAGATACAAAGAGAAATAGAGATAGTTATTTAGGTAGGTGACCAAGAGAGAGACAAAGAGAGAGAGGGAGTGGGAGAGAGAGATGTAAGAGAGGGAAGGATTGGGGGAGAGATATAGATAGTTATCTATGTAGGGTGAGAGGCAAAGACCTAAGTGAGAGAGGGGGTGGGCGTGAGATGTAGGGAGATACTAGAGAAAGGGAGTGGGAGAGAGATAGAGATAGTTATCTAGGTATGGTGAGAGGGAGAGACCTAAGAGAGAGGGGTTAGGAGTGAGAGGGAGGGAGAGATCAGAGAGGAGAGAGAGAGAGAGAGAGAGAGAGAGAGAGAGTTTTCCAAGCAGGGTGGGAGAGAGATAGAGATACTTTATGGTTTAGCATTTAGGGTATATGGGGAGAGAGAGATACTTATCTTGTTAGGGTGCGAGGTAGAGACTTGAGAGAGATGAAGAGAGAGAGAAAGAGAGAGAGTTATCTAGGTGGGGAAGGAATGATAGTTGGAGGAAGAGACCTCAAAGAGGGAGGGAGTGAGAGAGCAAGTATGAGAGAGATAAAGAGAGTGATATAGGTAAGTTTTGAGGGAGAAATCCAAGAGAGATTATGTGTGAGGTATAGAGGGAGGGGGATTTTAAGAGAGAGAGGGAGTGGGAGAGAGATAGAGATAGTTATATAGGTAGTGTGAGAGGGAGAGACCTAAGAGAGAGGGGGTTGGAGTGAGAAGTAGGGAGAGATCTATATGAGAGGGAGATACCTCAAAGAGAGAGAGAGAGAGTGAGGGATAGTGGTTGGGAGAGACTTGATAGAGAGAGGGAATGGGAGAGAGATAAATATAGTTATTAATGTAGGGTGAGTGGGAGAGATCTAAGAAAGAAGGGGGTGGGAGTGAGAGGGAGGGAGAGACCTAAGAGAGAGAGGGAGGGATTTAAATATAGTTATCTATGTATAGTCAGAGGGAGTGACTTGAGAGAGATAGGGGATGGGAGGGAGAGGGAGGGAGAGAATAGAGAGAGAGAGAAAGAGAGAGAGGGACCTAAGAGGGAGGGATGAATATATATAAGGAGCATCTTGCTTCAAGTATCTTATTCTATATTTTTAATAATTATATATATTAATTCAAAAATGTGATTCAATACTAATGTAATATATTAATGATAAAATTACGTACGCTCAAACTAACACCAAATATACAATTCAATTTTTTAAAAGGGCGTGATGCTTCAACTATCTTATTTTGAATTTGTAAGAATTCTATATATTGTGAACCCCAATCCTATACCTGCACAAAGACAAGGAACAAACACATTAGTGAATTCATATGCAAGATAAAACAATGAGTCCCCATGAAATCCATTTACAATGCTCAAAATAGGAAAAATGAAGAACAAACATAAAAAATAAGTGAAATTCTAATTAAGCATGCAAACTCTTGATCCCATGGGGGAGTTGGTGTCAATTGGTGTGTCGAAATTGGCCCTTTCCCAACTCCTTTCTAAGCTCTTTGATGATGATTGATCTACTTTGGTTGAATTCTTACATAACCTAGCTAAGAACTTGATAAAAATAGATGAAAATGGCTATGCTTGAAGATGAAATTGAGTATAATAAGTTTACTCAAGTTGAGGATTATATTGCAATAGAGGAGGCTTTTATTTATAGATTTTAAGAATGGAAGATTGAAGGATTTGGGTGAATGTGAGACAAAATACCAACAAATGAGAGAAAGCTACTTGTCCACATGTGATTAGAGGAGAAATGAGCACATTTTAGTCAATGTGCATGACAAATGCTATTGGATTTAAATTTGAAATTTGAATGTGACATGTTTAGAGGGAAGGGAAATGGAGTTAATGTCACTTGGCTCAAGGCCAAGGACATGTAAGAGGCATTAAATGCCTTGTTGGAAGGACAAATCTATTAGAAACCAAGATCAACTGCATGCAATCACCTATCACATGTAAAAGACATGCAAAACCAAAGAAGATGTTTCATAAACCTCAAAGTAAAAATGCATTATTGAGAATCAATTATTACGAAGAGATCAATCCTTATGAAGGAGATCAAGAAACCCTAAATAAAACCCTAGTGTGCACACTTAATAATTAATCAATTATTAATGTGCCTAAGTTTAGCTTAAGCAACTAAAGGAATAAGTGACTTAATTAATTAACCAGTATGATATAATTAATTAAGTATAATAACTTATTACTCTAACGCCCCCCCTTAAGATGAACTTAGGAAGAAGCTAAAACACTAGAATAAGATGCATGCAAGAAAAGATGGGTCCCAACAACTAGGCCCGATTAGGTACCCAGTGGGAAAAACCCCCCTACAATGAGATGACATGCTACAAAGAAGCACTGGAAGAGCACTGTAGAGTAACACTGGAACCACAATCTGGCAAGAAAGGAAAGATACTTCTATCTACAAGAAACAATATCGGAATCATAATGATACAACAACAAACCTGATGCCATGGAATACTCAAAAAATCCAAACAGGAACAACCCTGGAATCTATGAAGCAGCAGTCAATTATTGAATGATGTGATACTGAAATGAAGTGCAAAGATGCAAGGTGCACTCTCCCAACTGCCAAAACATCCAAGTAATCTCCAAAACACCCATCAGACCAAATATGGATTAATGATAAACCTAGGATAGATATAGAAAAAATTGCATGGATAGCAACATAGAGCTCCTCAATACCTTTCCAATGCCACAAATATAGAGAAAATCGGAGATCGTGGCAAAATGTTATGAGCTCGGAAGCATAAAATAGAAATCTGACTTCAAACAGTAATAAATGCAGTAAAACAGAAAAATATTGTAAAATAAACTATACTATGTGAAAGTGCTCCGAACCAGCTTTTCGGGGATATCTCATTTTCCCAATTTGGATACCGTATGCCCAAGTTATGCCAAAAACAAAATAATTGCTCCTTGAAGGCAAATCAGGGCTAGGAGGGGGCAAAGAGGGCCGTATGGCCGATCACATCATGCTGATGTCAGCACTTCACTTTAAAAAAATTGACAGTCATATGGCCATCGCCGCAAAAATTCGGTCCCTTGCAAGAAAAATTTAGGCCCCTGATCACCCATGTGACCAGAGGCAAAACACAGGGGGCTAGGGCAAAGCCCCTAGTCCTCCATAGGACCTTGGCGGGTGCTTGAGGTGGCCGGGGGTTGGGCGCAGAGCTCTTGGTCCTCCATAAGACTACGGCTCTAGTGCAAAGGCCCGCAGGGGCTGAGGAGGTAGCGGCGGGTTGGTGGGGCTCCACCCAGTGGTGGCGAACCGGCGACCATCTGGTGGCCGCCGGGTGGCGCGATCATTAACACTGGAGGTGCAAATTTTTTTCAAAAAAACATGCGTTTTTTTTGCATTTTTTCAAAAATCGTGCTCGGGGAGCGCTGGGGAGGCTGTATGGCCTCTTTGGCAAATTTTTTTTTTCCTCGGAAACAAAATGCTCCAAAATCAATGATTTGACAGACATTTCTAGGGTTTTGGGGCACTGCAAACACAATGGCGACGTCCGTTTGAGCCCAAAGTTTCTCAAAAAATCGGCTACCCCCAGATCTTGCAAAAAAGATGCCTATGGAAACCCTTGCACTAGAAACTCACTGAAAGGCCATATCTTCAGATCACGAATAGGCAGCTACAGGTCTGGAGCTCTGATACCATGTTAGAAACCAAGATCAGCTGCATGCAATCACTTGTCACATGCAAAAGACATGCAAAACCAAATAAGATGTTCTATAAACCTCAAAGTAAAAATGCATTGTTGAGAATCAATTATTACAAAAAGATCAATCCTTATGAAGGAGATCAAGAAACCCTAAAAGGGAAACCCTAAATAAAACCCTAGTCTACACACTTAATAATTAATCAATTATTAATGTGCCTAAGTTTAGCTTAAGCAACTAAAGGAATAAGTGACTTAATTAATTAACCAGTATGATATAATTAATTAATTATAATAACTTATTACTCTAACAAAATCCACTTAGATTTGAATTCAAATTTGAAGGAATATTCCTCCTTTATTCCATGTTGAGAGAAAATAGAAAATTTAATAAATCAAAGTAATTGATTTATTGTGCAAGTTGCATTCTCTAGAGGATGTGACATAGATTAAGAATAAATTAAGCGGGATTAATTAATTTAATAAGAGTTTAGGAGATGTGACAATTTTGACTCAAATTTATGAGTTGATTTAAATCAGAATTGAGAGGAAAGGTTTACTTAAATAAATGTTTTGATTTATTTAACTAAAGGGCATAATTTAAGATTAAATCAAATAATATTTAATTTATTCAATTTAAAAAGAGGTCTTTAGAGATTTAATCAAATAAGATGAATTATTTAATTAAAGAGGGATAGAGGGTTAATTAAATTAAATTCATTAATTTAATCAACAAGGGAGAAAGGCTTAATTAAATAAATAATGACTTATCTAATTAAGAGATAAAAGGTGATGATAAGATGAGAGTATGATTTAGGACGAAGCAATTTTAGTAATCAAGATCAAGTGTGTCAGATGGGTATGTGCAGGATCATTATGGAAAAAAGAGGACCTTAAGTGGCAATCAAATTCAGAAAATCAGAGTTATGCAACTTGATGTAAAAATTTGAATAAGTTATCTGTATTATTTCAAAAATATGTAAGAATAGAATCTATAGCAAATTGAATGTATTTTCTAAACTACTAGGTTTATTTTTATTTTTTTAAAATCTATTTGGTGAAAATTTGAAATTTCAATGCAGTAGTACTTAAATTTCAAGGAAAAAATAAGAAGTAGGTGTCTGTCTGACCACCCTAACCACAATAAAAGGATAATATTTTTTTATAATATTTTTGATATAAGTAGGGGACTCATGTTTCGATGTGATGCATATTTTTTTGTAATTTTTTTCCAAGTAAATAACTAATTATGAATTTTTTATTACAACTTTTGAAAAATATAAAAACTCATATGTCTGACTACCTTAACTTGGTAAAAACTTCATGAAATTTATTTTTTATTATTTTAATCCTGTAGTATGTGAAGCATAGAATGTGATGCATGTTTTGGATTTAAAAAAAGTGATACCATTTGAAAGCTATAGATTTTTTTCAATCAACCTATCAATTAGTACTTTAGTCGTAATTCAAATAGAAAATGAATCATAATTATTTATTAAATTCAAAGTAAAGCATAATTTATATTGGTGGAAATATGAGAATCTCCTTTAAAAACCCTTTTCATTTCATCAATTTTGGATAATAAAAAAATTCGTTAGCCACATGGGCCATCATATCACTTAGATATCGCCACTTTTTGGCCCATCATGATCCTGCACATACCCAGATCAAGTTGTATATTTTCCATGTCTACATATATTAATTTAAAAGGAATTTAGAAATATTTTTCAAGTTTCTTGTAGAAACTCATTCAACCTATTGTTAGTTTAAACTACATGATACTTTGAGAATATTATCAGATGTGATATAACCATAATGGTTACCAAAATTATAATAGGAAAAATGTGGGAGATTAGGAAAGAGTGATCCTAACTACAACATGGCACTAACATTTCATATATATGGTGTTGGTTGTGAAGTCTAAGTGTAATCTCTTTTAACTCCCCTCCTCATGACTCTTCATTTTCCTCGAAGAGAACATTATATGTTTCTTATCACTTTCTTTCAGTTATCGATGAAAATGTTGTATTCAAACTAATTCAAATAATAAGGTCTATATGCCCTAATTTTTCTTGGACATAGCCATTATTTAGTTAGCCAAATAAATTGGTGTAATTGTGCTATATATTTTTTTTATGAATTTAATTCGTGTTCTATTTTTATTAGTTAATTGATATTCTATTTGAAATTTAAACTCAATAAGTGATATTAGAGTTGGGGAAATTTGAGGAGAGATGGAGGAAAGAAAAATTGAAACATTTTTTGGCCAAAACTTTTGAATATGGAAACTATAGCTAGAAGCACTTTTAATTCAAAAAGACCTATCAATTACACTAGATGGAAAATTGAAGAAACCTATTGTGATGTTCCATGAAGAATGAGAAAAATTAAACAAGGAGACAATGAAAATTATCATCTCTCTGTCTAATAATTGTTTGTTAAATATTGCAATGAAGAAGACATTGAAGGGTTTATAGGATCAATATTTTGATATGTATGACATGGTTTCAATCTCAAACAATTTTTTATTAATTAAGAAGTTGTACAACTTTAAGATGAAGGAGGGCAGTAATCTATAAAACCATTTGAATTAATTTAATATTTTGATTAGCTAATTAGTTTATGTAAGTATTAAATTGGAAGTTGAAAGAAAGGCTATCTTGTTATCCTCTACCTAATAGATATGAAGGATTTGTTATGTATGTTGAACTTATGTTATTGATTTCAAAGGATTTCGTCTATGATGTCAAAGGTGCTATGTAAAATATTATCACTAATGGAAAAGAAGTGATGTCAACAAGATTAGTGAAGAATAAATGTAATCATAGTGTTGTGTCAAACCATTTGAAAAAAAAAATACTACGTGTAGTATTCTTATAGTATCATATACTATACATATTCATGTTGGTGGAAGTAATCTAGAAGCTTGAGTTAGAGTGTTTGAAGTTTGTTACCTTGATAGTGATTTTGTTATGATAACAATGTTTTGATTTGTATTACTTAATGGATGTGATTTATGATCTATGGTTTGAAAGGAGAGTATGTCCACACATTTTTCATCCTATTCTATAGTTTTTGAAATTTCTATGCACTTGGTAGAAAATTTGAAGTGATAGAAGTTTCATTGTGCTAGTTATTCATCAAGTTAATTTTCTAGATCTATGCGATAGTAGCTTGCAATGTGTTCCCTTTCAAGATAGTGTCAGAAGATAAAATAGGTTGAGAAAAGAATTTCATGACATCATGTTCTTTTTGCACCAAAAAAATTGATTTAGGACCAACACGCTACATATCTCATAAAAATTTGAATTTATGTCCACCTTAGTGGACTTGGATAATGGTGGATGGTGTTAAGGGATTCTTGGCCAACATGAAATTGTGTTAATATAAGAGGGTTTTGCCACAATAATGGGTTACACTTTTTGGGACATCCTAATTTTTACTGAAATCATATGTTTTTAGAAAATATAATGATTTAAGCCCTAAAAATGTTCCATTGAAATGATTTTAAGCCTTAAAAATTTACCATTGAAAGGATTTTAATTGAATATGGTTTTATCAAACTCACTTAAATCAAACCCCCTTGGATAAAAGCCCACTAGTTTTAAACCATACCTATAATGGAGTCTCCTCTACACTTATCAAAATGCTAAAAAATTCCACTTTTGATTTACCTTTTGGAGGATCAAATGAATTCATTTCAAATTTATCTTTTGTAAGTATGTAGTCCTTATTATAAGCTTCCCAAAAACTATAATTTTAAATATATTTAATTTTATTATTATATTTATTTTTTATTTCTTGTGAATGTAGGTTCTTCAATGAACATCGAGGTTTTTGTTTCACACATATGAAAAAATAGAAAAAAGAGAAAACAAATTCTAAAAAATACATTTCCACTAGCTATTAATGTCCTTATTCCAACAAAAAAATAATGAGTTAATTCAAATGCATACAAAAAACGTTATGCAACTGAAAAGTATAATATATCCAAATTATAATTACTCTAACTTAGATAATTAATTAAAAAATATGTATGTAACAAAAAACTATGAAACAATATCTGTGCCTTAGATATTGGTGTGAAAAATATGTATTTTAAAAACTCGAATTGTATCCTTTCTAGAAAAAAATTTATACAACTGAAAGTAAACATCACTTTTTGAAAATGTTGTTTAGTAAAAAACAAGTTAATAAAAATTGCATAAAAGGATTCATAATTAATTTTAAATATTTAATATATATATATATAATTAGAATCTACACACAAAATCTTACAAATCACTAGTTTACTTGATCTTCAAATTCTTAATGGTTTAGCTTCTATAGGTATAAGAAAGTGAAGATTTGGTGAAAAATACTAATTCTAATGTCAAGTTTGGCCAAAAAGTGTAACCCATTATTTCACCATGTGATCACCCAAGAGTATGTATATAATCATCATAATTGAGATGTCAATTTGAAAATAAAGTGAGTGTGTAATTGAATGAGCAAGTTTAAATTCAAGTGATGTAATGGGAGTTACATCCCAATCATAGTGCGCCATCATTAGAAGATCATAAGTTGTGTAGGAGAGAGTCAGAAGGAAGATCGGATTAAATGTAAGATGTGTAATTAGCATTGAATATCCACAAATAATATATTTATAATTTTATATAATGGGTTTCTTACCTATTGATTTGGTGCTCATATCCTTGTATTGGGGATTGGTGTCTCTAGTAGGTTATTTCCTACATATACAATTGAGGATTAGTATCTCGAGTAGGTTGGTGCCTACTTTATGATTGTAAGTTATTTTTTATTTTAATGAGGTTGGATTTGGATGGTAGCTCCAAGCATCTTTTCTCCCCATGGTTTTTCCAATTTTAAGTTTCCACGTATATCCGATGTTCATTGTGTGAATGTGTTCATCTACGTTGTTGGTTTAATGCTTATTTTTTATGATTTATGTTTCATTATTGAAGGAGTAAATTATGATGATTTAGATTTATTTAACGAGTTTTAAATAGATTTGATATACTGATTCACCCCCACCCCTCTTAGTATATTGTTTTCCCTTCAATTGGTGTGGACACTTGAAATTGGTTAGATCGATATATTGCACATCCAAACTTGATTATTAACATCATTTTCGTCCTGATTTGACCCCTTTCTTGATTATTTAATTAAATGATCATAATTGTTTAGTTAAATTCACCATTTCTTCTATTAATCGAATAATTGATATTATTAGGTTAATTCACCTCTTACAAGCTAATTCTCATTATGTTTAATTAAATAATGTGAAAAATTTAATTAAATTCCCTAAGTCCTCTCATTTGATTAAATAATATGAATTATTTAATTAAATGTCATTAATTCCCTCTTTTTAATTAAATGATAATTTTTTAATTAAATCTTTTAAATTACCCTGTCTTGCATAATTAAATAATATTCCTATTATTTAATTGACTGATTTCTTGCATCCCACAAACTCATATTCAAAATATTTCCCTCTTAAATGGAAATATCTTGCACATTCTTCCTAAATTTTAGGATTTGTGATTCTTCAAATCAATTTCATCCCTTGATTAATTGTATCAATCCATGTGATTATTCAATCTTCATGGATTGAGTCATTGATCCATGTCAATTCTTCTCATCAATTTGTATCCATTGATTAATAAAATTGATCTTAACCATTGATTCACTCAAAATTCCTATAAATAGGTTTTATTTCATGAGAAATTCATTTACATTCATTGAGAGTAGTTAGACTATAGCCATTTTTACAGCATTTCTTGAGAGCATTTAGCAATTTAGCATCAATTTTAGTCATTTTCTCCATTGAAGCATCATTAAAATCTTGTTTCATCCATGGGATTGGGAAGGACTAACATTCCTCATTAATTCAACAAAAATCCCCCAATGGGATCAGGTTTGTAAGTGGTTAATTAGTTTCCTTTGTCAATTTGAGTTCATTTCATGTTTTCATGGCTTCTACTTAATTCATATCAAATATTTCATTGGGAATATGGTTTGATTTGTTCAATTGATTGTTTCATTTCTTAATCAAATTTAATTCAATATCTAATTCATAATCATGTTCATATATTTGGCATGCTCAATGGGACCTAACAATTTATTTTGATCAATTTTACTTGAGAAAACTATGTTTGCGGGTTTCTAAGGTAGGGCAGTGCACTTCTTTCTATTGAAATGCACAAGACAACTGAGCTGGGGGGTGAATCAATTGTAACTTAAAAATTCAAAACCCTTATTAACATTCATATCCAAATCATTCATTAAACACTAAAATTTGTTATGATGAATTAGCATGAAAATAAAATAACAAAAACTTAAGAAAATCAACACCGTATATAAGAGAACACTAGATTTATGTGGAAAACCCAAGAAGGGAAAAACCATGATGAGGATTAGCTCACAATATAAGTAATATCAACATTGAATATAATAGGGATCATTATCAAAAGGGATCACTTCCCAAGGAAGAAAGGATCACTACAAGGAGGCTCACTACTAGAATAGAAAAGAAGATAGAGGAGTGTTACACAAAGAAAAGCCTCTCAATGCAATAATGAATCCACCACGATGAAATCAATACCTTCATAGTTTGATTGAATACTTGTAGCCACCTTCTACTCACTACATCAAATAAACTAACACTTGAAAGATCACACTACACTTCTCAATTTTGCACTCTACAACTCTGCATTTTTCATCATTTCCATCACACACATCTATCTTTGTATCTCTCAAAAAATCCAATTAAGTCAATGCAAAAACACTTTTGTGGAGGATAAAAGTGAATGTGGACCACATAAAAACATAATTGGTAGCCAAATAAACAACACCACTCAACCAAAAGCTACCACAAATAAGATTTATACTCTACATGTACTGTAAACACTAGGTCGGTAGTTACCCATGCAAACGCCATTAAACTTTGAAGTACATGTTTCCTCAAAACCAAGGATGACTTGAAAACCATAAAACACACTTGAAAAAGATCTAGAATATTTCTCAAACATCCTAAATCCAACAAAATATTTCACAACTTCCACCTATAGAATGTATAGGTCTGTAGAATCAAACAACTCTGACATACACTGTTACTTGGAAAGCCATCTTCTAAAGCACAAAAACTCAAAAAAATCTTGATCAAGATAAACTACCAACATCATCAACAGACCTTAAAAATCACAATACTTGAAACATAACTATAGAGAAGTGTGGAGTAAAAACATTTATCCCAGACACCTTCGTAATGCATATTCACACACTAGTGAACATAAATTCTAATATACTATGATCCAGCACACCATTTATTGAATAAAATAATTTTTTACACTTCTCACCAACATATCCAAATCTCAAAGGTAGATCTTAAACCTAGAATAAATACGGAATAAAACCTAAACACAACTTTGTTACACAAAACACCATTGCAATACACTATTTCAACTTTTTTATCAAATTTTCTCAAAATAACTTGGAACCAACTACCATAGACATATCCTCATCATCTTTAGTACTTCCAAAACCATAGAGAGAATATTATCAAAGAAACAGTAGATATTGATACCAATATCTTTACTAATGACAACATAATGGAACTAACCAAAGCATCAACTACACTCTTGCAACCATCTCACTCAACTACAGACATAAATGACAATATAGGATTTTTGACATAAATGAAAACACCAACTTCTCATACTTGAAATAGTTACATGCCAAAGTGACACATTTTTTGTATTGGTGTGCACTTGATACATTGGCATGCGCTTGTTTCCAAAAAAGTGACACATTTTCTTCCTAATGCATATGGCTTCTCTAGTTTTTGATAGGTTAGTGCATTTGTAGTTCACTAGAGTTGTTCATTTTTAGAGCTGCACACTTGTCTTGATGTAGACTGATGCACATATGAAACTTCAACACACTTTTCATTAGAACTCCAGCACACTTGTCTAACAAAGTAGTGCACTTGCAAGTAATCCATATACGTAAAATTTTAAACTTAATTAGAATTTTAAAGTTTAATTGATTTTAAAACCTAATGAGTTTCTAGTCCATGTTTTCTATCTTTAGTACTAATAGCTTACATGTTTGAATTGGAGCATGGAAGCATGGAGTGAAGCACAAGTGTTCATCAACACTTGTCTTGTTTAAAATTTCAAAGTATTTCTAAATAATTGTGAAAAGGATTGACCTAAGAGCCTTTTTCATTTCATGCTTTAGTTAAATAAAATTTCAATTTGGTTTTAAAGGCAATTCACACTTTAATTTAGATTTACAAATGAACAGTCTATCTTTCATTTATAAGTTGGATTAAAATTGAAGCAAACATCCTCATTTTCCATTGGGTTATATAATTGGACAAGAAAAATTCACACTTAGTTTTGGTGCTGAAAATGAACATAAAATTTATCTTTGGTGTAATTTAAAATGAACCTTTGTCTTTCTTGTTGCTATGATTGGTAAACTATTACTATATATCCTCTTCCCTTGTGCTTCCTACAATCTTGGGTGAAGAGAAATAGCATTACTTTTTCTTTTATTAGAGAGGGCCTCCCTTGAGATACATCACACAATGGAGAACTCAAGGTGACATTCAAACACATTTACTAGTGGGCTATATAAAGTATATGAGCATAAATCTATGGATTTAATACCTTGCAGACCTACTCTCATGCGAATAAATGGGTCACTTAGGGGAAGCTAGAGAATTTGGTGTCTCCTATATAAAGTATACCTATGGTGTTTATGGTGTCATTAATTTTGAAAAAACAAGACAATTGAGAGGGGGGTGTGAATCAGTTGTATCTAATCAAACCTTCAACAGTATTCAAATCCACATGCATTCAATAAACCCTTATTATGTTAATGTGATTAATCATGAAATGTAGATAAAAAAAATTGAAATAACAACACCATATACAAGAGAATGCCATATTTGCATGGAAAACCCAATCAGGGAAAAACCATAGTGAGGATTAACTCACAATATCAGTAATTGCAAAACTGGTACAAAACAACACACTGCTAGAATAGGATACACTGTCCAAAAAGGCTCATAACCAGAGTTCACTACCATAGAAAGAAAAAGAATATAGAAGATAAATAGTACACAAAGAACACTTTCTCAATGCAACAGGGAAACCACCACAATGGGCCAACACTTTTGTAGTCTAGCATGAAATATTTCAGACACCTTCAGCTCACTCTATTCAAGAATCCAATAATTAGAAATTTCCATTTCTTTACTCAAATTCACATCACACATATCACTTGCATTGACCTTGCATCTATCTCACTTCTTACTTGATTCTTTCTCCTTCAAATCTCAACAACTCTACTCTTATTTATATCAACTTCAACCTTAAATATGTTGTCTAAGGTTAGTATTTTATCTATTGTATTTTTAAATTCAAATTAGGTGGGCACCTAAACATTCTCATAGTGGATAAGAATGAAAGGGGACAAAAATAACACTTAACCAAGACAAAAAATTAAGTCTCACATGTCATGCTACACATCCATTAATACTTGAACATTTTTTAATGTATTGTAGACACCAAGTTGATCGTTACTCGTGAAAACACATTAAACATTAAGTACATGCTTTCAAAATTTCTGATACACCTAACCACAAATAATTTTAACATAAACAAAATAACAATGCCATTAACTCTCCTTAAAAATCAAAAGTCCTATAAAGAAACTATAGAGAAATGTAGAGCAAATACATTTCTCCCCGGCACCTCCATATAACATTGCAAAACCATTTATCATACTGGTAAAAAAAATCCCTCTCACCAATGATCCAGAACTCATGTTATGAATATATAAACGTCTAACAACCTCAAGCCTCATACTAAATATGCATGAGCATAGCATCAATGTAGAATAAATGTGGAGTACAATCTAAAGCACATTCTGAAAACTTGCACAATACTATTTTCTCTCCTTGTCAAATTTTCTCAAAAAATCTTGGAAATCAAGTACTAGACAGATCATCTCAGCTCATTAATTCATTCCAACTCATCTCCAATTACTATAGAAAAATATAGCTTCATTTATTCACAACACTTCCTCAATATCTCAACTACTCATTCACAACCTACAACATCAAATTTTCCTCTTTTCCACAATTTCCTCAATATCCTTAGCATTTTCATCATGCAAAAACTTCATTAACACACAGTTGAAATCAGTGAAATCACCATTTAGTATAAATCAATGAAAATTCCTTCATACTTGCAAAAATCTCCCCCTTTGTCATTGATGGAAACAGATGATGTGAAAAACCATCAAAGATGACACAAATCTGAACACTTTCTTTTCTCCCTTGAATGATTTGACAATATGCACAAATTTCTCCACTGATACCTTACACGTTTTCACATGATACTTTCTCACACTTTGACATCAATGGAAAAGGAATTCTTTTTTCATTATTCCCCCCCTTTGACACTTAACCAATATACCTGCTTCTAAATACTCTTCCTTAGGAGTATACCCAATAAAATTAGAAACTCAATGAAAACACATGACACTACCTACTCCCCCTAAGAGGTAGCCACCAACATCAATCGAGACAAGAAATAGATCCATAGAACCACTAGACTGATGAATCTCCATATACATCTAGTTCAACGAAGGAATGGTAATAAACCCCAACCTTTCCCAAAAATACTTTAAAGTATCCTTAGGAAGAGCCTTAGTAAATATTTCATCAATCTGATCCTTTGTAGGTACATACTCAAGTTTCACCTCATTCTCCATAACCTTCTCTCTTTGAAAGTGATACCTAATCAATATATGATTTGTCGTTGAATGCATCACTAGATTCTTTGAAATATTAATTACACTTGTATTTTCACAAAGGATAGAAATAGGATTGTCATATACAACTTTGACATCCTTCAATGTTTGTCTCATCCACAACATGTGTGCACAACATGATTATATTGCAATATACTCAACTTCTAGAGTAGACAAAGAAATTCAATCCTACTTCTTACTCAACCATGACACAAGTCTACATCCAATAAATAATGCACCACCACTTGTATTTTTCTTGTCATCAACACAACTAGCCCAATCTACATCTATATAAGAACTTAATGAAAAATAAGTATCCTTAGGATACCTTAACACATAATCTAGAGTGGCTCTTAAATATCTGAATATCCTCTTTACTCTTGCAACATGTGTTTGTTTAGGATCTTGAAATCTAGCCACAAGAAAAATTGTATGCATGATATTTGATCTAGTAGCAATTAGATATAGAATCATAATGGCCTATATCACTACAACTAAGATATTTGAAAGGTAATTCAACTTTGTACTTATCAATTCCCTTCTTCATGCTTCATACAAAATTAGTTTCCACATCATCAAGATCTTCTTTATCTAAATCTTCAATATTTATTGATACTCCAAATTTGCAAGCATTCTCTACATTTATACCATTTTTCAAACCCTTATTCCTCATTTCAAAAGAAGTTAGTGTACCAATCATATGATATCTAGAATAAGTATCAAGACCCTTAAAATTTTCATTATGCATAAACTTCCTTAACACACAATTGGCATCAATGACAACACCAATTAGTAGAAATCTTGTTGGAATGAATGGAAAAACCTTTATAGTTGCAACAATTAAAAACCTTTCTATCTAGAGGTCATATAAGTTTTCCAAAATGATTCTTTAAAGTAGTGCATGAGAATAACACAATTCTTAGAACTTACCATGTCTGATTTATGGTTGAAGCATAAGGCTTAAGAGTTCATTACCTTTCATAAAGCCATGAATATAAAGTGTTGGAAGAATAGAGAAGATCAATATTTATGTTGTCATTAATGTCACTATGTTGATTAAGGTATCAGAATGGTCTGGTATCTTGAACTAGTATAAATAATAGGTTTACATCCTATAGTATTTTGGTCTGCATTTCCCCTTTAATGACTGTCGTTGTTCAAGGTTTTGGAAAAATGTTTCTCAATATTGGAAGTGTGTATGTATGTATTTACGTATGCTCATATGCTAGTATGGAAATTTAACATCAGTATGGCATTGCATTTTATTGTTAGGTCTATCCATGGCCGACCAAATAATCAGTTAATGGTTTGACATGTATTGTGGGTATATAAGTGACCTATCTTTGGTCCTGGCTGACATGATATAGTGTACCACATGGTTGAACTACTTTTGGACAAGTTTGGTATGAAGCCAACAATTATCTTTTTGTAAATATGTGTGGATATATCAGATATATATAGAAGATGGTTTATAAATGAAAAAAAGAGGAAGGAGATATATGCAAAGTGTGTGAATAGAATGTAGTTGTGAAGAAGATTAAAGATTAGTCTACTGGCATGTGAATACTCATAGCATCAAAGGAAGTGAATTTTTACTTGTTGTGTAGCCCTATCAATTCACATTCTAGTTGTAAGCCATTTTTTTCTATAATCTTTTATAGGTAGTGAGCCTCCCTGTCTGGAAAGTGAGTCCATGTAAGCAGTGAGATTTTGTATTTGATAGTGAGCCTATTTTGTATCTAGTATTGGAACAACTATATATAGTGAGCTAATCCTCACCGTGGTTTTTCCTTCATTGGGTTTTCCACATAAAAATTTGGTGTTTATGTGTTGTCTGATTTCATGCTTTGTTCTTGCTCTTCTCTATTATATGCATTGAATTAATTGATGGTGTTTTTTCAATGAATTAGAGAATATACTGATTCACCCCCCTCTCAATATCTTGAATATTCAACAATTGGTATCATAGTTTGGTACCTATGGAGAAGCCTAAAAACTTTAGGAAGTTTTGTAGATTGAAAAAATGGATAAAGAAGAGCTCTGGACTGCTCTTGAAGATCTTGACAAGGTTGAAATTGAAAACAAAGATTTGAAAGAAAATCTCGATGAAGAAAATGAATGTATCCAAAAATTGAAAGAGCAATTAAAGAGATTCAAATAAAGACATAGAGAAGTGAGTGAGAAACTAAAATAAGAAAATGAAGAAATTACTAGATTAAAGGTGAAAGTGGATGAAAAGAAGAGAGTTGAGGAGTGTCTAAATATAGTGATACAAAGTAAGTCTGATGTGTGCTCAAGGATTAAATAGGAAGTGATGAATCTGAAAGAAGATTTGGAGAAAGAAAAACTCTTTGAAGATGATTTCAAGACAAGATCCACCGACCTTGATGAATTGATAGTAGGATAAAGACCTTCTAAAGACAAAGGTGGCTTAGGTAATGAAGTTGGTAAAAATATGTAGAACTCAAATCCAACAAACAATCAAAAGACTCAAGATAAAGGGAAGAAGAAAAGAAATCTAGGAAGAAGAAAGCCTATTAGACAAACAAATGCTCAAATGTACCCATCATTCAAAGGAATTTGTTTTCCATACAATAACTTTGGTCATAAGGCAATTGAATGCATAAGTAGGATGAATAAGGTCTCTAGTTCATTCTTCAAGCAATGTTATGCTTGTAATAATATTAGACATAGAGCTAGTGAATCCAGAACTCAAATGATGAAATGGTTTAATGGAGGTATAGTGAATCAATTATTTTCTATTTACTACTATACTTGCAATAAGTTTGGGCATAAAGTGAATTAGTGCAGATCAAGGATTAATAGAAGTCAAACAAATCAGAAAAAAAATTTCTACTACAATTGTGAAAAACTAAGACATATTCCAAAAGTGTGCAAAAGTAAAAAGGGAATGTAGTCTACTTTGGTAAAGGAATATGAACCTGTGAAAATTATTGACAAATATGAGATTAAGAAAGAAATGAACAAGATATGGAATAAGAAAGAAGAACTAGAGATGAAAAATGTGTCTATACCCTCATTTGGTGCGAATGATTCTTCTAGGAATTAGACCTAGCATGGCCTTAGGGGGAGCCTTAACATAATATTTTTTGAACCCCCAATAAATATGGTGTGTCATATATTGGCACAAGTATATTTTGTAATGACCGGATGAACAGTGGTTATGCAAAATAAATAGGAAGAAAAAGTGCAAGCATGTTCTTTTGCAAAGTGAATTAGGGTTTCACAATGCAGTGGAAGAAGGTTTTTATCATCTTTTTGAAGCTTATTGTAATTAATGTGAATTTGGGCAAAGCGACGGTATATAAAGAAAGATTTATAATTTATTTTTTATCACCTATGCATTTGAATAATTCTATTAGAATTGGCTATGGTTGCCAAGATCTTGAGACCAAATGGAAAGCACAAAAAAGAGAGAATAGAATGTGACAAGAATAAAATGTATTCTTATAAATATGATTCAATGATATGAGATGATTGATTTACAATGAGAGACCCCTTGGTTATATAGCCAAGGTGAGTACATAGGAGAACATAAGATTATGAAAAGTGTCATAATCTTATGAAATGAGACAACTATGAAAAGATATCAGTCCACCTAAAGTGGAAAAGTGACAATGTGATAATCACCACAAATGGTGGATCACTCACAAAAGGTGGAGAGGTAATCACATGATATGTCCATGAAAGGTGGAAGTGATAAAGTAATAACATGATAAGTCCACCAAAGGTGGAAAAACTCCAACTACCTCTTATGTGGTCCCTAAGTAAACTTAACTAAGGTGTAATTATGACCTAGGATAAGGTACAATAGATTTAATTACACCAAAAAATTCAACGAGTGACTTGGTACTATCTTGGAGTGATTCTAAAGCTATTTGGAGCATCTCTGAGAGATCTTTGTGAACAAACCAAGAACAAGTGAAAGAAGTTTCTATCTCACATCTACAAAGAAAGATAATAGAATAAACCCTTGTTTAATTTGAATAATTTAAGTGCTATGATGGAATATTTTAATAGAGGATTGAGTGGAAATATCCAACTAAGACTAAAAGGAGTTGAACTAGAAGAATTAAATCATCGAAGAACAAAGAAAATGGAATTAGGGTTGGAGTCAAATGATTTGCAGAATATAAATATCCTAGGCTTTGATTTGTGGGGAGAATTCCCTTGGTTTACCAATAGAGAATTCATCTTGTTTCTTGTGATTAATTTTAGGGATGGTAGCATTATGTTGGAAAAATCTCACCTTGTTAGGAAGGAAGCGATCGAGGCTATCACTAGGCTATGTAGCATTAGATACCTCCTTAGAAAGAAAACTATAAATTACAAAGAAATGGTGGAGCTAACATGAATCAACAGAGACCCTCAAGCTTTTTTGATAGATACTATTGTCAACCCCACCATAAGGTACATTGTGTATGTTGTCTCCTACAAAATTTATTTTAGAAATTGTGATAGGTCTACTTTAGCTATTGTCATGTATCTGGCACACAAAATGGTAAAGGAAATAAGCAATTTGACCTATGTGGCTTGATTTTGGAAAATATTACTAAAAATGTATGAATGTCATTGGTAGAGGGACACCCTTTCCATTTCAGGTCTTTAGTTACATGTCTGGCATTCTACTTTTTGGACTTTCTACCAAGAAAGGAAAATGTTGAGTGGGAATTCAGAATTCCCCTTGGAAAACAAATCTATAGATATTTGGAAGGAATGGAGGATAATGCAAGTTCTTGAAAATCCTTTTTATTATCTTTGCAAAAAGATATGTGCTTCGGTATGATTGTTCCTAGTCGATTTGAGGAGGGTTCATCCTCTGGAACAAAGGAATTGGAAGTTGTGATTGGTGATTCCCCTCTACAATCTAAGAAGAGAAATGTTATCACTGAAGACAATGTAATCATTTCAGAAGAGAATGAAAGTGAAGAAGAATCCCAGCCTAGATCCAAATACTCCAATCCAAATGACATCTAGAAAATATTAGTTAAAGGAAAGATGAAGAAAATTGGTGAAGTATGGAATGCATCCTCTCCAGTGGATAGACTCAAGATAGATGATGCTCTAGTTGAGTATCTGCTTAGAAGAGGTATTGATGTCTCAAGTTTTTCTAATTCTTTTCCAGATAATTTAGTTGAATTTGTTGAAGAAAGAATGTTACTAGAAGGTCTGAAAGGATGTAAGTTAGAATCCATAGTTAAAAAGAGATTTGTTAAAGCTAAGCAGAGTTTATCTAAACTTATTAATGAGATTAATAAATGCATCAAATAAATTTTATATATCTACAAGTATTGTCTCTAGTGGCCTGTTGTAGTTGACAATTTTAGAAGTAATATTGAAGCAATTGAATCGAAGGTGAAAAAATAGGAAATAACTATGATATATTTGAAGAAAAACAAGGGAAAAAAAAATGGGAGTTGGTGAATTGCAAGCAGAGTTGATCATTGTTCAAAGAAAAAGAGAAGATGTTGTCAAAACCTTCTAGCTTGTTAAGGAGACTGTTGAGGTCTGGTTAGATGATATTTCTAGAATACTTAACGATGCAGAGGATTGTGAAAGTCAATGCTCATCCGTAGATTGGTCATCTTCTTTCACATTATTGGCTTTGTTGGAAATAATGTGCACGAGAATGGATTTTGATGTATTTTCCTAGAAGATATTTCTAGTTATCAAAGAAAAATACAAGAAGGTGTTTCAAGTGAAAAGTGTCATTTTTATTAAATCTTGAATGTTTAAATTTATGGTTTTTTTGTTGTGGAAACAAAAGGAGAGAAAAGAAAAAGTAAAAAGGAAATTAAACAAGGTGAGAAGAAAAGTTGATGATCAAAGAGGGAGTTTTGAAAGTTTGAATGTTTGAAAGATTGTGAAATTTTTCTTAAGGCTTTAAAAGTTTTGAACGTCTGGAAGATTTTGGAAGTCTTTTTTTTGGAAGCATTGGAGTTTTGGAATTTTGAAGGTACAATGTCACCATGTACATATGTTTACATCCTTTTTTTTTATCACCCTTTTCCATTGATGTCAAAGGGGAAGAGATTTGGAGAAACTGCAAGGGAGAGATTTGGAGAAACTATAGAGGAGAGATTAGGAGAAAATTATTGGGAGATTTTAGGATACATCTTTTTTGGCACATGTTTCCATCAATGAAAAAGGGGGAGATTTTTGGAAGAATGGAGAAGATCAGTCTTTATATTGTCATTGATGTCACCATGTTGATTAAGGTATTAGATTGGTCTGGTATCCTAAATCGGTATAAATAACAGGTTTACATCCTCTGGTGTTTTGGTTTGGTATTTTGATCCACATTTCCCGTCTAGTGATTGTCATTGCTCAAGATTTTAAGAAATATTTACGAATATTGGAAGTGTATATGTATGTATCTTTGTATGCTCATATGTTAGAATGGCAAGTTGACATCAATATGGCATTTCATTTTGTTTTTATGTCTATCCATGGCCAACCTAATAATCAGTTAGTGGTTTAACATGTATTGTGGATATATAAGTGACATATATTTGGTCCTAGACGACATGATATAGTGTGCCACATGGTTGAACTAATTTTGGAGAAATTTTGTATGAAGTCGACAATTATCTTTTTGTAAATATGTGATGCATCCAATTAGGCTGACCTAATTGATGTGTGTGGATATATCAGATATATATATAGGATGGTTTGTAAATAAAAAAAGGAGATATATGCGAAGTGTGTGAATAGAATGTAAATGTGAAGAAGAGCGAAGATTAGTTTGTTGTCATGCAAATACTCTGAGCATCAAAGGAACTAAATATACACTTATGGTGTAACCCTATCAGTTCATGTTCTAGCTATAGCCCATTTTTTTCTATAATTTTTTGTAGGAAGTGAGCCTCCCTATTTGGGCAGTAAGCAGTGACCTTTTGTATTTTGTAGTGAGCCTATTTTGTATCCGGTATTGGAATAACTATATATAGTGAGATAATCCTCACAATGGTTTTTCCCTCATTGGGTATTCCACGTAAAACTCTGGTGTTTATGTGTTGTGTGATTTCATGATTTTTTCTTACTCTTCTCTATTATATGCATTGAAGTAATTGATGGTGTTTGTTCAATGAATTAGAGAAGATACTGATTCACCCCCCTCTTAGTATCTTGAATATTCAACATCAAGGTGGTACATAACTTTGGTATTTCCTATTCATCCCCTCCATAATTTCAAATTACATCACTCTTTTATGGGTGAGGTAAACCTATTGCAACGAAGCATACCATTACTCCTCTAGGTTATCATTGAATAACTTTTTTTTATCTAAACTATTGAAACTTATGGAAGAAGGTTTAAAAAATATCCTCCTCACCCATTGAGTTGTTAAATACATTTCTCGACATTTAAACTCACAAAAAAAATCAAGATTGTCACAAAAAATTCAAACCCTTTGAATATAATGGAGTATCCTTGAAGAAAATTGTACTATTGCATTTCCTTGAGTATATCTTTTTTTTATTAAAATAATATCTTGATGGATTCCTAGGATTTGGGTTCATATCTCTAATCATTATTTCAAATTCAACCTAGGGGACAATGATTTTAGCATCTTGATTTTCACAAATTTTGAGCCTTGTGGAAAGTAATTTGATTGGTTGTAGAAATTTTTAGATTCAAACATAATCAAGATCTCTATGGGCTAAAACAACTCCAAATTTATAAAATTCTAAGAATCAAACCACAAAGTAGGTATAACTTGGTCCTATTTGCAAAACATTTTGGTCTCCAACAATAAAATAAAACAAGGAAATCCATACTTAGAGTTATTTTTATTAAAACAATTTTGGGTATATTACACCTTCAAACATCATACAAAACATCCTTCATCAAATAATCATTTATCTCTTAGGTTTACACACTGAAAGGAAAATACATGTCTTTCAACACCTTGATCTTGTCACAAGTGATTCTTATGTCAAACATTAGGATAAAAAATCAACCAACACATTGATATCCAACATCAAAACATTTGTCATCCCATCCCATGAAGAACATTAAATTTTGATTTGACCTTTCATAATGAAGAAACACTACCTTCTAGCACCTTCAAGCCTACTATTTTAGCGTGGGCTTCTAATTATACTTACATGGAAATTTCTAAATTTGGCCATGCAGCCACCTTGTCTTATTTTTCGCACAATTGCTCCATGGCCAAGAAACACTGCACACCCACCAACTTTCGCTTAACTTTCCATAATCATCTCAAGATCCGCTTTAATGCCACCGTTAAGTCCTCTTGTGGTGATTTTTCCCTTTGCGTGTGTGACCTACACAATGGCATCATTATCCAAAGCTACAATCCTTACCTTAATACCCAAAATGTGAAGAAAGCCCATTGCCTTACTGATTTTTCTAACTTTCGTTCTCTGCAAGCTCTCTATTTTCCTATGCAGGTGAAAAACATGGGTGGTGACCGCATTTGAACTAAGCTAGACAACTGCAAATAATTCTATAAGAATCCTTTGGTCTGGCACATCTGTGGTGAGGGTGTCCATGCTCCTCTCATGGAGATTTTGGTTGGCCACGACCCTATTCTATTTGGTCAATTTGCAAATTCTTGGAAGAAACGAAGGGTTACGATGGGTGGAATTTCCTTTGAAGTCAGTGAAGAGGTTATAGCACAAGCCACCAAAATGATTTGCATTGGGAAGAAATATCCTAAGTGCACACAGACTCCGAAAAATGACAACTTGAAAGATTTCTTCATGGGGAACGAGGAACTAGTCCGAAACCAGTCGAGCTTTGAACATGAAGCCCTTCTGAAGCCTTGGGACCAAGTGTGTTTAGATTTGATGAAGTATGTCACTCTGGAAGGTAGCTTCAAAACCTATTTATTCTATCATTTTCCCCTTCTAAATATTCTAAGGCATAAAATATTGTTTAGTTTTCCTTTCTTTTTGCTCATGGACCTAGAAAATTTGGTGGAAAAATGTAAGGAGATGGCTAGTCTTAACTTGAGTGACCCTCCACCACTTCCACTCCATCAAGGTCTTATCTTAAGGCTCTACCATTTTCACTTGGCCTTTTGTCCCCCAAGAGCCATTTCTACTATTCGTATTGATGAAATTGAACCCATGTCTAATGCAAACATCTCCCCTGTTTAGTCAAAAAGCCTCTCTTAAAAAACCCATTTGGGTACTGCTGAAAACCCCAAAGCTAAACAAGATACCAAAAAACTTAAAGGAGGGGTAGGAAATGCACATACTAGTTCTGTGGCCAACCTCTGTGAACTCAAGGCCACCCCAACAAATTCTTTTTATAGAGCCAACACTATAAAAGAAGGCGTGCCAGAGCTGATGGTGAAGGAGGGTAAAGGGAAGAACATAATAGGGAAATATTATAAAGGTGGTACTATTGTGGGGGCCATGGTCATGATTTGAGGGGATACTACCATAAGGAGATCTAGGAGATTGGCAAAAAACATTAAAAAAAGATAGATAATTGAGGACTCGAAGGAGGATCAGACTGACAACAAGGAGTATAAGGATGAGGAGACTAAGGAGGATGAGGATGAAAATGTGGAAGGTCCCCAGTTTACCCTGGAAGAGAACAAGATACCAAAAGAAACTTCAGCCTCTCACTCTTCACACCCCCTGGTCCCTGAGCCTGATGAGGTCCCGAGAACCATGGATGTCGAGGAGGAGCTCTGTGCTTTGGAGAAGAAGATGGACACACTTAATAAAATATTTAGAGGATTGACTTGCTTCAAATAGAATTTGGGCCACTTCACTACTAGGACCTTTTCCACTATTATCAAGGAGAAGCTGGAGGGCAATAATGCCCAGGAGAACCAAGACTAGGTTGGTGATGATGTTGTGGACCTACTATTCAAAAACTAGGACAGTTCCAATTAGTTGTTGCCCGCGCTGGTGTTCTACCTTTTGCTTGGCTATATGTGGTCTCTGTGTTGTTAGAGTGTTGTCTCTGTTCATTTTTTTGACTTACTCTTATCTTTTTAGACTTGTTCCTTTTTGGCCCTGGTGGCTCTTTGTGTAGGGTACAACACCTTGTAAATGTTGCTCACCTTTTCAAAAACATTAGATTTTGAACAAAAAAATCTCCTCGACCAAATTTTTCATCAAATGTCATTTAACCTAGGTACATGATTGGAAACACATCCATTTCATACATCTAGTTTGATTAGCACACATCCTTTTGAACAAATTTATCCAAAATTCAAAAGTCTACTTATAGGATTTACAAGTTCATTAGCATCTTGAACACACATTTATCAAGAATTGGATCTAGATTTATCCAAAATTGAGAGTTCCTTATCATCCACATCACTCATCCCTTCATCATTCATAAAATCATTGGTATTTAATCCCTTAGAGGTTCACATTTAGAGAAATTTGAATCAACTCAAGAGTTTCAACAATATAAATCCCATCACAATAATCCTCGTGGGAGTTTTAAAAATTAAAAGGACGGAGCCTTAAGGGTTTAGGTTTTATATAAGTTGTCAAATTTTGAAACCCTCATGTTATATTTCAACACTAACTTGCTACCGAGGGTAACCTGTTGCTTAAGTTGTCTGGTGGAGCCTTTCCTTCATGCTCTTACCGACTTCTTTTCACTTGACTTATCGATTTCTTATTTGTCATTTTGGCTTTTAATATTCGTGTCACTGAGGGTTTTCCGACCGACCCCACCACTATTATATATTTGTTTACATTCAGCTTGCTGAACTGTCAGATCACAGGTGATCTCGACCATTCCTTGCAGACCTCACAGGTTTTCCTGCTAATGTCATTCAGGTGGTGCAAGGTTTGCAAGATACTACCATCTGTCTTGTACAAAGGGATGAGGTCCTTTCACAATGCGCCATCGGTGACAAGTGGGCATTTTCTACCCATGGGATTTTAATAAGAGAGATTAATGATGACCATCCCTCACAGATCTCGCACAATCAGATTAGATGCCCCAAGGGTATTGCGAGGTTTGTGAGGAGGTGAAACATGGCTTGGCTCCTACAGCAATGGAGGTTAGGTGGGGCCTACTGCCTAATGAAAATTTCTTGTCCTCCTAAGTTGTGATTGGATGCGGTTTCTCCCAAGTGGTGATGTGGATTTTTAAACGATTGTTAACTCAATCTGAGTCATCCAGCTTGCCAAGTCTGATCCACATTGACAGTTTGATTTTGATGGGCTACTGTTCATCCGTGTAGGGAGTTCTTACGTTCTACAAGTTGTTCTCATTAATGGCACATGTTTTTTAGTGGATTTTCTCTTGATTTTCTTGCATGTGAATGATGCCCTCCTGATAAGTGTAATGATGGGTTGTAGGTCATTTCTCTGTAAGCCTGGAATAATTTTGTGGTCGATGCATCAGCCACTAATCTCTCAAAGGTTCATACTACATTTGAGCAATTAATATCCCTCGCACCAATTCACTCTATAAATGCTTGTTGAGTTATCCAGTGTTATCATTGCATTTTGAGTTGTCTTGTTTGCAAGTGGTCAATTTTCTCCTATTCTTTGCGAGGTGCATTTCTTCGATGGACAAGTCCGCTATGCATAGGAGTGCCAGGATAAATACAAGGAGGTTATGACTTAGTGAGTTGCATCATGTTCCTAGTACACCCAATGTTGTTGTTCAAGATACTGGCAAAAGGCCTGGGAGTTGTAAGTTCCCTGTTATGCTATCTTCAAATTATGATGGCAATGGGTCTGAGATGGATTGGGATTACCAGTGCTATTTTGCTGCCATGATCGAGTTTGTGGGGGTTGATCAAGAGGCCCTTGCAGTTGAACCAATAACTGCAATGGCGTTGTGCCATGCTATTGGAACCCGTGCTGATGTGGATAAAAGGAAGATGGTCTCGCTTCTTATGGAAGCAAGAACCAGAAGCGGTTGCTTGTACCAGGGCAATGTGTTAAGCAAATAATTGCTGATGGTTGGTGTGTGTGGCTAGTGGTGTTACTTTTCTCGGTGGTTAGTTTTGCATCAATATGGATGTTCGCGTGCTTGGCACACTTTTTTGTTTTTTCTCTCCGGCTGGTTATAGGGGTGTAACCGTTTTTCATTCCTCGAACCAATTATAGTTTTTTCTAATGATGAATGATTTTTGGAAATGTAATTTCAAATTTCACTTAGAGTGAAATTCATTTTGAAATTAACAATGGAGCCTGATGCTTGTTGCTCTCCTATCTATAAAGGAGATTTCATGGCTCATTATTAGGGGTCAATTTTTTTGGGTACTGGATGTTTTGGATATATGTATACTTGATTCATTTTCTATAGTTTTCTTGAAGGTTTTAGTTGGTATCTTTTCTGGTCAGGTTTACTATGAAGCTAGCACATTGTTCTGATGCAATGAAGAATATTAAAGCAAATAAATGATAATCTTTTGAAATAATTTCTCTCCCAATTGTGTGTCATAAATTTTGAATGAACCTATTAATGATATATTCATTCACCTTCAATGGTATATTCGAATGCGTTCTTCATTTCTGTACTTTAACTCAATGAGTTAATCAAATTGCTTGAAAATGAATTATAGAGTTATGATTATATATTTAAGATTTGCTAAGAAGTGTTGTTTTGAAAACTGAAATTCACATTATGTAAATCATTATGGTGATGTGTCCATAATATCTGGATTACGCTTTGTTTCACTCCTGCCCAATGGATGAGGCACTGGCTATTTCCTTAAGGATTACTACGGGGCTATAATTCTAAACATGATGGTCCTAGATCTGAAAAAACCAAAATATCAAACCATTTCTCTTTATGAGATGCAAATGTTATGTCAAATCCTTCAGTCATGTTTCTCTAAGATAAATATTATTATTCTTTGGTCTGCCAATACCAGGGTAATTACTATCTCATTGCGTGTGTGGGGACTGCAATCTATGAGAAGAAGTGTTCTTACCAGTCATAGAATGTTCTAATGAACAAACTCAAGAAAACCCTCCTTGGTATCACATAGCCAGAAGTGTAGGAGATGTTAGTCGTTGACTGAATCTCATTAGTTGGCCACTAAGACTTTGTGGCTCTTTATTATAGAGGTTAGCTACCTCTTAGAGAGTTTCAAAGTCTAGTTGGGCTATAATTTAAAACACCAACAACTCCAAGGTTGATCCAAGTTTTAGGGTAACAAAAAGGTAAAAAAAGAAGAGATATATGGAGCAAAACCAAAATTTACCTACCATTAGTGATATGAATTGACAAAACCTTTCAATACAAGAATTCTATCCTAGAGGTTTCACAACTTTGTCATAAAATCCACCTCAAACTTCACAAGAAATGGGGTACAAAGTAGAGGATGTTACCAATAATCACAATGAACTTACCATAAATGAATTACCTGAGATGCAACAAGATCGTAAAATTTACTTTGAACTATCAACACCATGATGAAATTGAATCTAACCCAATATGTGTTAGCATTGGCAAAAGAAGGAGCTAAACTCCCTTCCACATTTGAATTGAATACACTAAGATAACAACCTTTGGTAAAGTTTGCGTCCATCTCTCAAACATCTAGCACACAACTCTTAGTCCAAAATTTCATTCAATCCATCACACAACCATCCTCATCACATGTACCAAGCCAACCTTTAACTTCTCAGATAGATTCATCTAGTCTAGCAACTTAATAAGCAACTCAACTTGGTAACACTGAAAGTCTAGGGAACAAAAAAAATGTGGGTACTCAAAACATAAAAATCCCCCAAAACATCCCCATTCCTCAACACCCTCAACATCCAAACATGCCACTTACACACGCTCACACCACAAACATGGCACCAACATTTCATGCAAAATCATATTCTTCAATCACAACAAATAACAAAAATGTTCAAACTAATGTCCCTAGTGTCCAAGACCCCCAAGTCAGTCTCCAAGGAAAAATTAACACAAAATCTCAATTTCAATCATCACAACACCATCAAATTGATCCCTCAAATCAAATGGTTCCAAATCAAGTGCCTCAACATCAAGGAAATTCATTGACCTAGAATCAAGTTAATTCAGGTAATCCTCCAAATCAAGGTTTTCCACTAACATCACAATACTAAGTGGAATCATATCAAGTATCCCAACCTTTGGCTCAACATCAAGGAATTCATCAAACAATCCAAAATTAAATACATCCTCAAACTTATATTCCTCCATCACAATCCCAAATTTTACAAGGACTTATAGCACAACAAAATCAAGGAAAAATTTCACAAAATATTCAACATGTGCCAAATCAAAATTTGGTCTCACATCAATACAAAAATCAACTCAATCCTCCATCACAAGCCACTCACAACATGATTCCACAAAATTGAAACATTCCCATCAAGCCAATACATTCAATCAAACAAATATGACCCAAATCAAAATACCATTCCATCACCTCAAGGATAAAATGTTTTGGCTCATCAAAATTCTATTGCATATCAACAAGGACAATCCCAATTGCAATAAAAATAGGCCCAACAAGTCTTACAAGAACAAGCCCAATTGCAATCACAACAAGCACAAGTACAAGAACAACAAGCACAATTGCAAGAACAACAAGAACAAGCCCAGTTACAAGAGAAACAAGCCTTGCAAGTGGAAAAATCCCAATAATAGCTACAATCACAACAATAATATTCCTAACAACAATATGCAAATTTGCAACAAAATATCTTGAATCAAACTTCATAAGGAGCATAAAACACACCACCACCCTTATCACCATTAAATTTGTAATATCAAAATAATCCACCATACACACCATACACTACATTCAACACAAAAACACCCCCTTACCAAAATCTTGCATACAATTCATCTGCCATTCCTTAATACAACACGTATGCTCCACCACCAAAAAATCCTAGAGATGATACTTCTTCGCAAATAAAAATGCTCACGTAATAGATTCAAGATATTCAAGTTGTAAAAATGAAGAAATTATAATGTCACACAAGACTTATGTCCATATCCTTTTGATCTTAACATTGCAATGATACCATTCCTAGGCACCATGATTTGAAATCCCCAAATTTGACAAATATAAAGGGTGTGGAAATCTAGAAGATTAGATTAAAGAATTTTATGTGGCATGTATGGAAGTATCATATAATGACTCCAATTTGATTTGTCTTTTCCCACATAGTTTTGGAAGCCAAGTGATATAATGGTTCGTGCACCTACATACTAGAATCTGAAATTTTCAAGAAATAATAAATTAATTTGTAGAACACTTCTCCTACAACCTTGATATGGACATAATTTTGGAAGAAATTAATACCAAAAAATATAAAATGGGTGAATCATTTGCAAAAAAATTGCAATGATGGAGGCATAGAGCTAGTAGATGAAAAAGGCCAATTCTTGAGAAGTAATAGATAGAGATCATTATTGTCAATGTGGAGACAAATTTATCCTTCCAACTAAAAATACAATATGTCTCAACATACAAAGAACTCATTCCTAGGGGTATTAACATTGATAGAGCCCGCATCACACAAGGAGAAACACAATAATACAAATACAATCGTCCATCATCTAGTTCCAATGACAAACCTCGTATATGGGCCAAAAGTAAGAATATTACTAATGATGGCATAGTTGACATGAAAGTGGTGTTAAATGATCCAAAATAGATGAACACACAACATCCAAACCCGTAGCCACAAAACAACCAACAAAAAATCAACAATTCTAACCCTCAAATGGGACCACCACCTCGAAACAATTACCCTCAACGATGCAAATACACACCTTTGGGAGATCCTATTGAAGTGGTCATGCAAAAATTGGTACAATCTAATCTCATCACGCTCCTTGATTACAAAAACTACGAAGAACCCCAAGTCAAACCACCATGGTAGAGAGAGGAGGATCTTTGTGATTTTTACAAAATTTAGGAACACAAAACATCAAATTGCATGAAATTGAAAAATGGCATTCAAGATCTTTTTGACAATAGAGACATAACTATGGATCAGCAATTAGGAAATCAAGAACTTAAAATATACAAGAATCTAATGTTGAACCATAGAAAGGTAAATGATGATGGCAAAGGGAAGGATTCCCACAACATAGCTCATGTTTACAATAATGTGGTAGGAAGTTTTGATCATTTTATATCCTTCATTACAATCAAAGGACCTAGTGCAAAATGCAGAGTCACCAAACATAGAGGAAATGTCACCATTTAGGGAGCACCATCATAACCTAGGGAACCACCTTTGAAGTCAAATCCTAATGATTATGGGTATGTGTAGGATCATGATGGGCCAAAAAGTGGCGATATGTAAGTGATATGATGGCCCATGTGGCTGACAGCTTTTTTTTAACCCAAAATTGATGAAACAAAAATGGTTTTTAAAGGATATTCTTAGCTTTCCACCAATATAAATTTTGCCTTACTTTGAATTTAATAAAATTATTATTCATTTTCTAGTTGAATTACAACTAAAGTCCTGATTGATAGGTCGATTGAAAAAAATCTATAGCTTTCAGAGGGTATCACATTTTTTGAATCTGAAACATGTGTCACATTCTATTCTTCACATACTATAGAATTAAAAAAAAATTGAATTTCATGAAGTTTTGACCAAGTTAAGGTGGTCAAACATATGAGTTTTTATATTTTAAAAAAATTGTAATAAAGAAAACATAATTAATTACTTACTTGGAAACAAATTACAAAAAAATATGCATCACATCGGGACATGAATCTTCTACTTATATCTAAAATCTTATAAAAAAATATTATCATTTTATTGTGGTTAGGGTGGTCAGACAGACACCTACTTCTTATTTTTCCCTGAAATTTAAGTACTACTGCATTGAAATTTCAAGTTTTCACCAAATAGATTTTTTTAAAATAAAAATAAACCTAGTAGTTTAGAAACTAAATTTAATTTGCAACAGATTCTATTCTTACATATTTTTGAAATAATATAGTTAACTTATTTCAAATTTTTATGTCAAGTTGCCTAACTCTAATTTTTCTAAATTTTATTGCCACTTAAGGGCCTGCTTTTTCCATGATGATCTTGCACATGCCCTTATAGTCTCTTTGATCAATTGAAGAAGACCCCACCCAAATGTATATCCTAGAGTTACTGAAAATATCTCCTACACATAGGGACATCCTAGAAAAGGCCTTGTCTTTGTCATCCATAATTGATAATCTTAATACCAAATAATTTCAAGCTATGGTCAGACACATCACCAACTCTCACCTTCTCACATTTTATGAGAAATACCTTCCCATGCAACCATCACATAATTGAGCATTACATCTTGAGGTCCTCATCCATACAAAAAAATTCAAAAGATTCTTGGTGGATGGAGGAGTTGGTCTTAATATTTATACCCTTCAAATGATCAAGAACTTGGGATATTTCAAAGATGTTATTGAAAATAAAAAAGGTGTTACAATTAGAGAATATGATGATCAAGAATGGAGTTCTTAAGGCATAATAAAAATCCCCATCAAAGTAGGACCCACAATTTTAGAAATTACTTTCCAAGTAATTGGCCTTAACCTTCCATATAATATCCTTCTCGATCATCCTTTGATCCATGCCATGCAAGTCATAGATTCAACCTACCATCAATGTGTCAAGTTTCCCTACGAAGATAGAGAAATCATAATCCATCATGATCATGAACCCTTATACTATTGTAATAACCTAGAAGAAAAGTACTATAGGATCCTATAAGTGCCTAAGAACGATGAAGTTCTAACACCCTGCTCATTCACTAACACATCTTCTCTAGCTTCCACTTTTAAATCAAAGACCCCCATCTTGTAAAACATCCCTGATATCAAAGCAATATTTAAAGACAATGGTTGTGGAGACTATAACTTGAAAAAATACTTTTTCAATTAGAGAATATCCTATTTCTCCTAGATCTCATGGGAAGTGTTAACCTATTGAAAGGGTATAAAAAACAATCAAGATAGAATTATCGCTTTCACAAAGTGGGGATATTTGAATGAAGAAATTGTTGATGAGGATAATGTATCAAAATTGCTATATCAAGATAATAGACCAAAGCCCATTCTTCTAATGGAAGATACCAATAAAGGATTGCAGCTAATGAATGGTTGGGGATACACATAAAATGAAAATATTGGTCAAACCAATAATGGTTTGCTATAACCTCTTTCTCTCGAGAAAATACTTAAGAATCTTGATCTTGGATGTACCATGAGTAAACTAACCATTCCTCGAAAGGGTGCTTCTATTAAGTGAGTCAAACCTTCTTCTTGGTTACCTACATCACATAATGAAACCATTGATGAATTTCCCCTTGATATCATATAAATATTTGAGGATACTTTCATATTCATGATAACCACTACATCCTTTTCTTACAATAGCTAGATCACTGAATTAAAACTAGTATACCCTCAACTTATAAACTAGGACCAAGGAGGTTCACCTATTTTAGATCCATTCAAAAGTGATGAAGATATCCTCAAGTTCATGGGGCTTTGTGACAACATACCATATGGGAATCACAAAGAAGGTCTTAACATTGAACAAGATACACAAGAAAATTGTGTGGAAATCATTGAGTCCCTTAGTCACAAATGGAAAATATGAGAATCATGTCTCAATCTTGAAGTGAAAACCACACTGTGGTACTTTTTGATCATAAAATAGTAAAAGTAAAGGATGCATATAATGGTGAAAACCTCTTTGAGCTGCCCAAGGATGAGGGATTCAATCTTCCCCTTAGTGCAATACATCACGAATAATCAGTGGTGCTTGCTGAGAAATCCAATCGAGTCAATGTAGGGATAGAGGAGGCACCACAAATAACTTTCTAAGAAGAATCACTCCTTGATGAAGAGTAGAAGAACTTAGTATTACTCCTAAAAGAGTGAAATATAAAATTTTCGTGGTCTTATGTAGACATGTTGAGCCTTGATCCTAAAGTAGTTCACCATATTGTAGTTTATCATCATATTAAACCTACAAAGCAAGAGCAAAGGAAGATGCATGTGTAGATTGCATTATTATTCAAATTGGAATTATAGAAGCTTCTTGATGTAGGATATATCAAAATAATAGATTATCTTGAGTGGGTTTCAAACCTAATACTAGTCTCAAAACCCATTACATTCATCATAATATGTATTGACTTTAGAGATTTGAACAAAGCATGTCCCAAAGATGACTTTCCTCTTCCTAATATTGACATCATTATGGATCTGACTGCTAGGCATGCAATGCTTTAACACATGGATGGGTTCTTAGGGTACAATCAGATCATGATAGCTATGGAGCAAAAAAATTCCTTCAATGTTTTCAACCCTTATAAGTCTTCTTTTAGCCCCTACTTCTTTTTCTACATTTTGATGGCACTATGCCCCGAATGATTATGGTTACTCTTGCATAAAAGTGTGCAATATGTCATGAGGTGGTTGCATGGATTTTCTTTATATCATCTTCCTTTCAGTCCCAAACTGAGACACATGTTTTCCTGGTGATGATTTTCCCCAAAGAAACTCTCACAAATTCAAAGATCACCCACTAGCATGCCATGTCATCCATTTCATCATGTGGGTTATTTCTTACATGGATGTATCTATTTTTGCAGAGTTTTTCAAATTGCACATTAGAGTTCTTAATTTCACGGTTTGACTTTTTGAGTGCATCATCATTCCTTGTAATGTATTAGATCATTTTTTTCTAGGCTGTGCTAGGATCTGATCATCCTTTAACAACGTATCTTCATGAAATTTCTACAATATCTAGAGCCATTAATACAACAACTCAATCTTTATTAGCAAAGATTGTTATGATCTAATCAAAGCCTAGATCGGATTGTGGTCTATCAAGCATGAAAACCTGGAAGTTGTTCATCTCTACTATTTAAAGTGATGGATCCTCCTTCTAGCTATTTAATAGGGTTTAAAATAGGGAAATCATCATCAATTAGAAAAGATAAAAAAATAAGGAATCATATATTTAGAATAGGAGATATATTTTTAGGGATAGGAGGATTTTTAAAAAACACTGTATATGCTCTATGGCGTGTTTAATTTTTAGGGACTATTAATTTGATTGGCATCTAATCTTTGTTTTTCAGTTGATTTATTGAAAAGAACAAATATTATTAAGAATAAATCTTTGAGACTGTGTGTTTTATGGCCTTTATCACTAATTTATTTTCTTTATATTGTTTATGTTGAATTCTCTATGTCAGGTCCTATGGAGATAGTTTTGGTAATTATTTTATATGAAATTATATTCTATGATTGATGTTATCTTTTAGAAATTGGATCATGTTCATTGTACTCTTTCATTTTATGTGAAGGTTATGTTTTATTTCAAATTATGTTGTAAGAGAAAAATAGTTCTATAAAGATCCAAAAGTTCAGGTGCTAATTTTACAATTTCTTATTTTTGTTAGACCTTAATGGATGCTTCCCATGGGGATATTTGAAAGACTACTATGTGCTTCTTTAGCGTTAATCATTCATTATCTTCCCACTAATGAAGATTCTGTGGTATTTTGTGTCCATTTCATTAGGAGTAAGGAATTGTTAAACTTTGAGATGTGGTAAAAGCTTTGGCACATCACCATCATTTTGTTTTCCCTACATTTCTCTTTCCCCCTTTTCCCAAAACACAAAGAAGATCTAGCTTCTATCACAATCCCAAAGGTTATTCAGCAAGGCACAATTTGGTCCCCCACTCATAAATTTCCCATAAGTTTGTTCAGAGAGATGTAAGCTTTTATGATCAAAAGTCATTTTTTTGGAATGCCCAGTGGGATGCAAGTTTTTTAAAAATGTTTGATTACAGATTTTTTGGAAACATTTTATACATTAGACTAACTAGAGAGGTTGGTAATCTCATGCCTATATTTTAAAATAGAGCATCTTCTACAAGAAGTTTCTAGTACTCCCAACTACCTATTCCATCCCCTAGGAAAAGATGAGTTATAGGTTCTATATCACTTGTCAAGAGCAATAGAGTGATAATTTTTAGCCCACAATCTAGAGCTTTATCCACTCCCCTAGGAGGACAAAACTTCCAAATCAGAATACCCATCTACCTCGTCCACAAGATTCTATTTTAATGGCTCACATAGGTTCTCCCGCTCCTAGAAATTTTGTAACTTGGGATAGTGGCAGCCCACTACATCCACCTATGCCCTCAGATGTGTGGCTCACCATACCTACCAATTCTCTCAAAGTAATTCCAAAGGTTTACAAGGTGGTATTTTAAAACCCCTTCAAAACACCTCCAAGAAATAGTGAAGGTTTACAGAGTCCATAACATCATGGAGGAAAATGTGGCCCTCATATTATTGGTTGCATATTTTAAAGAGAAGGCTTAGGAATGGTATAGATCCATGATTTCGGGTTCCATCCACTCTTGGGATCAACTCAAAGAAAAACTATTTGAGAACTCATCAGAGAAACAAGATCACTCCTCCTTGCTACAACAATTGATCACTATCAAGAGATCCCTACAAGAGGCCATGATCAACTTCAACACCAGGTTTCACAAAACCTGGTAGAGGATTCTTGTGACATCTAGGCCTTCGAAAGTATGGAATTCATGTTTTATCTAAAAGCTTTCAATTCATAAATCATAGTCTTGGTACAGTCAATGGGAGGAGATACCTTGCTTGATGCATATGATCTGGTCATGTGCATAGAGAATAATATAATTGATGCAAGGAAACTTCCACCATGGTTGTTTATTCCCATGTTTGTAGAGATATTTGGTGGACCCTGGGAGGAAGAAACTCCCAATACCTCTACCCCACTCCCTAGCACATTGGTTGCACTGCATCCATCCATGTATGTGTACCTAGGTGCACAACCTAGCACATGAGGCTCCTCTTCATGAGCAACAGATGCCAATGATTTTAAGAGCCTCATGTAGTCCTTTTCAAATGAGCTAGTCCTTATCTGACATTAGCAGGTGACACCTCTGAAGCCTCCCATGCAAACTTATCAAGGAGGAAGGTCACCTTACTAGTAGAACACATACTAGGGAGGTCCTAAAGGAGGTAATCAACAATAGGCATCTATGAACTAGATATTCCCGATCACCATGTCGCTTCAAACTATCAAGAATAGTCCAAACAAAAATTTGGTCCTAGGTCAAAATAGCCTAGTGGAAGATGAGAATTTTTCATGCTTCCCATACATAATGATAGCCATATTCTCCCAAAAAAATTTAGGGGAAATCTTCAATAGAAGATGGTGGAACAAAGAAGCTAGGGTGTGTTTTCAAACATAGAATATTATTAGTCACCTTGAATGGATAATTACTAGTTAAGAGTGTAGACACAAGAGATGTACTTAGAATAAGAATAGATATCTCACTAGTCCAAGAAATTTTTTCTTCGATGGAGGAGGAAGATGCAATATTTGCAAATGATGGTTTGATGACTAGTGCTCTATAGGTATAGTTAGATTAAAATGCATGATCCAAGAGAAGACTCATCAAAGAGTACATGCAACAAACTCCACAATAATAAAAACCAGAATGACCATAGACACAAGTATAGTTGGCTTCATAAATATGTCCCACTCAGCAATCATAGGCTCCACCATTTCCCCAAAAGGATATGGACAACACCTTGAGCCCATCTACATCAAACTGATCTTTTCCTAAGGAAAAAGAAATACCACCATTTAAACCTAAGGTCTCACCAATCAAAACAATTAATGTGGTAGAACAATTAAATAAGGCACCCACTAATATGTCACTATGGGATGTTACATCAATATTGGAGTAGAAGATCCTACTCCAAGAGGCATTAAAAAAGGAAGAACAGTTTTCATGGGTGGATATAGTCCCACAGCATAATCAAGATAGAGGAAAAGGACCTATGTTGGACCCCCAACCCTTGGAAGCTACAACATATATGAGTGTCATGCACAATATAAATATAAATGTGGTAAGAAAACCAAAGCCCTCAAACCCCTTCTTTTTAATGCTTATTGGGGGAGATAATATTTTACACAATAATATGATTGTCTCAGAAGCTAGTAGTATGGTCATTCCCAAACAAGTGGTCAATTCCTTGAATCTTAAGTATGAGCCTCTCAAGACAGGGATCATGCAATTAGACAAGAAGAAATTCTTGACTTTCAGCCACATCAAGGATCTTTCTTTGACCTTATTCTCATGTCTGAGCCAAATGGGCACATAAGAAGTGGTCGTAATCAACATTCCCCTTATTTTGGGAATGTGTCTTTAAAGAGACTTCATGGAAAATATTGGAAAATATATAGCACTTGATCGATCTCATTTCATACTATGAACAAAGCACAGGGAAAAGATGAAGATAATGTCTGAGTTTTTGAATCCTAAACATATAGTAGAAGATGTAGTATTGATATTTGAAAAAACACATACCTCCTCAATAAAGGAGATGTAATGCATTGAGATGTTGGAAGACAAGGAAGACACAAGCAATCAGACCCCCAAGGTAGAGGTCCTAATTGATTAGTTCATCAATTATAACCCATTCAATAATTTCAATGCTACTAGGTTGGGCACCTATATGATTTTTGATGAGGACCAATTCCTCCCCAAACTATTGAAGGAATAGGAGAAACCTAGTGAACTAGGCAACAATAATTTGTGGACATTACATTTCAATGGTTCCAAAGTTGGTGTATACCTAGTATCTCCAACCAATTCAAAGACCCTAAAGGCTTTCCACTTCCAATTTTTATGTTCAAATAATGATGTAGAATATGAGGCATTGGTTCATGGTTTGACTCTCACAGAATGAATGGGTGTAAAGAGAATATAGGTGTTCAAGGATTAAAAGCTAGTTTTGAGCTAGGTACATAGACAAGCAACCACCAAAAATGTGAGGATGAGATCTTACCGGCATAGAATATGGGACCTGATTTAAGGTTTTAAGGCTTTTAACATATAGGTTATCCCATGGACTCAAAATTCCATAGCAGTTCAAATGGCTTTGATCGACTCACAATTTGAGCCAACCCCCAAATCAATTAGAAATCAACATGCAGTGTATACCATTGTCTAACAATCTATACCTAATAGTGAAAAAATTGGGAGGTCTTAGAAGATAACACTCAAATTGCCACATTCCTAAAAACTTTGGGAAAATCTTCTGATCGTTCATAGTCTAAAGTCAAAAAGGTTACCGAAGAACAAGTAATTCAATTAAAACAAAATAAGCTACCATGAGGCTTGATTTCTCTTGAGAATCTCTTCGACTGCGAGGATGCAAGAAATTGTAAGAAATGATTCACCACTAATGAAGGGGACTATGAAGACCTTGATTTTGAGGTAGGTAGAAAGATAAAACTCAAAATAAATTTCATGCAGGTAGACAATGAAAGGTTGAAAGGCTTATGTGATAAATACAATAGATTCATGGCCTCAATCTACAATGAGCTAGGATGAGTCATGGGTGGGTGATCATACGTGATTTATGTAGACTAGCCAATATCCAACTGATATCACACCTCACAAAAAAAGATACTACAAGTTGCAAGGCACTGGGTATGTACTGGTAGAGGAGATTTTATTTAAAAGAAACTACAATGGAGTCCTTCTCCACTACATAGACAAGCCACAAGCTGATAGGATTCTAAAAATAATATAGAGTAGCCCCAAATGTGGAAACTTCTTTTCCAAAACCACCACCTTGAAAATAATGTGGGCATGCTATTACTAGCCTAGGTTGTTCTTTGAAGCCCATCATCTAGTGAAAAAATTTACTTAGTGTCAATATTTCATTGGCAAGCAGAAGAAATTTGTCATGCCATTGAGCCCAATCATAACTGAGGAACCCTTTGCACAATGGGGTTTCAATTTTATTAGAATGATAAATCTCATCTCAAGCATAGGGAACAAATGGATACTCATGGAGATTGAATATTTCATGAGATGGATGGAGGTCATTCCCCTAAATAATGTTATAGAAGTGGAGATTGTCAATTTTCTAAAGGAATTGGTAGTGAAGTTTGTTTCACCCAAAACCATCATTTTAGATAATGCACGAGCCTTAATAGGTTCTAGGATATCAAAATTCTCTCTTAAACATGGGGTCTACCCTAAGACCTCATCCAATTATTATCCACAAGAGAATGGGTTAGCAAAGTCAAAAAAAAAATACCTAATTAGGTTGATAAAGCATATCAAGTCAAAACACCAAAAGGAATGGCATAAGCATCTACGAGAGGCCTTATGGGTAGATCGAATCACACCTAAGAAAGATTCTGAAAAACTATTAGAAGCTTTGCAACATGAACATGAATTATGGATGGTTTTGCTAGTTGTTCCTATGTTGTCATTGATGCCAACATGGTAATAATTGTATGGTGATAATAGTATGAGAAGTTTACCTGGTCTACCAGAAGTTTTTCTCTTCTGGTAATAATCCTTTGTTGTAGATCAATATGTTGGTATTTGAGTCTAGATTTCATTGCAAGATCTGATATGACTCTAGTCTCCTAACCATGTTTTATTAGCCCATTCAGACAATTATATCTTAGATCTTAAGACATCTTTTTGCTATGTACATAAAATTATCTCTAATAGAGTTCAATTTTGTATTCTACTATTGTTTTATGTGAAGGTATACTATGTGGGAGAATCTGTATTCTACTAACATGAACATTCATATACTATGGTTGTGTTGATGGTCTCCTTACTAGTAGTATGATGGGATAACATGCTCTCAGATCCGGAAGGTGTTTGCTTTGAGAATTACTTACTGGTTTGGAGAATTGTGCTTTAGTCTTGACTGACTCAGCAAATAAAATATATTATGAAGACTAATAGATGACAACATACAATCCACTACATGGATGAAATGATTAAATATTATATGGTTCTGACCTAATTGATGAATAAGATATACTTGTAAATATACAAGATAGTATCAAGCAAAAAGTGTGTGCAAGTTTGTGAGAAGTGAAGAAGGAAAAAGGTGAAGATATGGAATGTGGAACTTTGTATTATGAGCTTTATTGGAACTTAACCCTGGACATAAAAGGTGTATTCCATTAGTTCATCATATTGGCAGTGAGTCACCATTATTGTATCTTGGAAATTATCCATATTTTGTACTCACATTGTGAGCCTTTTAAGGAAAGTGAGTCCTAGAAGTGAGCCCCATAATATTTTGTATTTGGATATAATATATTGTGAGTTAACCCTCAATGTGGTTTTTCCCTCATTTGGTTTTCCATGTAAAAGTCTTGGTGTTCATGTACATGATTTTTTTTGTTTCTATCCTAGTGTTCATGTGCATGATTTTTTTTTGTTTCTTTGTTCTCTCTTGTTGACTTAGTCATTATTGTGATAATGGTTAAGTGGATTTTATTATTGGTTTGTGGAATTCTAATTCACCCCCCTCTCAGTATTTTGGATGTTTAGCAATTGGTATGAGAGCTTGGTTCCTTAGAAGAAGCCTATCTCTTGAGGAAGGTCCCAAAATTGGAACATGTGAAATGTTTTCCTCCAAAAATTTCCCTTGCTGAATTTTTCGAAGAAATGGAAGCCTTGAAGGACAAGTTGATAAAAGAAAATGAGCATAATGAAAAGCTACAAAGCATGATTTTGGTTGCATGCAATTTGTTGACTGAATGACAAGAAATTATCACTAGCCTGTTGGAAAAATTGGATGAAAAGAGAATAATTGAAGAATGTTAGGAAATTGAAATTCAGAAGAAGACTGATGAATGTGCAAGACTAGAATTAGAAGAAAAAATCCTGAGATCTAATTTGGAAAGGGCAAGGTTTTTTGAAGACAAATTTAAGATAATCTCAGCGATGCTTGAAAATTTAATTACCTCTCAAAGAACAGAAATGGATAAGAGTGGTTTAGGTTTTGAAAAAGTTCAGAGTTATAACATGAAGCAATTCAATGGTAAGAAGATGTGGTACAAAGGTAGACAAGTCAAGGAGCAAAGAAGTGATTCTGGAAAAACTCCTATCAAATGACATTATGCAAAGAGGTATTTATACTTCAATGGTGTTTATCATTTCTATAAAGAGATTTGGTCATAAGGAAAAGGGATAAAAAATTAATGTGAATGATTCTAAAGACAAATATAATGGATATAAAGATAGTCCATTGGAGGAAAAGAAAAAGGGAAAGGAGAATGTTATTTTTTATAAATGCAAAAAATCAGAACATCGTGATAGTAATAGTGGAAGAAAGAAGAGCATATATCTGGTGAAGAATAATGATCGAACCTTTGATCTTAAAATGGAAAGAAAAGATATGGGAAGAATTTGGAGAAAGGAATTATTGGTCTTATCTGTGTCGGTGTCTGGTATATATACTCCCGTAAATCTCTAACTAACAGTAGCAGCTATGGGGGAGCAATCATCAAAAAATATAACAAACCCTCATATTGGTACTTGTTTAATATCATGACAAAATTATATTTAATGTGGTAACAATATTAAGGAATTTTATCAGTCACATGTGTGAAAAATGAGGTCTATAGAATTTGAAAGGATGAAGGCGTACACAATTTTTGAGGCAATCTACCTACAAGTTGTAATATTTATTGCAAAATCATTTGGAATGAAAGGAATAAGTTCAGATAAAATTAAAGTTCTATGTATTTTTGCAAAAACATGCAAATGAAGTTTAGAAGGGATTTTAGAATTTTAGAATTTGAAGAATGTATTAAATGAATTCGAAGTGAGCTCTAAAGATAGGATATCTATACATTTCTTGTTGAAATTTTTGTAAGGAAAGAAAAGGTGTGGAAAAGCCTTCCTAATGCTAATTCTAAGAGCAGAGTGCAGATAACAAGTTCAATTTCCAATTATAGTTCTTTTAAAATTGTACATTCACAAAAATAGAGTAAGCAAACCATAAACAAACACATAGACTTGAACATCAGATTTATATGGGAAAACCCCTTGGGGAAAAAACCCACCACACCAAATAAATGCCTCTTGTATTATAGTAAAAGAACAATTACATGCTAGTTCAGACTAACTCTCTATTAAGTCTCTATTAAGGCTACATACAAATCACCCGATCAACAAGTTCTCAACAGATTACAATAAACTCCACAATCTAAAAAATTCTCTAAGCATTTAATCACTAACATCATCCCACATACAAAGACTACCAATCACCCCATAATCATCTCCCTCTATCGACCAAATATTCACAACAGATTATGTTCATCATCCAAAAATGGTTTTATTCAGTTTCCTCTATAGAGCAATTGTTGATCTTACTAGTCATTGAACAGTCACCACCAACTCAACACAAACCTCCAATGACCATCGTACAACTCAACATTCAAACAAGGTCCACCTTCAAGTCCATTGGCATGACCAATACCATCGATGATCAATTGGAATGTAACAACTATATCCCAAGTTTCCCCGATGTCCCAAAAGAACATCAAGACCACACGCATCGCCAAGAGTCCCAATGACATCAAAAAATCAGCCTTATCAGCAAAACAACATGCATCAGATGAAGTTTAAAATGTCTCATCGAAGTCCCAAGTCATCCTAATTTCCTTAAGTTCAAATACATTCTGAAACAACTCATTGGAAAGAGTCACACCAACATTCAATAGGAACAGATCCATCGGTAAGATCACCAGTGTCGGTACAAAATTCTCAAGTCTAACCGAAGACCAATTTTACCTTGATGCCTCATACAACACCACCTTCACTTAGATCAGAAAGAGTCTTCCCAATAGAACTTCTTGGCCAGACTCCTAGGATCGATATGAGTTAGAAAACTCACATCGACAGTTCAGTTCATAATGACGGCTTCCGTCGGCAAGACTGACTACTAGTCTCACCGATCGGACCACTTCAAGCCTTTAGAATTAAATTTCTTGTCAGCAAGACATCAAAAGTGTCTCACCAATTTTTCTCTTTTAGGAGGTTCAGGTCAGTAAGATTGAGGCACATGTCTCCAACAATCTCCCACTTGACAAAGATCTTCTAACACCTCTAGAGCATTCAAAAAATAATTAGATTCATGGGCTCCAAGGCCCATCGAACTAGCACACCTCCTGTACTTGTTTGTACTCATTGGTTTCATCAATGCATTTGCAACATTTTCTAGAGTATCCAGTTTTTCTAAACATACCTTTCCATCCTCCACCATATCACGTACAGAGTGATACTACACATCAATATGTTTCATCCTGGCATGTAAATTTGGATTTTTCACCAAATAAATAACACTCTGACTGTCACAACAAATTGTAATTTTCCCTGTACTATACCCAATATCATAACACAAATTCCTAAGCCTAACAACTTCTTTGCAGGCATGTGTGGCTACCATGTACTCTACTTCAGTAGTGGATAAAGTGACTATAGCCTATTGCTTGCTCATCCAACTAACTCCACCACCATTTAACATGAAAATATAAACACTAGTGGAAATTTTGTTGCCAATGTCAGTTGCCCAATTAGAATCCACATAACCATGAATGTTGAGTGATCTCTATGATCTAATCAAGTTACCATGATAGGATAGAGTGTATTGTGATGTACCTTTTAAATATCTAAATACTCTTTTCACAACATCCCAATGTGGCCTTCTTGGATTCAACATAAACTAGCTAAGTACTCCCACTACTTGGGAAATTTCTCGCCTTGTATAGACCATTGCATATATTAAAATTCCAATTGCACTTGCATAAGGCACTTTGGTCATGTCCTCCATCTCACTAGGAGATTTAGATAGTTTTCAATAGATAGCTTTGTTCCCTACAAAACTAGAACAACTAGCTGCATGCAATCATTCATACCAAATCTCTCCAGAATAGTGTTAATATACTTACTCTGGATGAGCCAAAGCTTTCTACTTTTTCTTCCCTAACTATTTCCATCCCTAGAATATACCTTGCTACACCAAGATCCTTCATTTTGAACTTCGCAAACAACTAAGATTTTAGATAAAAAATCATAAACTTACTATTCCCTATGAACAACATATCATCAACATAGAGGGGAATAATAAGAACACGGTCATTTTTAGTTTTGAAGTACAAAAAATGATCTGATGTCGATCTTACAAATCCCAATTAAAAAACAAATATTTCAAATTTCTAGTACCACATTCTAGGCAACTATTTCAAACCATACAAAGATTTCTTTAACTTGCAAACTAGATTTTTTTTACCTTTTCCCACAAAGTGCTTAGGTTGGGACATAAAAATTTCTTCTTCAAGATCACCATGAAGAAAAGTTGTCATCACATGCATGTACTCAATCTCCATGTCATATGTCACTACAAGTGACAAAATAAATCTGATAGATGTCATCTTAGCTACAGGAGAAAATGCTTCTCCATAATCAATTCCCTCTACCTGGGAATATCCCGTTGCAACCAACCTCGCTTTATATTTTTCAACATTGCCATCCAGACTGATTTTCTATTTAAACACCCATTTACAACGAACAAATTTACCACCTTCAGGAAAGGGAACCAAACTCCAAGTTTCATTCTTCTTTAATGATGCCATTTATTCATTCATTGCTTCCAACCAAGAGTTTGAATCAAGAATTCCAATTGCCTCTTTTATAGTCCTAGGCTCATCAATAGTAGTAATTAAAGCATAGGAACATGCAGAATATAATATAGAGAACCCATAACTATCAAGTTTCTTATTCTCATGTGTAGACCTCCTCACAGGCTGGGGCTGAGGTTGTGGTTCTTCTTCAGAACTCTTAGAGCACCTAAACTCTCCTCAAATTTAGGTACACTGTCAATTTTTGGTTCCTCTTTTTCTAGTGTTAGAGGAATTCCGAAAACATCATTTTTCTCCTCGACTTCTTTCATCCCTAACTGTAGATCCACTGAAGAAGGTTTCAGGTCACGAAAAATAGCACTTCTTCTATACACAACCTTTTTAGTCACGGGATTCCAAAGCTTGTATCCTAGAACAATGAACATTTACTAGACCAAAAACATTAGAGTGAATATAAAACTGAACACCAGAAGATTTTTGAGGACTATTGGAGCCTAAAATTTATGCAAAATTTAGCAAGATTTAAGGTTCATGAAATGTAAAAAATTAATTTTAGCTCTTAGAAGTACAACTAAAAAATCTACTCAAATGGCCTACTTTGAAAAATCACATCAAGCTGATTCAATTTCATGCAAAATCACTTTATAGACATATTCATCTACCATATATGAATGTCTCTACCAAATTTTAGCTTCCTACGATTGAATTCGACATAGTTTCAGAAGGCCGAGTTGAAGGGTTCTGCAAAGGTTTGTTGTTTGCACAGTAAAATTTGTTAAAGTGATCAACTTTGGAGGATAATATTAAGCAACTAGAAGATTTTCAAGATTATGCCCATCTCAATATGCATCAATCAATTGGTGCTTTAGATTATCCCCATCTCAATGTGTATCCATGTTAATTTTTAGAGCTTTGGGACATCATTTGATATTTTTCCAAAATCAAAACCAGATGGGTTTTACCGAGTTTGAAGACTTCATTTCCAGAATAGATACAAAAAGGTCAACTTTGACACCTGATATTTGGTGAAGAAAATAAAATGATGAAAAATAATTGTGCACACCCATTCATTTCACCTAAATGAACTAATCTCAAAAGTTACAGCTTCATAGGAAGAGATTTAATATTTTTTTAAAAGGGAAAGTTAGTGAGTTTTTAGTTGAGTTTGACAATGGTAGTTTTCAAAAGATGTTGAGTGGACCATTTTGAGCATTAGCAGTTTTCAATCTTGATCACTTCATGCAAATCCATTATGTATCCATACTCTCCTATCATAACTCAACATTTTGGTGTATTTTCATGGCTCCATAAACAGTTTTGATCAGTTTTCCAAGGTGATTTTGGAGACAACTTAATCTATTTTTGTCGCGATGCAAAATATTAGGAAATAAATTTTGATGAATGCCCACTTGAGTTTAAAGAATATTTTGGGTTTTGATGGAATAATTATGAAAATTGAAGTATCATGAGACTCAATTATTTGGGGATGTGCCAAGGGAAATGAGGATTGAGGAACCTATCATATACATATATATATTAGGATGTAAAAACTATTTAAATTGATTTTGACATATGACTTAGCTCTTGCCGCATTGCTTGAAGATAATCTATACAATTTCAGAGAATTGTTGGCTTGTCTAGTAGTTAAAATTATTCTAGAAACAAGTATACCAAGAGTCATGTTGCAAGAAGTGGTCATAAAAAAATAAGTCTCACAGAAGATATAGTATCCATCAAAGCACAATTGAAAGTGAGCATCTTTATACATTGAAAGTATCTTTATCCATCAAATCACCATTGATATATGAATCTTTTTTCAAGCTGATTATCAGGGTGCCCATTGATGATCTTATGGATCTTTTCACACAAATTGTGACATTTCATGCTAAGTACATAACCAAAGGTAGTACCACTAGGTTTATAGAATACATACAAAATAGATTCGTAAAAGGCTTTGGAAGTTTCAAAATTCCAATAGTGCAAAAGGGAAAACAAAAAGAAAACAACACCCTATGCTAGTATCCTCCATGAGAATTATGTCATATTTGGACAAAGTAGTGTGTACTCTAAGAATAAAATAGGACAAAATCTAGAGGGTGTTATAAAAAATTCACTAGATCTGGAAAATACACTAAATGATGAATCATTAGCTCCCAATACCTCAGATATAACACTACAAGATAGTGATTCAAAAGAAATTTAATAAGGGAAATGCTTCTTATGTTCATTTTTGTCAAGGGGGTGACTCATTAATAACATAGATAGCCTCAAATGGTGAAGTTTTGTGCCAACATAGATCAAGAAAATGATAGCACTACCTCTTTGCACTGTCCTCTTCATAGTAAAGGCATTATACAAATGAGTCCTGAGAGATGACTATGAAAGTAATGGATGGACCCAATGATTCACAGGGCTGTAAAGAACTCTTTGGTGATGTTGCACATATTATGGATAGTGGGATGGTGAGCTAATTAGAAGAGTTGTCTTATAACCATAAAGATAATCCTTATTATGTTGCAAAACAAAGGCTTCTAAAGGGAAAGATTCCAATGACATATAGTGACAAGTTATAGAATTTATTTTCAAGAATACATCATAGGAAAATTTCTATCTTGACAATTCATTTGTTGATCCTTATACTGTTACTAATGATTCTTTTGTCAATAGGTCAGACTCAAACATATAATTATAATCATCCTCCAAAGAGGAGACTATTGTTTCTGGTACAAGCATAATTCAATAGTATTCTTCAAAAATTTGCTAAGTTTTATAAATCTTTGGCATTAGATTGAGGGATAAATATCATATAGATCTTTGAGTAATGGAGAAATTAAATGACTTAATGACATTGTGGAAGTATTGATGTAATGAACCTTCTGAGGAGGGCCACAATTATGCCTCTTTTTGCTCCAAATCAACTCACAAATAAAAATGAGTAGCAAGAAGTCAGTTTTTTGCTAGATAAAGATACTACTAGAACTTAAGGAAATGTGTGCATAATGTGTGAACGCCATGCCATGGAGGAATGTGAAAGGAATCAATATGCAAAAGACAATACTTCAAATTCTCAGTAACTAGATAAGGGCCAAGAGGATACAATCAGTAAAAATGAGATCGATCGAATGAAATTGAAGTATATTCATCCAAGAGTTATTGAAAGGGCTCAAGAGAAGGAATACAAAATCAAATGGAGAAATGACTATTTTGGAGCATTTTTGAAAACCAATACTAGAGGAAAATCAAGTTCAGATGATTGATTTTGGAACTCACAAGAGGTATTGAGCACACTCCTTAGAGCGAAATTATTCTCAGGGAATCTTGTGTTTTATTTGCTAAGCGATTCAAATACCTCATGAGCTTCCTCTAGCTAATGACTTTAGGCCATTATATCTCTCAAAATATAATAACTACATATGATGTTTGAGTGTGATGGAATTCACTAGAAGACACTATGAATCAAATTGTAGAAGCTTTTTCAAGAAGAGAAAATACTCCTAAAGTTCCTACATCAACACAAGGGAACCCTAAAATCAGCATGGGAAAGAAATATTCATAAGCGAGACATGAAAAATCAGAGTAAGCACCTTAGCTCTCCTGGACAGAGTTGGTCATGTTGATGGAGACATATCAGGGAGACAAGCTACTATCAAAAGAAAAAATATAAGTCTCTTCATGGATCTTGTCATAGCAAAAATTTGAAGGTGGAAATAAATATTAAAATGAATGATACTCATACAATATGGGTAAAAATTAAGACGAGATTTAAATATGAAAATGCGGGAGTAATAAAGTGAAGACTTATTGAATAAAGGTGAAGGTGGAGACATAGAGTATCTTCTTCATAAAGTAAAATATTTTCACTGAAATATGAATTTTTTTAACCAAGGGGGTTCGAAGTGAGTGATTTCTATTGATGGAATATTTTATTAAATATGGTACAGGTAAAAGAAATGTGAAAATCTAACAAATGGTAACAAATCAAAGTTAAATTTTACAAGGAGGAAAATATAAACGGAGTTAAAAGGGATAATTATTTTTACCTGAAGAACATATTGAAGATACATACGTGTAAAAAGAGAAGTGAGAATTTCCAGCAAAGGAAAATTACTATTGAATTAAATTTCACAAATATATTGAAGATTAAAATATTTAATTTTTTGAAGGCAATTAATTAAATATTTTTGTGGAAGAAGAATAATATTGAAGACATGTAGTGAACAAAGATGAAGGGTCATAACCCTAAAATACAATGTATATAAGATGAAATAAAATCATCAAGATTAGAATGGGATTAGAAATAGTAGTTAGGTAGTTGGATAGGTAGAACAGTTGTTGAAACAAATATCATGATGTGTATTGCAAAATATTTTGAAATAATTCAAATGGAGAAGAAGTTTAAATCTGGTGGCTAAAATCTAGTGTTTATTGTTTATTGAGTTGAAAAATATTTAGCTGTCTCCACATTGTTATTTCTCTATTATTTGAACCTGTGTATCCAAGTAGATATTCCAGTTTCATCAAGACACACTTGTTGTTTTTGTGTAATCAAGTTAATTCATTTCTATTAAAGAATTAAAATCATTTTGATTGATTACAGTAACTTGGAGGTAACATTTTGATCAGTAAGAAGAGTTAGGTAATTGATAAGATTGTCAAGCAATCTCTACATTAATTTTGTCTTGATATTCAAATTAAGGATATTATTCATTTGTCAACACACATTTGTTGTCATTGTGTGATTCTTTTAATTGGTTCCTTTAAGGAAGAATTTAAACACTTTTAATAGATTATAGTAACTTGATAGGATCAGTTGGATCGATAAGTAGATTTTATCAGACACATTCTTGCACATTTATACAAGGTGTAAACAAACATAAGTGCCAAAAAATTAGAATTGTATCCAATAAGTAGGCCACATATCATTCACCTCTTGACTCCATTAGCCCAACAGGAGTAGGCACTAGCCTTACCCATTTCATTTTAGAATTTCATAAAATCTTATTCAAACATTCACATTTCAAATTCAATACTAGGAGTAGCAGTAGCTAACAATCTTTCATCTATTCCACATTATTTGCCACTATGGATAGATCCATAAATTCAACCAAATCATACATTACTCTAATCTACTCCATTATAAAGGTCCACCCACCTAGGTTAAGTAGAGCCTAAAGTGTAGGGAGTGATCAACCATATATGTTAACTTTGTTCGTTAGTTCAAAAACATTGCAAGTCTAATCATAGATCTTGGCAACCTCTTAGGATTTGTAACCTGCATCTTTGAGACCTAACAAGGACTAGAGTAAAAATAAACATGATGATGTTTTTCATATATACAATGTACACAAAATTCAAATTCCAGGTTACAATCATCAAGCCCCTCAACTAGGTTTTTTTTTCAAGTCTTTTAAACCTTTCTCACCAATGTGATTGAGCCTTTGATGCCAGAGCATAGTATTTTCCACTGGAAGTTTAACTTCCAAATATTTTTCACTAACAAGAACATTTTCCTTCTTCTCTTCATGAACAACATTTTGTGACTTTGCAAAGACACTGTTACTTTGAAAAAAAAATTCTTCTAGCTTGTACAAACTACCAATTCGAGCACCCCTTGTGAGCACCATGGAGCCTCTAGTCATTTTATAGCTATTGCTTGAGAATGAGACTTGCACTCCAACATCATTCAGCTTGCTTGCCAAAAGTAAATTCTGAGCTAGACTTGGTATATGTATTACACCATCAATTCCTTTGATTCTTCCATTAGGGAATTGAATTTTGACTCTTTCATGGCCAACTATTTCTAGAGATGAATCGCTTGCCAAATACACCTTTCCACCATCATATTTTTCATACTTTGTGAACTACTCTCTATGAGATGTCATGTGGAAAGATGCTCTAGAATCAATTAGCCAAACATCATCTGATGCTTGAGTTACCAAGGCTGCAATGAAGGCATCTACATCACTCTAAGAATAACCATTGTATGAAGAGTTCTTCTTCTTCTTCTTCTTCTTCTCCTCTTTACAATCCTTTTGAACATGACCAAGCTACACACAGTTCCAACACTTCACCTTAGACTTCTTACCAAGAGACTTTGATCTCCCTTTTGATTAGGATTTGGACTTCTTATCCTTATTCTCTGCGTTTTTCTTTTGATCTACCACGAAAAACAAGAGCCTCCTTTGCCATCTTAGAAGACTTCCTTCTCATCTCTTCTTGTAACAAAGAAGCAACCACATCTTCCATATTGAAAGTGGTTTTCGTACTCCCAATAGCCATTACTAAATGATCCCAAGAGTCGGGAAAAGAACATAATAGAAGCATACAATTATCTTCGTCATCAATTTTCACACTCATAGATGTTAACTGTGCAATAAACATATTAAATGTATTCAAATGATCACAAAGAAATGCTCCTTCCTCCATCTTCAATGAATAAAAATTCTTCCTTAGGAATAACTTATTCACCAAGGAATTTCCCTGATAAATATCTCTCAGTTTCTTCCATAAAGAAGATTTGATCTTCTCTTCATAAAAATTTAGAAGAACTAAGTCTGCCAAATAGAGCCTTATTATCCCCTTTGCTTTCCATTCTATCAAATCCCAGTCTTCTTGCTTCATGCCAAAAGGTTTCACTCCAAACACAACAAGCCAAAGATCACGACCCACTAACAAATATTCCATTTTAAGTTTCTGCAACTCAAAATTGCTGCCATTAAAATTTTCAGTTTCTACTCTTCTAGATGTACTTTCCATTTTAAGCCGCGATTTACAAGACTTCTACAAGACTCCCACTTCAGAATTGACACAAAAAGCCAACCCTACCCACAAGGATAATACAACTAGCTAGGCTCTTATACCACTTGTAAGGAAACTAAAGTAGTGGAAATTCCTTCCTAATGCTAATTCTAAGAGGAGAGTGCAAATAACAAGCTCAATTTCCAATTATAGTTCATTTAAAATTGTACATTCACATAAACAAAGTAAACAAACCATAAAAAATCACACAAACTTGAACATCATATTTATGTGGGAAAATCCCTTAGGGAAAAAAACCACCACACCAAAGAAAATCCTCTTGTATTACAGTAAAAGAACAATTACATATAAGTTCAGACTAACTCTTTGTTTAGTCTCTGTTCAAGCTGCATACAAAACACCCGATCTAATGATGTTGGAAATAGAAAGCTAAATATAAGCTTTATTTTATCCCTAAACCACACAATGGATCATTAACCTGTAAATGCTAAAATGAAATAACAAACAAAATTACACAAAAGCATTAACAAGCTTTTTTTAATCCATTGCTCTCCTATTCACAATATTTTGTGAATTCAAAATTATGCGCTCATATTTTTAGCACTTTGCACAAAAATATATGTGAAATGGAGAAGGAATTATTTCATGAAATAATGAAATTTAAGAAATTGCACAAAACAAGATTGAATGAGTGTCAGAAATCCAAATGTGCTGAAAGATGAGATTTATACACATTTCCATGAGGGATTTCTCATTGTGAAATAGATGTGGGATTAGTTGAAGGTAGTTAGAAATAGATTTATCCCACATTGGTTGAGTGCATGAAATGGATGTGAGATGAGAAGATAAATAGAATGGTTATGAAATAATGAAATAATGCATGAAAATGATAATATAATATGATGAGGTATTAAATACTGAATAAGATGAGAATATGATAAAAAATGGAATATAATGAATAATAAAATAATATGATAAATAAAATATAATGAAAAGTGATGAATACCATAAATTATGAAATAATGATAGAATAGCAAAAGGAAATAATAGTGTGATGAATGATTGTGAAAATGATATTAGGGAAATTATGAGGAAACATTAGGTACAATTTTGTGTGTCTACATGATTAACAAGTTCTGAATAGATTATAGTCAACTCCATAATCTGAAAACTTCTCCAAGAATTTAATCACTAATATCATCCCACGTACATAGACTATTGATCACCCCTAAATCATCCTCCTTTGTCAACCAAATCTTCACCATAGATTTTATTCATTTTCCAAAAATGGTTTGATTCAGTTTCCTCTGTAGAGGAATTATCAATCTTACCAGTCATTGAACAGTCACCACCAACTCAACACAAATCTCTAATGACCATCATAAAACTTAGAATTCAAACCAATTAAGTGTTCGTTCAACCAAGGTCTTCCTTCAAGTCCATCGGCATGAACAACACCATCGATGAACGACTGGAATGTCACAATGATATTCCAAGTTTCCTCGATGTCCCAAAAGAACATCAAGACCACGTGCATCACCAAGATTCACCATGATGTCAAACAACCAACCTTATTGGAAAAACAACATGTATCCGAGGAAGTTTGAAATGTCTCATCGAAGTCCCAATTCATCCTGATTTCCTTAAGTTCAACTCCATTCTAAAACAACTCACTAGTAAGAGTCGTATCAACATTCAATAAGAATAAATCCATTGGCAAGATCATCAATGTCAGTACAACATTCTTAGGTCTAATTGAAGACCAATGTTACCCCAATTCCTGAGACAACACCATCCTTCACTTAGATTGGCAAGAGTCTCCCTGACAAAACTTCTCAGCTATACTCCTAGCATCGATATGAGAGAAAACACGCACCAACAAATTAGGTCACATTGATGGCTTCCATTGGCAAGACCAACCACTAGTCTCACCAATCTGACCACTTGGATCCTTTATAACTAAACTTCCTATCGGAAAGGCATCCTAGGTGTCTTACCAATTTTTCTCTTTCAAGAGGTTCAGGTCAGTAAGATTTAGGCACATGTCTCCAAAAAAATTTAGAGGTACTCCTATTTGCACAATCTTTTACTTTTATTGATGGATAATTTAAAGATTTTGACTTGTGCGAATAAAACTAGGTTGAAGAAATATTTAAGGAATTTTTCGAAAGAGTATGTTGGTTCATTCTCTTGCATCCCTTCAAGTGTCTCCTACAAAAGATATCTATGCATTTTTTTACAGTAATATTGAATAAATGTCATTAGTTCAGTTCAATGTGCTTTGGGAAAATGAATCTAAAGAGAATCATGATGCCTAAAGAATATTAATTGAGAAGAAGTTGGATGTTTGGAGAACCATGCCTTGGTTTGAATTTGAGAACTATAATTGGATGGTATTGAGCAGAATTCATGATGAATCTTTGTGGATTGATGAAGCACATATGATTTCCAGAGAAGCTATTAGAGATGTAACTAGTTTGTGTTCCTGTAGACTGTTTCCTAAACTAAATATTATGAATGAGAAATAAATGATTGAGGTTATAGGTGTGAGTTATAAAGAAAATGAAATTGGTTTGAGATCGATTGATGATCTAGTAACAAGGTATGTTGCTATGGTCATTGGTCATAAAGTCTATATCCCTAATAATGACTCTATATTTTCTATTGCTATGGTAAAAATTGTTGTTGATATGGTAATAAGAGGTATTTAATATGACTTGTCTAAACTAATTTACATACATCTTTTGAAGAATTTAAAGGAAATTAAGAAGATAAAGAAGAATACTTTTAGTATAGAAATATGGTTGTTTGTCTACTCTTTTACTTTTTCAAAGAGATGTCGATAATAGGAAGGTTGCAATGGTAAAATTCAGAGCCTATTTCTTATGAAATCAAGAATTTCATGATAAATCTTGGTAGTTTTAATGCACAAGAATCTTCCCTTGCTGCATTCTTTAGAAAATTTCAGATGAGGATGATTAAAGATCTAGAATTCTAGTAAGTGTTTTGGAAGGATACTCTGGAAGAATAAATTTTCTAGTGTCTATAGATTTATGTCACATGGAAGCAATTGAATCAAGGTTAGTTTGGATATTTGAATTGAATTATGAAGTGATAGAGGGTGAAATTGATATATGTGATAAAATTCTATTGGAAAGCACTAAGCATCTTAATGAAGAAAGTACTTCTGGTACCGTGAATGGAACAAGAAAGTGGAGAAGAAAGTGAGCTTGAGCATGAACATGAAATAATAGATATTTATATAGCACTGGAAGATTTGTAGAAGCTTATTCCCGATGCTAATTTTGATTCATCTATTTATGTTATGGAGAATCTTCGTGGAATGATTAATTCTTTAAAATTATACATCTCCAGACTTGAAATGTCTATTGGAATTAGGTCTAATGAAGAAAATTTGAATGATATCAAAGGAAAATGTGTGATCGCACATGACCGAGTAATGAAGGAATTGAAGAGTGTACAATACTGTGAAAAATAGGCACACAAACTAATTTTATTTTGTCTTCACTGGTCTAGAAAAATATTGAATATGAGAAATGAGATAAGGATGAGTGAGTCTCAACTAAGGACTTAGGAAGATACATACAGGTTTGAAAAAGAGAGATAATCAGAGGTGGTCCTACATTGTGTAGCTTCAGGATAATTTTTTCTCTCTGCAGGATCAAAGAATAAATGTTATCAAGAAGATTTGTGGTACTCAAAGACATGATTAAATTCAGACACAATTTTATCTCTTGTGCCCTTGGTTGTATTGGTGAATTATCACAGATTAATCTTAATCTCAATACTTTAATAAAAGGTTTAGAGTCTCTAACTAAACTTGAGATACTTTACAAGACTTAAGTTAGTGCAAAAATTTCATGGGAAGAAGGAAAAGCATCGACAAAGCCTATCTTGGAGAGTCTTAGAGGTTTTTCTTTAGGTTAATTAAGTGTTCATATAATTTTTGATTAATTTTTGATGCATATATACATTTATACCAGACCCCTTCCTTTGTCATTAATTTCAAAGGGGGAGAGATAGAGAAATAAAGAGATGGATAGATGAAGAGTCAAAGGAAAAAAATTTTGTGAAGAACAATTTTGATAGGGGAGTAATTAGAATAGTCAATGTGGTATTCATGAATTTTTTTTGTCATGCATGTTGCCATCAATGCCAAAGGGTGAGATTGTTGGAAGCTTTACAACATGAGCATGAATTATGGATGGTTGTGCTAGTTGTTCCTATGTTTTCATTGATGTCAACATGGTAATAATTGTATGGTGATAATAGTATGAGAAGTTTACTTGGTCTATTGGAAGTTGTTCTCTACTATTAATACTCCTTTTTGGTACATCAGAATGTTGGTATTTGAGTCTGGAACTCATCACAATATCTAATATGACTCTAGTCTCCTAACCATGCTTTATTGGTTCATTCAGACAACTATATCTTGGATCTTGAGATGTATTTTTACTACACATAGAAAGTTATCTCTAACGGAGTTCAACTCTGTATTCTACTATTGTTCTATGTGAAGGTATACTACGTGGGAGACTTTGCATTCTACTAAGGTGAAAATTCATATGCTACAGTTTTGTTGGTGGTCTCTTTACTGGAAGTATGATGGGAAACTAATATGCTCTTAGATCCAAAAGTTGTTTTCTTTGAGAATTATTTGTTGGTTTGGAGAATTGTGGTCTAGTTTTGGCTGACTCAGTGAATGAAATATATTATGAAGAGTAATAGTCAACTTGGTACAATGAACTACTTGGATGAAATGATTAAATATTATATGGTGTCAACCTAATTGATAAATAAGATATACTAGTATAAATAAAATATAGTAACAAGGGAAAGATTGTGCAAGTGTGTGAGTAGTGGAGAAGGAAAAAGCTTAAGATATGCAATGCGGAAGTTTTTATTCTAAGCTTCAATAGAACTGAACCTTGCAAATAGAAGGTGTATTCCATCAGTTCATCATATTGGCAGTGAGCCACCATTATTATATTTTGGTAGTGAGCCATCTTTTGTACTCAGGCGGTGAGTCTTTTAAGGATAGTGAGTCATGGCAGTGAGCCCCATAATATTTTGTATCTGGATATAATATATTGTGAGTTAACCCTCACCATGGTTTCTCCCTCATTGGGTTTTCCACGCAAAATTCCTAGTGTTCATGTGCATGATTTATTTGTCTTGTTTCTAAGTTCTCTCTTATTGATTTAGTCATTATTGTGATAATGGTTAAGTGGATTTTTCTTTTCTTTTTTGTGGAATATTGATTCACCCCCCCTCTTAGTATTCTAGATGTTCAACAAAAACCCCCCCTTACGAGTTGTTTTATAGAAAAGAGGTGGTCCTACCCATTTCCATGGAAATCCTGGCACTACTTCTATTAATATCTTTCAAAATTGAGGAGAACAGAATGGAGGTTAGACTGGCGGAGCTTTTAAGCCTCAAGGAAAAACAAGAAAAAGGCATTTGAATCCATGATCGATTTCTAGTAGGTTGTTAAATTTTGGTTTGATAAAAATTCCTCCAATCTAGATTTTAGGGAGGAGAATCTTGTGCTGCAATACAATGAACGAGCTACAAAACCAAGGTAGCATGCAAAAAAAAATTCATTGTGGAAGGTTCCCTTCTGAATCCTTTAATACAAATAAATAAATGTGTGCGAGCTAGAGGATATGAATGGAAACATTCTAGGTATACCGGTAAATGATATTCATGAAAAAATATTTCATTTAGTACACACAAGTTCATTAACACTTACAATTTTATACCAAATGTCATTTTTTATAAAATACGTGTTTTTGAAAATAAGCCATGAGCATGAACATAAAAATAATGAGAAAATACTATATATTATACTCATCTAAAATTATTTACAATACAATACAAGCTTCTAAGCCTAGGGCTCCAAGAGAAGCTTGAAAATATTCTCCTTCAAAACCAAAAAGATACATCTTCTAAGACCAAAAAATGAGGTAGCACAAAAATGAAAAAAACAATTGAGCCTCCAGAGGTAGCAGTAGTCAAAACATTGTACTTTTATGGGTTCACCAATAGAGCAATAGTAGGCTTATCAACACATGGCATATGGGCATGGCACAAATTTTAATCCTTGATGTCAGGATTGTAGACTAGGTGATTGAAGTGGTTCATCCACTTAACACCATATAAGCACTCCACATCCTACATCTTCAAAAGAAAGGAAGCCAAAAGTTGGGCTTGTAGTCGATGGCACTCTAGATGCATGGTCAAAAATTCCATGAGGAAAGGAAACCAAGGCACCACTTTTGCATTATCCATGTGCCTCTGAATGTTCATGGAGCATGGGATGCTAGCACAGGGAATGGCCACTTGAATAACGTCACCCAATTCATCTAGATATGCCAAGTCAAACATGGCATGGTGGAGCTCAAGGATCCAGGGCTTGGAAATGTCCACATCTAGCAATGAAGCCACAGACTGAGAGATGATGTTTGTATTACAGTATAGCTGGTACTCATCTTTTGCGTAGTCTTTCTTGAGCACCCACTTAAACACCATAAGAACCAAGTGGTTTTTCATTCGCAAAAGGTTTTTGATGCTCGTGTTGCTAACCTCCACTACAAAGGCTACCTATTTCTGTTGTCTCAAGAATTAGATTGGGGTACGCAAACCAGTCATAATAGTGGCAAGAAAATTTGTAGACACAAAGCAAAGATGCAGTGGAGAGAACTCACCAACTTAATGCCATTTCAACGAGTATTTTCACAAGGCACACATTTCTATTTATAGAAAAATGTGCATGGAGGAGGCTAGTGAATGGAAAATTTATTTCCCATCAAGTAGAAACAAAAAATGGATTAAGGTGGTAAGGAGAAAGGGGTAAATCATACAAAATATTTTTATTAAAGCTTTAAGGAGTTAATTCAAGCTTAATTCGAATGTTGGGAATTAATTCTTGCATACATGACTTGTCGCCATGTGTATGTCAACACTAGCCAACTCACATGTGTGAAAATATGTTTTTGAAGCTATCCCCTACTTAATTAATACAAATATCTTTTCTAGGCATGTTGCCCTTCGATCAAGCTTATCTATCCCTAGGGGTGGCATAAGGAATGCACTAAATTAATTTTTAAAATGAGGATGGTACTCTCAAGTATGAACCCCACTCTACATGTATTTCCTTGCTGGAAATGCTTAGTAATCTATCAATAACAACAACACATTTACTGCATGTACATTTGAAAATTAAATGTGCCAAAGGGAAACAATTTTTTTTGTTTTGACACCCTCAAGAAATTACTTCTCTGATAATTTTTTCTACATAATTCTTCCAAGAATACGAAAATGGTTGAAGCATCATCCTTTAGTCAGTATGTTGGAGTCTCATTCACAAGGCTATACCAACATCTTTGAAGAAATTTCATATGCCAATTCTCCAATTCCATGGGAACAAAGCTTTCTACATACACAAACCATATAGCTAGGTCAACACATAAATAGTGAGGTGGTTATATATTTTGCAGATTTTTATAACCCAAAGTTTCACATAAACCCCAAAGGCCTTAGGGAGGGAGAATTGTGGAGGATGCTCACCAAGGGGTTGACTGATGGCTTTGCAACATGACTCTATCATTTTGGTCTACCACAATTCATACTACCCTCCACACATCCATGCCCAAAGCTAGTTGACACATGCACAAAAATTATGGACGAGGAAATCAAGATTAAAAATGGAAATAAGTTGTCCAAGTCACCATCAGCATAGAAACCATCCAAGATATGTTATGCGTTCCCTTGAATTGGGAAGCTAAGAATTTTTTTTGTATGAGAATGGAATAATTTTGGGAAACTAGGGATAAAGAGTTTAAATTATATAAGGATGAAATAGATGAAGAACTGAAGAACAATAAAATTATCTTCCCTCTAACATAGAAAATTCCATTCAGATTCACAATTCATTTTCTCAATGTTGGCTTTCATATATGTCCATGAAAAAGATGATAAGGTCTATGAGTTCTAGATGGGCTTGTCCTTCGTGCTCAAGAGAGAAAGGATCCAAAAATGGTTTTATTTTGTCGAGACAATAGCTAAAGGAATGCTAAAACAATTAATAGATTATAATAGCACTTTCGAGTTTAGGTAGTCCTCTTTTTTGGTGCACTTGATTTTACATCGAAACCCTTAATTCTTTAGTGGTCATTTACTGATTATTAATTTTGATGCATGAGGATTGTATAAGACAACTTTTTCCTAGACCCATGTGCTTTCTATCATATGGGATTATTATTCATTTGTTGATTATTTTCTCCAAAGAGTACTTCTAGATTTGTCTCTACATCCTCTAGGAAATCTTTCCCTTGAAGGTTTGGATAGGATGAAAAACCACATGACCCCAATTGATTATTTTATCGGAGCAAAGTTTTCTTTTATCATATGTCATGGTTTTAATGAGTCCAATCCTTTAGGCTTCCAAAATTTGTAATAGGCAGGACCCTTGCTTTAGAGGCATGCCATTAGGAAACCATTATAAAAAAAGATTATGGCATCTAGAGGCACAAGAAAGTGCTCTACACACTTCCCCTCACCATCACCAAAAGATAGGTAACACTCATAAAGAGGGAGGACCAAGATTTGCTAACCAGCAAGTTTTTCCACGTCGACTTCATTCTCATTTGTGATAGATGGAAGTACAATCCTACTAGGCATTTCAATTTCAAACATGAAGAATGGTCATATTGGGAGTTGAGGAAAAACCTGAAAGAGGAGATGGAAAAGGTCTACATAAAATTATCCTTTATAAAATTTAAATGACCCCCATGGCTTGAATTCTATCCTTGGGTGGTAGAGTTCTGAACAAGTTTCTAGATGGACAAATCCTTCAAAACACAACCAAAGAATTTTGGGGTGGTCAAAAAGAAAGATAGTTGATTTATATAGGTATTAACAAGAGGCCAAGCACCTAAATGCCCTATTCAAAATGGTTAGAGGAATGAATGAGAATTTTGACAAGATTTGTGATGTTGAGGATAAATTTGATAGTAATCTTGGATTGGATCAGGATAATAAACATGAGCATGCACTAGTTTTGTACAAACCACCTTCGGCCTCCAAAGCGATGAAGGGGAAGGAAAAAGGAACAAAGCATAGGGAATTGTAGATCTCATCCTCTACCAACATACTACCAAGGTGTAAGAGGACCTAACGGTCTCCAAAAATATCTATCATAGCTTCAAAGTCCCAAGGTTCATCAATGTCGATTACTAGAGAGTCTTACTCAACTAATACAATGCTTGAAAAGAGAAGAAGAATCCAAGATTTAGGTAGACTAGACTCCTCAGATAGAGGAGAAGAAGAGGTAAACTTCATTCCATTAGTATCTTCAACCCTAACAATCTATGTCTCTTCCAAGTTGACCCAAAATGATCTTTACTTTTCTTTGTTTTTGCTCTCTTTGTGTCATTCTTCTAGTTCTATGTATTTGGGGGATGATGACAGTTTTGAGCTCTCTACAAACATTGCAGCAATGAACATACTGACCCCAAATCCATAGATCCCTTATGTGTTTGTTGTTTTTATTTTGGGGGCAAACCTTTTCCTTTTCTTTTCTTTCTCTTCACATGATGTATCCTTACTGAGAAACATATGGCTTGGCATAGGGGATTTCCAATTTGGCTCTCATGTCTTCTTTCTTGTTTATATTTTTCATTTTTCTACTTTAAATAAATTTCTCACAACATGGTGTTTAGCAATTTCTTTAAAGTGGGGGCATACATTGGCATTATTCATTTTCATTTTTCCTTTTTCTTGGTTCTGAGTGCAACTTTGATATTTCATATGATGTGTTTATCACTCTGTGGATGACATTGGGTGTAATTTCCCCCATAAGTATGATCTATCTTAGCATATTGCATTCCTCTTGGTAGCTTGATATGACACACTGCATCCCCTAATTTGTGAATTTTCTATTCTTTTATCGGTCCTCTCTTGGAAACATTAAACACAATGTTCGCTAAGTTAAAGACCTCACATGAACTAAGAAAGACTCCTTTGAACGTTCTTTTAGATATTACATTTTGCATTTTTTATATGGCTACCTTGCATAGCACGGCTTGCATGTCTATGGTGCCATCTTTTTTGTTAATGAGATCCAAGCATAAATTTTTTTTCTTGTCTCATGAAGCTCTAAATGTCATTTTCTTTTTTGGCACCTTATTAAAGTTATCATGAGGTATAACTTTGGTATGGTTTGATCAAGAAGGCCAACCAACGACATGACTTTCCCCATAGCTACCTACATGTGTGTGAGTGCATACTAGATATGAGTGTATGTTTCTCACCTTTTTAGGCCTTCTCACTTAGTGGAAAGCCATGGGTTTCATCACCTCAGAGTGAGTATACATTTTTCAGACAAAAAACCTAGATCTAATCCACAAAAAGCTATAAAATCATTTGAAGCTTGATCTGACTTTCTCTTTCCCTTTCCTTTAATTCTTTCACATCACATTCTTGTGTGTTCCTTTGTTCCAATTTTTGGTTTGCAATGGTATCTTCATCCTAGTGGCTTGATCATCCCTCTTGATTGTCATCTCATCTTGCCAACATGAGTAGATTTGGGATCCTTCTTGATGTGCATGTTTGGCTACTTTAGTGTGAGTTTAAAGCAAGTTCATCCTCTCACTAAAGTGAGGGCTAAATATAATGTAGAAAAATGTATCCTTGGACATTTTCACAATCATTTGTACCTTTTTTATAGATTTTTTCCTAATTTTTCCTATATTTAGTGTTGTAATGTGGCCAGCACATTCACTTTAGGTCTTGAACCCTTGTAAATCAATAAAAAACTTATGATGTCTTGCAAAGTTGTTGTGAAGTGTTGTAAACCACTTTCACACTTTTCTAGAACCCTTTTATTATAATCCACCTAAACAACCCCTTCTTATCACTTACCAATCCTTATTTCAAAGTGTTGTAAAAAGTTGTAACAAACTCTCACACTTTTCTAGGCTTGCCACCAATAATTTGACCCTTTCTTATGTTTAAATGGCCCCTTTATGCACTTATAAGACTTATTTAAGTGTGTTTTGGAGAATAATCCCATTGAACGTCATTAAATACACTTTAATTCCTGACACCCAATAAAATGGCCTTGGTGGGACCAAATCACCACTTTGGCGACTTAGTCCCATCTCGCTTAAAAATCAAAATTATTTTATAATTCTAGAAGGATATTATTCTCTAGACCTTGAGGTCAGCCTCTGATGAAGTATTTTCAAGAATTAGGGCACAATCATGTATAAATAAAGGGTTTACCTCTCATTTTCACCCCCCCAACAATTCATTCTTCAAGCATTTGAGCAATTATCAATCACTTTAGGCATTATCGAGCATTCATTCATTAGAGTATCTACTTGCATATCTTTACACTTCTTCGTCAAGGGTTTGGTAAGTTGTAGCATTGCATGTTGTTCATTCATCATTCTCTTTCCATATCATTTCATTATCAAGGGTTTGATTACCAAACTAGGGTTTGACTAAGGAAAACCCATATTCTCTAACCCTTGACCCTTTTTCCCTCTTTGCATGTGCGTTTTGTAGGTATTGTATGCAAATTTATCAAAGAGAAAGGTGTTAAAATGTGTCAAAATATCATCAAAATAAATCAAAGTAAACAAAACCTTAAAGGAAACTTGGAGAGCACCTACAATTTAATGTTTGTAGATTCGGATCTGAATTCTTGTCAAGAGCTGAAGTATAGACCAAAAGCTATAAAGTGCATCTTCAAGATTTTTGAAAGCTGAAGGTTGACTAAGTGGCCATCACTAGCTAATTAGTCCATTTGTTGGGCCTAAAAAGTGTTTTTCTTGAGTTCTGGATACCCATTTTCTCAAAACCTATTCCAGTAGAATCTCCCTAAAATTGGACTAAGTCACCCAGCTTGGTGTGTGTGTCCTAGTTGACTTCAACAACAACTTCTATAGGATTCCAGAGCCTCTCTGCATCACATTTTAGTTTCCACATTTACTACTATAGCCCCTTTCATTTTTGTTACAATTTTTTTACATTCTTAGTTCATTTTACATTATATTTTCAAACATCTTACATTCCCTTAGTTTTTAGTCATCAATCAATATCTTTAATCTGTTTTTAGCATTTAAGTCACTCTCCTTTGATAGATTTCAATCATATTTCCATTAGTTTTGAATGAACCCTTGGATTTGTTTGCGAGATACCTTTCTCCTTGTAGTAGCAAAACCCTAGAAGTGCAAGGAAGACCTATTCCACAAAAAATCTATTGTTCAACTTTGACAAGCACCCTCCTTCTCGGGTCAAACATGGCATCCCAATATTTTCAATGATAACACTCCTTTTGCCTCCCCACAAACTCATTTAGTAGAGAGTACCCCTTCTATCACCCTCTATTGCCTCCCCATTGGTGTTTCTCTAGCCACACAAAGTATTGAGTCTCCACAGAGCCTCCAGAATCATATTACAGTAACCAAGCAAGCCTGACGAGCAAGAAAGATAAAGTTGCAGGTAAAAAGCCATTGTGAATCCAACCACCCCAAAATTGGAAACTTGTTTTGGTGAAGAGAAATTATTTTTTGATCTTAGCTATGAGGCCATGAATATCCAAAATAGAATGGAAAATATAGTTTGAATATTATGACATCCAAGTTATGGGTCTCAATTTGAGTTAAAATCTTCCATAGGAAAAAGTGGGCCTAGCCAAGGCAACATAGAAGGTGGTCTATATTGACTATGAAAAATTGCACAATAAATTAAAATACTGCAAGGCAGAGTTGGTAAATACAAATGCCAAAGTCAACAGACTGCAAGTGGAGATCAATGGAAAAGATTTGGAGATGGCCCACTTAAGTTAGGCACAAGGTTAGCAGGGTGAAATGACTAAGTTACTTGAAGAAGCTCAGATTCAAAAGGATCGACTTCATACTGAGGTACAAAGATTGAAATGAAATATTGAGGTCAAGTGTGAAACAACTGTAGAGCATCAACAAAGGAAAAAAGAGCTTGAGGACACCACAACCTAAAAAAAATAAAATGTGTGGGACTAAAAAAAGAGTTGCAAGAGATGGATAAGAAAAAGGTAGATATATAGGAAAATTTGGCTAATTCCCAATCTCAAGCCTTTGACGATCTTCAAAAGACCTAAGAATAAAAAAAAGAAGGAGAAATGGTAGACGCAATATATCGAGTCTATCTTATATACTTACAATGTGTTGGACTAACCACCAACATCTCCCTTTGGGTTCGCGATATGGTTTAACCGCCTCTCATGTATCTTAATTGATGCTTGTATCTGAAATTGATAGATCAATATTTTGATGCAATGGTAAGGCCAATAATTGGTATCAAAGCCAGTCATGGGTTTTAAACCCTCAAGTGACGTTTAGGAGGGGTTTGTTGGAATAACCACCAACATCTCCCTTCAGATTCATGACATGGTTTAACTACCTATCGTGGATCTTAATTGATGCTTGTATCGGGCATTGATAGGTCAATATTTTAATGCAACAACAAGGCCAACACAATGAAGAGATAAAAAAGTTGCACTCAGAACTTTTGAATGCTCTTTAAGAAATAGAGAAATTAAAGGAAAGCATGAGGGCTCAAGAAGGGCAATTCTAATAAGAATTGGATATAGCACGAGCATCCAGGCTCCTTTTGATACTTAGTGGAATGTTATCCTCCCACTGGGAAATGATCATGATTGTAGTAGTAGCCTTGAGGCCAGTATTGAAGTTCCTAATAGATGTGTAGGAATTAAATGCCAAGGTCAGTCCAATAGTTGAGAAAATTCTACAAATCATCACCCCTCATTCTGAAGAATCGAGGAGATTAATTGCTAAGTTGTATAAGACGGCTGAAGAAAATTTGAGAGGTGTAGGAATTCTAGATTGAATGACAATGACTAGGAAAGAAGATAAGTTCATCGCTTGCAATCAAGTCGCTCAAGAAATTAAGGCTTATCAAGTGGCATTAACTAAAAATGTCAAAGATATTAGGGGAGATTTGTAGGCTCTAATCTAGATTGGGTTTCCCTCCTTATTTTTAGATGCTGGAGAATTAATATTAGAGAAGAAAAGAAAAGAGTCCATTTAGCTCAAGTAGAAAGACTTCTCATCACTTTAAGGGTTGAGCCCATCTTCTTTGGTCATGGAGTATGAGTAGGTTCTCCTCCATTTATCTTTCTTCTACTATCAAATTAGAGTTGTTGCATCAAGATCAAGAGGAGTTTCTTATAAAGAAGTTCTTGATCTTGGTTAGGCCTACGAGACATTATGTACCCTCATAATACCCTCTGATGGAGACTAGGAGTCCCAACATGCTACTTTCATCAAACTTTGAGGATTATTTTAAATTAGGATTCATACCTCTGCATAGGAAGGCTCCCTATGAACCACTAGATGCTATGGAGAAATTTTTTTCTTTAATATTTTCAATCCTTGCAATTCTTCTTCCTGACCCTACTTCTTTCTCCATGTTTTGATGGTAACACACCCTAAAGGATAAAGATTAGTCTTGCATAAACGTGTGGAATTCACCACATGGTCATTATGTGGCTTTTCTTTATATTTTCTTCATTTTGGGCCCAAACCGAGACATGTGTCTTCCTAGTGAGGATTTTCCCAAAAGCCACTCTAACAAATTTAGAGATCACCTACCAACATGCCACACTAGCCATTTCATCAGGTGGGTTATTTATTCTACGGATGTATCTCTTTGGTGGTGTTTGTCAAATGATGTCATAGGGTTCTTGCTTTCATGGATGGACTTTCGGGGTGGCTTCATCATTCCTTGTAGTTGATCAGATCATTTTTTTCCACATTGTGCTAGGATCTAATCATCCTCTAACATCATATTTGTGGAACTTCTACAATATTTGGAGCCATTAATGAAACAAATCAATCTTTATTAGCGAAGATTGTTGTTATCTAATGATACCCTAGATCAGATTGTGGTTTATTAGCAATGAAAACCTAGCAATTGTTTATCTTTATTGGTTATGTTGGTGGTTCCTCCTTCTAGCTATTTAAAGGGGTTTTCAACAAGGGAAATCAAAATCAGTTAGAAAAGACAAAAAAATATGGAATCATAAGTTTAGAATAGGGAGATTTATTTTTAGGGATAGGAGGATTTTACAGAGCACTATATACACTCTGTGGCATGTTTAATTTGGTCAGACTATTTATTGGATTACCATTCGACCTTTTTTTTCAGTTGATTTATTGAAAAGAATAAATATTATAAATAATAAATCTTTGAGACTATGCCTTGTATGGCCTTTATCATGAATTTATTTCCCTATATTATTTATGTTGAATGCTCTATGTCAATTCTTACGAAGATAGTCTTGGTGATTATTTTATATCATTTTAGCTTTTATGATTGATTATATCTACAAAAATTGGATCATGTTCATTATACTCTATTTTCTATGAAGGTTATGTTGTATTTCATATTATCCTATAAGAGAAAAAGGGTTCTATAGAGATCCAAAAGTTCCTATTAGTTTTACGATTTCTTATTTTTGTTCGACCTTAATGGATGCTTCCCATGGGGATATTTGAATGATTGCTATGTGCTTTCTTTAGCCTTAGTCATTTGTTCTCTTCCCAACAATGAAGGGTCTGTGGCATTTTGTGTCTATTTCATCAAGAGTAAGGAATTGTTAAACTTTGAAATGTTGTAAAAGCTTTGATTCATCTCCATCTTTTTATTTTCCCTAAAGTTCTCTTTCCCCCTTTTCCAAAAACATAGAGAAGAGTTGGCTTCTATAACAATACCAAAGGTTATTCAATGAGGTGCAATTTGGTCCCCCACTCATTTAATTTACCATAAGGCTATTCAGAGAGGCATAAGGTTTTATGATCAACAATAACCAATAATATTAACATAAAACAACATTTACACGACCATGGGGAACACATTTTTGTAATGTGATCTCATTTCATTTGAAGAATACTAGGGCCACCTATTAGAGAGTAATAACTTTGATCTTTCATGAAATGATTCACATGAATTAAAAAGACTATGTGGATAACATTTTAGCAAAGTGAATAACAAGGAAGGAACATCTAGAAGTATTAGGACCAACCTTTGATAGGTTTGAAGAGTACAAGTTATGGTTGAATCCAAAAAAATGTGTCTTTGGTGTAACTTCAGGAAAACTCTTAAGATACATTGTGTTGCAAAGGGGAATCAAAATAGATCAAGCTAAGGTCAAGGTGATCATGGATATGGAACCACCATAAAAATTAAAAAATACACAAGGTTTACAAGGAATATTGCAATCTATCAAAATATTTATAGCACAACTGGTGGATAAGATTCATCCCTTTATCACCTTCTTCACAATGGGATATCCTACAAATGGGATGATAAAAGTGACAAAGCATTCCAAAAAACCAAATATTAGCTACTAACACCCCCTGCCCTCATGCCACCAATAGTGGATAAGACTTTAATCCTTTATATATTAGCTACATTAGCAGCCCTAGGTGCTATTCTTCCTTAGCATGATGAAACAAGGAAGGAGGGAGCTATTTACTACATCAGTAGGACTCTGATGGGATATGAGTTGAACTACTCATCTATTGAAAAGGATTTCCTAGGAGTGGTGTTCACTTCATAGAAGTTTAGGAACTACATGATTTCACACCAAGTGAAGCTTATCCCTAAGATAGATCCGTTGAAGTATTTTTATCCAAAGTTACCCTCCAAGGATGAATGGTCAAGTGGGTGATGATCCTCACAAAGTTTGATATCTAGAGTAAATGGATTGAAAATACATCAAAGGGTAGGTTATCATAGATCAACTTGTAGAGACACCTATTTACATGGAAAACTTGTTGACGACTCAATTTATTAATGAGTGAGTATTTACCATTAGCATAATGGAGTAGTGGAAGCTTTATTTTGATGGTTCACATACATACAATAGATCTAGAGTAGCCATTCTCTTCATCATCCCACAAGGTGATTGTATCCCTAAGTCATATCAATTATCTTTCTAAAGCACTAATAACATCACTAAGTATGAGGCTCTTATCATAGGATTATGGATCACAACACAATGGAAAATATAATAATTCAAGGTTTATGGAGACTCCCAATTGATTGTAAGCAAGGTTAACAATGACTACTAGACCAAGGATGAGAAGCTCACACCCTATAAAAATGTGGTGGAAAGTCTCAAAGATTTCTTTATTAACATATCATTTGAGAGAATACCTCGAATCAACAACCGAGCAACTAATGTTATGGAAACTATTGTGTCTTTGCTAGATATTCCATATAACATTTTGAAATGTGAATTCCTCATCGAGAAAATTCTTATCCCAATATTTGAGGTACCATAATCTTAATTTGTGTGTGAAATTGTTGGTCCTGATTCCCCCTAGTATCATGATATCTTTACTTACCTACACATAGGTATCCTCCCACATGACCTTACTCCAGACCACAAAAAAACCTTTGTTGGGAGAGCATCCCAATTTATTGTCCTAGGTGATACCCTTTATTGTCAAAATCTTGAGGGGACACTATTTTGATGTCTTAACCAAGAGGAAGCTTTAACAACATTAAAAGTACATAAAGGCATATTTAGATCACATTCAAGTGGTATGAACTTCACTAAGAAACTATTGAGGTCAAAATATTATTTTCCTACCATGGAACCAAGAAGCCCATCCATATATCAATAAATTCCTACAATATCAACAACATGGGGACCTCATTCATGCACTAGCTCAAGAGTTCAAACCAATTGCTATACCTTGGCCTTTCTCCTAGAGGGGACTTGATGTCATAGGAAAAATCACCCCCACCTCATTCAATGGTCATAAATTTATCATTACATCCACTAAGTAATTCACAAAATTAATTGAAGCAATACATATGATCTACATCATGAGAAATAAAATATCTAAATTCATCCTAAACTATCTATTTTTCCATTGTAGTGTTCCTTGGGCCATTATCACAAATAATGGAATACCTTTTAAAAACCAAGATGTCTGTGAGTTGTGCAAAAATTTCAATATCCAACATTGATTTTCCACCCCATACTATCCTCAAGGAAATGGTCAAGATAAGGCTGCAAAAAAAACCGGTATATGCACGCCTATCGGTGGCACATCCTATTCCCTATTTTATGGAACCAAAGTTATCCTACCTATCAAGGTTGAGATCTCATCACTGAGAGTATCAATACAACATCTCATTGCAGATGAAGAATACAGAGTTTCCAAATTGAATGAGCTAGACCTATTAGATGAGCATCACCTTCATGCTTTGAATCACTTGCAAGCTTATCAAAACCTGTAGACACTTAAAATTGTCCTGACCGATATTGCACATCTAAATTTGCACTCCCTTTCACACTAACTTTTCATATTGTTTAATTGGATAATACAAATTATTTAAATTAAACCCCTTATGTCCTCTCATTTAACTCAATAATCTAAATTATTGAATTAAATGTCACTTAACCCCTTTCATTAAAAAGATCAATTATTTGATGATAATCCTAATTTCCTCTAACTTGCATAATTAATTTTTTTTTTAATTATATAATTCCAAATTCTCCTCACCTTACCACTTAAAAGGGCTTATTTCTCCCTATGCATTCATTCAAAATGGAAATATCTTCTAACCACTTACTAATTTTTAGGAAGTGTGTTTCTTTGAATCAATGAGATCCATTGATTAACTCTTTGATCCATGTCAACTTGGATTCTCATCCCTTGATGATAATCCTTGATCCATTCCTTCATCTCTCATTTCCCCTTATCCATTGATTATGCAATTCAATATTGACCCTTGATTCACCATTTTCTCCTATAAAAAAATTCTCATTTTTAAGAGAAATGGATCCACTTCTATTTTAGCAAAGTTATGTTGCATGTTTGCATACTCATATTCACTCATATTGCATCTATTTTAGGTTTTCATCCATCTTTAGCTTAGTTTTAATCAATATTAACTAATTCTCATCAATAGAGTTCAATTATATGCTCATTTTATCAAAGGAATTGGGAAATGGCTATCATTCCATATCAATGCAACTCCAATCCCCCAATAGGATGAGGTTTAAAGCATTAAACTAGGCTCCATCATGTATTCTTAATAGATTTTGTTTAAATGGCTTCTATGTCTTATGTTTTCAAACATTTCATTGGGATTATAGCTTAACTAGTTAAGTATTGCTTAGAATATATTGTATTTGGTGTATTTAGCTTGTGTTATGATTATAATAACATTTTGGCACTAGAACGAGGGTAGAACTAACTAAATTTGACAATTTTTCTTTGAGTTTCCCATGTTTTGAAGGTTATAGATAGGGAGTCGCTTTTGCTTTTGCATTTTAGAGGTTCTTTTCCAAAAGAAAATTTGAATCAAAATGGCCTTGATTTTGTGAAATAGGCACACTTTTGTGAAGTAGCCACACTTTTTCCAAATTGAAATAGCCTCACTTTTACCAAATAGCCCTACTTTTGAGAAATAGCCCCACTTTTATGAAATAGCCCCACTTTTGTGAAATATCCTCACTTTTGCAAAATAGCCTCGCTTTTGCTATCTAACAAAGAGTCTCTTTTGATATTGTGACACTTTTGACCTCCCTAGCTTATTGTAGAGAGGTTCTTTTCAATTTCACCAGAGTGACACTTTTGAATTACAATGGCACTTTTGTGGAACAATGATGCTTTCATTTTTTGATAGAGAGGCACTTTTGTGGCCTAGCGACACTTTTTCAAGGTAAAAATAATAGCTATCTTTTAATGTTTTCTTTGATTTTCCAATTTAATCCACTCTTTGATCATTTACTGACTTCTAGTTTTTTTGTGAGGCTAACTAATTTTGCAGATTTGAAAAGAAGAAAAATCTTGAAGTACATAAGCATATTATCACATGGTTTATATTGTAAAAGTATTTTACACACGTATGGGATGATATAACCCATAATATTCTGCTATGTTTCATGTTTTAGGTAAACTATATTTCAATTAAACTTAACATTTATAAGACAATAATCTTTCAAAGCTAGTTAAAATTGAACCCATACATCCTCACCATTGCAATGTTGGCTTACAATTTAACAAATAAAAATTCATACTTTAGTTTGGTGCTTTTAAAATGAATTCATCATTGCCTTTGAGGATTTAAAAATAATGAGTGTATGCCATTCTTTCTATGCTTGAGTGAATGTGTAATGTGTATCCACTCCCCTTTTTCATGCAATATTGGGTTGTCACCCCAAGAACTTGCTACATATCTTCTCCCCTTGTGCTACATGTGATCCTGGGTGAAGAGAAATAACATATTTCTTATTTTTTTAGATAAGGGCCTTCTAATGAGATACATTTTGCAATGCAAAATTCATTTAAGCAACTCTAAAAGAATGTTTATCAGGAGGCTATAAAAAGTTTTTGAAATTGAAATAAAGTAGCTTATATCTGGTTGGGAATAATATATTATACCTCATCCTCATTTGAATGTAATGGGTTAGGAAAGAATGGCCAAAGCCTTAAGCAGCTTACATTTTATTTATACATCATAGTGTTCACAGTTGTCATTAAACACTTTCTCTTAGCAACCTATCGTTGTTTTCTGAAATGTACTTTGAAGTAGTGCATGGGAAGTGCACCACTCCTAGAAGTTACTTACCACATTTTATTTTTAGTTGAGGCAACAAAGAAAATAGGGAAGGGACTCTTTTTCTTGGCATGTCAAGATGGTACATTTCATTGACATAGCCTATTTTTCTACTCTATCTTCATGAATTAAATCATTCCTTAGGGGATGAGCTAATCCTACCAAGAAGTATGTACCTACTCTATAGGGTTGTTATTACTTTTTATTATTGAGTCAATTTGACACTTTTCTTGATTTCAAAATAATTCAAACAAACATGATGCTCTTAAAATTTTAAACCCTTTGGAATTTGTGTGAATACATTTGAAAATCCCTATATTCTTGCTTTTCCCTAAGGATATTTCCTTAGAGGTTTCTAAAAATGTAGGCTTATATCTCAATAAACACATTCCAATGTCAACATAGGAGACTATGGTTTTAGCCCCTTGATTTTCAAATATTGGACTTTGTGGAATGAAAGTTTCTTAGTCATAGAAATTTTAGTTTGAACTTAATTAAGACATATTGATGTTGTAATAAAGCAATCTAACTACTCAAAGGTTAACTCAAATGAAGACACCACACATTGGGCTTATTTTCATTTAACACCTTGACTTCTAAGAAACAAAGTGACAATAAGGAAATGTATTGCCAAACACTGTATCAAAGTGCTACTATCAAAAAAACATCAAGTTCTTAGGTTTATCACTCTTAGGCTAATACATTTTCTTACTACCTTGGTCTTGTAAATCAAGTCCCTCTCTAAACATTTTACATTCCAGCTCAGAAAAAACTTTGAAACTTTGGACACATCAACATTCTAGACTTAGGTTATCATCAAATCAATCCCCTAACTTAGTTATATGTGTGTAAATGAACCCTTTTGTACACACTTAGTTGAGTTATTCATCATACTTTTGAACAAGTCTATACTAAAGGTCACAATTCTACCTTTAGATTCACAAGTTCATTAGCACCTTTTATCCAAAACATCAAAACACTAAACCTTTTTGGTCTAAAGTGTTGTCCAAATTTTAGAAATTTCATCATTCATATCATATTGAATGAACAAGACAACTGATAGGGGGGTGAATCAGTTGTAGTACATTAAGCCTTCAAAACCCTCAACAATAACTAGATCCACAAGCATTCATTAAACCCTTGTTTTTTTAATGTGATTAAACTTGAAACGTAGATAACAAAAACTAAAATCGCAACACCATACACAAGAGAACACTAGATTTACATGGAAAAATCAATGAGGGAAAAACCATAGTGAGAATTAGCTCACAATATAAAAAATTGAAAAATCGGTACAAGGGCTCACTACCAGAATAGGAAACATTGTCCAAAAAGGCTCATAGCCAAGGCTTACTACCACAAAAATAAATACAAGAAGATAGAATAAGAATGTTACACAAAGAAAACTTTCTCAATGAAACAAGGAATCCACCACAAAGCTCCTAGAATCTTGTAGCCTTACTTGAATGGTTTTAGATGCCTTTAGGTCACTACCTTCAGAAACCCTAACACTTGAAATTTGCATTGCTTTTCTCAAATTCACATCACTCACATCGATCTTGCATCTATCTTACTTCTCACTTCTTTCATGACTTCAACTACCAACAACACCACACTTATTTATATCAACCTCAACCTCAAAAACCTTCTCCAATGTCAAAAAATAGTTGTTATACATACAAATTCAAAAAAGGTCGGCCCCTAAACATTCCCACCATGGATACGAATGAAGAAGACCTACATAAATCCTTAATTAGGACCCAAAGAGATCCCAAGACACCTCAACAAGCTTGTACAAGCCTTGCATGAAATGCTAACACAAGGTCAACCAATACCTCTATTAAACACCATAATCATTAAATACACGCTTCCTTAAATCAGTCTGAAACTTTTAGAAAATAGAATTCACTTGAAAATGATCTACAATAATCCACAAAATAATTGAGATTCATCAAATAATTCATCCAAGCTTGAATGATACAAATACTTCAACCCAAAGCAATTGGTGAACCTTATTTGCATACTATAAAATGAAACTCACTTTGTACTGCACAAAACCAAGTAAAACCTTTCATACAAAAAGATAAAAACATTATAAGAAACATCCCAAATCCTCACAACCTAAATCCAAATAGAAAATAAATGTGGAGTAAATACGTTTCTCCCATTCCATAGTAAACATCACTAAAAAACTGGTTCACACACTAATGAAAATATCTCACTTTGTACAATGATCCACAAGTCTAAATTCTAATCATAGCAACCTCTGACTACCATGAAAAAAATAACAGATCTGAACAAGCATAGGATCAATGTAGAATAAATGTCGAGCACAATACTAGAGCACACTATGAACACTTTCACAACACAATTTACTTTGTTTATCAATTTTTCTCAAAAGCACTTGGAAACCAAGTACCAGAGATGTCATCTCAACTCATTACTTCATTCAAAATCATCTTCAATTACTACATCAAAAATATACCTCTAGGTACTCACAACGCTTCCTCAATATCTCAACTATACATACAAAACTTACATCAACATGTTTTCCTCTTTTTCATAATTTTCTCAATATCCTCAACTTCATCATGAAATAACTTACTTAACACACAATTGACATCAATGGAAACACTAGTTAGTAGATTTACTATTGAAATGAATGAAAAAAACTTCATAATTGCAACAATCTCCCCCTTTTTATGATGGCAACACAAGATGTAAAAAACTATCAAAGAAAACATACACACTCTTCTCCTTTTTCCAAATTAGATATAGTATAGAACATTCCTGCACTAACTCCCCCTTATGGGATTCTCTCTCCCTTTGAAAATAATGATTAGATAACATACACAACTTTCTCTCTTTCCCTTAGTAGATAGGCCTTTTCACATGATTCTCTCTCCTACTTTGAAATCAATGGCAAAGAATAAAAGTTTTACATTATTCTCCCCCTTTGACACTGAACCATAATACTTGTTTGAAATACCCCCCCTTAGAAGTACACCCAAATGATTCAGCAACTCAATGACAAAAAATGACACTACTTACTCCCCTGAGAGGTATCCACCAGCATCAGTCTAGACAAGAGATAGATCCACTAGACTAATGCATCTCTATTTGCATCTAATTTAAAAAGTGAGGGGTAATAACTCCCAAATTCTCTTGAAGATACTCAAAAGTATCCTTAGGAAGATTCTTAGTAAATATATCAATAATATGATCCTTTGTAGAAATATGCTCAAAGTTCACTTCACTCTCCATAAAATTTTCTCTTAAAGAGTGATACCTAATAGATATATTCTTTGTCCTTGAGTGCATCACTAGATTTTTTGAAATGTTAATTGCACTTGTATTGTCACAAAAGATAGATATAGGCCTGTTATATACAACTTTGATATATTTCAATGTTTATCTCATCCATAACACTTGTGTACAACATTATGCTGCTACAATATATTCAACCTCTACAGTAGATAAAAAAATTGAATCCTACTTCTTGCTTGAAACCATGACACCAATCTGCACCCAAGAAAGAATGCATAACCACTATTACTTTTGTTGTCATCAACACAACCAGCCCAATTGACATTTGTATAGGAACTTAATGTGAAATCAATATCCTTAGGATACCAAAATGCATAATCCCAAGTGCCTCTTAAATATAGGAATATCCTCTTCACTACTACAACATGTGTTTATTTAGGATATTCTTGAAATATATCCATGAGAAAAGCTAGATTCATGATATCTCATCTAGTCACAGTTATATATAGTAGTCCACCAATCATAGATTTATATTTTCTCTGATTAGCCTTATGTGAATCATCATATTTTCTCAATTTACAACTAGTCACCATAGGACTACACACTAGTTTGGAGTCATCCATTCCAAACTTCTTCAACATCTCTTTCACATACTTAGATTAGGAAATTAAAATATCTTTATTTGTTTGATTGATTTGTAGTCCAAGGAATAAATTCATCTCCCCAAATATTGAAATTTCAAGTTCTTTCTGCATCACTTCATGAAATTTCTTACACATAGCTTCATTTCCTCCACAAATAATATCTTCCACATAAACAACTATTATCAAGGTTCCATCTTCCTCAATTTTGAAGTAAAGGTTACTATCTACGGTGCCTTTAATGAATCCTTGTTGTAACAAATATCTATCAAATCTTGCATACCAATCTCTGGGAGCTTGCTTCAATCCATATAGTTCCTTATTTAATTTACAGACCATATCTAGTTGATTTTACAACTACAATCCTTCTGGTTGTTCAATGCAAACTTCTTCTTCCAATTCACCATTTAGAAAATGAGACTTCACATCCATTTGATAAACTTTAAAGTCCTTATGTGTTGTAAATTTCAAAAAAATTATGATAGCTTCCATCTATCCATAGGAGAAAATTTCTCCTTAAACTCTATTCCTTCCACTTTTGAGTAACCCTTACACACAAGTCTTGCCTTGTTTCTTACTACTTCTCCATTCTCAATCAACTTATTTTTGAATACCCATTTAATTTTAATTATGTTCTTGTTTTTTGGTCTAGAAACCAATTCCTAGGTCTAATTATTCTCTATTTGTATACGTTATTCATACATTGATTTCATTCAATGTTCATCCTTAAACACTTCACTCACTTTTTAAGGTTCAAATTTATAAAGCAAAAAAATATTTACCTCAAATTTAGAATCTTTGCTTCTTGTCAATATACCTCTCCCTTTTTATCCTATGATTTGATATTCAAAATGATTTTTTTTCACATACTTAGGAGTCTTAGGGGTCTTCTTTAGACCTTCTTCCTCTTCATTCCACACTTCTTCTTCATTAGCTTTTTATTCTTCTATTCTACAATCATGTTCATCTGACACATCCATATATTGTAATTAAATTTTTCATGTTTTCATCAACCTTAACATTCACACTTTTAACAATCTTTCTTAGCCTTTTGTTGTAACATTTGTAAGATTTGATTTTAATAGAATATCCAAGGAATATACCTTCATTAGACCTTGCATAAAACTTTTCTAAACTTTCTTCTTCTCTTTTGGTATGACATTTGCTACCAAATACTCTAGAGTAGGAATCATTCCATACCATAGCTCACAGGGAGTCTTTGTTATTTTAGCTTTAGATTGAACTCTATTAAGTATGTAAAAAACTATATGAATATATTATCTCTAGTAGACTTCTGTTATATTTTCCTCTTTCATCATAGTCTTAGAGGCCTCTTGAACTATCTGATTTTTTCTTTCAACAACTCCATTCTACTAAGGAGTTCTAGGACTAGAAAAATTCCTCTTTATTCCATGATCTTCACAAATCATGTTAAAATCATTGGAGGTGAATTCACCACCTTTGTCAGACCTCAATAATTTTATTTTTGGTTCCATTTCGTTCTCAATCATAGCTTTAAATTCCTTGAATTTATCAAATGCATCATATTTTTCTCTAAGAAAAGTAACCCATGCCATTCTATAATAATTATCAATCAAAATAATAAAGTACCTATCAACTTGTAGACTTCTCACCCTTGTAGGACCACAAATATTTATATGTACTAATTCCAGTATTCAGGTAGTAGATTGTTTCATTACCTTGAAGCTACTCCTTGTTTGTTTTCTAATTTGACAACTATCGCAAACAACATTGATAAGCTTTGTGATTCTTTGTAGGTCTCTCACTTAATGAAATGAATTAATTATTTTCAAGTTATCAAAGTTCATGTGACACATCCTTTGGTGTCATAATCAATTGTCACTGTAAACATGGAAAATATATATGCACCTAATCTTGATTTACTAACAACATTTCCTCCTAAATCATACTCTCAACATTTCATCATATTTTGTCTCTTAATTTTATAAATCATTGTTTATTTGATTAAGCCTTTCTCCTCTATTGATTGGATTATTCAACACAATTTAATCAACCTTATATCTCTGTTTAATTAAATAATACATTTTATTTAATTAAAATATATAAACTCCTCTCATTAAATTAAATACATTAACCTTATTTGATTTAATCTAACATTTTTCTCTTTAGTCAAATAAATCAAATCATTTATTTAATTAATCATTTCCTCTCAATTCCGATTTAAACAATTTATCAATTTAAGTCAAAATTGTCAAATCACCTAATCCTTCATTAAATTAATCAAATCTTGATTAAGTTAATCCTTATCACTAAAATATTCTAGAGAATGCAACGTGCACATGAAAATAGATTTAATTCATTTATTAAATATCTATTTTCCCTCACATGGCATCACAAGGGAATATTCCCTCAAATTTGAATTCAAAAATTCAAGTGGACCTGTACATCCAACAAGGCATTCACTCCTCTTACATATCCTTGTGCATTGAGCCAAGTGACATTAACTCCATTTCTCTTTCCCTCTCACATGTCACATTCAAATTTCAAATTTGAATCCAATGGAATTTATCATGCACATTGACCAAAATGTGCTCATTTCTCAACCATTCACATCTTGACAAGTGGTACTTGGCCATTGGATGTTGAATGATCCCACATTGCTTATTTTCACTCTTTCTTCCATTTTGGAAATCTATAAATGAGAGACTCTTCCTCTCATTCTAACATCCACAATTTGAGTAAACTTATTATACTCAAATCCATCCTCAAGCATAGCCATTTTCATCTCTCTATATCAAGTTCTTAGCTAGGTTATGCATAAATTCAACCATCAAGTGGATAAAATCATCAAAGCTTACAAAGCAGTTGGGAAAGGGCTGATTTCAACACATCAATTGGCACCAAATCCCCCATGGTATCAAGAGTTTGCTTTGTTTAAATTAGGATTTCATTTATCTTTTATTTTGTTCTTCATTTTTCCTAGTTTAAGTTTTCTAAATGGATTTCATGGGGAATCCTTGTTTCACCTTTCATATCATCTAATATTGTGATTGTTTGCCTTATTTGTTCAGGTTTGAAATTAGGGTTCACAGTCACTAATCTAAGACATGAAGCAATATCCATCAACACCCTTAATTTGATAAATATTTTCAGTTGTTCTCTTACTAGCAACAATCAAATTTTTGGACCATTTTATGATCTCACATGTTTCATCCTTAATAGAAGATTGTATCCCTTGCTACACATTTTCCCAACACTCAAAAGGTTATGCCTTAAACCCTTAACATAGTAAAAATTATCAGTGCTATGCTTTCCATCAAAACTGATTGAACCTATTCCACAAATCTTAGCTCCTGAATCATCTCAAAATTTAACTATTCTTCCATCATATTTTTCAAGTTTAACAAACTTACTCTTGTCTCTAGTCATGTGGTTAGAGTCTAGCCACTACCAAAAACTCAATAATTTTTATCTTATTTAACATAAAAATTAGATACCAAAGTACCTTCAACTTTCTCCTTCTTCTCTAGATCACTTTCCTTCACACAAATTTTAGAGTTAACAAAACTAGATTCTTCTTTAATAGCCAATAACAAGCATTCATTGTTATCAAAGACTCCATAGTTAGATTCATCATTAGAAATACTAGCGCCTTCTCTCACATAGTAAAATTTCTTAATCATTTTTCCTTTATTCTCCTCGTTCTTATTACTTATAACTCTTCTTGTATGTGTTGAAGAATAATGACCTATTTCACCATAGCTAAAACATTTGAAAGGTAATTTACCTTTGTAATTATTAGTGCTCTTCTTCATTCTTCTTACAAATTTAGCTTCCACATCATCAAGATCTTCCTTATCTAAATCTTCAACCTTTTATGATACTCCTGCCTTGAAATAAGTCTCTCTAGTTATAAACTTTTTAAGTTCTTCTTCTATCATTTTAAAATAAGTTAGTGTACCAATCATCTGATCTCTAGAATAAGTATCAAAATTTATAATTTCCTCAATAGAAGATACCTTTTCACTATAATAATCAAGAATATTTCTAAGAAATTTCTTTACAACATTAGATTTTTTGACTTGGGCACCAAGACCTCTCATTGTATTCACCATCTCATCAACTCTCTACATGTAGATTTTGATTATTTTATCTTTAGACATATCCAAGGTCTCAAATTGTGCCTTCAAATTCTGTAACTTTACTTGTTTGAATTTTTCATCTCCTTTATAAATTCTTTCTACCTTATCCCAAACCTCCTTAGTAGTCTTCAAATTCATAAATTTTAGTAATTCAATATTTGGAAGAATATTCACAATAATAAATCTTACCTTAGCATTGATCCCATGCACCTTGATCTCTACACTTGTACTTGCACCATTTGTAGGTGGAGTATATGCAGTTAGATAAAAAAAATCAACCTCAAATCCATAAGATGAAAAATATACTTCCATCTTTTTCTTCAATAATGCATAACCTATACCATCAAATCTAAGGCATTCCAAATAATCCTTATTTTCCATCCTAGATCTACCTCAAGTAGTTAATCTCTTCTCCAAGGAACCTTTCTTTGATACTGATTGTTGAATGAACAAGACAAATAAGAGGGGGGGTGAACCAATTGTATCACATTAAACCTTTAAAACCCTCAACACTAATCAAATCCATAAGCATTCATTAAACACTTATTCTATTAATGTGGTTAAACTTGAAATGTATATAAAAGAATTTGATATCAAAACACCATACACAAGAGAACACCATATTTACATGGAAAATCCAATGAGGGAAAAACCATGGTGAGGATTATCTCACAATATAAGTAATTGCAAAATTGGTACAAGGGCTCAATGCTAGAATAGGACACACTATCTAAAAAGGCTCATAGTTAGGGATCACTACCATAGAAAGAAATACAAGAAGATAGAAGAAGAATGTTTCATAGGGAAAACTTTATTTATGCAACAAGGAATCCACCACAATGCTCCGACAATCTTGTAGCCTTGCTTGAATGGTTTTGGATTCCTTCAGCTCACTACCTTTAGGAACCCTAACACTTAAAATTCACACTGCTCTACTTAAATTTGCATCATACACATCACTCGCATTGATCTTGAATATATCTTTCTTCTCATTTCTTTCATACCTTTAACTTAGAACAATACCACACTTATTTATATCAACCTTAACCTTAAAAACCTTATCCAATGTCAACAACTAGCAGTTATACATAAAAATTTAAAATAGGTTGGCACCTAAAGATTTCTGCAGTGGATAGGAATGAAAGTTACCAACATAAATTCTTAATTAGGACCCAAATAGATCCCAACACACCTCAATATTCTTTTACAAGCCTTGCATGAAATGCTAACACAAGGTTGACCAATTCCCATCTTAAACACCATAATCATTAAGTACACACTTCCTTAAGTCAATCTCAAACATTTGGACAATAGAATTCACTTGAAACTGATCTAAAATAATCTAAAAACTACTTGAGATTCATCAAATAATTCATCCAATCTTGCATCATACAAATACTTCAACTCAGTACAATTGGTAAACCTTATTTGCATACCGACAAATGAAACTCACTATGTACTACACCAAATAAATTAAAACCTTGAATACAAAAAGATACAAAATTATAAGAAACTTCCCAAATCCAAACAAATTGAAGCCAAATAGTTGAGAAACGTGGAGAAAATAAATTTCTCCTAGGCCATAGAATACATCATTGAAAAACTGGTTTACACACTAGTGAAAATATCTCGCTCTATACAATGATCTAAAAACCCAAATTTTGAATATAGAAACTTCTAAAAACTATGAACAATATAGAATAAATGTGGACCACAATACCAAATCACACTATGAACACTTGCACAACACAGTTTAACTTTTTTATCATTTTTTCTCAAAAGCACTTGGAAACCAAGTACCAGAGACATCACAACTCATTACTTCATTCCAACTCATCTTTAGATATTGCAACAAAAATATACCTCCATGTACTCACAACACTTCCTCTATATATCAACTATACATACATAGCCTGCATGAACCTATTTTCCTCTTTTTTATAATTTTCTCAATATCCTCAAGAACCTGATCATGCAACAACTTATTTAACACAAAGTTGAAATCAATGAAAACACCATTCAGTAGACTTCCTATTGACATCAATGACAAAACCTTCATACTTGCAACATATCACTCACCCCTTTTCATTATCCACTGACATCATCAGTCCAAAATATGTTAGAGTATAACTTTTATGAAAATTTACAACTAGAGAGTACCAACAATACAAATCTCAACACACCTCTCCTATAGCTGATCTATAATTTATGGTAAAAATGAGATCACAACATAAGAAAAAAATGGAACAAAAATAACTACATCTACCACAAGTGATACCACCCAACAAGAATTGAATCCTAGGAGACAGTTTACCCCATAAAAAAAACCACCAAATCTACTAGACATGGGGTATAAGGTAGAACATGTCACAAGAAAACCCCTTGACCTCACCACAAAGAAATTGCCTGAATACCAACAAGATCTTAAAACAAGCTATATTATCAACTCTTTGATGAAAATTAACCCTACACAATACATGCTAGCTTTAGCAAAGAAAGGGTTTAAAATCCCTTCAACTTTCGATTTCAACAAAATTAGGGCACAACCCTTAGGAAATGTGGCTTCAATTCCTCTAATTTCCTCCACACAATCCTTGGTACAAGGTTTGACTCAATCTATAATTCAACCAACTTCATCACTTGTACCAAATCAACCATTAACTACTAGTATCACAAGTCAACTAGGAACTAACCTTGGTCTCACTCCAAATTTAGGAGGCAACACCATCCTTCCACAAAATAAAAATTGGACACCAAAATTTAGTTCCCAACCATATTCTTCCACCACTACCAATACCCAAAGTGCTCCTAACATTACACAAAGTCTTGTGAGCCAAGTACCCCAAGTGGAACAAAAATGGAAACTGAACACCATCATACAAATTCAACCCTTAATGGAACAAGGTCCATCTACATTGAACTCCCAAGTTGACACATCAAAACAATTGGTTCCACAAGCCACCTAAACCAACCCACAAAATGCATCAAACCCACTTGTCACAAATTCAAATCAAGGAAACCCAATGATCACGAATCCCATTGACCAAGCTAACACCTTGGCCCCAAATAGAACATAACATGGGATCCATCAACATCAAAAAAATCAACAAAACCCCTCCAATCAATTACCCTGAGACCGAAGTGTTCCATTAATACCGTAACAAAAAATGAAATAATCTCAATAGTGGGTCCCCTAAGTATTATAAAATCAAATGCGACCCCAAACCTACATTCCTCCACCCCAATCGACAATCTTACAAGGAATGATAACACAAAACAACCCCCAAAATCTCATCACACTACAATCACCTCACAATTAGCTCAACCCACAACTCACTCACACCATGGTCCTACCAAATCCACCTCATGTACCCCAAAATAAAAACACTTCTACATTGCAAGCTTAGCAAGCTTTACAACAATAACAAGCTTTACAACAACAACAAGCCTATCAAAAAGCATTGCAACAACAACAAGCCCAAGCTCAAGCTTTCCAACAACAAAATGCCCAACAACAAGCAATTCAAGCACAATAAGCCTATCAGAAAGTATTGCAGTAGCAACAATATCCTGTTCAAGCCCTATAAGCTCAACAACAGGTACTGATTCTGTAGCAACAAAAACAATCCCAACAACATGTATTTATCACACACCAACAACAACAAGCCCAATAATAAGCATTTATTGCATACCAACAACAACAACAACAAGGCTTGTACTATGTACAACCAAAAACAATATGCTAACACACAAAAAAATGTCTCAAATAAAAGTACAAAAGGAGAATGCACATCACCACCACTATCACAATCACCTACATAATATAAAAATCCACCCTACACACCATATAATACCCCTGCATATCAAAATCCCACCTATAACTCATCTACCATCCCACTATATAACACATATGCACCTTGACCAAATCCTCAAGATGATTTGGCATCAAAAATTAAGGTGTCGATGCAACAAATCCAATACATAGAAATGGGGGAAAAAGAGAAACCGCATGTACAATAGAATTTTTGTCCATACCCGTTTTATAGGAACATCACAATGATACCTTTCCCACCTAGATTTGAAGCCCAAAATTTGATAAATATAGATGGTAGGGAAATCCAGTGGATCGTGTAAAATAGTTTCACGTAACATGTATGGAAGTTTATTATAATGATTCCTACTTGGTGTGTCTTTTACAACATAGTTTTGGAGGCCCAACAATAGATTGGTTCTCACAATTACCTCTAGGAATTCAAACCTTCCAAGAGATAATTGATTAGTTCATAGATCATTTATCCTTTAACTTAGACATGGACATGAGCTTCGATGAGTTGTGCACCCTAAAGAAAAACAAGGGGGATTATTTCACAAATTTCCTAGACAACAGTGGGGGTGGAGAGCCAGTAAGAGAAAATGGTCTATTCTTGAGGAACAAGTAGGAATATTCATTTTCAATGTTGATGTGGAATTATCCTTTCAATTGATGATGCAATGTGTCACATCCTATGAAGATATCATCCCTAGGGACCTCAACATTGAAAGATCCCTTATTGCATAAGGAAACACCCAAACATACAAAGATAACCAACCATCTACTAGTTCCTCTGACAAACCCCATGTATTGTCTAAGAACAAGAATGTCACTAGTGATGGTGTTGATGCAAATGTGGTCTTAACTGCTTCAAAGAAAAAAACAATCAGCCAACAAACATGTAGCCACCAAAAAATCAACCAACGATCAATGCTACAAATATTCAATGTGGACCACAAAGAACAAACAATTCTCCTAACCAACAATTCACTCCCTCATGTGAACCAATGGAGGATGTGATGAAGAAGTTGATATAGTCTAACCTTATCACACTCCCAAATCTCTCAAACTATCAAGAGCCACAAGTGAAACCTCCTAGCTATAGAGAAGATCATTTTTTTTGAATTTCACCAATACAAAAGTCATAATACACAAAACAATTTAGACTCAAGCATCTAATCCAATATCTTATTAAACGAGGAGAATTGATGTTGATAAAAAATATGGGAATGAAAATTTGAAAATTTACACAAACTCTATGTGTGGTCATGGAAAAAAAAATTCAAGAAAGGCATCAACCTCAAATAATGTAAACCATACCCATGATACCATGGTGGGACACATTCATGTTATTCTTTCATCACAACCTATGGAATCAGAAACATATCAAGATACTATTTTAACAAAAAATTCCAAACCAATCAGTAGTGTCTAGCACGATTTCATATCGTAATGGAATCAAATATGTATCATATTGTGATATCTATCCCACATATGACTTAATGATTGGGAATATTGAATAAGTTCCAAATGAGATAGAAATGTCCCTTATAGCACCCATACCCATGAAATGTTGTGAAGATTCTTTTACCAATGATGTATCATCTACCTAAGGATCATGTCAACATGAAGATCTTGAGGATAATGGAAGTTGCTATGAATTGAGTTAGGATCAAGAATCCCTATCCCCACAACATTTACATAATTTTCATAACATCTTCCAACCTATAAGTGATGATCTCTCTACCCTAAGTCAAGATGAGGAGCTCACTTCTCCATAATTTCGTCAAGAGCTGGGGGACATATTCTAAACCATTTTAAACTCCAAAGATATCCCCAATATCACGCCTAAGATGTTTCTTTCTAGCAGACATATAGATGTTCTTCATCCAAAATAAGATTCTCTCACTCCTGATATTCTCACACAAGAGCAAGAAACAATCAAAATTCTTGATTCTTATAGTGATTGTGCATCATCAACATCTTTTGAATTAGTAAAAACATGTTATAAAGTAGTATCAATAGATAAAGATGTCATAGAATCAAAGTAAATAGTTAATATTCCTTAATAATGAGAACCCATAGAAAAATCATGTGTTCATGACATGTCATATTTAGTGGCCATTGATCAGAGGATACATTATTAGGGAAAAGGATTAGGTCTTGTTAATACCTTCACAACATCAGGGGTAATATTGTCTAATGAAAACATCAACATAGGGGGCACAAAGGATCCTTAAGGTTAAAATATTTTCAACACTACAACTAGTTGTATCATAAATCGTCATCCACCAACCAGATATACACACTAGGGATAACTTTAGTGGCGAATTCTAGGAATCGGGCAAATGGAATTTGGAAAATTCTAGGTATCCTACAAGGTGTTCAAATCTCCCCGATTTCACAAACTATCGGTCCAATGCATGTCCATTTTCCAGCGGTTTTTTTTTACAAGCCATGTTTAGGCAATAAATTTTCCATAACAGACTACGCATTTCCAATGGATCGATCAATATTTTCACCTGGAATCCAGGGGAGCATGTCATAAAACACCAACATATTCGCCAATACTATTAAAACAACATTATATGAGAACCCGTTTCGCCAATTAAAACTTACAAATAGTTGCTTGTGAAGACCCATTCGCCAATTAAAATTTATAAATAGTTGCTTATGAGGACCTATTTCGCCTTGAAAATTACAAGGTATCGTAGTATAAGCACATGAGATTCACCAAATTTTTAACATACCATTTAAAAATCCCACAGAATTCACCAAATATGGATTGATATAAATAGAAATGAAACTGTTATTTGTTCTTACACATTTTATTCGGTTTTGAGGTTCTACTTCTCGATTCCGAAGTAAGCGCAACCCAAAAATGTAGACTCAAAGGTGAGTGATCATTTCTTCAAATTGTTATTAGTTATTAGGTATAATAATAAGATTTATTTATCTATTTTCCATTCTTGCTTCAGTCTTAAACATGATTTTGAGTAGGGAATGAGATCTATATTCTTTGTTCGTCTGTCCTTCTTAAATAAGAAGACATTTTTTTCCAGCTTTTATTCGAAGTGAGATATCAATATGTCGAGCCGCAACTGCAAGGATAAGACTCCTAAGGGTAATGAAGAGACTAGGAGGCCATCAAAATGCCCAAAACATGGAGGTACCATACAATCTTACTTTGGAATTGGAAAATATTCTAATCCAACAGATCAAGGTGGAGCTACACCATCGACTCTTCCACCAAATAGTATTGAATATGGCAATGACAATACCTCACCGCCACAGGAAGGTCAAGGTGAGATTGTCATTGTGTTAAGTCAAAATGTATCAAATGAGGATGGCAATACCGCAGAAGATGTTCCAAGGGATACCCTGGATAGCCAGAATGAGATAATTGACTTGGATGAGGATGATGTTGGTAGCAAGAAAAGAAAAGGCAAATAAAAATTGGGGTGCGAGTGGGAAATGACAAGGAATTTTCAAATTGGTTGGTTATCGAAGTACCCATTCCTTGAAGTAGTGGGGGTATCAAATGAAAATGATATTGAAAGGGCAACAATGGTCAAATGTAGGATTTGTAGTTGGAAATGTGGAAGAGACAAGATGATGTAGCTAAAGCTTGACACTATAGAAAAGCATATCGACAAAGTTTATGAAAAAAAAATCATAGACGGAAAGGAACAATCAGTCATATGTTGGAAATCAAAGGAAGAATGTCTTCATGTTAAGTATGCTGCAGATTATGGAGAGCATAACCATAGAATTTCGAAGATTAAAAAATGTGAAGGTACACTTGAGGCTCATTTTGGAAAAGCCATGGTAGCAGCAAATCTATCAAAAACTGTTCAGATGAGTGTTGTTTTTCATATTTTGTCTAGGGGCATCCTATGACAGACTACCCATAATATTTTGATTTATTATCTTATTTGAGTGTTCCCCACTTTCCCTTCTCACATTGGTCAGTAAACACTGGATGGGAATGGGCGAATTGTCTTGCTGCAGTGGAAAAGAAAGATTTCAAGGAGAAATTAAAAGAGTCAAATTTCATTGCATTATCATTAGATGAAGTTACTACGGTAGACAATAATTCTTGGGTTTGTATGCATTTGTATAATGTACAACAACATGTTCACCAAGCTCATCTTCTTTGTGTTCGTAAAATGAAGGACAATGCAACATCACAAAATCTATTTGAACTAGTCAAGAAATCTTTGAATGAAATTGTAGGTATGGATGAGTTGACAATTTCCAAAAAGTTGGTGTGTGTAGGAGATGATGGAGTTGCAGTGATGCAAGGTTAAAGGAGTAGTCTTTGCACAAAGTTACAAACTACTTGTGCACCATACATGATTGGCATTCACTACATGGCCCACATAATGAATTTGGCATTCAAAATTGTAAGCAAGTTTCCTACAGTATCAAAAGTTGAAAATCTAGTTCGTGAGATCCACGCATACTTCTGCTGAAGTCCCAAACATTTCCTTGAATTTCAACATTTTGCTGAGGGAATAACACCTGGAAACAAACTTCTCAAGGATTTCGATACCAGATGGATCTCCTTGCATGGACCAATGCAATGAGTTCTTTCAGAATATCAATCCTTGATTGGAGTGATGTATGAGCATCGCAGCATAGTGGACAAAGCTCCTGACCTCTTACATAGGTTAAGCAATATAGAGACACTCTTGACTTTATCTAGTCTTCTCCCCATGCTGGATGAGATGAACAATCTTGTGAAGAGAGCCCAAGACAAAACTATGTATATTTATGAATATGCCAATCTACGTAAACTTACATGCTTGGACCTCGATCATCTATATCTAGCTCTAACACAAGAAGGCGCAAATTATTTGATGTGGTGGAAAATTACTGATTTGAATAATCCTGATAATTATTGACAATTTAATGCAAGCAGGCACTTATGTATTTGTGTACATGGATATGAGATACCAATGTACCATTGTAAGATAGCCAGGTGCTCTAGAAAAGAAGTACCTGTTAACGAGGAATATTTTAATAGCATTGTTAAATCTGTTAGTGATAATTTGAAGGAAATTGCAAAATCTCTTTCCTTAGAGATTCATGAAAGATTCCCTCGAAGTGAAATACTTGAAGCCATGGGTATTGTGTATCCTCAATTTTGGGTAAACCGAGGTAACCCAAAATATTTTCATGATCAAGTAAAAATCTTGATCGAACAGTTTTCAAAAAAGGTAACATACAATGAACAAATAATCGAAGGAATTTTAGATGAAAATAAGATTAGAAAGCAATGTCGGAGTTTTGCAATAGCTATGAGGGAGCAGTATAAATCCATGGGCAAGGAGAAGGCCTTTTAACCGGGATCAATAAAAAAGGTTTGGACAATCTTGGGTCAGAGTGAAATATTGCATGGTTCGATGTCAGAATATTTCAAACTTGTTGATTTATGTCAAATAATGATATTGGGGTCAGTGCAGGATGAGAGAGTTTTCAATACATTAGGGTTTTTGAAATCAAAGTTAAGAAACAAACTAGACAAGAATTTGAAAAATTTCTTGAGGATGAAAGGAACTAGGTATAATGTCAAAAATTTCCCTTTTGAAAGGGCACTCACAATATAGAGGTCCACATGTGAAAGAAGAGGGACCGAGTTATGCAACACAGGCTCTCCAATTCCAATAGCCACCGGTACTAGTGGTACTGGCAGTGCCAGTGGCAGTGGCAGTGGGACTGGGCCTGGGACAGATGACAATGATATTGAAATTGACACAAATCAAACAATGAATGTTGAATTTGAGACACAGGCCGAAGAAAGTGCAAAGCAGTCTCAGAATCAAGATGACTCTTTTACTTTATCTGAAGATGAGCATTAGTTTAAGGACCCTGACTCTGTTTAGGAAATGGAAGATAATTAGTAGGTTTTAGGTATTTTTACTACACTTCATGAATCAGTTTCCATTGTTCCAAAGTCCAAATTGTAGTTGACATCTGATGATATTTTATATTGTATTCAATGAACATTGAAATTGTGAATCATTGCACTCAAGCATTGCATGTCAGCATGAATCATATTCCAAACTGTAGTTGATGATTTTTTATATTGTATTCAAATAAATTTTGAATCATTGCACTTCAAGTTCGGAATATTTTATTTTATATTGCACTCCAAGGCTCCATGATATTTTATATTATATTGCACTTCATGAATCATAATACATATTCCAAAGTCAAACTGTAGTTGATGATATTTCATAAATTATATAAAATTCAATACCATCGGCCTAACAATGCTTCATCAGTGGAACCCCTATCACAGTCACGCCGATGGCCTGATGAAAATAGCTCACAACCTAGTATCGGTGTAACAATACTCTATCAGGATGACTCCTAAGGTGCTCTCCTGATATACCGATACAGTCAAGTTGTTAACACAAGTAATCATGAATTATAATTTATGACCATGGCCATGAATTATCTTATTTTATCAATAATCACAAAAATATACCACACTTTGATTTTATGAACAATGCAAATTGTAGAAATTTGTGTGACAAGATCCATATTATAGCCTACATTCACATTGAATCCATAAATATTAAACAAATTTTAAATTCTGTAGTGACGTAGTCCTTCCCCCATTCCTAACAAAATTCAATACCATTGGCCTAACAATGCTTCATCGGTGGAACTCCCATCATAATCCCACCGATGGCCCGATAAAAATAGCTCACAACCTAGTATCGGTGTAACAATACTCTATCGGGCTGACTCATAAGGTGCTCTTCCGATATATCGATAGAGTCAACTTGTCAACAAAAGTAACCATGAATTATAACCATGGCCCATGGGCATGAATTATCGAATGCATAAAGCATTTCGGGGGAACTATGGTGCATCGGGGAAACACTATCTGGCGTCCCACCGATAGAACAAAGGATAGGTGTCCATCAGTGGAAAGGGTGGCTATCGGTGAAAGACTAATGTGACATCCTAGGGCATCATGCAGCCGTGTTGCGGTGCATTATGAACCATAATTGAAGTGAATTATATCACAAGTTGATCGCATAGTTGTTACAAAATCTTGGAAGATTTCACTTAGGGCAGAAGCAGAAGGGAAAAAACTTGGAGTTCTGACACAGCAAAGACCGGTGGATTGTGGAGGCGACTCAAAAAGACTCACGTAAGTACTTCACTTTCAGACCTAGTTGAGAAGATATTTTACTCAAAATATTAAGATTTAAATAATGGAAGAGAGTACAAACAAACCCAAAGCTAAAAAATAGAAAACCGAAAAGCCTAAGAGACTCTTAAGTGAAGACCTGATAGATCAATGTCCTAGGTCGGGGCCGAGACCCAAGAGGAGTGCTCAAATGAATCCTTCCATGGATCGATTATGGGACAAACAAAAGGGCTTAGGGGATATTTGGACACTGCAACGAGGGTACAACCTCCTCATGTACAATTAAAGAAAAAAATTTAGGTTTCAACCAGTCTGCAATCCATGGAGGTTGAACCTAGGAAGACTTGTGGTGGCCAATGTGTTTGTGAATGCAGAGCTAATTAAAGCTCTTGCTATTAGATATGACCCCAAGAAAATAACTATTCAGCCACATGGCGGGGGTGACATGCTTGTTATTTCTAGGGATCTCATTTCTAATGTATTTCTGTTAGAGTGTTCACTAAATTTATCATTCACGATCAAAGATCTCTTGACAGAGTATCAACACTTGGATACCATCTATAAGAGATGGAAATTACCTTTGCATAGGCCCAAGGATGAAGGAGGCCAACTCAGGAGCTTCTCTAGCAGTGAAAACCCTCCTTTCCATGAAGATTTGTTCGAAGAGTATTTTCGATACACCTATTATTCAGCTAGTCGGGTTTTGGGAGTAGAGGTTCCACCTCTCATGTTGATTTCCCCAATGGTCTTAGCTGTAGACATATAGAGCAAGGATGCCAAGTCATTTGATTATGCTAGCTACTTGGCCAATGCCCTACATAGAGGGCTCAAAAAGATTAGAAATAATAGTGATAATATTAATTTTGAACACTATTCTTTGCTTATGCATTTGCTATTGTACGAGGGACAAGTCAGAGGGGTTTAGAGTGAAGAATTAAGGATAAAATATATAAATGAAAATGGAGATTTTAAACCTGTACAAATGTGGACTTCATTGTGGGACAACCGATTTGGTAGGTCTCATTACCTTTATTTTGAAGATTTTTTTGTAAAACCATTCATGAAGTTGCTGGGGTATTCGTGCAACTATAACCTATCCCCAAAAGTACAAAGATTTCTAAGACCAAAGGAAAATGACCGAAGAAATAAAGTGAATCATAACTAGGGAGACTGGTATGCTTTCCCTGATTCTATAGTGATAAGGGTTTATGGGTTCGAAGGGGCTCCACACTTGATGCCATGAGTAGTTCCTGACCAAATTGCTTTTTTAGAAATTGTGAGGCAATTGGAAAAATCCAATTCCAAACACCTCAAAGGACATATTAAACAATCAATTATGCCCAACACCTTATGTTTTGGAGACTTTACAGTGGTTTCCAATGAAGGATATGGAGAAATTGATGGTAAACTAGCACAGTACAACCTACCTCTAGGTGATGTAAGGAAACAATTTGATGCAGAAGGGTTTATTCACAAGGCGAGATTATCGTAGGGGCTATAAGGGTATGAACATTTGTTCTCAATTGAAGATGTCATAAGAAACCATGATGAGGCTTCCACCAAGGAAAGAATGGCTACCTATAACAAGATTATTCTTGCAGAGGAATGGAAGAGGAAAAATGTCCCATCTTATTCAAAGGCATTTGGAGAGATACAAGATCCTTTAACAAGAATTGAGAAACTCGTCACTCATGTCAATGAACTGGTAAAGGATGTTCCCCTAGTTGTTTTTGATGCACCTCATGCAACCTATTCAGGAGTACAAGCTAAAGACATAGAGCCCTTAGATTACATACCTTCACAACCTACTCCTGAGGTATGTTTTTCTATAGATACTGATATAAGTGAAGAAGAGCAAGGTGATGAAGAGGGTGAGCAGGTCAAACAAATAAGTGCTCCTATGATTGCACAATATGATTCCCCTCAAGAGAAGAATATTGTAATATTTGAGGCATCAAATAAACTATGTGATGATGTGAGGGTCATGGCTGGACAACAATTTATTTCTAATTGTGATTTTATTAAATCTTCTGAATTTAAATCATTTTTTTATGAATATAAAAGTAGAAAAATGAGACAACAGATACAAGATATCACTCCTAAACATGAGGCAACCACTCTGGAGGAATTGAAAAGGGAGGTAGAAAAGGAAATGGAGTCCATCACTCCTAAAAGAGGTAGGGAATTGCTTCAAGAAGCTGGAGTGTTGCTCCTTTCAGGGTGGGATATTAGCTCTTCAATTGTATTTGATAGCTTCAGAAAAAGAGGGGATACGACAATGAACTTAACAGAAGAAGCAAGTGACAAAATGTATTTAGGATCTGGGTACAATCCAGACAAAGCCACCTTGCTTATTTGTCATTGTATCCCCATGATAAAAGACCTGCTATAATTAGTAATCCAAACCAAGTGTTTGTTCATCTCTTGGTTCAACGAGTAGTGGATACCAACCCTATGGAGACAGCAGAATTGAACATAAATGTGGAAAAATTTAACAAAGAATAGATCGATAAACTGATTAAGGAAAATGACAAACTGAAGAAGGAGCTAGCAAATCAGAGAGAAAAAAAATCTTCCTCCTCCACATAAGAGTTTTACTCCCCATGGCTTGAAAAATATAAGTGAGTGCTTGATGTAGCCTACTGGAAGAATTGCCATCTGAAATCCTAGGGGAAATGCAAAGAATTGGAGAAAGAAGTGAAAACCATCAAATATAACACTGTATCTAAAATGATAAAAGAAAGGTTCAATAAAATGATGAAATGTGCTATTGAATATTGGGAAGTATTCAAACAAACACGCATTACATTGGTGGAGAATGAACAATTGTAGCCTAGAATGATGGAGAAAAAAAAGGAGCTCCTAGATAAGAATGCCATGAAAGGACAAATATTGCTGAAATAAAAAAAGTTGGTAGAATCACATAATGGATATCATAACATGCTTAGGGAATATTTCAACTAGTTTAATTTAGTCCCACTCCTGACACTTCATTTTGGCATTGGAAATCCACGATAATATGATGATTGGAAGGAAGAGCTTGTTGGGCTTCTGACTACTGCGTTGCAAGAAATAAATGACGAGGTTATGGTTTTACAAAACACTCATAAGCAACTCAAAAAAATAATTTCTATGGAATATTATGAAAGAGGTGATCTCTAATGTGGACACCTATGATGAATAGAAGTACATCCATCACCTCTCTGTAATCAATATGTTTATTAGCCAAACTGCAGATGAGTTAGAATTAGATCCAACGTGACAACCATTAGATTCAGAGGAAGAATGCCAGCCGACAGCATGATGAGCACCCTATCATGGAGTAGAAGCCTTGAACAGATCTTAGGTGGTCAGTGGTTTGTAAGGGGTTTGTAGCTTGTTGCCTCTCATAAATAAGAGAGATCAAGACCCCAATAGGAGATCAATGGATCATCACATCATTTTTAATTAGACTTTAGAGATAATTTATAGTAAGAAGATAGATCATCTCATATCATAAAATATTTTTATAATGCATATCATTTGAACTTTGAGGATCAATACAATGGAGAAGGTTACACATATTTACTAATTTTCTTTCGAGTGTTCAACTGTTGTGGATTCATATGCTTATAAGTTATTAACCTATTTGGCTGTCTCCAAAGTGGATGTTAATGTTATTCAAATTGAGTGTGTGGAAGTACAATTAACTTGTCAGTACATTGAATTTGAATTCTTCAGGAATAGGGGCTATGACCATGGGGTTTTAGATTTATTTATGGACATGATCATTGATCAAGTAGTAATGTGGGCTACAAAATGAATCTTGTCACACAAATCTCTACAATTTGTGTTAATCATAAAATCAAATGTAGTGTATTTTTGCAGTATGTGGGATGTGGGTGAGGTGTAAGTTGGTGGATACTGATCAGGATTTTTAGTCAAAACATAACAGAAGCTAACAATTCAACATCCATAACTTAGAAGCTCTACCAAGAAGTAAATATAATGAGCTAACAGTTCAACATCCATAACTTGGAAATGGAAGCTCTACCAAGAAGTAAATATAATGAGCTAATAGTTCATCACTAGTTCAAATGATAAAATAAATAATACATAATCCAGATAGTTGAACATCATCACATTACTGAAGTCTGAATTTGAGCTTTTGAATTGAATTTCACATGAAGGAGTACATATTGGCATTGGCAATGCAAAATATTGCCAATGCCCAAAGACAAGTCTGCACAGAGCTGAGTTGGAACTTCGAAACTCATATTATCAAAGATTGAAAATAATCAATCAAGTCACTGTATCAAATTTTCTAGAAACTTCCACTCTTCAGGTGGTGGAATTTCCATTTGCTCTAACTGATGTTGTTTGACTTGAAGTTTTGTTAACATTTCATGATTGTAATTGGAAATGGAACCTGTCTTGAATTCTTCAGTCAATTTTTCATTCAAGGTTATCAGTGTTCTGATGGAATGCAAATAGTTCACATCTTGGTTATGAGGAAATTGGTCCAAATCAATCTTCCTTGCACCTTCCATCTTCTTTTTGAAACCATCCTTTCCAATTAATCGCTCATTTGTGTCAAAAGCCTCTGGAAAACCAAGCTCTATGAAGTTACTTACCTTTTCATCCACCACCTTCATCTTGTCTGCAACCAAATGAAAATATTCCTTTGTTCCATATATTCTCGAAAACTTCTCAATGATAGATGAAAAATTCATTGAGGTTTCAATCCAATTAGTAATCCCTTTTGATTTTAGATCATTGTCACTGGCTTTGTAGACTGTTTGTAGAACTTCATTTGCAGATTTCTCTAATTCTAGCACCTTTTTGTTGTCCACTAAATATTTGATGAGCTTCTTATAATGTTTTATGATAGCATCAATCAATTGAAACATGTCACACAAATGATCAAACCTTTGCATTATTTCATCCCAGATCTTTTATTTCATATGCCTCACTATATCTCTACAAAATGCAAATAACTTATTTTGAGAAGACTTAATTTCTTCTTTCACTTCCATCAACTCTGTCTCCAATATTTCATTTGTTTTTCTCTATTTCTCCAATTTTTGTTCCCACTATGCATTTCCATTCGCAATGCTTACTCTTAATTTTTTTGAAGTGGATTTTTCCTCATCATATTTCTTGTTGCTCTCATCTAGCCTTTGCTTTAGGTTATTCACTTATCTCTCATTTGATTTATCCTCTTTTCTTGTTGATGTAGAGGCAGATTTTAATATTCTTTTTCTAATTCATTGCTCTTGTTATCTGCTACTTTCCTCTTTTCTTTCTCACTTGCTAGGTCTACCTGTAACTTTTCTATTTGGGTCTGCAACCTTTTCTTCTCTCTATCTTGCTTTAGCAATGATGTGTATAACAATTCATTATTCTTCTTTGATACATTAATTTTGTCAGTATTTTTTAGGCCAAAAAAATCCAATTGAAAATTGGTTACCAAGTATTCAGATCAATCCATTTGATTTGTTGGTTTGTTTTGAACTGTGGAACAACAATTGTGTACTCCATGATTTCTTTATTTGTGTCAAATGTGGGTAATACCATGGTTGTTGCAGTCTCTGAAGTTACAGTAGAGGCACTCTCCATCAGTTGCTTCTTTTCTTTTTATTCAAGTCTGATTTCTTTTTAAAGTCTTCAATGAAATCATAACCTGGAGAGGTAGGAACAATGGAATGCTTGAATGGCGAAGGAATAGGAGTACTTGTAGCTGCTAATAATGTCACACCCAAACTAACTGGATTTGTGGGAGTGTCTGGAAATAACTCCTTTGTGGTGCTGGTGGATCCACTGATAGTGTGACTTGGACTTGTCAAAATCCTTTGCCTCTTTTGATTGCCTTGATCACTTGGTGTTTCTGTGGTATCTTTTTTTGTTTTCCTCTTAGTATTGTGTGTAATTTCTCATTGTAGCACATGTTGACCACTACTAGTACTACTACCCATACCATCACCACCAATGACACTCCTAGTTGCACTAAGATGTCCACCAAGGGAATTTCCTAGTTGTGATTATATCTAACCATGAGGATGAGGACTAGAAGCTCTAACAAATTGAGTTTGACTTGTATCCCCTTGGTCTAATTTTTCACCTCCAAGCCCAAAGCCAGATTTATCAACTATTTTTCTATGCTCAACACTTTGTATTGTCCAAGGGCCTTGTCCTTTGGACCCCAAAGGACCACCTTCATAACCAATTTTTCCAAGTATGGCTGCTCCTGAAGTATATGTTGAAGCATATTATTCTTTTGCGGCCTCACTTAAACCAGGTTTGTAATTGGCATGGATTTTTTCTTCTTCTTCCCTATCAATATTATCATCAGATTCATCACATTCATCAAGATTTTCTATATTCCACAATTTCCTAAACTCTTTATCTTCTTTATTAGCATCATACTCTGCAAGAGCTCTTGGATCAGCTAGGTCCTTCCTCATGGACCAAAAGGCAATAATTTTTTATCATGACCAATTTTTATCTATAACTTCCTTCTCTAGAGAACCTGGAAGTTTTACTCTACTAGATGGTTTATCACTTTTTTCATAAAAATTGTTGTATGTCCTGATTGTCTTTCAGTGCAATGCCATAATTTCTGCTGACAATTGTTCAAAAGAAATACCGTTCTCAGCAGCACTTTTCTCCATTGCTATTTCAACCTCATCCCAAGAATCCTTGTTTCTCAATTTTTCAAGCAAGGGTTTACTTTGATGTTGAATTCTAGTTGTAGCATTCCTATTGGACACAATCATTGATTTAATGATGTCACATGGATCATACTGCTAGTGACAGATAGGATCAAAAGCAAAAAAATTCAAAAGATTATGTGCCACACTAAATGCTTTTCTCTCGAATGTGAACCCTCCACATGAAAAAGGTAAAGAAGGAAATAAGGTCTTCTTTTGCTAACTCAGAAAGTGTAGTTCATCGGCACTTTGCACCTGCCTTACATATTCCAATGCAAAAACCCTTTATGTCACATGTATTGGAAGTTTGTATGGTTGTACTCCCAATCCATAAAATCTTAGCACAGTATTTTCTTCCATTAAGTACCAATCAGCCAATTGTATTTCTTTTCCTAGTTGTATGCAATTTCTACATGATGTAGACAATCTAGGCATTGGAGTATTTGTAATTACTTGATGCAATGGAGCCAAAAAGTAGTCTACAAAATGACTGTAGTTCCTTCGAGAATCATGCATCCTTACCTCAGTTGTCCATTCATATACTAGAGCCAATTTTTTTTCCTCTGCATTACTATAGGGCTGAATCTGAAGCTTGCTGGTTTGAAACATTCCTCTAAATTTGAGTAGAAAAAGATAGCACAAGTAGGTTGTGAACCTAAATGTCTTCGTGGAACCTACTTTAATCATTAAAAAATGTTTATGCATGGATTCAACAATGTGCTGAGTATAATTATATTTGACATGTTCATCAACATAATGGATATTATATATCATTTCAAGGAGGCATGCACCCACTTCCAAATTGCTATCCAAATAGAGGCAAAATGCTAGCATGGAAATAGTATCCCAAACCCATGGTTTAAAAATATCCAAATTATAAGGAGGCTTATGATCACCTTTCAATTTGTTTCTATCCATAAGTATTGTATTTAAGAAATCATTTTTCAGCCTTTCTTCTACTGCTTCATAATCACTAACAAGCTTTTCTAGTTCAATGTGGTGGTTTCCAGATTCTTCGGTTGTAAACCCCAACACTTTTCCAAGTTCTTCTGCATTAATGGATAACAATTCTTCTTGGTTATCGTTATTAACAATTGCTTTTTTCTTATCATCATAATTTTTGGCACAGACCATGATAAATTATGGGCAAGGGAAAACTTCATGTAACATCATGCCCCCTAATCCAGTTACCCACGGTGCACTGATACTATCAACTTGCTTTTGTTTTGCAGCCTTATTCTGAGATGTAAATCTAAGTTCTGAGGTATGCCTACCATAGATTTCAGGATCATAAATATCATGGTACCCATTGGTGAAACCTGGGGTTTTAAGCAATTCTACATAACGTATTTTTTTATCGGACATTGCTCTAATTCTAGTGGTACTGGTGGTAGACATGCTTATACAAATCTGAAGTTGTGAAATTTGAATTCCCTAATAAGTAATACCTATTAGTCCTCCTTAATTTTAACGAATTCTTGAGTCTCTAAACCCAAACTTCAAACTTTGACAAAATAAGAATTTAAGAAATGTCAAACGATGAAACATAGCTACAGAAATTCTTTCACTTACCCTGATTCTGAGTCCCAACTCTTGAAAATTGGAATGGCATTGTTGGAAGTGGAACTGTGGAATCCAAAACAGGGTGGTGCACTACAATGAGCAATCTGAAGAGTGAAGAATTTAAAAATCAATGTACAATTTCAAAGTGCAAACTGTTTTAAATGCTTTTTTTCTCATAATTGGAACGTTAAAATAAATGACACGTCTTAGGAGTTAGGTCTACAAGTTTACAAGACTACAAGTAGAAAATTCTTAATCGTTGATCTTTCTAAATCTAACAATTATAGGGTGATTCCAGAGGTTTAAGTTGGGAAGCCCATTGCCCTGTGCATTTCATTACGGAATGCAACTACAACCATACATCAAATGTGCATCCAACAGTTGAAACTTGACTAATTTATGAATTATGATATTAACTTTAAAAATAAACATTAATCACTTTATAGTTTGAGTTGACACTTAGCAGTTAGCAGTACAAAGTGCTTTAAATGCTTTGTTTCTCAAAATTGGAACATTAAAGACAAAAGTGAATGACACGTCCTAGGTCTACAAGTTGCAAATTCTTAATATTAACCATTGATCTTTCTAAATCTAACGATTATAGGGTGATTCCAGAGGTTTTAGTTGGGAAGCCCATTGCTCTGTGCATTTCATTATGGAATGCAACTACAACCATACATCAAATGTTCATCCAACAGTTGAAACTTGAGTAATTTATGATATTAACTTAAAAAAATAAACATGACACATGTGTTTTAAAGTCAATACCATAGGCATCATCCTAACAATGCTTTATCGGTGGAACCCCCATCACAGCCCATCGATGGCCTGAAGGAAGACTCATAACTCATAAGGTGCGCTCCACGATATATCGATAGAGTCAACAAAAGTAAGCAAATTGCTAGAACACATAAACATTGGTGGAATGAATGATTGCATTCCCCCAATGGCCTAATATAACCATGAATTATCAAGTGCATATTGCATAAAGTATATTACTTAAATTCTCAAAAGAAGAAAACTGATTTGAATATATTAAATTATTAATAGAGACTGAAGTTCCAAACTCAGAAAACAACTCTTTACTCTTAAGTGTAAATGAATAACGAAGATTCAAGGAATCAAGAATAACACAACGCAACCATTTATTTTATTGCAACTAAATTTCAATATCACATTACTACATATCTTTTTACAGATGAGTAGCACTGTAGCTCCTATTTTGTATAAATAACATATGTCAGTGTGTCACTTTAGTACTTTACATAGACAAAATTTAATAATTTATTCCAAGTTGTTGCTCATTACAATGGATTACAAATTGATTCCAATTTCTAAGCTTTGCTACTGAAAACTTACTACACATGTAACTCTAAAAATAAATGCATGATTCCAAGCTTCTGCTGGTGACAACATAATACAAATGTGGCTTTGAAAATAAATTCATGATTCCAAGCTTCTGCTGGTGGATTTGCCAACCATGGTGGGGAGATGGGAGCTATGAAGATACAAAATGTACTTATCCCCTTTGTGAACCAGAGCCATGCTGGGGAAATGGGAGCTGTTAGAATATAGGAGGAAAAGAAAATTTGCTCCCATCTTTTACCTACAACCTCCATGCATTGGGATAGCACTTATCTCCATCAGAGCTCATCATCCTGGTTCAAAACCCGTCTGAAAATTCAGGTTAACCAAATCAACTTCTTTCCAATTCCACCCATTCTGAACTTGAAGGAAATTCATCTTTTACTGATTACTCTGTAACTACATAACTGTAGGTAGGAGAATTTATAGTATCCCCAATACTGCATCATCTTCTTCGTGAATCCTTATTAACCCTAGAAAATAAAAACCCTTATGGCACTATCTACTAATCATTGAATCACTATCCCTATTTATGGGCCACCAGTGTTGCTACCAGCCTGTATAATTAAAATGTTTAATTTGATTAAACTATACCTCAAGCGATAAGCTATCAAAATCATTGAAAGTTCAAATGATATGAAATCATTACAAATCTTGTTTCATTAAAGCTATGAGTTTTCCAAGAAATTTCTTCGGATGTTCATATAACATATGGCATTAATCGCCGCCACTGCCTGCACTAGCAGTACGACAACCACACTTTCTTCAAAAAGAATGAGAGTTTCAATTAAATGAAATGTACAATGTCGAGGTATGGAAAAGACAGAATGAGTGATGAGTGATGACCATTGATCTCGCCACATGTCCACATCTAACGGTTATAGTTTTATTCTGGAGGTTTCAAATCGCAAGTCTAGTGCTTCAAAGATTTACTTCCGGAATGCAACTACAGTCGTCCATCGAACATTCAACGAACGACCCCTATGATTTTTCATTGGCATATCTATTTATTTCACCACTAGATTTTTTTACTATTTTGTGATTCTTTTTAATTCACCAATGAAAATATATTTTTTGCTTTGAAAAAAGGTTTTAATCGCCAATGGAAAAAAAATTCTCGTTTGAAAAATGGTTTTATTCGCCAATGAAAAATATTTTATTCTATTAAAAAAATATGCAATTCACCAAGATTTTCCACGAACTTCTAGGGATTATAAAAGATTCGCCAATTGGGATTTTTTTTTTCCCGTAAAATGAAAAAAATTGCCAATAGAATTAATATTTTTCATCGAGAAGTATACCGGATTCGCTAGGATTTTAAACCTACACCGGGGGGGGTTTCTTAAAGTTTTCCCTGATACACACATTGGAACCAATAGAAAAATGATTCATATCAAAGCAAGGAGAAGGTTATCAAAGAGAATGAAGCAGGAAAGCAAAAAGGACAAAGTAAATATAAATGGATACCAAAGAATATAAAAGAAAATCATCACAATCATACTCCATCAGTCAAATAAACTATATGGAAAACTCAAAAGGGGAAATTTATCCATCAAAGATTTCCTCAAATACAAAATTGGCCTTCTCAAGAAATTGGTTCTAATTTCATGAAAATTGCCATATTTACCCATCATTTCTCATCTTCCCATGTTTGGAGAGTCAAAGGTTCCAAACTATTGACCAATCCATCCCATATTCTTTCATCTATGACACCATACAATCCATTCATGATATCCAATTCTTGTGTTAACCATCTATTGCAAGCTACTCTTCATCATAAGTATTTCAGAGGTACTATATCACGATGTGTGCAGTGAGACAAGGTTAATTCTAGTACCAACAAGGAAAATCAGAGTTCTCAAAAGTTACACTCAAGTTCTTGTATCTTAAAAAAGTAGGTTCTTCAAGTAGGATATCATTGGAACTTTATTATAGTAGCCTCTACATCAGTACCAATGGGTGGTTCAACATGAGGGTAAAATTTTCCAAAATAAATAAAATAAATAAATCAAGAAAATAGTAAAAATAAAAATTGTCCTCTAGTGAGAACCACTTTGGTGGCACTTTGGGCATGTACTATGATGAAAAACCTAGAAAATAGGCATCATGAGTAGAATCAAGCACCTATCTCATCCTTCTTAGACAAAAGTATCTCATCTTTTCCATGATAAATCCAATTCTCCCTCCATCGATCCAATCTAGCTTTATCCAGATATTCTAGCTTATCTTGATCTTGACAAAGAATCGGTGTATACTTCAAATCTACTCATGGAAAAAATCTTGACATGCTCTTTACCATTTTATCTCATGAAGTTCCGTAGCCCATTTCTAGCATGATAAAAATATTTTGATCTCTTCACATATACATTACCTATCTTGGTTGGTCAATTGCACTATGAAACATTGCTAGACATTGGGGGCAGGTTCTTGCACTCTTTTTTTGGAATAACTCTTGATGCATGTCTTATACCTCACAACTTGATATTGAAATCATGTTATAGGTATCATTTATGTCAAAATATCATCCAAAATCCCAAAACATTTGAAAACCTCATCAAAATCCAAAAATATTTGAAAAGTTGTAAAGTCAAAATCCAAAACATATCAAAATCCCTAAACAGGTCAAAACATAAAAAGAACAAAAAATAATACCTTGTCAAACTAAATTGTCTCTAAGCTTGAACATAGGCAAGGCCATCACTGATGTGCCCTCGAGACACATTAGGTCAATCTTTAGAAGTCTGTCATAATAAACTAACAATCCATCAAGTGTCCATATTTCATTAGTAATCGGTTATTGGTCAAATTCGGTCGAACTACATGGTCTTTGTGTGTATAATGTAGGCAAGACTAATCTTTGATAAGCCCCCAAGGCCCTAGGCTAGTTCCTCTTAGTTCTTGGTCAAAACTCAAGAAACACAAAAAAACATTTAAAAACTTGAAAACCAAAAACATTGGAAAATATTCAAAAAACCTTAAACAACCTCACATAATTTGAAAACCTAAACATTCACATATACCCAAAAATATCAAAAACAACCTCAAAACATTGCAAAACATAAAAAAAATCTAAATATTCAAAGAATTCCAAAACCACCCATCTCATTTCTCTTTCACACACAATAAACTTACATCCATAGTAAATTTATTGTCATTGTCAACCTTTGGTAAAAAAAGTGGAAACAACTATAGCAATTTGTGAATTGTAAGCCCAAATGCAAAAAAATCAAACTCTTGATCATTATCAAACATGTCAATCAAACCTTATATCAATTGCCTTTCAAAACAACTACATATTATGAGGCATTTTGCATGTTTTTAAGCTTGTTTTGGTGTCTCAAAGCCTATTTTTGCACCTGAATCAATGTTTAACCTTTGTCACGATCTTGACTTAAAAATTCAAATTTCTACCCGATCTCTCGAGAGGTTAGGGTACCAATTTAATTCCTTTTGTTGGGTTAATAGTGGGGTATCTAAAAAATAAAGATTTTTTAATTTTTTTATCTAAGCAACAATATTAATCTCAAAAGCATTAGTCTTTCAACCAATATAACAGGTACATCATTTCAAAGAGGGGAAAAATGTAGACACTTAAAATTTTCCTAACTGATATTGCACATTTGAATTTGATGACTAACACCATTTCATCCTAAATTCACCATTTTTTTAACTGTTTAATTAAATAATCCTAGTTATTTAATTAAATGGATCATTCATATCTATTAATTTGATTAAAAAAAAAAATTAGGTTAATTCACCCCCTTTTACAGTAACTTGTCATCTTGTTTAATTGGATAGTACAATTTTTTTAAATTAAACCCCTTATGTCCTCTCATTTAATTAAATAATCTAAATTATTAAATTAAATGTCACTTAACCCATTTTCATTAAATAAATAAATTATTTAATGATAATCCTAATTACCTCTAACTTGCACAATTAGAACTTTGTTTTAATTATCTAATTCCAAATTTTACTCAATACAACACCAATCCCCCAATGGGATGAGGTTTGAAGCATTTAACTAGGTTCCATTTTGCACTTATTAATAGATTTTGTTTAAATCGCTTCTTCATTTAATGTTTTTAAACATTTCATTGGGATTATAGCTTAACTAGTTAAGTATTTCTTGGAATTTATTGAATTTAGGTTGTGTTATGATTATTGTTATAGAATTGACTCAAAATGAGCTATAATAAGAAAATAAAAATTTGGTCCTTTTAGGTAGGAGATCTTGTATTGAAAGAGAACCAAAATAATATGCTAGATCCAAATAGCAAAGGGATGTTTCATCCTAATTGGTTAGGACCGTTCATTATAATAGCTAGTTATGGTTTTAGTGCCTATCAACTATCAACACCTAAATGAGAACCCTTGCAAGATCCTATCAATAGCATGCATCTCAATGTGTTTTGTGCCCAATTCTTGAAGGGTATAAATCTAAAAATCAAAAAACATAGAAAAACAATAAAATCCAAAAAAAAAAGATTGAAAACAATATAGGGAAAAATCATCCTCTAGCGAAAACCTCCCATCACATTCATCCTTCATTCCTATTTATCCTAGCTACTCCTTCACCCATTCACATTCGTATCATAGCTGGATGTTGAGTATCATGTTCCCCTATAGTACTACTTGGAATATTCCCAAGGTTAGTTTTTCCTACCTATATTGAGGTAGTCTATCACATCACACTATGGGAATCTACCTATACTTGTATTGGATCAAGTTCTCATATATCCCCTTAAGGTTATTCCTAAAATCTCAAAATCCAAAAATAGACGAAAAATCTCAAAATCCAAAAATTGTCACAAAATTTCAAAATCCAAAAATAATTACAAAATCATTTCCAAAATTAAAAAACATCCAAAACATTTGTATAGCCTGAAAAATCCAAAACATTTAAAATATTATAAAATCCAAAATCTAAAAACATTCAAAAATTTGTAAAGTCAAAATCCAAAAACATTTACAAAATCATTTCCAAAATCTAAAAACATCTAAAATTGGGTAAAGTACAAAAGCAAGAAACATTCAAAATATCTCCAATATCCAAAAACATCCAAATCATATGAAAATCCCTAAACATGTCTAAAAATTTTTAAAGCCAAAACCACTTGTCAAACAACGTTGTCTTTGAGCTTGAATGTAGGAAATTCCATCATCAATGAGCCCCTGAGGCATTAGGCCAGTCTTCAGGAGTTCATCATAATAAACTAACAATTCATCAATGTCCATATCTCATCAATAAACAATTACTAGTCAAAGTCAGTCAAACTATGCCATCTCTATACTTACATAGGCAAGGCCATCACAAGTGAGCCTATGAGGCATTAGGTCAATTTCCCCTTAGGTCTTGGTCTAACCTTGGAAAACAAGAAAACATTTGGAAAATATTAAAAATCGAAAACATTTCAAAATATTCAAAAAATCCTAAACAACCTCAAATAACTTGAAAACTTAAAAATTTGTATAATCTCAAAAGACCAAAAATAGCCTCAATACATTGCAAAACATAAAAAACATTGAAAAATACCAAAAATTCCAAAACCATCAACCCCATTTAACTTTCACCCACAATAAACTTTCATTCATAATAAATCAATTGTCCTTTTCAACCTTGGATAAAGAAAACATAAACATGTGTAGCAATCGGTAAGGTATGAACTTGAAAGCATAATTTAAAAAAATAAAAATTGAATTCTTGATCATGAGTAAAAAATTTGGTTAAAATTTGTATCAATAGCCTATCAAACAATTAGTTTTAGCTAAAACATCTAATAAACATGTCCTAGGAAGTATTTTTCCTACAATGTACATCATCATCAGGAATCATCTTAGTTAGGTTACTTTTATAAGAGATATGAATAATATTGACTATTCATTTTGATCTTTTCTTTGATCTATCTTAGAGATCCATTCCAATGACCTATTGATGGTGTTTATCAAAAGGATTTACAGATAAAGCAATGGGAAATTGATCATTATCTTGCATTTGTTATGCTTGTTGGACATTCTTGTAATACAACCTCGGCGAATACTTATCTTGCATGTGTGGGGTAGTATCAAGTAAAACAATGATGAGGACATATCAGGTTCTTCATACCTAATGTGTGTTAGTCTTATTACTTCGATGGAATATTCTTTCACATGGTCAAAAAAGGTTTTAATATGTCAGGAATGAACAAGGATACTCTTATCTATTTATAGAATTAAAGTCCATCACATTAGATATAACATCATCCTCATTATGAACACTATGATGCATTGTATTTATTTTCTATATCAAAAACAAGGAATGATATGATGAAGTTATCCCAATCCTAGAAACAAGAAAATCATCTCTCATCACCATATCTAATAAAGTCTCAAAGAATCATAAGCTTGTTGGAATTATCAACCAATCTCAAAGGTAATGGTTAATCCATCCATCTTATTCTTCTATCTTCTTTCCACACTAACATGGTATCATGAAAGTCATCAAAAATAATAAATACATCCATCCCACATCCACAAACCATCAGTATGCATCCATCCTTCATCCAAAAAACCATTAGCATACATACATCCTACATAATCATAATTGTAACATTAGATTAAAAGATGTATCTTCCGAATGTGATGAGATGGATAATTTGCAACTAGAATAAAAAAGTTAATTCTAATCTAAATAATAATCTAAAATCAAACAACAAATAATGAGGAAATAAAATAATCAAACTAAACAAATTAATGGAAAGCTCTCATTGAGTATGCGTTCACCCCTTCGAATTGTCTTGATTGTTCTTCTCCATTTTTCCTTTTTAGTATTCTTGCCCTTAGATTTCTATGTTTGAATGCAAGTATAACTTCGTCGAGTGTCCAAGAAAAATATATAAGATAAGTCTCTTCTCAAAAGTGTATGATTTCGGTAGGAGGAATAATGATAATGACAGGCCATTTTATAGATTTTGGGTTTTCGAACGATCGGCTTAGATTGAAAGAGAGATCGACGGATGAGATTGATGAATTCCATGCGATGTCAGTTTTGTCTCAGATAGAACATGAGTTAGAATGTGAGTTGGAACACGAGTTCAGGAAAGACTGCAGATAGAGACTAAGTTAGAATGTGAGTTAGAACACGAGTTCAGGATCTTAATCTCCAAAAATAGAAGAAATAGACTTTGTATGCAAAAGACAAAGTTAGAACTCGACGAATAATGCATTTGAATGCAAACAAGAGTTAGAACTAGTTAATTGACTAGTTGTGACAGACAGTCTTCTCGTAGAGATAAACAGGTGTTGAATTCGGAGATAGCTAGAGAACCAAAAATAGATCTTGAGTCAGAAGGTGAGTGAATGAATAGATAACTAAATGATAGAGGAATGTGACATAAATATTTAAATATGAATTAAATGTTAATTTAATTCAACATTCGAAAATAAGAGACTTTGATTAAATAAATAAAGATAATTTATTTAATTTGACTGTTTGAAAAGGATAATATAAATAATTAAATAATAAATATTTAATGATAGACAAAGGGGGTAAATGAATAATTAAATAAAGATATTTAATTATAGTTAGAAAAGTATGATAAAGGGGTAATTTAAATAAATCAAGTTTAATAAAGGATATTTATGAATTAATGAATTAATTAAAAAGGGGTATTTAATTAATAGAGGAAATATGTGTTACAAAGGATAATTAAAAAATAAATAATATTTAATCAAGAACACAAACTATAGAAAATTATGTCGAATGTGTACTCACAGGCCTAGACCAATTTTTGCTATCTACAGTTTGCCCCTCTTTGATACAATGTTGGTACAGCATTGTATCAAAGAAAATATGCCCCGATCGTGCCCCAGCATGAAATAGGTTAAGGTATGCCCCCTTGGGAAAATTGACAAATTTTTGAAAGTTTCAAAAAAATCAGGAAATATTCTTGATAAGTCAATTTGATAGTTAGAAATGCTATGGAGTTGATGAAAATGAACTTGGAGTTGATACAGATGAATACGGGTCATTTGAAGTTGAAAGGTTAAGCGACCAATAGATTAGGTCAGAAGAAAATTCCATTTCAAACCCTACATATAAATAGGAATTAAGTCTAAAGCTAATTCATTTGCACCCGGAGGAGTTAGAAAAAGAGGATGTTTTCTTTGACTAGCTGACAAAAATGGGACCCATTCCCTATGCTGCGCATCGTGGATATCGAATCCGGATGTTCAGGAGGCCAGTCGATGTAGGACCACCGGTATGCACCCGAAAAAAAACTCTTGAAGTTGTGAACAATGCATATGCCGTCGTATTTTCCGCATTTGACTGCGAAACGACGCATGTGCGAGAACACGCCTAGGCTAGGTTAGGCAGTCTAGGGATTAAACACATTTTAATTACAATGCACCGCATTTGTATTTATGCAACATATATGCACTAGGAATAGACGCATGTAGCTTAGTGAACCGCATATGTAGTAGTTAGGTGGGTTGATGGAACTGCACCGCATTTGTTAAAAATGCACTGCATGTGGTTTATTAAATCGCATGTGCGGTAGGTTAAAAGGGGTTGTGGAAAATATGTGATGCATATGTAATATGCACTACAAGTGAGGCTTCATGCAACACATTTGAAAAAATGCACCGCATCTGTGAATGTGAGTCGCATTTGATTGGTAAAATTTTCAAAAAAAAATTCTAAGTAAAACTTGAAAATTCTTGACATCATGGTTTAACTGTAGGTGGTTTTAGATCCTATATATACGTGAGAGTCACGTCCAGACACATTCAATTTGAGAGATCATTTGACGAGTGCAAATATTTGACTTCTATGGAGACTAGGTCTATGTCACTATTTGTTGATGCCCACTATTCAGGTTAACAGGGGTATGTTGACGGCTTTATGTGAGCGATGGCATTCTGAGACATCGTCCTTTCACTTGCTGACTGGGGAGGCCACTATCACATTAGAGGATATGTAAAGGATCTTGAGATTGCCTATTAGAGGAGAGCAGGTTATATCTGATACCCAGTGCAGATTGAATGAGTTGGCGAGGTTTTAAAAGGGTAGATGACATTAGTAGGCTCAACATCGAGCACTATGAGATCAGATGGCCAGTGTTAGCAGACAGATACGATAGGATTGACTATATTTTATGTACATTGATTTGGGGGATAGTTCTTCTAGACAGATGAGGTCATGGATTTCCAGTGGGATGGGGTGCTATGTTGGTTGGCATGTTAGAGAGCGAGACTAGATATGCATGGGGTCCATGTCTACTTGGGATGTTATACTTTCATCTACATGACATTGCTTACAGAGATGCATAGTCATTGAGTTGCGAGACCACTTTGTTGATGGTGTGGGGTTGGGAGAGGATAGCTATTTTTCATCCTCCAATTACTGTAGAGAGACCAGAAAGATACCCTTATGTGTTCCATTATACAGGACACATTACTTACACACATGTTGGAGACACAGGGTATTGGCGACATGCACTAGATATTCTTGATCAGTTTACATGGAGACCTTACATGGATTGTGAGGAGTGGGTGGATGAGGAGTTACATTTGGTATTCTGCAAACAGACACATTACCTTATTGGGAGGACTGTTTCTAGTGTACATATCATCGAGCGACACTTGCCAGACAAAGTTCTGAGATAGTTCGACGAGGTTCACGATGAGCCTCAGAGTAGAGCAAAGTTTGCACATTCGTCCAGAGAGGTTCCTTATTGGGGACCTATGATACTAGTAGCTACTGTTGAGGCAGAGATACAAGCATTATAGCCAGTACAGTGGGGGTGGAGAGATGGATTAGTAGACCCAAGGACTACAGTTGTGTATGATGCATGGTGGGTAGAGGATCGACCTGTTCCTTACACGGATCCGGATCAGCCAACACCTATTGAGAGATGAGGGATAGGACCTAGAGGATGGCGGAGAGGTGGAGGTGCTAGAGTGGGGAGAGTTGGAGGGAGAGATGGTGATGGTAGAGGTGGTAGGTGAGGTCGGAGGGGACAGAGAGGGGGTTGGGTAGGTGCACTATCACCTATCCATGAGGCAGTTGTAGAGGATGTACCGATGTTAGACATCAGAGGGGGAGTTGATGTATAGGCTGGGGATGAGAATGCTGCAGAGGAGGTAGTGGTAGAGGAGTGTGTAGAGGTGGATGTAGATGTAGAGGATGTTGCAGAGGATTTATATGCGGATATGGTTATAGACCCTCTAGGTGTTTTGGCAAGATATAGAGAGGATGATGTGGAGGATGATGTTTAGGAGGATGCACCAATGGAGGAGCAAGATAGAGAGCTCCGAGATCAAATTGTGGAGGGGAGACGGGAGGAGGATGGTGACAGGGAGGTTTTGGAGGAGAGACTTAGACTTATGACAGTAGAGTTTGATGCGATGAGGCTAGAGAGAGACAGTGCCTACACAAAGAGGGACAGTACATATGCAAAGAGGGACAATGCTCGTACAGAGAGGGACAATGCACTTATGGAGAGAGATCAGGTGATAGCTCAGAGACATGAGATAGAGCAGCAATTCATAGAGGTCAGATTCCTTTGCAGTGGGTCCTCATCTGATGGCATGGTATGAGAGTTGGTTAGATCGGTTGAGAGAGACACCTATTACAGGGACTTATATGAGGTAGTAGTGCCGGCAGAGAGACGTGCTCCTAGTTTTTTAGAGGTGCAAAGTCAGAGGTCATAGAGCAGGAGTCAGAGGACACAGAGTACTGAGGGGGTGGTAGGACCATCGAGGGTAGGTCCATATGAGAGGCCTTCCACCTCGCAGAGAGCACCTTCGAGGCTTTTTCCACCATCTTCACCATGTGAAAGTAGTGGTAGCGGGACACAATGATAGGGATATATTTATGTAGACATTTGTATTTTGATTAGAGCGCCTACGAGCTCATGTTTTATTTATGGTTACATTTAGACATTGTACTATGACACACTATTTTGAGCGATATATATATATGATTTTTGCGGCTTCTATATGATATGCAGTTCTATTTTTATGGATGATGCATTACTTCTATATGATTATTTTTCCTAGATGATGTATATACATGTGTTATGACTGAATGTTTCTATATGTTTATGAATTATGCATTTAATAATGATGTTATGGATGTCTTACATTACTTATGATAATGAATGCAATGATCTATATGATGTTTATTTATATGTGATGGTGATATGTACATTCTATGTTTACATTATTTATGCTATGATGATGCAATGCCTGTTATGTCATGATTTCGAATGTATGAAATGAAGATGTTAACGTTACTATTTATATGTTTTTTTTTTTTAAAATGCAATGCAACTATATGAAATGCTTATCGAATGTATGCAAATGCAAATAATCTAATGTTTTTATTGCGTCACAAGACTTTATCTTTATGTTTGAAGAAGAGAAATGTTAGGATGAAATGAATTCAGAATGTTAGTAAGAAATAATTAAGGTTGATTGATTGAGAAAAGGATATTATGTTCGATATATTGCCAAATACGCTATGCTTGATTGTTATGATCATTGGGCAGGAAATGACACAAATGGATAGTATACACTATGATATGAGATAGACCATAGTGTACAAAGTCATCCATCTGCGAAAAACAGATAGTCACAGACAAGGAGTGTCTTAACTCATACTAAGGACAGTATTGCCCCAGTCGTTTTGTCAAGACAAACCACAAACAATAGACAAATAAAAGACGGGTCATGAGACGTCATTGCTCCTCTAAATTCTTGATAGGACATACTTGAGGAAACTAGTAACATGACTCAAAAACCAATGTTTAAAAAGATATTTGACAGACAGCAACCAAAGAAAAAGAGTCCTAAGACATCCTTGCTTCTCTAAATCCTTCAAGGGACATCCTCGAGAAAGCTAGTAATCGGACTAATTCATAAATTGACAATAAGATAAGACAAAATGAGATATAAAGTCATAAAGCCAAATAAATGTATTCGCCAAAACTTGATCTTGTGGGATTGTTTGATGTTTGATGTTTGACATAGCGTAATGTGAGATTTGACACATACCGCATAAGACGTTGAGTTTGGTTTCGACTTGGTGACTTCTGTATAAGGCACGACAAAGCTTGGTTTCAAAAAGACACGTGGCGTATAAGAGGTTGGAGCCTGATGATGTTGAAGTGACAAGCTACATGAGACTATGACAATTTGATGACGTCTCTTGACAAGAAAGACATATCTTACATAAGACATAGGTTGATCGCTTTGACAATGTGTTTGATATTGACTTGATGATGTTGAGGTGCTTTTCCTTGTTAATGCATGACTTGTTTTAATTCCTTGACTGATAAAAGTGTGTGCATGTGGATAGTGTATGACATGAAATGATACCTTAAAATATGGTATACAACTTGTGTGATAATGATTGTGAATGAGCCCTATTGGACTGACCTAGTGTGGTCTTGGGAGCTCATCAATTGATTAGCCTTGCCTACGGTGTGCACATAGAGACCTCATAGTTCGACACGGCCAATGACTTTGAATGTACAAAGCATAATGATTTTAATGTGTGTGTGATACATGAAAAACCTAGACTAATAGACCTAATGCCTTAGGGGCACATCGATTGATGGCCTTTCCTATGTCCCAGTCACAGAGGCAATGTAGTTCGACTATGACTGACTGAACATGACTGACTTGAATTTTTTTTTGGTATTTTCTGACATTTTTTATTTTTATTTATTTTTAAAGTTTTCTAATGTTTTTGGGATTTTTCAGGACATTTTTGATGGTGTGACGTTATGTACAAGGTGTTAGGGAATAGAACAAGGATTTTCCCCCAGTCGGGAATAAGATTTGCAAGATGGAGTGGATAATGTGACCGAATGGATGCTAGATGTCAATCGTTCCAAGTAATGGATAAGACAACCATTTATTATGAGTGATAGTGAAAAAGTCTGAATAGAATGATGGTAGACGAAAGAGCGAGCTTGACTACACATGGCGCCCATTTGCCAAGTTTTCAGCATGGTACTTATCCATAGCACCACTGAGGCAGTTTTCACTATTGGATGGATTTATTTCTCTTTACTTTTTTTATTTTTTCAATTTTTTTGGTGTTACAAAGATGCCTATTTGCCAGGTTTTCATCAAGGTAACCATTCTTTTGTTTTTTCACCTTTTTTTTGTATTTTCTAGATTAAGACACAGATTCTTAGAGACTAAGCATAGAAATTCTTTAGATGCAGATTGTTGATAGGTGATAAAATCGACTCTCCTTCAGGAGTAGAGAGTTGATACGCTCCTGATCCAAAGGCTTCTGTGACACTATAGGGCCCCAACCAGTTAGGTTCAAACTTACCTGGTTTCCCTCGTTCAGCTCGGTTCTTAGGATTCTCCATTAATACCAGGTCACCAATGTCAAAGTGTCTATTGAGAACCTTCCTATTGTAGCTACGACGAAGATGATTCTGATATGCTTGCAAATGATCTAATGCTTTTTGTCTTCACTCATCCAACAATTCTAGATCTTGTAACCTAGAGACATGGTATTGTTCATCATCAATATGACCCTTCAAGGATACCCTTAGAGAAGGTATTTCAACCTCGATAGGTAAGGTAGCTTCGGACCCGAATACGAGGGAATATGTAGTGGCGCTAGTGGGAGTACGGATGCTTGTGCAATAAGCCCATAAGGCAGGATTAAGTTGTAGGTGCCAGTCATGACTAGCGTCATTGACAGTCTTCTTAAGGATTCTAACAATGGTTTTATTAGATGCCTCAGCTTGGCCATTACCTTGTGGGTAATATGGGGTGGAGAAATGGTGTTTGATGTGGAATTCCTCACATAAATGGCGTACTTCTTGGTTCTTGAATGGGCGGCCATTATCTGTGATTATGGATTGGGGCACACCATACCGACAAATGATATAGTTTAGGATAAACTTATATATTTTTGTGTCGGTTATGTATGTCATGGGAATAGCTTCAATCCATTTGGTGAAGTATTCGGTGGTGGTGATGATGAATTTATGGCCGTTGGATGATGAAGGGTGTATCTTACCTATGAGGTCAAGTCCCCATTGGGTGAAGGGCCATGGTGAATTAATTGGACAAAGCTCCTGCGCTGGTGCTCTTATCAAGTCTCCATGTATTTGAAATTGTCTACATTTATTTACAAAGATGTATGAGTCTTTCTCCATTATAGGCCAATAGTAACCTAGTCTCATAATCTTATGGGCTAAAGTAGGACCACTCAAATCAGATCCACATATACTCTCGTGTATCACTCGCAAAGTTGTTAGTGCTTCTTCAGCATCGAGATATCTCATTAGGGCGTTATCTAAGGTACGTCTATACAAGGTTTCTTTGATGATGGTGTAGTTAGCTGACTTTTGGATGAAGGTTCAACATTGGTTATTGGACAAGTCTTGAGGTAAGGTTTGTTCAGTGAGATAATCGAATATGTCTTTATACCAAGGAGACGTAGAACCAACAATGGTACACACCATCGTAGTATCGGGGACATCATAAGCAGGGACCAACATCTGTTCAACCAGGAACTCAAACTTAGGCACATTACTCAGAATATCTAAAAAGGAACCCACGGTTGCCATAGCATCTGTAGCTCTATTCTAGATATGTGGTATTTCTTGAAAAGTTGTCATTGAAATACTACTTGCAACTATCAGCCATATACTTGTAAGGGGCAAGCTTTTCATCCTTAGTCTCGTAATCATCATTTACCTACCAGATTACTAGTTGAGAGTCGCCCAAAACATGTAGGCTCTTAATTTTCCATTGAGCTACCATTTTTAACCCTATCACTAAAGCTTCATATTCTGCTATATTGCTGGTACAAGGGAAAGAAATCCTGAATGATTTGGTAATGGTATCACCTTGAGGTGTAACAAATAAGATACCAGTTCCTGAACCACGATTTGTATGTGAACCATCAAAGTACAGTTTCCATTCGGTTTTAATGTCAACATTGAAGAGAAATTCATCAAGAAAATCTGCCACTAAGGGATGGTCTGCCTTTATAGGTGCATCGACTAGTTGATCTGCAATCACCTATCCTTTTATAGCCTTCCTTTTGACATACTGAATTTCATACTCACTAAGTATCATAACCCATTTAGATAATCATCTTGTTAAAGCTGCCTTACTTAGGAGGTATTTAAGTGGATCAATCTTTGCAATTAACATTGTTTGTCGATTGAGCATATAGTGCCAAATTTTTTGGGTAGAAAAAACTACCACAAGACAGGCACGTTCTATGTTGTTGTAATTCAATTCATAGTCCTGTAAGGTACGACCGATGTAATAGACTATTCTCTCATGACCTTGATCATCGTGTTGTGCGAGAAGAGACCCTAATGTTGACTGAGTTGCTGAGATGTAAAGTATGAATGGTTTTCCCTCTATAGGCGGCATTAAGACTGGTAGAGTAAGCAAATAGTCCTTGATTTTCTGGAAGGCTTCTTGAAATTTAAATGTCCACACAAATGGTACTCCTTTCTTGAGTAGATGTTGAAATGGGTGTATTTTATCTGCTAGTTGTACTATGAAATGCCTAATGGACTGTAATCTTCCTTGTAGGGTTCTGATTTGACCAATGCTGACTGGAGGAGGCATTTCTATGATAGCTCTTACCTTCTCTAGATCTACTTCAATGCCTCTTCGAGAGATGATATACCCTAACAATTTCCCTGATTTCACTCTAAAGACACACTTCTTCGGATTCAGCTTGATGTTGTAATTCTCTAGCCTCTGGAATATCTTGTCTAAAACCTTCAAATGATCTTCTCTTGTTTCCAATTTAGCTATTATGTCATCTACATAATCTTCCATGAGAGTATTACAAAGTCATGGAAAATCGTAGTCATTTCCCATTGATAGGTAGCTCCTGCATTCTTAAGGCCAAATGGCATAACATTCCAATAGTATGTGCCCCATGGACATGTGAAAGCTCTCTTGTGTTGGTCTTCAATTCCTATTTTAATCTGGTTATATCCAGAGAAACCATCCATGAGGGATAGCATCTCGTATCTTGCTGTAAGATCTACTATCATGTCGATGTTCGGCAAAGGGAAGTCATCTTTAGGACATGCCTTATTGATGTCTCTAAATTATGTGCAAATGCGAATCCCCCTAGTTGGTTTAGTCACTAGTACTAGATTAGATATCCAATGTGCATAGTCTATCATCCTTATGAATCCTACATCCAAGAGTTTCTTAAGTTCTGCCTTGACCAATAGAGCAATTTACGGATGCATTCTCATCAAATTTTGTTTGACTGGCTTAATACCTAGCTATAGTGGTAAATGATGCAATATTAGGTCTGGATCAAGCACAATAATGTCAGCATATGACCATGCAAAGTTTAACTATCTCTTTGTGAAGAAGTCCTTAAACTCAGGTTTTTCTGTCTCTGTTAAAGAAGCTGGAAAATATACCTTCCAAGGATTCTCTTTTGTACCTATGTTGACTTCAATAGATTCTTCTACTAGTATCGGTGACTTTTCCTGTTCAACGGGGAGAATATTTAAACCTCTATCCTTGGGTGCCTCTAAGAGGTTTTTGCCCTCGGATATGTCCTTTATTTTGACTTTTTCTTCATCCAAAGGCGCCTTTCGGTTTTCACCTAGGGACTCATCATTTTTCTTTTCATTGTCTTTTTTCTTTTTATTCTCATTTTTGTGACTAGAGGTGTAAATAGACTCCCCAAAATATGCTTTGTCATCCAATTATATGGTAAAACCTACTTTATGATCCCCTCTTGGTATGCCTTCTCTAAGTCCCATGAACTCAGCAATTGCTTCGCCATTCTCGAATGTATCTATGATAGGTGTACCTTGTTGATCCTAGTCGATAAGTTCAGGATATATAAGGGGCATGTCATCATCAGAGTTTTTAAAGGTACCTGCTGACAAGGTGAATATAGAATGGCTGACATGGTCGGAGAAGTTTTGGACTAACTCCTCCTTATTCTTCTTCCTAGGTGTAGGTATACTCTGATGTGGGGCTATAGTAAGGGCGGAATCATCAAAAGATGGTTTGTCAGGTGCCCAAGATGCATGATCAAGGGTTTCCCAATAATAGTTCTCTTGCCATTTTTTTTTGGACAAGTGTTTCTTAGGACGAGGGATAGATGGTTTTGGTACAGGTTTCACGTTTAGGTCCAATTCTCCAAATAGGGTATCTATGTTCATGGTACTGGTAGATGAAAGAGAATTCCATTCACAATCGCTTGAGGAAGGGGATTCATTGTAGACTGGAGGTTTGTCGTAAACTGGGGGTTGTGGTTCATGAGATATCTCGATGTCTGTGCAAGCACTCACTTCCTCTTGAAATGATGACGAAGTAACAAGAAACCCAATTCTAAGCGGTTGACACCCTAGCCCTAGGTATTTCGGTTGTGGGTAGACAGTGATTGGTTCTGTCCTTCCATTTTGGTATATCCCTAACCCACTATGCCCGTCATAGCCTTCATTTTGCATTATCTTAAAGCCTTTTCCATACTAGTTCTTAGCTATTTGAATAGATGGGGAGGGGTATTCATGTTCTTCTTGATACAACCAGGAATCACCTTGATCCATAATTTCTTCACTTAACTCTCCTCATTTTTTCAATGTAATTGTAGGGGGAACATGAAATGTGACCACTGTCTGTCTTCTATCTGCTATGTGTAGGCCATATGCCTTAGGTGGAATCAGTTGACTGACGCAGTATGATGCCTTTATATTATATTCACCACAACGCTTGTCTTGGATCTCGAGCTTAGGAGTGGATGATGGTGGTTTGAATGAAATGGACTTAGTGAGACGTGATGGGTCAAAGTATAGGGATAAAGTGGATGATGAAGCTTCTTGGTTAATGGGTACTTGTCATTGTGGAATTTCCCTTAGGTTTGTACAATACTGAAAATGATCTGGATCACCATCAATGGTCATCTTTGTGCCATTATACGTGAACTTAAGACATTGATGATATGTTGAAGGTACAAATTTCATTGTGTGTATCCAAGGTCTACCTAACAACAAGTTGTATGGAAGGGTGAGATCCAAGAATTGGAAGCTAGTGTTCATGATTGTTGGGCCAATTCTTATAGGGAGTGTGACAAATCCTTTGGATGATCTTTTCTCATCATCGTAAGCCTTGATGACTATACTCTTAGAGGTATCTACAAAGTCTTCTGAGAATCCTAATGCCTTAACCAATTTTAGGGTACACAGGTTCAAACCTACTCCTCCATCTACCAAGACTTGTCAAACTTTGTTTTGATGGACTAGGACTTCAAGATGTAAGGGGTCATTATGATCAGACTTTTCAGTTGAGTAATCTTGTTGGAAAAATGTGGCATGATGCGAGTTCGTCAAATATCCCACCATTTCTTTGAAACAATTGACATCTAAGTATGTAGGAATAGTTGTATTCTATATAGCTTTGTCAAGAATGGCTCGATGCTTAGGTGATAAAGTCAACAATTCAAAGATAGATATTTGCGTGGGGGTTTTACTCAATTGATCAACAAGGTTGTACTTAAACTTGGAAGTTTGCATAGGTGGCTCAGAAGAAGGACCAAGAATAGTAATCTTAGTTTTGCATGTGTTCACATTACATTCTGGATGCTTCTTAATGATGATGGTATTGACATTCTCATTTGCGGCTCGGAGGTGATTTATGATCGTCCCTTTACCATAGTCATACTTGGTATTGTTATAATTGGCTAATGGATTATTCTTGGGTCTCAAACTGGAGGCTTTTCCTTTTGTGTAGTCATGTAACGGGTCTGTGAAGACCTTTTTATCACTGTTCTTGGTGTTTTTCTTCCCAGCGACCTCTATCGTTTCGTTTTCAACAAAGTCTTGTATAATATTCTTGAGTTGGCAACATTGTTGTAGGTTGTGTCCTTTCATTCGATGATAATCACAAAAAGAGTTATCATCCCACCATGAAGGTTTGAACTGTCTAGGATCATACTCTCTTGGTTCCAAAGGTTTGATGATATTATGTTTAATCAAATCTTTGAAAATAGTCTCAATTGGTTGTCCTAAAGGTGTAAATTCATGTGTAGGAAATCTCCTTTGTTGTGGTCTTTGTTGTGAATTTTGGACATAGTTGGTTGTTTGATATGGACTATTCATCGTGTCCTGATTGGAATTGTAACCTCTAAGTGTGATAAATGGTCCTGTATGTACGTGTTTAGCATCAACAATGCCGTCATTTGTAACATTTTTGTTTCTAGACCAGAATTTGTTGCTATCATTTGGTGCATTTTGATGTTGGACAACTGGATTTCTGCCCGTACCTTAATTTCTCCTTTGCCTATAAGGCCTTTCTCAAGGATGATGCCCTTTTTTACCAAGTCTGAGAATGAAGTACAACAGTGTACCCTTAAATCCCTTTGCAGTTTTGGGTTGATGTTCTCTAGGAATATCGTGACCTTTTGCTTTTCTGGTATTTCAACTCGACATCTGCTAGCTAGACTTCTCCATCTCTGGAAGAAAGTGGTGAAAGTTTCACCATCTTCTTGTGTTGTGTGGCACAAGGTTTCTATTGTTACCTCATTGTCTATGTTAAAGGCGAAATGTTCAACAAACTTTTCAGCTAATTCACCCCATGATCGTATACCATATGGTAATTTAGAAAACCATTCCAATCCTATCCCGACAAGGGTTTGTGAAAATAGTCTCATCAAGTATGTGGGGTCATACGATATGTCCATGCATGTCATTGAGAATTCTCTAATGTGTTCTAAAGGATTCTTTCTCCCATTATACTTAGGAAAAATCAATATAATGTATCCATGGGGGAAAGGTGTCATATAAAGCACTTTGTCGAATGGACATGGACATAGGTCTTGCACTGAGATAGTTCATTTTCTTGATATTGACATGTTTTCCATCTGTTGTTGAAGAGTTTGCATTGGGTTTTGAAGGACATCGACTTGTGTCAAGGACATGGTGTTTGCATTTTTTGGATCAATGTAGGTGTTTTGGTATGCCATGTTCTGTGATGGGTTGTGATTGGGCGAGGGAATATATCCTGTCAAAATATTTTGATTTTGTATAGGGACATTCTTTGTCTACATGGTCTAAGTTGGTATAGGAATGCTTCCTGTCTGAATTGTCTTATTTGGTATATGTATATTCCCGCCAACTTTGGATCTCTTACCAGTCGTGTTGGTGCCAAACGGGTTGGAGGAAGTTGCCCCTGCAGTAAATTGTAAACCTTGTGTTATGTTGAAAGGGGTTGTGTTTACAATTAACAATGTTTGAGTTGGTATGCCAGTTGGTATTGCTATGGTAATTTGGGGAATAGAGACAGTTGACGTTGCAGTTTGCATTGGTTGAGTTGATTGTGTTTGCAAAGTACTAATATCAAATCCTATGGGTAGTTTGGCACCTTCTGCTAGCAACTTAGCTAGATACCATTGGGGATCATTTTCCAAAAATTCATCCATAAACGATGCAAATTCAGGATCTTGTACTGCTGCGTCTATGTCTTCTATGTAAATTTTCCCATGTGTGTCTCTAGTGACATGTTTCTCAAGAAAAGGTTTGTGTGGTCATTTACTTCCTGACGGTTGGTTTCTGAATGGATTGATGAATTCGTTGGGGTATGTCATTGCTCTATGTTTCTTTTTAGATCTTGTTTTGACCATGAAAAAGTTGCTCAAAAAGGGGTAATGTAGACTATGTCTAAAAACTGATATGACCTATGTCTATGTTTTTGGTTTTTTTTTTTTTTTTGAAAATAAATGACATTGCTAAAATGGTTTCTAAAAAAGACGTACACTAAGATGACGTATGATTGGATGGACAATATGCAAAATTTTGAGTAGACTATGACAATAAATGAGTCTAAGACGGGTATAACCTACCACCTATGGAATAAATGCATGCAATGATTTGTTTTTGACCAAGGAACCTGATTGTATGACAAAGACAGTTGATAAGGTGAATTTTTCAAACTAGACCGTTGAGCTGAAAAGATCCACTAAATGGGACTAAAGTGACAAGGTTCAATGATTGTGACAAACTAAAACATGAACGTTTCCAATGACGAGGAAAGTTATCTATTTTGTGATATGCAATTTCCTAGGAAGTATCTATATGCATGCAACTTAGGATGACTATGACTAAGACATATATGACACCTAATGATGCAAGGTTTTTGAGCAAAAATTTACCAGTTTCTAATCCAAGGTTGATCTTAAGAACCTAAAGCAAATAGTGACAATGATGTTTCAGACTCAGCTCGCAGTTTTTGATGTTTTCTGTTGACAGGAAAATGTAGTTCACCTAACAGTTGCGGTTCAAAGTTTGACATATGTGGTTTTTGACAGTGCATGCGATGTTTCTGACAGTTGCAATTTTTCCTATGACAAATGCGGTTTACCGATACACATGTAGTTCTAATTTTGGACTCTGTAAACCTAAATTTTCTGACAGACACTTGCAGTTCGAGAATTGACAGATGCGGTTTGTATGCACACATGCGACTCAAAATATGACAATTACAACTCATAAAATCTAGACTATGAATGATGAATGTTTTTGACAGACACGTGCATTTTTTCCCTTAATAGATGCAACTCGCTAATACAGATACGATGTTTAAACTGACAATTGCGACTCAATTTTTGGACAGTTGAAATTTTCCCGAAAGGTGGTGACTGACTTTGTTTGTTTTATCAAGTTTTTGATGAATATAGTAGAGAAAAAACACAACAATCAATGTATTTTTATTTTTTGTGATGAAAGACTTGTTAAGACTCGAAAAAAATTTATAACCTAGGCTTTTAGGACAATACTTGTTGAGTTCTTACTTGGATTTCTCTAGCTACACATATTTATGGTGAATGACTAGTAGCTTGACCCGACTGGCTCCCCTCCATGACACTCACTTATACGAGGCAGCCAAGCTACTGTATCCATAAAACTCCCATGGCATACATTTAATTTCCACACATAAACCGTAAGAATGTAAGACGGCTTCACAGGGCCGATCCTGTTGCGCCAACAAGTAGGTAGGATTTTGGTAACTCTACAACAAGGTGTTTAATAAGGGCATTCCATTCGTGGGGCACTATCCAACGTCGGCAAAAGTCCATTTTTGTCCATCTCGTCAGAATAGTGATCGTGATTTCTGGGCTTTCCCCAGAAATCAATTAGTATATACCGAGTTGAAGTCGCTTGGCTTTAGCATGTTACCGGTTTGAGTCATCTTGGGGTGAGTACTTTTTCCCACCAAGACAGGCCCAAGTTCTAGAGTCAATAACTGTTTCTCTTACACCTAGGATTCCATGACTACGAAAGGGGAGAGGATACTTCAATATACTGAATCGTAAGGGTGACAAATATGTGCAACGCACCAGACAAAGAAGACAGTGGTTCTTTTTAATCCAAATGACAATTGTCTATCTATCAATGAAAAAATTATTTTTAACCCACATGATGATTATTTATCTACCAAACAAAAGCTTGCTTAAATAAATAAATAAACACAAAGGCATTAGGTCCTACATGCAAATTTATCAGTAGTTCATTGTTCTTGTCTTTGGTTTTCTTAATGGTCTTCTATGCTTCATCTTGCAAACACTATGTTATTCCACCTTAACACAACTAAAACAAACATTAGTGAAAATTAAAAACAACCTAAAAAGCGAAAATGAAAATATGGATGTACGGAAATGACTAAAAATCAGAAAAAAAGATTACCAGGCACATGCGGCTTTTGGGGCCACAGATGCAGCTCGATGTGGATAGGTGGATGCGGTTCATGGCTTCACAGATGTAGTTTGTTATGATAGATGTGTCACTATTTTTAGTACATATGGCTCATGGATACAGATGCAGTGCGCCATACGAAAAACCTGCAAAAAAGAACAAAAAATAGAAAAACAGAAAGACGAAAAGATGTGCGAATTTTGAAGCATGTTCACGTCAGGTTCACCAAATGTAACATTAGATTAAAAGATGTATCTTCCGAATGTGATGAGATGGATAATATGCAACTAGAATAAAAAATTTTATTCTAATCTAAATAATAATCTAAAATTAAACAACAAAGAACGAGGAAATAAACTAAACAAACTAAACAAATTAATGGAAAGCTCTCACCGAATATGCGTTCACCCCTTCAAATTATCTTGATTGTTCTTCTCCATTTTTCCTTTTCAGTATTCTTGCCCTCAGATTTTTGTGTTTGAATGCAAGTATAACTTCGTCAAGTGTCTAAGAAGAATATCAAAGATAAATCTCTTCTCAAAAGTGTATGATTTCAGGAGGAGGAATAATGATAATGATAGACCATTTTATAGATTTTGGGTTTTCAAACGATCGGCTTAGATTGAAAGAGAGATCGACGGATGAGATTGATGAATGCCATGCGATGTCAATTCTGTCTCAGATAGAACGTGAGTTAGAACACAAGTTGGAACATGAGTTCAGGAAAGACTGCAGATAGAGACTAAGTTAGAACATGAGTTAGAACACGAGTTCAAGATCTTAATCTCTAAAAATGGAAGAAATAGACTTTGTATGCAAAAGACAAAGTTAGAACTCGAAGAATAATGTATTTGAATGCAAATAGGAGTTAGAACTAGTTAATCGACTAGTTGTCATAGACAGTCTTCTCGCAGAGATAAATAGGTGTTGAATTCGGAGATAACTGAAGAACTAAAAATAGATCTCGAGTCAGAAGGTGAGTGAATGACTAGATAACTGAATGATAGAGGAATGTGGCATAAATATTTAAATATGAATTAAAAGTTAATTTAATTCAACATTTGAAAATAAGAGACTTTGATTAAATAAATAAAGATAATTTATTTAATTTGACTGTTTGAAAAGGATAATATAAATAATTAAATAATAAATATTTAATTATAGACAAAGGGGGTAAGTGAATAATTAAATAAAGATATTTAATTATAGTTAGAAAAGTATGATAAAGGGGTAATTAAATAATAAATTATTTAATTGATAGATAAAGGGGGAAGAATTAATTAGTTCACAACATAATTAAATAAATATGATTTATTTAATCAATCAAGTTGAATAAAGGATATTTATGAATTAATTAAAAAGGGGTATTTAATTAATAGAAGAAATGTGTGTTAGAAAGGGTAATTAAATAATAAACATTATTTAATCAAGACCACGGACTATACAAAATTATGTCTAATGTGTACTTGTAGGCCTAGACCAATTTTTGGTATCTACAATAATCATAGCATATATATCTTACATCATTATTGCATATCAAATGTAAAAGATACTAAAAACCAAAGTATCCATTTCATTTTCATTCATAGTATAAATCATACATATGCATCCATACATAAGCATCACATCATAAATCATATATATATATATATATATATATATATATATATATTATATCATATGCATAATAAAGATAAACAACATCATAAATGTCTACATCCATATAATAAATAAATGCATCCATCCATATATGAGAATAAGCATAAAATAACACATCATATCATACTCACATCCGAGTTCATCTCATATATATATATAAACCTATCATGATACAAGTCAAAGGTAATGTGTCATCTCATCAAAAAATGTGTAGATGTGGCTATCAAAAACAAGCCAATGAATGAATATACATCAATACAATTAGGCTATACATCAAAAATTTATCTACATGCATCATAGAGCTATCATCTACTATTTTTATCATCGTGTTACAAAGGCTACCAATGTCTTAAGGGTTACTGGACTAGAGGACTACCTAACAAGCCACCTAGTGACACCCTACTCCTATGTGAATAGTTTGACTGTCTTCGGTGTGTTGGGATATCTTTATAATAGAAGGTCCTATAATAGGAAACCTTGGTGACTACATCCTTATAAAGTGATGTGGACACCACTTGACCATATTCATATTCCTATAGTTGCATATTGGCCTCTAAGTGCTACCTCCTAATAGTCTCTTGCACCAACTAAATGGTCAACTATTGTACAGCTTTTCGCTCATGGCCCCATTCCTAGCGATGCCTAGCTTGATCCATCTTAGTTTTTAATTCTTGTATTTAGGAATCTCTAAGGTCAAGACCCTACTACTACTATTGTTGTCATTGTGGTGGTGGTGGTGGGGGGTGATTCTTATTGGAATGGAAGAACCCTCAATAGCACCTACCAATCATGTTGTCCATCCCATGGAACCTGTCTATCATGTTTTCCATCTCCAGATACCTATCCATCAATGCTATCCTGAGGTCCCTCCTACTATTTTTTATCTTGTTTCTCATCTCTCAAAACCTCCCAACCATTAGGTGCCTATTATCCTTGGTCTCTACCATAACATATGATTGGATCTTTCAATCTCCTTGGTACAAGTTGAGCCATCCAATTTGTATAAGCTTTTGTGATTGCTAGATCATCAAGTCCCCAAATATATGCCCATGTCAATGGCTGAATATGAGAAAAATCATGAATGGACTCTTGTGGATCCTTAATGGCACCACAAGTAGTCTCTCTTGCTATGCATGCATAGAATTGTATATCCAAGAGGTAATTTACATCCCAAGGATCACCAAACTACCTCACAACTTTGTTTGGTAGATATCACTTGGTGCAGGAGCACCCATAGGTTGCCATAGGTTGTCTAGGAAAACTTTGTCTAGGATAACTAAGCAATATATTTTGGAATTTTTGTTGTGTTTAGATGAAGGTCATGTTGACCACTGAGTAGGTGTAATAGATTTGAAGTTCAAATGAGGCTTAGGATTATTGTAAGGTGTAAAGAGGGATAAGAGGTTGTCTTGCAACTGTGCAACATTTGAAATGTTGATAGTTGGAGCTACAACCAACCAAGAAGAGCCCAAGGGAGAGGATAACTTATTTGGTGACCCTATTTAAGGGATGCCTCGACATTGGACTAAGGTTGGAAGCATTTTAGACTGTTTTGGTTTTTGAAATAGAAGAAAAGCATATGTGATTGTGTGTGAATTTTTGGTTTTTGTATTACAGTGATGTTTAAATGGAGAAGATTTGGCACTGTAACTCATGCATGATGTAGGGTAGTTGTTCTTTGAATTCTGTGTGGCATTTGATAGCTTGTTAATTTAGATTTAAGCATTTGTTTGTAAATAATTTGTGTTCTACACTATTGCTTGTCTGAACCAAGCAGTTTGAAAGAATGGAGTGTTAGTTCACTTTCCCACCGTACAAATTGTACAACCCTTTGGGATCAGTGACTAGACTCCATGGATGTACATATAGTAGGAGTTAGAGCCTTTGAAAACATAGGAGCTTTTGATGGAGTCTTATCCTAGGCGAGCTAGAGAAGAGCCCAGTTAGGAAAGACCATAGTGCAGAGCACTTGATTTGCAGAGGTGTTAACTTAGTGACAAATTACCTATTGGAGAAGGAATATAGGAGTCTTACCAAGCTATGGTAAAGAGGAGGAGACCCTACCAATCCATTTGTGAGGGGAAAACCTAGAAAGTTGTAGAGAAGCTAGGAAAGCGCTTAAAAAGCCTTAGTTTTGCTCATTTTCAGGTTAGGGCATTGTGTGGCCAGTTGTGGTCCAAGACCCCAAAAAATCCTTCAGAGGTGGGCATATGAACTAGGAATCCCAAGAAAAGATTGGGGTTTTCTTTGGAAGGACTTTTGGAAAAACCCTGATTTCTCAGACAAGGAGACCTAATGGGGCTAGTAGCCTTCTAGGCCTAATAGAGGGGTTTGACTAAAGTGACCTATAGATGGAGCTAGGTGGATCCCTAATACCCCTAGTAGGATGGATTGAAGTCTTTGGAAGCACCTCCACACCTTTGTCAAACTATTTCAAGAAATTGTAGGTTAGTAGCCTTTAAGGTAGTTTAAGGGCTAAGGGCTAGTGCTACAAGATTGCACCAAGTTTTGACTTGGAAGAGGGAACTTTGTTGATAGTTGGGTTGGTAGGGAGAATGAGGGGATCCTAAGAAAGAAGAGATCATATAGGTTGCAAGGTGGAGAAAGACACCCTAGAAGTCTTCTAAGAAAGACTTAGAGCATGAATCAGTGAGTGATTCATCCAACCTCCCTATCAGATTGGTATCAGAGCAACAAAAGATTTGGGATTGATTATTGTATGTTAGAGATTGAGTCTAGTGGTTCTACAATCATGGTGACAAATATAGAATTGGGAAAGAAGGTCAAAGATCAGGAGGAAGACAATAGGCTATTGAGGGAAAGAATAGCCTAACTTGAGCAAGCAATGAGTAATGTGCAGACCAAGACCGATGAGGTCAGTGATAAATTAGAAGGAAGAGTACCCAAGAGTGAAGAGGTTATAGAGGAAGACAAGACCCCTGAACCTGACCCTGTTTTGCAAGAAGAGCCTTTCTTGAAGGCATTGAAGGCTATGAGTGGAAAATCACTTGAAGGCATACCATTGTTTAGTGGAAAATTTGAAGCAGATCTGGTCATGGGCTAGATAGAGGGAATGGAAAACCATTTTGAGTGTGACGGAGTCACTAAAGCACAGAAGGTAAGTGTGGCCAAATCAAGATTGAGAGGTTCGGCTTTGACATGGTGGAAGTTCATCTAGACAGAGAGAGAAAAAGGAAGGAAAGAAACCTATTTCCACTTGGAAGGGAATGGTTGCCAAAGTGAGAGAGGCATACATGCCAGATCACTATGAAATTCAACTGCATAAGAAAAGACAGAGCTTGAGACAAAGAGACCAAGATGTAAATTCCTATACAGAGGAGTTTCAAAAACTTTGCATGAGGTCTAATGTATTTGAGGATGAAAGCCTTAAGGTGGCTAGATACCTTAACGGTTTGAAGTGGAACATACAAGAGGAGATGACTCTTCTAAGTCCCAAAACAGTACAACAATGTTATCAATTGGCTATAAAGATTGAAGAGAAAAGTAAGAGGAAACAAGATCAAGCTTCCAAGAGCAGAGGAAAAGGCAGAGATCAAAGAGGACATAGAGGTGGATACCAAGGTAGAGGGACTGAACAAAGAAGTCAAGGAGATTCTAAACTCATAGAGCATGGAAATGAAACAAATTCTAAAGGAGGTTATGGAGGTTCTAACAGAGGAAGAGGTGCAGGCATAAGTAACTCTTACTTTGCTAGCATGAAATGTTATAACTGTGGCCAAGTGGGACATCCTACTTATAGGTTCCTGGAGAAAGCATCTTCTTCTAACATAGAAAAGAGAATAGCATATGCTCAAGAAGACACTATGAGTGTCAAATCACCAGAGGTTAGCCATATTGAGTTAGAAATGGGGGAGAACTTGATGTTTAGAAGGGTTCTAATCAGGCAACCAGTCAAGGAAGAGCCAAAGCAAAGGAGAGCCTTATTCAGAATGAGATGCAAAATACTTGGGAAGGTGTGCAAAGTTATAGTGGATTCAGGGTCCATTGATAACATCATCTCAGAGGAGGAAGTAAAGAAGCTAAAGTTGGAGAAGATTACCCATACTAATCCTTAAAAGGTGACATGGTTGAATGAAGGGCAGAGTGTCCTTGTGAATGAGCAGACATCAGTAGAATTCTCCATTGGAGGATACAAAGACAAATTGGTTTGTGATGTGTTGCCTATGGATGCATGCCATCTTCTATTGGGTAGGCCATGGCAATATGACAGAGGAGCCATCTATGATGGAAAGGAGAACACCAACTCATTCAAGAAGGATGGTAAAACATTTAAGTTACAGTCACTCTTGGATGAAGAAGAAGTACAGTCAAAGACATCTAGTGTCTTGTTAAGAGTGGAAAGGAGTTTATCAACACTCTTCAACAAGGAGGTCAAGGATATGTTATTATGGTGCAACCCAAGGAAGAAGACAAGACTAAGAAGACTGTTATACTAGAATAAGTCCATAAGTTACTTGAGCAGTTCAAGGACATAGTCAGTGATGGGACACCAGCAACATTACCTCCAAAGAGAGCTATCAGTCATCAGATTGACTTCATACTAGGGGCTTCATTGCTGAAAAAAGAAGCCTATAAACTCACACCAGATCAGAACCTAGAAGTGGCTAGGCAAGTGCAAGAGTTATTAGACCAAGGACTAATCAGGAAGAGCATTAGTCCATGTGCAGTACCAGTGGTCTTAGCAACTAAGAAAGGTGGTAAGTGGAGACTTTGCACTGACTCTAGGGCTATCAATAGGATTACAATCAGATATAGGTTTCCTATTCCTAGGATAGATGATTTGATGGACTGTCTTGGAGGGGGAAAGTACTTCACTAAGTTGGACCTCAAGAGTGGATACCACTAGATTAGAATCAAAGATGGGGATGAATGGAAGAAAACTTTTAAGACAACTGATGGGCTGTATGAGTGGAGAGTTATGCCATTTGGCCTCTCAAATGCCCCTAGCACATTCATGAGGCTCATGAATGAAGTGCTTAAGGATTTCACAGGAATATTTGTGGTAGTGTATCTAGATGATATACTCATCTTTAGTAAGACAGCAGAGGAACATTTGAAGCATGTGGAGATGGTACTTAACAGGTTGCAGGAGGAGAGGTTAGCCATTAATCTAGAAAAGTGTGAGCTCTTCAAGCAAGAGCTTGTGTATTTGGGGTTTGTAGTATCCCAAGGGTCATTGAATATGGACCCAAGCAAGGTGGAAGCTATCCTAAATAGGCCTACACCAACCAGTTGGACAGAGGTAAGGAGTTTTCATGGGTTGGCCCTGTTTTACAGAAAGTTTATAAGGAACTTTAGTGGTATTTGTGCATCAGTGCTTGATACTATCAAGGGTAGTCTAAAGACAAAATTTAAATGGACTCTTGAAGCAAAGAAGGGTTTTGAGAAGTTGAAGCAAGAAGTGGCAACTCAACCCATCCTTTTGTTACCTAGCTTTGATAAGCTATTCACAGTGGAATGTGATGCCAATGGAATTGCAGTAGGAGGAGTACTAAGCCAAGAAGGCAGGCCTATAGCTTTCTTTAGTGAAAAGCTCAATGAGGCTAAAAAGAAGTACTCTACTTATGACTTAGAACTATATGCTCTAGTGCAGTCTCTTAGAAAGTGGATACATTATCTCCTACCTAAGGAGTTTGTAGTGTTCACGGATAACCAAACACTTAGCTACATCAACACACAAGAAAGGTTATGTAATAGGCACTTGAAATGGATGGAGTACCTCCAAGCCTTCACCTTCACTATCAAACACAAGAAAGGATAGTTGAACAAGGTGGCAGATGCACTAATTAGGAGGTTGCTGACAGTGCAAGAGATTCAACTCAAAAGCATTGGGATAGAGAGTTTCAAGGATCTCTATGAAGAAGATGAAGACTTCTCTGAAGCATATAAGGTATGTTATGGTTTTGCTAATCATTTTCACAGTCAATTCTCAGAGTATACATTGCAGAGTGGAATTTTGTTCAAGGGGAATCAATTGTGTGTTCCCAAAGGTTCAATGAGAGAGAATCTCATCCAGGAGAAGCACAATGGTAGTCTCAGTGGCCATTTTGGTATCAACAAGACAATGGAGTTGGTGTAGAGGTTCTATTATTGGCCCAAGTTGCCAAGGGATGTTAGAAGGTATGTGGAGCAGTGTGTAGTTTGTATGAAAGCCAAGGGGGGAGCTAGCAATGCAGGTTTGTATCAACCTCTACCTATTCCCAACAGACCATGGGAATGCATTAGTATGGATTTTGTTGTAGAACTCCCTAAAATAAGACAGGGTTTGATTATAGTGTTTATGTGTTGGTAGATAGGTTTAGTAAAATGAGTCACTTTGTTCCTTGCAAGACCACCCATGATGCTAGTTATATTTCTCATCTCTTATTCAAAGATATTTTGAGGATCCATGGATTACCATTGAGCATAATATCAAACAGAGATGTGAAATTTACGAGTCATTTTTGGAAAACTCTATGGAGCAAACTGGGTACTAACTTATCTTTTGGTTCAGCTTACCATCCTTAGACAGATGGACAAATTGAGGTGATAAATAGAGTGTTAGGTAACCTTATAAGATGCCTAACCAAGGAGTATGGTCAGACATGGGACTTGGTCATATCACAAGCTGAATATGCCTACAATGACAGTGTGAACAGGACCACAGGTAGGAGTCCTTTCGAGATAGTATATGGTATGCACCCAAGAGGTGTGTTTGAGCTTAGAGATCTAGGAGCTATGGAGCATAGGAGTGGCCATGCAGAGGATTTCTCCCAGGCCATGAAGGAGATTCAGGAGCAAGTGAATAAAAAAATCACAAAGGCTACTCATAAGTTGAAAACTAAGGTGGATATGTCTAGGAAATATATCCAATTTACAGTAGGTGACTATGTCATGGCCCATCTCAATAAATCCAAATTATAGAAAGGAGTACCAAAAAAGTTGCAGATGAAGAGAGTGGGACCATGTAAAGTATTGGCTAAGTATGAAAAGAATGCTTACAAGGTGGAGCTTCCTGCAGAATTAATTATTTCACCAATGTTTAATGTAGCTGACTTGATCAAGTATAAAGGACTAGTAACTGATATGAATCTGAACAGTCTAGATGTATTGGAGGATGTGAGTACTATAGTCTTACCTCCTAAGGACAAGCTACAAGCAGATAGGATCTTGGAATCCAGAGTGAAGAAGTCTACTCGGCACAAGGTGTACATGGTACACCTCATACAGTGGAAATACAAACTAGAGTCTGAGGCTACATGGGTGGAAGAAGCTCATTTCAAGAAGTATGGCATTGATCTATCTCTGATCTCTCCCCACATCCCTTAGTGTTTTTGCAGAGAGGGGAGAATGGTGCAGGAGCACCCATAGGTTGCCATAGGTTGTCTAGGAAAACTTTTTCTAGGATAACTAAGCAATATATTTTGGCATTTTTGTTGTGTTTAGATGCAGGTCATGTTGACCACTGAGTAGGTGTAATAGAGTTCAAGTTCAAATGAGGCTTAGGATTATTGTAAGGTGCAAAGAGGGCCAAGAGGTTGTCTTGCAACTGTGCAACATTTGAAATGTTGCTCAACAATGTTGATAGTTGGAGCTACAACCGACCAAGAAGAGCCTAAGGGAGAGGATAACTAATTTGGTGACCCTATTTAAGGGATGCCTCAGCATTAGAGTGAGTTTGGAAGCATTTTAGACTATTTTAGTTTTTAAAATTGAAGAAAAGCATATGTGATTGTGTGTGAATTTCTGGTTTTTGTATTACAGAGATGTTTTAATGGAGTAGATTTGGCACTGTAACTCATGCATGATGTAGGGTAGTTGTTCTTTGAATTCTTTGTGGCATTAGATAGCTTGTTAATTTAGATTTAAGAATTTGTTTGTAAATAATTTGTGTTCTACACTATTGCTGGTCTGAACCAGGCAGTTTGAAAGAATGGAGTGTTAGTTCACTTTCCCACCGTACAAATTGTACAGCCCTTTGGGATCAATGACTAGACTCCATGGATGTACATATATTAGGAGTTAGAGCCTTTGAAAACATAGGAGCTTTTGATGGATTCTTATCCTAGGCGAGCCAGAGAAGAGCTCGGTTAGGAAAGACCATAGTGCAGAGCACTTGATTTGCAGAGGTGTTCACTTAGTGACAAACTACCTATTGGAGAAGGAAGATAGGAGTCTTACCAAGATATGGTAAAGAGTAGGAGACCGTATCAATCCATTTGTGAGGGGAAAACCTAGCAAGTTGCAGAGAAGCCAGGTTAGGGCTTAAAAAGCCTTAGTTTTGCTCATTTTCAGGTTAGGACATTGTACGGCCAGTTGTGGTCCAAGACCCCAAAAATACTTGAGAGTTGGACATATGAACCAGGAATCCCAAGAAAAGATTGGGGTTTTCTTTGGAAGGACTTTGGGAAAAACCTTGATTTATGAGAGGAGGAGACCTAATGGGGCTAGTAGCCTTCTAGGCCTAATAGAGGGGTTTGGTGAAAGCAACCTTCAGATGGAGCTAGGTGGATCCCTAATACCCCTAGTAGGATGGATTGAAGTCTTTGGAAGCACCTCCACACCTCTGTCAAACTATTTCAAGAAATTGGAGGTTAGTAGCCTTTAAGGCAATTTAAGGGCTAAGGGCTAGTGCTACAAGATTGCACCAAGTTTTGACTTGGAAGAGGGAACTTTGTTGATAGTTGGGTTGGCAAGGAGAATGAGGGGATCCTAAGCAAGAAGAGATCCTATAGGTTGCAAGGTGGAGAAAGACACCCTAGAAGTCTTCTAAGAAAGACTTAGAGCATGAATCAGTGAGGGATTCATCCAACCTCCCTATCATCACTCTATGATATGATGGTGGCATCCCATGATCCACCTAGTTTGACATGCATAAAAAACTCTTGTTGGTCATAATCTCATGCAAACATCAAAAGCCAAGGTCACCATCTAAATGAAGTCATGTTGTCAATGAATTTGCACCAATATGCAATACTAGTGACCCTAGTGTGATGCAAAGTGATCATCACTTAATATCTATTTACTATCGGCTCATTAAGATTTGTGGAAACCAATACAACTATGGGTCTAAGCATGATAATGTGTTCCCATTCTCATATGTGAGAAAAGTTACTATGTCCAAAAGGTTACACCCTCAAAGTTATATGAATTAGTGCATGTCATGGTATAAGGAAGCAAGGATAACTGAAACCTAAGCATACATTGTCATGTCCTCAAATATGTATCCAAAACTAATCCACAACTGACACTGAAGCCAGGACTATGTTTATCTCAAATAAGAAATCCCATGATCAACCTACCAATAACCAATACTAAATTAGGTGCACAACCTCAATGTCTCTTTATGTCAATCTAATAGCTATCCAACCATAGTGACTCTGCATCCAACACTCTCAATAGAGCCTCTAAACCAATAAATGTATCATTAATAACTCAAGCATCATGGATCAAATCTTGAAGGATGCACTAGACACCCTTAAGGGTAATAGTAGCCTCTCCTATTAGAAGGTGAAAAGACAATGTCTCAGAGTGCTACCACTCAATAAGTGTAGTCAACATGGCCAAGTGTTTCTTGATCTTTGATATACTACAATGAACCCTAATCCGATGGCCCCTAGAAAGAAAATCTTGTTATCTCTAAACTGGTCCACCCATATCAAAACACTAGGTATGTGCTCCTAAGACATGAGTGGGGGCATAGTGTCCTACATGAACAAAGCACATAGTGTTAGAATTTCTAAAACCTATAAATTTCCAATTTGGAAGTCATAAAAAAGAAAGTGCAGTACTTTTTACAAGTGTGCCACTCTTTCAAACTAGCATGCATGTGACACTTTTCACAACTGTTCAACTTAATTACAAGTGCATCACTATTTATAAGTGTCTGATAGTAGTTAAATTCTCAAATGTGAAACCTTAGGATAAGTCTGCCGACATTTACATATGTGCGGCTAAAGAAAACTGTAACTGCTACACTATTATTTTACAAATGTGTCGCTATCCTACAAGTGTGCTAGGGTTCCTAACTAGTCCACTAACAAACAAACATGCAGGTATTTTGTATGGTGTGTCACACTTCTACAAGTGTTTCGATGGCCACACAAGTGCATTGTCGACCATAACAAGCGCACCACTAAAATAGCAATGCACTTGTTTTACCTAGTTTAACACAAAATTAAAGCATGAAAAAACATGCAAGGAAAAAGTATTTGAGGTACATACCAAGGGTTATGTATCAGTGGGCCATTTGAGCTCATGAACTCTAAATTCAGGTGCTGGGGGATCTCATGATCATCCAAACTCTGAGGTGCTTAGAGAAAAAATTCTCCAAATTTCTAACTCAAAGTGTGCAAATTAATTGGAAAATACCTCCAAACTCATATTTATGCTTGAAAAATATGGTTTTTGACCTGATTGAATATTGGGAATGTGGTTTTTGCCACACTTTTAATCCATTTTTTAGCTTGGAAACCTATGTTTTTTGGTGTCTTGGAGCTTATTTTCATGTTTATTTTGAAGCTAAACCTATATAATATTTATGGCACAATCTCGACCTTCAAATCATTTTTTTTTTCTCAATCACTTGAGGGGATAGTATGCCAACATAATTCCTTCCATTTGGGAATAATGAGGCATCCAAATAATCATGAATTTTTAATTATTTTTATGTGAGCAACAATATTGATCTGAAAGCATTGTCTTTGAGCCAATGTAACAGGTACCTCACTTTAAAGGGGTAAAATGTCGACACTTAAAATTGTTTTGATCGATATTTCACATCTAAACTTGATTACTAACATCATTTTCATCCTAACTCAACCCCTTTCTTGAATATTTAATTAAATAATCATAATTGTTTAATTAAATTCACCAATTTCTTCTATTAATTGAATAATCGACATTATTAGGTTAATTCACCTCTTCCATGCTAATTCTCATCATGTTAAATTAAATAATGTGAATTATTTATTTAAATTCCCTATGTCCTCTCATTTGATTAGATAATCTAAATTATTTAATTAAATATCATTAATTCTTTTTTTTTAATTAAATGCAAATTTTTTAAAATTAATTCTTTTAAATTCCCCTATCTTGCACAATTAAATAATATTCATATTATTTAATTGACTAATTTATTGCATCCATCCAATCTTTGCCACTTGCAAAGGAATATTCCCATGGAATATTCCTTCAATTCAAATTCAAATAATTTCCCTCTTAAATGGAAATATCTTACACAGTATTTCTCAATTTTAGGATTTGTGTTTCTTCAAATCAATTTCATTCCTTGATTAATTGCATCAATCCATGTGATTATTCAATCTACTCCATGGATTGAATCCTTGATCCATGTCAATTCTTCTCATCAATTTGCATCCACTGATTAATCAAATTGATCTTAACCATTGATTCACTCAAAATTCCTATAAATAGCCTCCATTTCATGAGCAATTCATCTACAAATTCATTGAGATCATTTATACTATAACCATTTTTAGAGAATTTCTTGAGAGAATTTAGCAATTTAGCATCAATTTTAGTCATTTTATCCATTGAAGAATCATTAAAATCTTGTTTTATCCATGGGATTGGGAAATCCCTGACTTTCCACATCAATTCAGAAATAATCCCCTAATGGGATTAGGTTTGCAAGTGGTTAATTAGTTTCCTTTGTCAAATTGAGTTCATTGCATTTTTTCATGGCTTCTAGTTAATTCGTTTCAAAGATTTCATTGTGAATATAGTTTGATTTATTCAATTGATTGCTTAATTGCTTGATTAAATTGTAGTTGATCTAATTCATAATAATATTTACAATTGGTATTAGACCCAAGTGCCTTTGAAGAAGCTTAACAACTTGAGGTAGATTTAGGATGGCACACTTAGTGGTTCAAGAATGAATATCTGCAAACAAGGCACCATTCTTTGATGGATCCAATTATGCTTTTTTGAAAGTAAGGATGGAAGCATACCTATATTGAATACTGAGAGAGGGCTTAATCAGTATTCGGATGACCAAATTAATTAGCAACCATCGAATTATCAATCTGCATTTAACAACCATGTAAACCAAAACATAAAGGCGATCATAACACATTGACACCAAGATTTTTACGCGAAAAACCCAGAATGGGAAAAACCAAAGTGAGGATTAACTCACAATATATTATAATTGGTTATAAGTTATTACAGGGCTCATTGCTAGGACTCACTTTCCTTACAAAGGCTCATAGACTGTATACAAAAAGTGGCTTAATGCCAAGATATAAAAAATGTGGCTCACTACCAAAAATGAACTATAGAAGTGCACCTACACAGTGTCGAATGCGGTTTCAATTATGCTCTATAATTTTGCTCTGATTTTTGGTACACAAAACACTATTAAATGTAGACACATAAAAATGACTTAGACCCTCGAGCCGCATTTTTCTATGTCAAATGTCCTCATCATTTGATTAAATCCTAATGTCATAATTTCCAATTATCCTTCCATGATTATTTCCTCCATAACATTACCATTTATCCTTGAATTAGATAAATTTATCCACTTAGCCCACTTTCCATCTCACCAAATAAATAATTAAAATAAGTATTTATTGCCTCTTATCTTATTCATATTTATGAATTAAACCCAAAAGTCAACTTTCCTCCATAAATGAAATAGTTTATATTATTTCATTTACCTATTTTTCTCCACCATTGATTTAATTTCTTTTAATTAAATCTTAACCCTTCATTTCAAAGATTTCCCCAAACCTAATGCTTCTTATCACATTCAATCCTAGTCATTGATCTTAGGTTTTTATAAACTTCTAATCTGGACCGTCCATTGTCAATTTGGAATTCTTTAAAAGGCTCTCTCTCAAACCATTTTGGACACACACAATTATTTTCAGCATGCTTGAAAGCTTTGAGCACTTGAACAGTCATAATATTTCAATATCTTGCTTGGCTTAGACATAGGTGATAGTGGCACTTCAAATCTGAGGGCAATCATATCATTTTCAGTAAGATGAAGAAGGCCAATGGAGGTCAACCAATGGAAGCTTGAAGACTAGGTGACGTTGTTTCAATATTATTATGTTTCATGCTTTTCATTGTTCTCCATTATTGATTGGGGTTTTAAGAGTTTTATGCTTACTTGCAATTAAATTTGAAAAATTCTCCCTAATACATTTGATGAACCCAACGTATGTTTTTTTTAATCTTTGATTGAAATTGCAACAATTAAGTGTTTTGTGGTGTTTCGTAGTCAGACTAATGCAAAATGCAAAATGATAATAATTTGCCTTTGACAATCTTTATATCTAATCTAAATGCAAATTGTTGATACAATGATAAAAAAAAATTCCTTCCGCACTTCCACACAACTGTCGTTTGCTATTATTATTCGCTTGTCCTTCATTCAAAAGTTAAAAATAAAAAAAAAGAATAGATAGTATGCATTCAACGCGCTGTTAGTATGCATTCAAAGAGCTGCCAGACGATATAACGTGTTTTCAGTCCTCTGGATGCTACAGGCCCACAGTCCATTAAAAGTCAAAACACCTTTTTTTCTAGATAAATCAATTTCCATTGCATGATTTTTTATTAAATCCTCTCTTGCGGTCTCAGAGATCATTATTCTATAAGCCAATGTTTTAATTGACTGCTCTATCTTCATCTATATCAACTAATCGATTTCGCAGACGCCATTTAGAGCATTGAACAATGCTACTCCAGAAATAGAGATCTCTTCCAATGCATCAGTGAGAAGAGCAGTAGATGAACCAGCAAGGGGCGGGTTCCTCCCATCAATTTAGGCCTTATCTACCATGACTACAGAAGGCATAATGGAATTTCGTCTTTGTCCTCCTGATGCTATAGCAACCCTATGAGAAATTGCTAAAATTCCATCCACTTGGGAGGTTGATTTAGGAGGAGCTCTACATCTCCGAGCAGCTTAATCCTTTGGCTTCAAGACCTTTGAGTTTGCTGTCATTTCCTTATCTCTTTGCTTACAGGGTACAACGCTTTTTCAAAAAATCCATTTTGTGCGTATCTTGTCATCCTTGCCATGCAACCACATCTATTTGACACACTTTTTCACGGTTCTTGTGCCTTTTGTATGCTTCTACATTTTGCATAAAACTCTACCAGGCCACTTGTAACTCCTACATCTGATAAAAATCTGCTCTCAACTATTCTTTGATGGATCGCTATATGCTCTTCTAAAATCCCCAATTTGGCATAGGCTGGGCAGATGCTGGAAAAGGTTTTCTGGTTTGGCTTTGCACCTGCTAATAGCTTTTGCTTAAATGTAATCAAATCCTTTTGATCAAACCCATTGTGTACATATCCTGCCATCGTCACCTTCAATGAGACTGCATCTATGTCTGACTCATACTAACAAACAGCTAGCGTGCCTTGCCTTACTTCCACATTTTGCAGCGAAGAGAAGTCTGTGAAAAGAAGGTAATGTTTGAAGAACGTCAACAACCATGAATAGTTTGACGCCGAAAGTTCCTGAAAGTGCGTTCATTCAGAATTTATTAATTCACGCTGAAAGTTGCTGAAAGTGCATTCATTCGAAATTTATTAATTTGCGTCGAAAGTTCCCTGGGAGCTTTCGTTTGCATTTACTGCACCGAACTTTGGAGGCACACGGGAGTACATTCATTAATTTTGAGACTACTTGGAAAATTCCATCTTTGACATGGTCTTTCCAGCTCTGCCGACTATGCTGCTCTTTACACTCTACGGCATCAAGAGTCAACTTGCAGCTCTTTCTCCTTATCAACAAAGCTGTTTGTATAAGAGTTTGTCACGACACAGGGAGTGATGTTTTTAGATTTTAATTTTATTTAATTTTTAGTTGTTAGTTTTCATTTACCGTGGCTTTAGTTTTTAATCATAATTTAATTTTACTTTACTTTTTAGTTTTAATTTTACGTATTTTTAGTTTTTAGTCTTTAGATTCTAGATCTTAGTTTAATTTAGATTTTTAAATTTCCATTAGTTTTTAGATTCTAGTTTAATTTAGAATTTTACATTTTCATTCCTATTTTTTTAAGATCTTAGTTTAATTTAGAATTTTAAATTCTAATTAGTTTTTGGTTAGATCTTAGTTTAATTTAGATTTTTTAAATTTTAATTAGTTCTTTTTAGATTTTAGTTTCATCTAGATTTTTAATTATTATTTTTAATTTAGATTTTTTTTTATTAGATTTAGCTTTTTATTAGCTTTTTTAGATTTTTAATAGTCTTTAATTAGATGAGATTTTAATTAGCTTCAATTTTTAATTTTATTTATTTTTAATTTTTTTTAAATTAAATATTAGATTTTTAATTAAATTTTAGATTTTGTAGACTTTAGATAATTAGCTTTTAAATCTAGATTTTAGATTAATAGCTTTTTTTAGTTTGAATTAGATTTTAATTTTTAGAGTTAATTTTTTTAATTTAGTCTAGGTTTAGATATATATATATATATATATAATTTAGACTTAGATTTTTCTTTTTTTTTTAGATTAATTTTGTCCATTAACATTTATTAGTTCAATTAAATGTTAGTTTGCTTCTTAGTTTAATTGGTGATTCTAGGCTAATATTTGATATTTTTTTTCTTTTATTGGTTCAAATGTCCTAGATTTGAAAATTAAAACCTCGACTCTCGCTTGTCAAAAATTGGAGGCCAAAACTACTAATTGTGCTTTGCAAGGCTCTGGCTTTAATTTTCTTTATCTTGAGTGACTTTTTCACATAGCATGATTAGTGGGCCTAAAAAGAACTTGTGTGTTTGATTTGACATCATAAGCAGGATTAAAATTTATCAATGATTGCATTGTCTTATGGTTTGCATTTTGTTTCTAGGTGTGTATGTGCTTCTCTTGCGCCATTTGGTGATCTTGAGACTCAAAAGCACCTTTCTACATTTCGTATAACCACACACACATTTGGATTTGGGCATTCAAAATGAACTTTGTTTTCAAAATTTGTGTAACCCTGATTCAATAATAAAAGTATCCTCTCCCCTTGCGCACTTGTGTGATCCTGGGTGCCAGAGAAACTGTTATTGACTCTAGGAATTGGGCCTTCCTTGGTGGGAAAAGGTACTCACCCCAAGGTGACTCAGATCAGCAACAAAGCTCTTTGGCCGAGCTACCCCCGACCGGTATATAAATGTGAATCCTAATGGAAAACTTAGGATGATGACTGCAGATGTGTTACACAGACAAAGTAGAATTCCTCAAAACCCTGTTGAGCTTAACCTCTTCAGGCTGGAATTCCTCCTTTAACGGAGCTTAATCTTTGCCCCATTTGTGGCCTCTCAAATGGGGGTCTCGAAATAAATTTTTTTGTGTAGTAACCAAAATATTTTCTATTTTCTAGTGCAACAACGGTTGTTGTGAAGGCATCCACATTCTCATAGTTCTTAGTAGAGGTGATCAATCTACCATGGGAGTTTCATGGGGGTTGGAAGTTTGGTTGCCCTGAGAAGTGAGTGCAATGTAAGGGGGAGCCCATGCGGCCAAGCTTCTGGATTCACACACTAAGAATAAGTGTGGTTGGGGAAACCCACATGGAATCTATCAAATATTATCTTGGCTTAACCTAGGATTGTTCTTGTTTTCATTGTGCTTGATCAAAGAAAAAATATTGTGTTTGCCAAGTGTTTTCTCAAACATTCAAACAAACAAATAGTATCTCACAAATTTGGAAAAAACATTCAACTTGAAACATTTCAAAATTTTGTCAAACTTGCAAACAAACTAGGTAATCATTTTGTCTGTAACACATTTGTTGTCCTCTGCAATGCATTCGCTCTATTGAGTCACATTTGAAGCTTTCTATGATGTACTTGCTCTGCTAAAAACCAAAAAGAAAATTGCTCAAATCTTCCATTTCTTGCACATTTAGTTCATCTTTGCAAAATTTAGGTGCATTGTTCAGAGTTCATCATCATCATTTTAAGTCATAAACTAGTCCCTAGGTTCTCATTTCATTTGCAAATTTTGGGTTAGGAAAACCTTACCATACTTTGCAAAATCATTGCCTTCAAAAGTAGGTTATCATTGGGCTTAGTCATCATTATTTCCTTTAGTCATGGTCCTTTTGTGAGACCTTTCCAACTCATAAGTCAAGTTAGGAAACCTCACTTAGTCATCTTGTCATTGCCATTTAGTCCTTCAAACAAGTCCTTTGATATTCCAAAATTGAGACATAGATAAAGCTTAGGGTGGTTGAGTAACCTTCTTCCAAAACACTTAGACCTTTGCATTTACATATCTTACATTCAAGTAATCTTAGCCCTCATTTTGCATACCTTACTCCAAAAATAAAAAAAATATAAAATTAGTGTCATAACTTGTCATCTCAGTCTTCATTGTCCTTTTGGCATGAGTCATTCCCTTTAGACAACATTTCATATTTCATTCTTTATTGTTGAAAATCCAAAAATAGTTGCATTACATTTAGGCATACCTTATTTTAAAAAATACCAAAAACATAGTCTTAGTCTCATTCCATTTGCATTTTCCACCTTCATTTTGAGCGAGCCTCATATGATTGAAGCTATATTGCAAAATAAGTGTCAATAAATGGGCCTCTTTCATGATGACAAGGACCTTTACAATTACATGAGCACCCTCAACTATGACAATACCATTGATGATCCTCATGACAATACCCACCTCGAAAGTCATGACAATGTCAATTTGGGGTCTACATCTTATCAACAACCAAAGACACACAATCCTTTTGAACAATTCTTTGTTAGAGACATTGATGGAAATGTGTTCATAGAAGAAGTAGAGGTTGCCTCACAAAATCCTGAAGTTGCCTCTCTTGTGGATGAAACTGTCATGTTGGACCTTGAACGATATTTAGCCTAACTATTAGATGGAGGTGTTAAACTACCTAGAGGATTTGATGTCAACACCTTATGTGCAACAACATCACCCAAGGAAAACACACAAACATGCCAAGGAAAATCTACACAACTCACAATTTCCATACCCATTGGAACCACAAGCCCAAATACCACAACTACCAACACTTCATCCACCTTTACGACATAATCTATGTCACAACCCATGACACAAACCACCTCACAACCACTATTCACAACATGACCCTTTGGCTCATCATTTCAGGCCATAGGGGCATCCACATCTAACATCCTTGGTAGACCTAAGGCAAGACGGGTTCTCATCCAAGGATCTCAACCAAACACAAATACCATGTCACAAGGTCCCCATATCAATACAAACACCTCGCAAGGACAAACCATGAACACTCCACATAGTTAAAATACAAACACATCACATGGTTATAATCCTTTTCAACAAAGACAAGGATCACAAAAGACACAACCTAACATATCATATGGCTACACACAAGGAATCCTTTTTAGAAACCAAAATATACATGGACAACCCACCCAACCAATGCAACATATCTCAACCACTTCTCACATCCCAACCTACACATCACACATCCATACTCATGGACAAAACCAAAATTCACCACATATGCACAACATTCCAAACCAAAACATATCATCTCAACACAACATGGGACTACACAACACAAATGTGAGACCTCATAACAATGTTTCCAACCATCTCGTAATAGATGCATTGACTTTCCAGTTGGCTGCCCTACAAAAGCAAGTGTAAGGGATCATGCAAGTGTCAAACAAGAAGACATACTGATCACATGATCTACATCCTTATCCATATGACACTAGCATAAACATGCCTCCTTTCCCTCCTGGGTATGTCATCCCTAATTTTTCTAAGTATAAGGGAAAGAGCAATCCTATCGACCACATATGAGAATTCACCACTGCTTGCGTGGATGTCGCATATGGTCATTCCTACCTTTTGAGACTCTTCCCTAGAAGTCTTATTGAGCTTGCACTTGAATGGTTTTCACTGATACCTAAAGGATCTATAAAGTCATGGGATGACCTCACCAATAAATTTGTGGAGAATTAGGCTTACAACATTGAAAATGATGTCACAATTGCTACCTTATGCCACTTGACACAAGATTAAGTAGAGTCCTTTATTAATTTCTTCCAACGGTGGCGTAGTATGGCAAGCTGATGTCCTGTCGAGATTCCTAAATAACAAAAACTAGACATGTTTGTAGAAAACCTCAAGTCAAAGTTGAAACACAATTTACAAGTGCATTGTTGTGCCACATTTACAGACTTAGTTGAGAAAGGAATGAAAATCGAAAAAGTCCTAATTGCCCAAGAAAAACTTACACATGGCAACAAAAACAACCACAACCACCAAACCTCTAATGAAAAAAGAAAGTTTTGGTCCCGCAATAAGAATGTGACACACAATGGAGTCGTAGATGCAAAAATTGTGAATCAATTAGGTCCCACATTGACTCTCAAAGCACCCAATGCAAACAAGAATACACAATATGTTTCCAACCAACTAGCTAACATGCTTCACTCAAGAACAAGGACCCCCAAGACAACGAAGGCCATACCCACAGTGACAATACACTCCTTTACCAAAACCAATTGAATTTGTCTTGAAGAAGCTAGTACAATCACACGTCATACAACTTCAAGAGCCTAAACCATATGACACGGGACAGTTCAAAAAATCTTCGTGGGATGACAATGCCTTTTGTGACTACCACCACATCAAAGGACATACGACCTCATCATGTCGTCAACTAAAGAACATAATTCAAGACCTAATTGAAAATGTACCATAGAGGTTGAACGACAACAACAAACTTCCAACCAAGACCATGGTTTGAGAAAGCCCTCCACCTCAGGTCGACAGCAAAACAATCAAGCCAATTATACCAGGAATGCCTTTGATTACTCATAGATAATTGATCACCTTCGTGTCGATGATGACTATGTCAACATGATTACCATTAAAAAGGTTCCCGAATGCACTATCACCACCCGTAGGGCTAAGATTACCTTATCTAGTCCTTCTTCAAATCAAGTTATGTGCAGGATCATGATGGGCCAAAAAGTGGTGATATGTAAGTGATATGATGGCCCATGTGGCTGACGACTTTTTTTTTACCCAAAATTGATGAAACAAAAAGGGTTTTTAAAGGAGATTCTCAGCTTTCCACCAATATAAATTATTTTTTATTATTAATTTAATAAATAATTATTATTCATTTTCTATTTGAATTACGAGTAAAGTCTTGATTGATAGGCTGATTGAAAAAAATCTATAGAGCTTTCAAACAGTATCATATTGTTTGAATCTGAAACATGTGTCACATTCTATGCTTTGCATACTATAGGATTAAAAAAAAAAGATTGAATTTCATAAAATTTTGACCAAGTTAAGGTGGTTAGACATAAGAGTTTTTATATTTTTAAAAAGTTGTAATAAAAAAATCATAGTTAATTATTTACTTGGAAAAAAAATACAAAAAAATATACATCACATCAGGACATGAGTCATTTACTTATATCTAAAATATTATAAAAAATATTGTCATTTTAATATTGTGGTTAGGGTGGTCAGATAGACACCTACTTCTTATTTTTTTTCCTTGAAATCTAAGTACTACTGCATTGAAATTTTAAATTTTCACCAAATATATATATTATTTTTCTAATTAAACCTAGTGGTTTAGAAACTACATTCAATTTTCTACAAATTATATTCTTACATATTTTTGAAATAATTTAGATAACTTATTCAAAATTTTACGTCAAGTTGCCTAACTCTCATTTTTCTGAATTTTATTGCCACTTAAGGGCCTATTTTTGCCATGATGATCTTGCACATACCCAGAATTGCAATCCAAAGCCTAATATAATCTTGTTGACCAATTGAACAAAACACCTACACATATTTCCATCCTCGAGCTGTTACGCCTATCGCCTAAACACAAAGCTATCCTCAATAAGACTTTGAAAGAAATAGTTGTTCCTACCGACTTGGATGTCAACGATTTGAAGTCGTGGTTGGACACTTGACCAATTAAATCCATGTCTCCTTTTCTGAAAAAGACTACTCTACACATAAGTCTATCCATAATGACCCATTGCACCTTGAAGTAGTTTTCCATCAACATGAGGTCAAACGAGTCCTGGTAGATCACGAAGCTAGACTGAACATTTGCACCTTAAAATTGGTTAAGGCATTGGGCTATTCTAAAGCATGTCTAGACACCACCAAAAGTATTATAATCAAGGCCTATGAAGATGAAGAACACTCTTCTAAGGGTGTTATCACACTCCCTATTAGAGTTGGACCTGCAGTTATGGACACCACATTCCAAGTCTTGGATCTTGAACTCCCATATAACCTTCTCCTCGATAGACCCTGGATTCATGCCATAAAAGTTGTGCCTTCCACCTAGATCATAAATTCTTTAAATTTCCATAGAATGGCACTGAATTCATGATCATTGGTGACCTCAATCCCTTCCAATATTGCACCAATTTAAGGGGAGTTCCCGAACACCAAGTTCCTATCAATTGAAAAGCTTTTGCATCCACTTCTATAGCCACTTCATCTAGTTACGTCGATCCCTCCACCCTCATTAAATTGTCCACATTCAAATCCCCATCTGTCGACCCCAAAATCAAGATCCAAGACAAAGGTTTGGGCAAGTATAAACTAAATATTGCCTATTGCATCACAAAGCTACCTAAGTCTCCCAAGTCTTATGGTAGGCCTTGTTTCAAGATGGAACCCAAAGTTGTCTTTAAAGTTCCTCCCACCACCACCTTTAGAAAATGCGGAGAGGTAAACAAAGAATACATTGATGATATTTCAGCTTGGATTTACAAAGATGAGGAAGATTTGCCACCGCTACAAAAAAAACAATATGGAAAAGGTTTTGTTCTCATGAAACAAATGGGTTATGATGGAATCAGTGGACTTGGTATACATAAAAATGGAATGAGAGAACCCTTGATGCCTCTTAAGCAACCAAAGAACTTTAGGTTAGGGTTCGTACCAATTACGATTGGAGCTCCAAGTACTAAGGTGCTTTCAAATAAGGATGTGAGTGCTTTGAAAGACGTTGAGACATCTAAGGATCCTACCTCCATCTATTTTGATGACACCAACTCTAATGACTATGAGTGGGACTCTTGCACCACAAGTGACTATGAACTTGATTATGTCTTTCAAGATTTTGACATAGCCCACCCATCCCTTACCAACCTCACAAATAATAATATTCACGTTGACTCCATTTATGAACCTAACCCAACAAAGAGCACAAATAGAAAAGCATAGATAAAATCCTTTTGGGACCCTGATAATACCTCTGTATTTACCTTATCAGCTGCTTCCCCATCCTTCACTAACAATAATGATGGAATATCCCTCACTTACTCACAATTGATTGATTGGGACCAACAAGATCTACCTACCTTTGACATATTTGAAAATGATGAGGCAATTGTTGAATTTATGGGACTACAAGAGGGCATACCACATGGGGACCATAAGTCTGGCTTCACCATAGACCTTGACACTATAGCATATTTCGGTGAGATTGTCCCACTCTCTAGTCACAAAAATAAATAAAATGAAATAAAAACTAAACGGTCTTTAGGTGAAAACCACAAGGCACCTTCTGACCAAGAAAAAGTAAAAAGAAAGGACGTATCCGAGGGTGAAAACCTCTCTGAGGCACCCAAGGATGGAGGGTTGGAATTTCTCCCTATCAATCTAGAGAGATCCCTGATGCTAATCAAAGACATAATAAAGGTCAACATTAGTACGACAAATAATCCTAAGACTATTCTCTTTGCAACATCCTTGATAGAAGAGGAAAAACCAGAATTTCAAGCATTTTTCATAGACAGCCAAATCAATTTTGCATGGTCTTATGCTGATATGCCAAGGTTGGATCTTGATTTTTTTTTGCATCATCTACCATTACATCCAAATGCAAAGCCTGTCAAACAAAATCTTAGAAAATGCACCCTCAAATAGCTATGTTGGTCGAAGTTGAACTCAAGAAATTATTGGATGTTGGCTTCATTAGACCTATTCACTATGCAGACTAGATCTCAAACCTTGTACCAATGACCAAACCAAATGGCCAAATCCATATCTGTAGAGATTTTTGGGACTTAAACAAAGCATGTCCAAAGGATGACTTCCCACTCCCAAATAAAGATATCATAGTAGACCTAATAGTAGGCTACGAGATGTTGTCCCTCATGGATGGTTTCTCAGGGTATAATCATATCTATATCGCTCCCAAAGAACAACACAAGACATTATTCACTTTCCCATGGGGTACATACTATTGGAATGTCGTGCCCTTTGGATTAAAAAATGCAGGTACAACCTATCAAAGAGCTATGACCACCATATTTCATGATCTCATGCACACATTGATGGAAGACTATGTTGATGATCTTCTAGAAAAATCCTTGACATGTGGTGATCACTTAAGAGTCTTGGACAAGATTTTCACATGGCTAGAAGAATACAAGGTCTGCCTAAATCCCAAGAAATGTTTCTTCGATGTGACATCATGAAATATTTTGGGATGCATTATTTCCCATTGAGGCATTGAAGTAGACCTGATAAAAGTCAAATCAATATTAGACATGCCTCCACCTAATGGTATCAGTCAACTCTGAACACTACAAGGTCGACTCCAGTCCATTTGGTGCTTCCTCACATAACTTGTAGATAAATTTCAACCTTTTCAATATTTTTTATGTAAGGGAGTTCCTTTTATTTGGACAAACAAGTGTGAGGCAACTTTTCAGCAAATCAAAAAGTACCTCTTAACGCCTCCTATCTTGATGCCACCTATTGATGGAAAACCCCTAATTCTATACATCTTAGCTACTACAACCGCATTGGGGGCATTGTTGGCTCAGAATGACCATGAGGAAAAGGAACTTGCAATTTATTACATTCGTCTCACTTTGGTGGGATACGAGCTTAACTACAGTCCAATTGAATGTGTTTGTCTTGTAGTGGTTTTTGCTTCTCAAAAGTTGAGACACTACATGTTAAACCATCAGACTAAACTTGTGGCCAAAATAGATCCTCTGAAATATCTACTTAGTAGGGCAGCATTAACAAGACGATTGGCTAAATAGGTCATGATACTCAGTGAATATGACATTCAATATGTCAAACATAAGGCAATAAAAGGACAAGCCATTGCTGATCAACTAGCAGATGCACCCACACAAGCTAATCACCCTTTGGTTTCAAATTTTCATGACGATTCCATATTCAAACTAGACACAAGAGTAACATGGAAATTATATTTTGATGGCTCAAATACTAATCATGGATCAGGTGTAGGTATATTATTTGTTACCCCTCAAGGTGATCAAATCCCTAAATCTTTCAGGATAGCCTTCCCATGCACAAATAACATTGCAAAATATGAAGGCTTGTTGATAGAATTATGTATGGCAATAAAATGGAAAATCAAGAGTCTATAGGTCTTTGGTGATTCAGAATTGGTCATTCGACAGGTCAACGATGACTATGATACCAAGGATGAGAAATTGACCCCATATAAAAGAGTGGTTGATAGTTTTAGGCAATACTTTGTAGACATCTCCTTTTGCCAAGTGCCACATGTTCAAAATAAAGCAACAGATGCCATGGCCACTATTGGGTCTCTTTTGGATATTCCTAATAATATGTCATAGTATGAGTTCTTAGTGGAACAACTATTGGTCCCCACCTTTGATTTCCTAGAGTTTGAGATTGTATGTGAGCTTGTTGGCCCCAATTCCCCCTGATACCAAGATATCTATGAATACTTACATTCCCAAACCCTACCATCTGACCTCTCCAACAATCAACGCAAGTCCTTCATCCGTAAAGTCACTCGCTATGCCATCATCAATGATACCTTATATAGACATAGATTTGACACCACCTTACTCAAATGTCTCAACACTAATGAAGCCCAAACTACCTTACATGAAGTACACAAAGGTATATGCAGAGCCCATTATAGTGGTCCAACCCTAGCTAAAAAGATCATGCGACTAGGTTACTACTGGCCTACAATAGAGCAGGATGCCTATCACTTTGTGCAAAAATGTCGACAATGCTAGATACACAGTGACCTAATTCATGCAACTGCATAGGAGTTGCAACCAATCACTTCAATGTGGCCCTTTGCCTAATGGGGACATGACCTCGTAGGAAAAATTCATCCCACCTCATCAAATGGTCATAAGTTCATCATCACTTCCATTGAATACTTAACAAAATGGTTTGAAGCCATCCCTATGACATACATCACCGGTACACAAATCTCTAAATTCATCCTCAATTACATCATATGTCGGTATGGTGTCCCCTAAACCATCATCACTAACAATGGTTGTCCCTTCAAAAATCAAGATGTCCATGAATTATGTGAGAAATTCCACATTCAACATCGCTTTTCCACACCATATTACCCGCAAGGCAATGGCCAAGCTAAGGCATCCAACAAGACCATAATCAAAATTCTTAAAAAGACTATCAATGATGCTGGTTGTGATTGGCACATTCAGCTTAACCCTGCCCTATGGGTGTATCACATAAGCATCACACACCCATTGGTGCCACTCCATTTTCTATAGTCTTTGGTTCAAAGGCTATCCTTCCTATTGAGTTTGAAGTCCCCTCCCTATGGGTCTCCATGAAAGGAATTATTGATGATGATAAATATCGTATATCTCAGTTGCATAAGTTAGAATTGCTTGATGAACGCAAATAGAGGGCCTTGACTCATCTACAAGCATATCAAAACCGCCTTTTTTGCAGTTACAACAATTTTTTTTTTATTAGACAATTTGACATTGGTGACTTAGTATTGATGGAGAATCCAAAAAATCAAGCAGAATGTGAGAAACTCGACAAATTTGAGCCCAACTAGCTAGGTCCATATGTCATAACAACATCTTTTGGTTCTATTGCTTATCAGTTGTCCACACTTGAAGGGGAACCTTTGTCAGATCCTATCAACAACTTGCACCTGTGCAAATTCTATACCTAGCTTCAGAGTGCCATGTTAAAACCATAAAAATATAAAAATACAAAGAAACTGAAAAATACAAAAATCGTTACCTTGATGAAAACCTGGCAAACAGGTGTCTTGGTGACAACAAAAAATAAATAAATAATAAAAATAGTAAAGAGAAATAATTTGTCCAATAGTGAAAACCACTTCGGTGGCGCTTTGGATAAGTACCATGGTGAAAACCTAGCAGATAGGCACCATGTGTAGTTAGTCTCTACTCTGTCATCTACTATCACTCTACTTCATCTTCCACCCTCATCCATCACAATTCCTTTACCTCCCATCATCTCCTATTTGACATCCATCATAAGGCCTAGTCATCTTTATCATGACTTTAAAGCGGTTGACGTCTTGCATCCTTTCTCCTCCATCTTCCATCCATAATAAACCCTTGTCCCATCCCATCCCTAATGGTTAGTCCTAGACCTGGTTGGGAGAAATTTCCTACCACTTGGTTTTATTGGATTCTACACTTGTCATTGGAGGTTAGCATATTCCTAAAAAGACAAAATAATGAAATATTCCCAGAAAGATAAAAAAATGAAATATTCCCAAAAAGACAAAAAAATGAAATATTCCCAAAAAGATTAAAAAATAAAAAAATTCGACAAAAGACAAAAAAAATCAAAACCTTTCAAACAGACCAAAAAAAAATCATAAAACTCTGAAAATCCTAAAAATATCAAATATGTCAAAAATACAAAAAAATCCAAATAACTTTCAAAATCCCAAAAATAGAGTCAAAGTTAGTCAAGTCAGTCTTTGTCATTGTCAAACTACGAGGTCTCTAAGTGAATGACATAGGCAAGGCCATCAGTTGATGAGCCCCCGAGGGCACCTAGGTCAATCCTTTAGGGTTCGTCATGTCAGTCCAATAAGTCAGACAATCAAACTCAGACACAAGATAATCATCGAAATGCCAACATTCAAATCATGGACCAACAAAAAACATAGTCCAATCATTCATCAAGCCACAACCAGTGAAATTATCAAAACAATGTTAACCTAGTCACTTTCTGGTCCCTTTCAAGATGTGTCCTTTCTAGAATGGGACCTCGTCAAAACATCATTTTTTTTAGGATGTCTTTCCTGATGAAAGGCTCCATGATAATGTCATTTGCCTTTTTAGGATGTGTCTTTCCTGATATCAGACTCTATCACATAGTCATTGGCCTTTTCAGGATGTGTCCTTCCTAACGATAGGAATCATCAAACTCTCAAAACTATCAAACTATCAAATCATCAAACTTAAAAACTGTCAAGCAATCAACCTTTGACAAACAAACATTATAAAACACACTGAATGGTGTTGATTTTGTTGGTTTGTTTTATCTTATCTTTGTATTGTTTGATTGTTGTCTTTGGTGTGTCTTGACAAAAATACTGGGGCAACTTGGCCCTTAGTATGAGTTAGGACATTCCTTTTCTACGACTGTCTATTTTTCGCAAGTGGATCACCTTGCACACCTTGATCGATTTCATATCATGGTGTTTGTTGTCCATTTGTAACATTTTCCTACATAGGGATGATTATGCAACACCTATTATGTTATTTGGAAAGATATTGAAGTATTCATTTTTCATCCTAACATCCATGTCTTCCACGCTAACAATTCTTCTATTCCTTCATGCTCTAGTCTTCTCATCCATTTCGAGAGCCCACTCATGTTCTTTGAAGTCATTTTTCCTCTCGAGGGGGCACACCACTACCTCCTCGTCATCCTTCCTCTCCCTAGTTTCACACTGGGGTATATTTTTGACTTGTTTTCTTTGACACAATGCGATAAATTGCATTATGTCAAAGAGGAGCAAAATGTAGACACATAAAAATGACTTAGACCCCCAAGCTGCATTTTTCTATGTCAAACATCCTCATCATTTGATTAAATCCTAATGTCATAATTTCCAATTATCCTTCCATGATTATTTCCTCCATAACATTACCATTTATCCTTGAATTAGATAAATTTATCCACTTAGCCCACTTTCCATCTAACCAAATAAATAATTAAAATAATTATTTATTGCCTCTTACCTTATTCATATTTATGAATTAAACCCAAAAGTCAACTTTCCTCCATCAATGAAATAATTTATATTATTTCATTTACCTATTTTTCTCCACCATTGATTTAATTTATTTTAATTAAATCTTAGCCCTTCAAAACAAAGCTTTCCCTATCCCTAATGCGTCTTATCACATTCAATCCTAGCCATTGATCTTGGGCTTTTATAAACTTCTAATCTAGATCGTCCATTGTCAATTTGGAATTCTTTAAAAGGCTCTCTCTCAAGCCATTTTGGACACACACAATTATTTACAGCATGCTTGAAAGCTTTGAGCACTTGAGCACTCATAATACTTCAATATCTTGCTTGGGTTAGACATAGGTGATAGTGGCACTTTAAATTTGAGGGTAATCATATCATTTTCGGAAAGATGAAGGGTAATGGAGGTCAACCAATGGAAGCTTGAAGACTAGGTGATGTTGTTTCAATATTATTAGGTTTCATTATTTTCATTATTCTCCATTGTTGATTGGGGTTTTAAGAGTTTTATTCTTACTTGCAATTAAATTTGAAAAATTCTCATTGATACATTAACAGCTTCACATATATACCCTTGCCACCTAACTCACATATCATATCCTATATCTTTCATCGCTTCAGCCATCATAGATATATGCAGACATGGCCTAAAAGATCTTGTTGGCCCAGAACAAAAACTTCAAGATATGTTATCTAGAGATTAGGTCAGCCCAGACCTAAGGAAACACACACACAAAAGATATACATTGTTGGCCAAAAGAATACTGAAGTCATGTCCAACTAGATCACAAAATTATGATGAGAACACTTGCATACCTTTGACATATCATTGAATTTCCTCTTACTGTGAAGACTTTCCGACCAAGGTATAGATTTTATGAATAGTTACCAACCAATGTTGGCATCAATGACAACCAAAATAAAGGGCACGTTCTTCAATCTTCCAACAATCTCAACCTTTTCCATTGATGGAAACATGTCCTAAAAACAACTTCACCTGACATGTGTATAGAACCAACTATTTTATCTTTCTCCCTTTTTCTCATTTTCTTCTCTTTTTCTTCTCCCCCTTTGACATCAAGGACAAAGGAGAGGAAAACACTTCAGATTCAGGGAGTGGGGGTGCCTTGTAATTCTTTGAGAATTACCTCCCATGCAAGCTTTCCATCATCCCATAAACATTTTTCCCTAGAGAGAGTTTTATGTAGAGATTCTATTTCTACCAGGTATTCTTCTCCTTCTTCTAGAGTAGATGGAGCAAAATTCGTTTTCTCAAATTTTTCGACCTCCATCAGAGCATGTGATACAAAAATATATCTAGACATGACTTGATTTCCAAGCTAGGCCTATTTCCTCATAGCATCTTCCTTCTACCTTTGTAGGATAAAAAACTTATTTTGTATCTTTGCAATAGAAACCCATCCAAGATAGTTTCTATCATCACGAATATTATAATCTCTGGAGGTACTAGCAATTTGAGACTCAATTGATTCCATTAGATCATTGATACATTAAGTGGCTTATGGCCATTTCATATAGTAAACAAATAGTAGTTAGGATTCTTCATCGCAATCTCTTACCTCTGTCAGAGTTTCCAGAGCTATATTGCATGCAATAGTACACTTATCTTGCAGAAACAACAACCTTTTCTCTAGAAATTTCTTCTCAACTTCTTTTTGTTGAATATCTAAGATACTGAGAGGGGGATGAATGAGTATCTCCTTTAACTTATTGAACAAACATCATCCAATTACTCGAAATCATATAATAGAAAAGATGAGAAAGATCAATAACATAATATGAAACCACACAACACATGAACACCATAATTTTACTTGGAAAACCCAATGAAGGAAAAACCACTGTGAGGATTAGCTCACTATATAAATTAGTTCCAGAATTGGATACAAAATAGGCTCACTGCTAGATAAGAGAGGCCCACTTCTAGATACAAAAGCGCACTTCTTACAAAGATGACTCACTATCCAAACAAGGAGGTTCACTACCTACAAAAGGATTACAGTAACAAAATGTCTTAAAGCAAGAATATGAATTGGTAAGAATGCACCTAAAAAGTGGTGATTCAGTTCCTTTGATGCTCAATAACTAAACTTAACACACTTCATTAGTTTCACACACTGCGCTTCACATTCACACTATTCTTTACATTCAAATGACACTTCACTTTTTGTACCATACATTCTAACTTCAAAACTATCCAATATATATATCTGACTTATCTACAAGCATCAATTAGGTTGGCCTAATTAGATGTAATCTTTATTTGCACAAAAACTAATTGTTGGCTCCAAGTTGGTACAAAACTTTTTGAAAAATAATTCATCTGAGTAGCACACTATATCATGTCACCTTGGACCTAAGATAGGTTGCTCATATATCTGCAACACAAATTAAACCATTATACCACCAATTGTTTATTAGGTCAGCCATGTATAGCCCTAATAACAAAATGCAACACCAAACCAATGCCAACTCACCATACGATCATATGAGCACCCAGGACTGTATACTTACAAGCTTCCAACACTCATAAACCATTTCCCAAAGCCATGAATAATGATTATCATTGGAGGGAACTTGCAAACCAAAATATCAGGCCAAAAACACTAGAGGATGTAAACTAGTTCTTCATACTGGTTCAAAGTATCAGATCAAACTAACACCTTAACCGATATGGTGACATTAATGAAAACACAGAGTTTGATCTTCTTCATTCTTCCAGCAATCTCCCCCTTTGTCATTGATGACAACATGTGCCAAAAACCTTCACACAGTTCTTCATCTAGATCCAACAATATCTCCAAATCTCTCCACAACAATTTCTCCAAATCTCTCCCCGTTTGACGTCAATGGCAAAGGGTGACGAAAAAAACAATATGTAAACTTATATACATGGTGACATTGCATATACATTTAAATTCTAACTTCAAAGACTTCCAAAAACTTGAAAAACTGCAAAACTCCCCCTTTGTTAAGAAATTCAATTCTTCTCTTCTTATTTTTATTTTTCTTTTCATTTTTCTCCCTTTTCTTTCCTTTTCTCTCCTCCTTTTTGCCAAAAAAATTTGAACATTCAAAAACTCAAGTAAAAATAACACTTTTCACCTAAAACACTTTCTTGTATCTCTCTCTCATAGTTAGAAGAATCCACTTCCAAGCTAATATTGTAGAATCCATTCTGGTACACATGTTGTCCAATAAACCCAACAATGTAAATGAGGATGACCAATACACAGATGAGCACTAATGTTCATAATCTCCTACACCATATAAGAGCACTTTCATTCATTATCTAACTAGACCTCAACAATTTCTTTAGCAATCGATAAAGTTCTCACCACATCTTCCCTCTGTCTTTGAATAGTCAACAACTCCAGTTGCAATTCTTGAACTCTTATTCTTTTTTTTCCTTGTTTATCTTTAAAATAAATAAAAATTATTTGCAATCTTGTTCATTTTAGATTCAATGGCTTAAATTTTTCTTCTAAAATTATCAATTTTAGCAAGCCATTGGAGACAATACTTGTAGATGTCAGACATCTCTTCAATCCATTTTCTTGTCTCATTAATGTGCTCAGATGATGTTTTCTTAGCTTTAACACATCTTTTCTCAAACATAGCTTCAAGCTAATGTCCTTCTGGACCTTCCAACAACATTCTCTCTTCAAAAACTTCAACCAGACTATCGAGTAATGAATCATAAACACTTGAAATATCAATATCTTTCTTGAGAAGATACTCAACCAGAGCATCATAGATTTTAATTCTATCCACTAGAGAGCATTCACACTACAATTCACCAATCTTCTTCATCTCACCTTTATCCAACAATGTCTAGATATCATTTGGTTTCGAAGATTCATATCCAGCCAAGAATTTTTCTTCATTCTCCTTTTCTTCCAAAATAGTGATGATATCTTCTATGATAACTTTTCTCCTTATAGATTTTGGAGGGGAATCACTAATAACAACTTCAAATTCCTTTGTACCAAAGGATGAACACTCCTAAAACAAAATAGATACAGGCATACCAGAGCACAAATCCTTCTACAAGGATAAGAAAAATACTTCACAAGTACTTGCATTATCCTCCATACCTTTCAAATACCTATTAGTTGTTTTCCAATAACGACCCCAGATTCCACTTAACATTTTCTTTTCCTAGTAGCTAACTTAGAAATTAGAATACCAAACATATAAGTAAATACCCAAGTCAGAAAGGGTAACCCTCGACCAAGGACATTCATACATTCTTAGTTAGTTTTTCCAAAATTAAGATACATAGATCAAACTGCTTGTGTTCCTTTGCCATTTTGTGTGCAGGATATACAACAATAGCCGAAGTGGAACATTCATGATTTCTGAAATATATTTTGTAATAAACACCATCAAAAACATAACTTATGAGAGGGTCAACAATAGTATTTATCAGCAAGGCTCAGGTCTCTTTATTGATTCAAGTTAGTTCCTCCACCTCTTTGTACTTCACTATTTTCTTTCCAGGGAGGTCACCAACACTTCACAACCTGGTAATAGCTTCAATTGCCTCCTTTGTGATAGGGTAGGGTTTTTCCAAAATAATATTGTCATAATTGAATTTACTTAATAAGAACAAGATGGATTCTCTATGTGTAAACCAAGGAAATTATCCCCATAAATCCATTCGTAGGGTTTTTATGTTCTGTAATTCATTTGTCTTTAACCCTAGTTCCATTTCCTTTATTTTTCAATGATCAAATTCTTCCAATTCAACTCCCTTCAGCCTTAGTGGAATATTTCTAATCGATCCTTTGTTAATATATTCCATTGTCATACTTAACTTCTTCAAATTTTTCCTTGCACAACAAAACTTCTACTCTTACTTTTCTTTTTGTAACAATGAGAGAAAAGTTTCATCACTTGTTCTTGATTATTCACAATGATTTCTCCAGATTACCTCAGAATCACTCCATATCTCTTTAGGATTGTTCCAAGATTGCTCTAGGTTATTCTTTCAATTCTTCAAATGCATAAGTGATCAAAATGACATGAATTTTTCTTTATACACCATCACACTGCCCCAATTCGTATTAAATGCAATAAGCTTCAAAAATTTGATAAAAACCTTCTTCACTGCACTGAGAAACCCTAATTTTCTCATCAATGAACATGCTTGCACTTTTTTCTTCTAGTTTCTTTTGCATAACCTTTTACCATTCATTCCTTACAAAATATTCTCGTTCCAACATCTGACATGCCATGTTTCCATGGAGTTCAAACAATTTTCTATTAATACTTCCCGTGAGACCATGCTAGGTCTAATTCCTAGAGTAATTGTCTGTATCGGATGAGGGAACAAAGACATGTGTCATCTCTAGTTCTTCTTTCTTTTCCAATATCTTGTTCATTTCTTGTTTAATTTCATCTTTTTCGATATTCGTCATAGGTTCATTCTCCTTTACTGGAGCAAACTACTTTCCCTTTTTACTTCTTCATACCCTTAAAATATGTCTCAGTTTGTTGTAATTGTAGTAGAAAACATTTCTCTATTTTTTCTACTTCCATTAATCATTGAGCTGCACTAATTTTCTTTGTGTCCAAAATTGTTCCATGTATAGCAGTAGCCAACAAAATATTGTTTCATTATACCTCCATTTAACCAGTTCATCATCTGGGTTTTGCATTCACTAGCTTTATGTCCAACTTTCTTGCATGCATAACATTGTTCAAAGAAGGATCCAGACAAATGATCCATTCTACTTCTACACTCAATTTTCATGTGAAAAAATTTATTACATGAATAGAAAACACCATTGAAAGATGGGTACCTTTGATCATTTGGATGTTTGATAGGTAGTCTTCTTCTTGAATTTCTTTTTTGCTTCCCTTTATCTTGAGTCTTTTGATTTTCCACTAGATTTGAGTTCTACACATTCTTAGAGTTGTCACTGACTTCATTTCACAAACCACCTTTGTCTTTAGAAGGTCTTTTTGCTACAATCAATTCATCAAGCTTGGTGGAGCTTGTCTTGAAATTATCTTCACAAAGTTTTTCTTTCTCTAGATCTACTTTCAAGTTCATCACTTCTTGTTCAAGCCTTGAGCATACATCATACTTACTTTGTACTATTGTATTCAAAAACTCCTTAATTCTCTTCTTTTTTTCCACTTGCTCCTTTAATCCAGTAATATCTTCATTTGATTGTTTCAATTGCTCAGTCACAAGTCTCTATGTCTTTGTTTGAATTTCTTCAATTATTCTTTCAATTTTCAGATGCATTCATTTTCCTCATCAAGATTTTCTTTTAGATCTTTGTTTTCATTTTCAGCTTTGTCAAGATCTTCAAGAGTAGACTAGAGGTCTTATTTATCCTTTTGTTCAATCTATAGGATCTTCCTCAAGCTGTTAGGCTTCCTCAGAGGAAGTAGAGCTTTGATACCAATTGTTGAATATCTGAGATACTGAGAGGGGGGTGAATCAGTATCTCCTTTAACTTATTGAACAAACATCATACAAATACTCTAAAGAATATAATAGAAACGATGAGCAAGAGTAATAAAAAAATATGAAACCATACAACACATGAACACCATAATTTTACGTGGAAAATCTAATGAGGGAAAAAACATGATTATGACAAGATTACTATATAAAGTAGTTCCATAACCACATAAAAAAGAGGCTCACTGCAAAATACAAAGGCTCACTGCTTACAAAGATGACTCATTGTCCAAACAAGGATGCTCACTACCTACAAAATGGCTTACAACTAGAATATGAACTAGTAAGAATACACCTAACAAGTGTTGATTCAGTTCCTTTGATGCTCAATAAACAAACTTAACACACTTCATTAGTTTTGTACACTTCGCTTCAAATTCACACAATTCTTTACATTCAAATCACACTTCAATTTTTGTACCACACATTCTAACTTCAACACTATCCAATATATATATCTGACTTATCCAAAAACATCAATTAGGTCAGCCTAATTAGATTCAATCTTTATCCACCAAAAAGGCTAACTATTGGCTCCAAGTTAGTATAGAATTTCTCCAAAAACAATTCATCTGAGTAGGATGCTATATCATTTCAGCTTGAACCTAAGATAGGTTGCTCATATATCCATAATATAAATTAAACCATTATAACACCAACTATTTATTAGGTTGGCCATGGATAGATCTAATAAAAAATGCAACACTAGACCAATGCAAACTCGCCATACGATCATATGAGCACCTAGGATTATACACTTACAAACTTCCAATTCATAAACCATTTCTGAAAACCATGAATAGTGATGATCACTAAAGGGGACTTGTAGACCAAAATACTAGACCAAAAATATTAGAGGTGTAAAGTGGTTCTTCATACCAATTCTGAGTACCGGATCCAAGTGAAACCTTAACCAACATAGTGAAATCAATGACAACACAGAGTTTGATATTGTTCATTCTTCAAACACTTTTGTGGTCTACATCATAAGATTGGATGTGTATTCTTTAACAAAATTAACAATAAGCTTCAAATTTTTAATTGGAGCTAAGGAGTGTTGTGCAGTTTTTGCATACACACCCCACTGAAAGTTTGGGCCCTCTTTTGTCTGGTCTTTTGGATCTTTTTTATGGCCATGCCTTTTGAGCTTGTCTTTGAAAATCTTTAAATTTTGGTCTTTGGTATTTCGGTCCTAGGTTTTGGTTACTTGGCGTTGTTCCTAAATGCTTGTCTTGGTTGTAAAGTGCCCCTATTTTAAGTTCCAAGTGGTTAAGGAGTCTCACAGGTGTCCTCTCTACAAGTCGGTTCAATTTACATTTCATTTTTTCTGGGTCTTGGGAGTTTTTCTTTTCCTCCTAAGACCTTTTTTTCTTTTCTTTGTCAGAGGTGGGACACGAGATGAAACTAAACTCTAAACTTTCACAAAGTTCACGTTTTGGTTTTTGGTTCTAGTTTCGGCTTCGCTTCTTGTCTCCTTGTTTTCTTCATTGTTTGACCTTTGGGTTGGTTCTTCCCCTTAGCTCTTATTTGGTTTCCATTTTCCATTTGCTTCCTTTTTTTTTATGGTTTGGGATGCAGGATGGAAGTAAATTTTGAACCTTCGCAAGGTTCTTGTTTCAGTTCTTGTTCCAGTTCCACTTCTAGTTCCATCTTCGGTCCTTGCCTTATTGTTTTATTTGTTTTCTTTGTTGTCTCATTTGTGCTCAGCCTTTGGTTTGGTTTCCTCCCTTGGGTCTACTTTGGTCTTGTTTCTTCCTTTTTTTATTTATTTTTTCAGAGGCGGGATGTAGGATGAAACTAAACTCTAAACTTTCACAAAGTTTGCATTTTGGTTTCCATTCTAGTTCTGGCTCCGCCTCTGGTCTTGCTTGTTTTCTTCATTGTTCATCCTTTGGGTTGGTTCTTCCCCTTAGGTCTTCTTTGGTTTTCCTTTTTCCTTGTTTTTTTTAATTTTGTGGGTTTGGGATGCAGGATGGAACTAAACTCTAAACTTCCACAAAGTTTGCGGTTTGGTTTCCATTCCTGTTCAGATTCCTCCTCTACTTCTTGCTCTGTCTCCACTTCTATCTTGTTTATCTCTACTTTAGTCTTTTTTTAAAAATTTTGGTTCCACTTTTGCCTGGTTTAGTGAGTGGTTTCCTTGCCTTGGGAATTCTAAGATATTCGTTGAAGTATTAATAAAGCCTATGGCTAGTTGGATTTGACTGTGTGTTCATTACAAAAACCTTGGGTTTTGTTTTGAGTTGATTTCCAATGACTCTTGGGTAACCTTGGATGAGTTAGCAAGTCCCCCTACTAAAGTAACCCTTTGAAAACTTTAAGTCTCTACACAATTTCAAGTTTCTCCCTATTTTTGGGATTTTCTTCCCTTTGTCAGATTTCCCCGATTTCCTTTATCACCATACCACAGTGGCTCCCAACTAGTCTTGTAGTAGCATGGTTACCACCATCCTATGGGTGGTCATCGGGTGTGTCACAGTAGCAAGTTGTGTCGTGGCAGCTTGCGGTGGTGAGGTTTCAGTTGCCTTTGGAAGTTAACAAGTTGGACTTGCCGGTGAATGGATTGAAACAGGTGACTTCGCGAGAGTTTGTTGCCTTTGGAAAACCCCAGGATTCCATTGTTCCTTAATTTTCCTGAGGTATGTCAAATATTGTTGGTTTCAACGATTTTTGTCCTCGATAGAATTTTCTAAGGATCTCTCATTTAAATGGAAATGAATGAATTCACGAATTGATTGTTAATGATTCTACATTGCATGACAGATTTGGATAATTTAATGATATATGCAGGTGTTTCTTGGGTTATTGAAACTGAGTGATTGATTTTTATTGATGGTTGTTCTTTCATCGCTAAAATCCACCTAGCCTGGAATTCCCCGAAATTCTTTTTTGACCTAAATTCCGTGAAGGGGTGAAAATCTTGAACTTTGAGAAAGAATATTTTAATAATATTTTAAGGGATTTTGATGGTTCTTTTGATCTCTATGGTGTTTGAATATGTTGTTCATGATGGAATAACTTGGATTCTCATGTTATCTTGGTTACTAATTGTGGCTCTTTCGGTGTAGGCTGATTGGGCAAGTTGTTGTTGTCATGGTTGAGTGAAGCATGAGTGTACTTAGAGGATATTGGAAGATCCGTAGGATACAACTAGGTACACTTTATGGCCGTGGGAAGGTAAAACCCATCCATACGAGGAAGGTTTTCTCATTGCCTACTCATTGAAGTTGGATGTGACATGGAAAATTCAAACTGGTTCGACTAAATTAAAGTTGTTTGTAATGCCTAGCTTGGTTTTTGATAGACAACCCATATTCAAACTCACATATCATGCTCATTACTATTCTTTCACTTTGCGTTGGGGAGACATTAATAGCAAAAGGGACCTACGGGGTTTGTTCAATCTGAATCAGGATTTGTAGAGATCGTGGGTCAATCTGAGGAAGGTGCCTCATGCATTCAATGTGGGGTGATGATTTAATGCAAGTTGTTTGGGGCCAATCTGGTTGGTGGCAAACCTTATTTGTATCCCTAGCTCGGGATGGCATAGGATGAGGTTTCTATAAGTATGGCATTTCGCCTCATTTGTAAAGGGTTAGATAGATTGATTAGCTTTTTCGAATTAGATAGAAGATAGACCAAAAGATTAGAGTTAGGAGTTAGTCATATTTCAAGCAAGTGTTGTAACACAAAATAACATAATTTTTACTATTACTGGTGATTCAATGAAAGTGAAGACATTGTGTTA
>CM021104.1:106136772-106294135 GCA_007115665.2 Sequoiadendron giganteum | reverse complement strand
AAAATCTGATAAGTTTAGAGTTTCCAACATTTATTTGTAAGGTCCTTTTGTGATCATCAACATTTTCACGTTTATCACTGAGTTGTTTAACTGCATTTTCAAGACTTGACACCGCAAAGACCTTGAGGTTATCTCTTTGTTCATAGAGATCAACCTTTTCAAGAGAGATAAGATACTTTATATATTATGTTTGAGTTGTTGTTGTGTAGAAAACACCATCAACAAGATTGGTGCTAGAAGGAGGCCTTGAATAAGCAGGCTGAAGCATTTTCTAAACACCATTTCTCCCAAGAGACCTTGGGGTTATCTCTTTGTTCATAGAGATCAACCTTTCAAGAGAGATAAGATACTTTATATATCTCATCTGAGTTTTTTCTATGCAAAAAACACCATCAATAGGATTGGATCTAGAAGGAGGGCTAGATCTACGCTAGGAGAAGAAGAGTTCCAAGAACTGCCACCTCCAACTAGGTCAAGAAGGACCAAAAGAAGGGAAGAGTCATCATCCAACCCATTATTTCCACCGTCCTCACCCTCATCCACCACATACTCATCTGATTCTTAGGCTGGTTCCACTCAAAAACCCCAACTAGTCATCAATCAACCTTTACCACCTCCACCTCCACTGATGGCTTTCTTGGAAAATAACCCACCACCTCTAGCCTTCAATAACTCCAATGTAATTCCCAAGAACCTTGAACATTTTTGTTCCAAGTTTCACATGAATGACCCTAATAGAATAGCAAAGGAGAATATTTGTATTTTTTAGACTTGTTTGAGAGATAGAGGGGTTAATCATGAGGATGTTGCATGTAAGCTTTTCCCTTATTCTCTGGGAGAGGAAGGCTTTTACTAGTACAATCATTTACCTGTTGCATCCATTCATAATCGGAATGAACTTGAGGCTGCATTTCTAGATAATTTTAAAATCCTTATCAGTGGCAATGAGCTCTACATGCATTTTACTAGGGTTAAGAGAGAATTTAATGAGCCTATAGGATCATTCAATAATAGGTTCCACTCTGCATACTCTATACTGCAAACACCTTATGTTGTAGATGATGCAACTGCCTTAGAGGTCTATTTTGAATCTCTTGATAGTCTTACATCCACCTTCCTTAAGTGGAGAACTAATCCCCCAACTACCTTGCTCACTTCATATGAAAATTTCATCAAGGTAGGTACTGATCTGAGACGACACTTTTCAAGATCCTTGCCATCTTTGGGACCTATTTCTCACCCTGGCCAAGTCCAATCCCTTAACCAAGCTCTGATTAATCACACCCCCATTATGAATCCCATTCCATAGTTGCCTTTGGTTCCCCACCTGGGTCATCCAATAAGTCAGGTTTAGCCAATGCCTAGTTATCCCCCAAAAAAATGCTAATCAACCCCTTCATCCACAACAACAGGTTGGTTTTCCTACATATTTACAGAACTTAGAATTTTTGAATCATTCAACTAAAAATGGAGGAGTGTCAGGATACCCCCCACATAATGTGAATTCAGTCCCTCACAGTAGTCCTGACAAGGAAAGGTTAGATGACCTAACTGAGCAAGTGAAAAAATTAAATATGGAGGTAACCTATTTGAGGGACCAGAAAAACCAACTCCAAGATTCTTAGAGAATCATGCAATCAAACTACAATAGTGAGAACCGAGATGTTGCATGAGGGAAAAAATTTGACAGAGGACAAGGTTTTGGCTAGAACTTTGATAGAGGACAACAAGGTGGACAAGGATTTGAAAGAAGACAACCCACTAGGAAGAATAGTCCATGGAACATATAACCTATTAATGGAAGAGTCCCCACTCCACTAGATCAACCTCCTAATCAAGAGAAATCCCTAGGTGGTGTATACTTGGATGAGGCAACTTTGTCTAGATGGTGCATGCTTCATAGTACAAGTTAACACTCTAAGCTAGATTGTACTAAATTCCAAACTGTTGCTTCCATCTTCCAGTATGAAGTCAAAAACAACTCCACTGTTCATGAATTAGTACCTTCCAATCCTTATGATTCCCTAGTTTTAGTGCTTAATCATGATCCTTTCCCAAGGGATGAGGAGAATGAACTAGAAGAGGAGTCAGGTAGCTAGGACGGAAAGGCTGAACAGTTATTAAATGAAGATACAATATCTCAGTTATTTAATGAAGGGATTCATAATGATAATGGTCTCTTGGATGAAGAGGAAGCTAGTATTGAAGAAGTACAGATGTTTCAACAACTAACAATAAAGTATAATTTGAGGAACAAGCCTAACAGAAATCCACAAGCTAGAGGACCATTCACTACATCTGTTCCTCCAAATATTTTTTCCACTCCACTAGACCCACATGCCAGTAATAATCCATCTTACCCCCATGTGCCAACACAATACGTTTCCAACGGAGGACAACCTGATGTCTCAAGGGGAAGTAATGTTGATGCAATAAAAGATAAGAAAACTCATCATTCTAAGGAGACCCATGCTAACATGAATGTGGAGCAATTAGGAAAATATGTGACTGTAGAACTCAGGAAGGTAAAGGTGAGTCTTTCTACTTTGGAGTTGTTAAGGGTCCCTGAAATCAAAAATATAGTCCTAGGGTCTTTTAATTCAAGTAAAGCACCACAAGGAGTAGCAGACAATGAGGTAGTTAGCATACCTCCCAATTCATAGGTACCTAAAGGCCAAAGTCAAGCACCACTTAGAGACAGAGGGAAGGAAAAAGATAGGAATTGGGTTGCACAAGCTAACACTCAATTAAGTTTGTTTCGAGGTAAAATGGAAACCCCTCCTTTCCTGATTTATATTTGTATCTTTGGGAAGAATTTACACAACTATCTTCTAGATTCAGGGGCATCTACAAATGTTATGCCTTTTTCTATCTGTAAAGAATTAGGTATCACTCCTACAGCCTCTCAGAAGAAGGTCACTCAATTGGACAAAACAAAGGTGAATTTGGTGGGTAATTGAACTTGATTCCCATGCAAGTTTCTTTAGAGCCTAGGATAAAACAAGTGATTAATATTCAGGTGGTAGATATTCTTGATACTTATGGTTTGATTTTGGGTTGATATTTCACCAAGGCACTAAATGGATATACCTCTATGGATCACTCTCACATGTGGCTGCCTTAGAATGGAGTCCCAAATCAAATCAGGATTGAGAGAGAACCCAAAATGAAGTATGTAATTACTGATTATCAGAATACTTCAAATGAGATACTAGTGTCAGAGGTTAGCCTGGGAAACTATATACTAGCTACCCCAGTCCCAGATTTAGAAGAGGTCTCTATGCTACAATGCACCTATGATGAATCTACGTTAGAAGACAATAACCCTGAAGCACTAATTGAACAAACAGAGGAACTTAATTACCAGGAAGATAGACAACTCAGCCTACTGGATAATTTCCAAGGGTTTATCCAGAAGTATGTGGAAGATCATATTCAGTTGGGTGGAAATATGAACTTTCAAGAATTACTTCTTCCTAATTAGTGTAGAGTTCACAATGCTCCTCACTTTGAGCTAGAATTTTTCTTATGTCAAATTGTAGTGGAGTAGATACAAAGGTGCCTTAATCCAGCCCCAACTATCAGGTTGGATATATCGAGCATTCAAAGTGATTCAAAAGTAAAGAGCGCAATGCCTCCTAAAGAACCTCTTGGCAGTAGAGAGAACAAGGGTAGGTCGAAAAGATCAGGGACTAATGGTTGTTGGACATTGAGATTTGATGAGTCCAAATCTAAGCAAGGTGTTGGAGTAGGTTTTAAGCTAGTCATTCCTATTAGAATTGGCTATGGCTGCCAAGATCTTGAGACCAAATGGAAAGTACAAGAAAAGAGAATGTATTCTCATCAACATGATTCAATGATAGGAGATTATTCACAAATGAGAGAGACCCCTTGGTTATTTAGCTAAGGTGAGTACATAGGAGTGGATAAGATTATTATAAGTGTCATAATATTATGACATGAGACAACTATGAAAAGCTATCACTCCACCTAAAGTGGAAAAGTGATAATGTGATAATCACCACAAATAGTAGATCACCCACAAAAGGTGGAGAGATAATCATATGATATGTCCATGAAAGGTGAAAGTGATAAATTAATAACATGATAATTCCACCAAAGGTGTAAAAGCTCCAACTACCTCCTATGTGGTCCCTAAGTAAACTTAACTAAGGTGTAATCATGACCTAGGACAAGGTACAACACATTTAATTACATCAACACCCCCCATTAAGTGCAACTTAGGGAGAATGTCCACAAAATCAAACAATGCAAGATGGGTCCTGACAACTAGGCCATGTTAGGTACCCATGTACAAATGCAAAGAAATATCTCACAAATAGAGAAAAGGAGAAAACCTAGTGTGACAAAACTCCTCCCCAAAAGAGAGATGAAATACAAAATAGAAATGCTCTCAATGATGAATGAGAGGGTAAAAACCCCATGTGAGGAAAAAGACCCCTCCATAAGAGAGAAGTAGAAGAGAGACAAGGCAACCCCCCCTCAATGTTGAGTCTCCTGCAATGATGGTAGAAGCTCAATATTGAATGATGAAGATGATCCAATCTCGTCGAACAACATTCCTCCCCTTAGGAAGAAACAAAACCATGGATGTATTCAGGATGTTAGGAATATGGATGATGGATGATTATTTCTTTGAAGCATGCTCAAGTGTCTCCATGTCGATACCGAAAGTTGACATAGTCCAAATAGGTGTTCTAGGTCACACTACTAAAGAGGACAATCTATAATCTAGTAAAGATGAATTTAGGGAACAATCCAAAGACAATGATATCCCCTCTGAATACAAATAAGCCTCCTCCAAATGTTGTCTAAAAGTATCCACACTTACACCAAACTGTAAATAATGATCATCTAAAGAATGAACAAGAGGGTCAGAGTGTTCCCTCGCAACAACTAAAGAAGGAGCATCTTCATCAAAGAGAAGATGAATGTCATCAATGGTTTCCCCCAAATCTGCAAGATGAGACTCCACAAACAAGTCTAAAATACCTATCAAGAAGTCACCCAAAGTAGCCATATCCGGAAGAAAATGTATATCCTACTGCACTAAATCATAAGGAACCAAAACTGTGGAATTACAAGCATCATCAACTACAATTGTAGATGGAGGAGATGAGATGCATGACTCAAGAACTAGATCTGATATGAGAACTCCCAAGTTCAAGTAGCCAAATGCCTCCTTTGAATCATGGTTCATATGATCAACAACCGAAGGAACAATGTCACCAAGAGTAGAAAAATCTGCAAAGGTATACAACCAAGATGAATGATCAAACACCCTAGTAGCAATGATCTCTCTATTCTTGAAGTTTTGAATGATGACTGAATTAGGTGTGAACTCCACAGTTCTCCCATCTCCACCATGTGTAATCTGATATATGGAAAGAAAATTGTTCGTCAAATGAGGAACACACAAAAAAGCTTGGAAAGTGTTGTCCCCAAAACTAATAGATCCCTTCCTTGTTACACTCATGTATGTGTTGTTTCCCATCAAGATAGGATACATGGAACAAGGTTGAAATGAAGAGAATATAGACTATGAAGATGCCATGTGATGAGATGCTACTGAATCTAGAAGCCATCTACTTGATCTTGGACTTGAAAAAGTGCAAAGAGATTTTCCTTTATTTCTTGATGTAGATGCCAAATGAACTTTTCCCTTAGACTATTTTGAAGTAGAAGGAGAAGAAGGTAATTCAGACATTCTAGAAGGAAAATCAATGTGATTCTTTTTTAGAAGATTCTTCAACTCATCAATGTCCTTATAACAATAGTCTTCTTCATATCAATCCTTCTTGCAATATGCACAAAAATTCCTCTCCTTCTTAGATGATTCCCCTTTGGAAGAGGATTTTTTCTTTGTTTGATATGAATGTGGATTATTCTTTGCTTTCTTTTGTTTCTTATCTGATTCTGATTCTTTCACCTGATTAACCAACAATGCCTGAGATTTAGAAGTCTTGATGAGACCCATTGAGATAAGATTTTGTTGCTCATGTATCAACATCTCAGAAAATGATACAAATGAAGGTGTAGTATATGTAAACCCCATAGTCAATCTATGAGTATGAAAGCTAGAAACAAAAGAGGCATATTCAGGACCAATTTTGTTCATTGTATTTTAGACCAACTAAATTTCCTTCTTATCAATTCCACATCCTTTACATTTCTCTCTTAGATCACTAACCTTAGTGATGTAGTCTTGGATGTTGTCAAAGTCCTTAAGATCAAGGCTCATCAGTTAATTATCAATTTGATATCCTCTTACTTCATCCATAGTACCATATAATATTTTCAATTTGTCCCAAGCTTCATGAGAATTGTAACATGATTCAATTTGAAAAATCAAATATTGAGAAACTAGTCTACAGAGACATCCAAGAGCTTTGGTATGTTCAATCATCCATTTTATCTTTTTATCTGCATCTGTAGGTTTAGCTACCTTATTTTAGACATATAGAGAGTAACCTTCTGTGATTAGAATAATCCATGCATTTTGATGCCATGTTGAATAATTATATGATGTGAGCAAAGGAACCTTAGAATGATCCATGAAAATAAGAGAGCACAAGCAAATAGATCAAAAGAATGCACCAAGAGATGCCCCCCTCCCCCCTCCCCCCCCCCAAAATCACTTAATCAAGAAACCTCCCCAAGCAATATCTAATTTTTCACTTTATACTTAGCGCATTTACAATTGCCACTTGCCAAAAATAACGAAGTGGACTTTGATCTCGGTACATGTAGATGCCAAAATAGGCCACAAAATCAAGTACAATTTTTGATACAAAATGAGATCAATTTGATCATACTATTGAGAAGTACATGAAAATTTATGCACTTTCAAAAAAAATTGCACCCAAAAATGTTACTGTAGGAGCATGATATGAGCTCCCGAAGTTCCCAAAATGAGGATGAAGTAGAAAAACCTATGAGAATCTGAAAATTATTGAAATAATAGACACCAAAACAAAAAAATGATTGTACCACTCTGAAGAGCACAAAAAAAAAACTCGAAAAAATGAGCCAAAATGACTGAGATATCTCTATTTGAAAATCGCCTTCCAAAATGAAAATGCAAAGGAGAGGGGGGAAGAAAATTCTTAAGGGCTTCTGATATCATGCTGACATGGTGATGATGTCAGTGGACAACATGATTAAATTTGATGGTCATCGACTATAAACAAGAATATTCTCTTGCCCTTGGCTTAAAAATGAAAGTTGAATGGTTGTTGCCCTGGAATATGCCTCTCCATTGGAATATTATCGACCATCACAAAATATTGAGGGTGTGAATGGAATATTTTGTGAGGTGATCGGCATCAGAATATACTCTAGAATAAAGAGGGCTCGCTGAATAATTATTAGGGTGCCGAATTTTTCAAAAAAGGTCGTTGGAGGAGGAATTGTCGATTCGCGGGTGGTGTAGGCTGAGGGTGGTGGTCCCTGTGTGCCAGGTGGCGCAAGCACCCATGGCAGGTAACCAATACCATCAGTGGGTACTTCTGATAGAGTACCCTATGTACTATTGTATGCAGAATTTTTTTTTTTTCTTTTTTTAAAAAAAAATTCTATTTTTGTTTTTTTATTTGATTTTTAAATCAAAAAAATTTACAATTAATTTTTTCAGAGAATTTTAATTTTTCAAAAAATATGAAAAATTTCAATGAATTTTTTAATTTTATTCTTAAAAAAAAATCGTATCATGCATCATAATGATGACTTGGGGGGTTGTACGACTCTCTAGGCAAATTTTTTTTGCCTCACCAGACAACTGCTCCGATTTGGACGAATTGGCAGTCAATCTTAGGGTTTTTGGCCCTTCTGGATGCGATGGTAGGGTCAAATTTGACCCAAAATGCTACAAAAATGCAGCTACCTTCTGGATCTGGCAACCACAATTCAACTTCAAACCCTCATAGATTTGGCCTCGTATGTCCAATTTGGATGAAACAAAAGGAAAAATTGACTTTTCTCGAACCTTCCAGATGCAATGGTGAGCTTAGATTTGCACCACAAGCTCTGATATGAACCTACAATAAAAAGCCAAAAATGGAACCTCCCCAAATCTGGTATCTCTCAAAAAAAGACTCTCCAATGGCACCCAACCCGCTCTAATACCATGTTAGAATTGGCTATGGCTGCGAAGATCTTGAGACCAAATAGAAAGTACAAGAAGAGAGAATATGATGTGACAAGAATAAATGATATTCTCATGAATATGATTCAATGATATGAGATGATTTACAAATTAGAGAGACCCCTTGGTTATATAGCCAAGGTGAGTACATAGGAGTGCATAAGATTATGACAAGTGTCATAATCTTATGACATGAGACAACTTTGAAAAGCTATCACTCCACCTAAAGTGGAAAAGTGATAATGTGATAATCACCACAAATAGTGGATCACCCACAAAAGGTGGAGAGATAATCACATGATATGTCCACGAAAGGTGGAAGTGATAAAGTAATAACATGATAAGTCCACCAAAGGTAGAAAAGCTCCAACTACGTCCTATATGGTCCCTATGTAAACGTAACTAAGGTGTAATCATGACCTAGGACAAGGTACAACACATTTAATTACACCAACATGCCCTAAAGGTAAGACCTATTTTGCTACTCATAGGCTCTAGTTCTAGTGCACTAATAATGTAGCTGAGTATGAGGCTCTGGTCCATGGGCTATTAAGTGCATTGAGAAAGAAAGTTAAAATCTTGCAAGTGTTTGGAGATTCTAAGTTAATGGTTAGGAAAGTCAGGAAACAATGCTCATGTCACAATAGAAGAATGACAAACTATAGGCATAGAGAGTGGGATCTTATTGAAGGACTTGATGCCTTCAATATCCAGTTAATTCCCCAAAGTAAGAATTCAACTGTAGACTCACTAGCAGATGCAACTAGTACATTGCAACCCTTATCACTCTCAGGTCTGAAGAAGTTCACTATGGAGCTCACTCCAATAGCCTCAGTGGCCGACAATGTAACCAATTTATAGGTGTTTGAGGATGATAAGCATATCCTTGATTTTATTACTAGCTATGATGTGTTTACTTCTCAAGTGATTGATGAGGTAGAACCTCAAGAGGCTAAAATGGACCTACAAGGGGTCCTTAATCTGAAAACTAATAACATCCCAAGAGGTATGGTGCAATTGGAAAAACTATTTGATCTGGATAAGATAAAAGATCAAGAATGGTAGGTGAAAAGGGAGTCTCTCATTAGTCAATGTGAGACATACAACATGGGGACATAAAATGATGTCAAATATGTCTTTATCGGTAAGGTGTGCACTCTAGAAGAAAGGAGAGGGATTATTGATGTCCTACATACATATCAAGATGTGATAGCCTAGAGTTATTAGGACTTAAAGACATATGATACTTCAATCATCACAGACACCATCCCATTAAAGTCAGATGTCAGACCATTCATTCAAAGATAGAGGCCCATTAATGCTCTATTGGAACCCATCATTCAGAAAGAAGTGCAGAAGTTACTTTCAACATGAATCATATTTCCAATAAGGCACTCAACATGGGTTGCAAAATTGGTTCCAGTAAGGAAGAGAAATGGAGAAATTAGGCTATCTGTTTATTTTAGGAACTTTAATAGGGCATCAGAAAAGGACAACTATCCAGTTCCTTCCCTAGCTGAAGTAATTCAAATTGTCAAAGGATCTCAAATGATGTCTTTTCTAGATGGCTACTCTAGGTACAAAATGAGGATAGGAACAAAGCTACCTTTACTACAAAATGGGGAACTTTTTCTTACAGGAGAATGCCCTTTCGATTAATCAATGCTGAAGCTACATTCTAGAGAGCAATGGATATTTCTTTCAAAGACATTATTGGTAAGTGCATCATCATTTACATGCATGATTTGACCATTTTTTCCAAGAAACGAGGTGATCACATAGCAGAATTATGTAAAGTATTCCAGAGGCGCAAAGAATTTTTCATCTCACTTAATCTAAAGAAATGCATCTTTGGAGTCATTGAGGGAAAATTGTTAGGACATGTCATTTTAGAAAAGGACATTGCTATTGATCCAGAATGAGTTGAGGCTATAATGAAGATTCAACCACCTGCAACCAAAAAGGAAATGAAGTCCTTCTTTGGGAAAATTAACTTTGTCAAAAAGTTTATCACTAGATTTGCAGAAATAGTGAAGCCATTGAATGCCATGCTAAAACAAGAAGCAAAAGTTGAATGGAGTGTAGAAGCTAGGGAGGTATTTGCAGAAATTAAGAGAGCTATTGTTGAGGCTCTGATATTGGTGAGTCTTGATTGTGCCAAGCCTTTTTATGTTTATTCAATTTCTTCTGATCACTCCTATGCTGGAATGTTGACTCAAAAGTCTGATCAAAGGGATGAACATCCCATAGCTTTTATGAGTTCTGCTTTGAAAGATGCAGAATTGAGATACAATAATGTGGAAAAGAAAGACTATTCCCTAGTTTGAATTGTGAAGAAGTTCAGACATTATATACTAAGAAATAAGGTCTTTTCCATAGTACTTGATCCTGTAGTTAAGTTTTAGTTGATACAAAATGAGTTGGGAGAACACAAAGCCAAGCGGGTAACTATGTTTTAGGAATATGATATTGAGATCCAGCCCATGAAATTGGTGAGGGGGTAAGGACTGACAAAAACAATGGCTGAAATGGGTCCTAACCTTACGGCTCAGCATTATAACCTCCAAGAAGAGTCTCTAAGAGACTGGTATGATGAAATCATTTACTATCTATTGAATCAATAATATCCTGGACACCTTAGTGTAGTACAAAGGAGAGCTTTTTGTTTGAAGAGTGATAGTTTTATGATGAAGGGAGTTGTCTCATATAAGAGAAATCCCGAGGGGGTTTATTTTAGATGCCTAGGAAAGGAAGAGGCGGGGAGAGTGATGATTGGATTTCATGACAAATATGGCACAGGACATGGCTCAACACCTTCCACTACAAACCAGATCCTAAGGGTAGGCTATTGCTAGCCTACCCTATTCAAGGACACACATAACCATGTGAGGACTTGCCATGTCTATCAAACTGTAGCAAGTAAGGATAAACATGTAGCCCTTCCACTTCAGCCGGTCATAGAGGTAAATCCATTTGCACAATGGGGAATGGATTTCATAGGTCCAATTAGTCCACCTTCCTTTGTGGGCCATAGGTATACTCTTACGATAACTGATTACTTTACTAGATGGACTGAGGCTCTTGCATGCAAACAATGCACTTTTGAATTGGTCTTCAATTTTATTGAATCATGTATTATTAATTGCTTTGGTTTGTGATAATGGTCCTTCTTTTGCATCATTGAAGTTTTCTAACTAGGCTTATGATCATGGGATTGTTATAAAATTTTCATCAAATTACTATCCATAGGGTAATGGGTTAGTTGAGTCCTTTAATAAGAACCTTTTGATAGTCATCTGTAAACTATTAGAGAAGAATCCTAAGGATTGACACGCCCAACTTAGATTTTGTCTTTGGGAAGATTGTACCAAATAGAAGGCATCCCTAGGAACCTCTCCTTATCATTTATTATATGGTTTGGAATATTTGTTTCCCATCTAGCTAAAGATCCCTACTTTTTAATTAATTAATGAATATTCTGATAGGGAAGACAAGTGTGAAGCCTTCCTGGCTAAGTTGTTACACCTTGAAGAGAGAAGAGATGAAGCCCTAGAAAACTTTGTCAAACATCAGGGTGTAGTGAAAAGATGGTTTGATATGAGAGCCAAGGTGAAAGCCTTTAGAACCTCTAACTTGGTTTTCTACTAGGGTAAAGCACATGACCAAAAAGGAGAGCATGGAAATTTTGACATACTTTGGCTTGGCCCTTATTAGATTGTAGAGATTCTGGGAGATAATGCTTTTCGTCTAAAATCCCTCACTGGAGAAGATATCTCACTGCCTGTCAATAGACAATATTTAAAGCATTATTTCTAGTCTAGAGCTATTATAGCTCTTTCCTTGTACATAATTAGATTAGGTTTCCTTTCGGTTTCACTATTTTTTCTTTGGTTAGATTAGGGTTTCTTTTGTTTGTTTTTCCCATTTTCCACTTTTGGTTAGAGTAGGTTTTCTTCGGTTGGTCTTGCTTTCTACTTTGCTCTTGCTTTGGTTTTTCGTACTTTTGTCTAGGTCTGTTGCATCTGTATAACTGGTTGCTTGCCTAGGGTTGTTCTAGGGATTTCTCTTACAAAATCTAATCATTTTTTTAGAGTCAATTATGCTGGTGGAATTCCTTCATCTGATGTTGCATATGCTTGGGATTGGAGTCACTTGCTTATGTCAAATTATGAAATGTATTTGGGTCTCATATTTTCACACAAATCTTAAGGATTCCAAGGTTGCACATGGTCTTTATGAGGTCTGACTAGGTGAAAAATCTTATATTCTGCTCCAACGTCATTGTGCTTTGCATCCCTGAGTGTGGGATTCATTGCTTGCAAGGTGAAAAGGAAATTTTAGAGATCTCAAAGAGTATCAAGAAAAGAAAAAGAGAAAATGTTGAAACTCAGAAGAAACATTCACCTTATCAGGGGTATCCTAGTATCTCTACTGGGGCTATGGACGCCTGGCTAGTAGTAGAGCTATGCTAGGGAGGGCCACAGTGATAACCTTCTTGGGGCTATGGATGCCTGGCTCGCAGTGAGGCTCTATCCAGGTTGCTTTTGGAGTTGGAATCCTCATGTAGCCTTATTAGACTAAGTTTGGTCCCTACTTCAACTAAGGAAAGGGAAATTAATGCATACACACACACTTCGACCCTAATATAGGAAAATTTTTCTTGTTTGTGAATTCTAAAACCTTGTCCATAGGTAACCCGATGTTTGGATTGAAACTAGGGATTCTAGGTTCTTGATTCCAATTTTTCATTGAAATGCTCTGGAGCATTTCCCCAGCGCAATCACCATTTGTTTTGTAGTTTTTGCACACACTCCCCACTAAAATTTGGGACCCTCTTTTGTCTAGTCTTTTCGCTCTTTTCTATGGCCATGCCTTTTGAGCTTGTCTTTGAAAATCTTGAGATTTTGGTCCTTGGTATTTTGTTCCTTGGTTTTGGTTACTTGGAGTTGTTCCTAAATACCTGTCTTGGTTGTAAAGTGCCCCTATTTTGAGTTCCAAGTGGTTAAGGAGTCTCACATGTGTCATGTCTAGAAGTTGGTTCCCTTTGCCTTTTGTTTTTTCCCTAGTGATTTGTCTGGATCTTGGGATTTGTTCTTTTCCTCCTAAGACCTTGTTTGCTTTGCTTTGTCAAAGGTGGGATGCGAGATGAAACTAAACTCTAAAATTTCACAAAGTTCATGTTTTGGTTTTTGGTTCTAGTTTCGACTCCACTTCTTGTCTCCTTGTTTTGTTCATTGTTCAAAATTTGGTTTGGCTCTTACCCTTAGGTATTCTTTGGTTTCCCTTCTCCCTTTGCTTCCTTTTGTTTTGCAGGTTCAGGACTGGGATGGAACTAAACTTTGAACCTTTGCAAGGTTCTTGTTTCAGTTCTCACTCCAGTTTCGCTTCTGGTTCTAGCTCCGCTCCTTGCCTTCTTGTTTTCTTTGTTTTCTTTGTTGTCTTGTTTGTGTTTGGCCTTTGGGTTGGTTTTGTCCCTTGGGTCCACTTTGGTATTCCTTCTTCCTTGTTTTCTTTGCTTTGTCAGACGTGGGGCATGGGATGAAACTAAACTCTGAACTTTCACAAAGTTCACATTTTGGTTTTAGGTTCTGGTTTCGGCTCCACTTCTTGTCTCCTTGTTTTCATCATTGTTCAACCTTTGGGTTGGTTCTTCCCTTTAGGTCTTCTGTGGTTTCCCTTTTCCCTTTGCTTCCTTTTGTTTTGTAGGTTCGGGATGTGGGATGGAGCTGAACTTTGAACCTTCTTAAGGTTCTTGTTTCAGTTCCCATTCCAGTTCCAACTCCGCTCCTTGCATTCATGTCTTCTTTGTTTTATTTTTTCTTTCATTTGTGTTCGAACTTTGGGTTGGTTTGCTCCCTTGGGTCCAATTTGGTCTTCTTTCTTCCATTTTTTCTTTTATTTTTTGGAGGTGGGATGTGGGATTAAACTAAACTCTAAACTTTCACAAAGTTCATGTTTTGGTTTTTGTTTTGGTTCTGACTCTACCTCCAGTCCCGCTTGTTTTCTTCATTGTTCGACCTTTGGGTTGGTTCTTCCCTTAGGTCTTCTTTGGTCTTCTTTGGTTTTCATTTTTCCTTGTTTTATTTTTTTGGCAGGTTTAGGACATGGGATGGAACTAAACTCTGAACTTCCACAAAGTATATGGTTTGGTTTTTGTTCCCATTCTAGTTCCACCTCCACTTCTTCTTCTGCCTCTACTTTTGTCTTGTCTTGTTTCTAGTTTTGCCTCCACTTATTTCTCTGCCTCCACCTCTGTTTCTCTTTCTTTTGGGTCATGTTTGGTTTTTTCTCTACTTCTATCTTGTTTTTTTTCTAGTTTCATCTAGTTCTTGGTTTCACTTTTGCCTAGTTTAGTGAGTGGTTTCCTTACCTTCAGAATTCTGAGATATTCACCGAAGTATTAATTATGCATGCGGGTGGTTGGATCCAACTTTGTGTTCATTACGAAAACCTTGGGTTTGGTTTCGATTTGATTGCCAATGACTTTTGGGTCACCCTCGATGACTCAGCACATCCTCCTACTGAAGAAACCCTTTGAAAAATTTAAGTCTCTACACAATTTCGAGTTTCTCCCTATTTTTGAGATTTTCTTCCCTCTATCGGATTTCCCTAGTTTCCTTTACCACCATAATGTGATGGTTACTGACTAGTATTTTGGGAGTGTGGTTACGGTTGTCTCGTCGGTGGACGTTGGGTGTGTCGTGGTAGCACAGTGTGTCTTGGAGGCTTGTGGTGGTGCAGTTTTGGTTCCCTTTGGATGTTAACAACTCAGACTTGTCAGTGAATGGTTTGAAATAGGTGACTTTGTGAGAGTCCATTTCCTTTGGAAAACACTGGGATTCCATTGTTCCTTCATTTTCCTAGAGTATGTCAAGTGTTGCTGGTTTTAGCGATTTCCATCCTCGGCGGAATTTTTGAGAATTTGTCTTATAAATGGAAATGAATGAATTCATGAATTGATTGTTAATGATTTTGCATTGCATGATGGATTTGGATAATTTAATGATAAATGTAGGTGTTTCTTGGGTTTCAGATGTTGAGTGATTGATTTTTATTCATGGTTATGCTTTCATCGCTAAAATCCGCCTAGCCTAGAATTCCTTTATGACCTAAATTCTGTGAAGGGGTGAAGATCCTAAACTTTGAGGAAGGATGTTTTAATGATATTTTAAGGGATTTTGATGGTCGTTTTGATCTCTATGGTGTTTGAATATATCGTTCATGATGGACTAACTTGGATTCCCATGCTATATTTTTTACTAATTGTGGCTATTTGGGTGCAGGCTGATCGGGCAAGTTGTTGTTGTTGCAGCCAAGTGAAGGCTGAGCGTACTTTGAGGATATTACAAGATCCACAAGCAGGTAAAACCCATCTATACATGAAATTTTTTCTCATTGGTTGTTCATCCGAGTTGGACGTGATATGGACAATTCAAATTGATTTGACTCAATCAGAGTCATCCGTAATGCCTAGCTCGCCTATTGATTGGTTACCGATATTCAAAATCACATATTGTGCTCATTACCATTCTTCTGCTTTGCACTAGTTAGACATTAATGGTGGAAGGGACTTGTGGGGTTTGTTCAATTTGAATCGAGATTTCTAGAGATTGCAAGTCGATCTGAGGAAGGTGCCTTGGGCATTCAATGCAGAATGACAATTTAATGCAGGTTGTCTGGGGCTGATCTGGTTGGTGGTCGACCATCTTTGTAACCCTAGCTCGGGCTGGCATAGGATGAGGTTTCTGTAAGTATGGAAATTTTCCTCATTTGTAAAGGGTTAGATAGATTGGTTAGGTTTTTAGAATTAGATAGAAGGTAAACTAGAATATTAGAGTAGAAGGTTAGAGTTAGGAGTTAGTCATATTTCAAGCAAGTGTTGTAGCACAAAATATTAGAATTGTTGCTATTACTAGTGATCCAATGCAAGTGAAGGAATTTTGTTATTATTGGTGCCTTCTTTGGATTGATTAATCTTGCATGGTTCTTATTCTATTTTTAAAAATTGCTTGGAAATGTTTAAATGCATTTTATATTTAGAATTAAATGATTCAATAGTGTTGGTGGTTTAGAGCTTGGAGTGTTGTAGCAATCCCTAGTTCATACCTTGGGTAGCTTCTTGATTGTGGGATTGTTGTGCAAGGTCAACTTATACCTTACATTTTTGTGCCTAGTTCAATTGTGGGCATTTATCCAGTTCAATTGAATGAATTTCCATGATCTGAAAATCTTTAATTTCTTAGAAGATTGCACTATTTTTGTGAGATTGCAGGTATAGCTTGGGTTGATCAAAAATTAGTTTTTTGATGGATTCGTCTGTTCCAAGCATTTCATCATGAGCATTGTCTATTTTAGGATTAGTATTAATCTTAGGATCTTTGAAACCCTTTATTTATTACTTCTCTAAACTTTGGTTAAACCAAAAATTCGAGTATCATTATATTGCAAAATCTGATAAGTTTAGAGTTTCCAGCATTTGTTTTGTAAGGTCCCTTTGTGATTACCAACATTTTCACATTTATCACTGAGTTTTTTAACTGCATTGTCAAGACCTAACACCAGAGAGACCTTGGGGTTATCTCTTTGTTCATAGAGATCAACAATTCAAGAGAGATAGGATACTTTATATATCTCATCTGAGTTGTTGTTGTGCAAAAAACACCATCAACAAGGAGTTTTCAAAAGTAGCTATGGGGTTTGTTTCTTGTAGAGCTTTAATAGCTTCATTTATCAACACATTACATTTTTTATATGACTCAAAAGCTTCTTATGTGATAGAGTTGATGAAAGTGTTATAGAGTTGCATTCTATCACAAGATGTGATTTTTGTGAAATCCACAAAAAATGGATGAGATAGTAGCTTGACTAGTTGAGGTGGAAGAACATGTTGGATTACAACTTGTCTTGAAAGAAGAACTTTGAGATTATTTTCAGATGATTCTTTGAATAGCTTTGATGATTCAGGGCCTTTGAGATTTTCGCCTTCATATTGAAGAATTTGTTTATCTTCTTTTTCCTTCATTTCTTCATCTTCTTCTTCCTCTTCATTTCCATCACTAGATGGATTTTTGTTTTCTTTATCTCTTTTATCTTCATCATCCTTATCTTTATTATTCTCGTTGTCTATATTTCCTTTTTTTCTGTCTTTGTTTTCTTCTTCTCTATCCCTAATGGATTCTTGATGTTCTTGATGTTCTCCTCTATTTTCACTAGATTGATCCTTTTGATGATCTTCAGACCTCTTACTGGTGGTTTCATTTATGTCCACTTGAGGGGTAGGAATTTTCATAGCACTAAGTGTCTCATTAGTGATTTCCAAAATAGGATTTTGCATTACTTCTGCAACTATAACAGGTTCCTCAATCTGAGTAGTGTGAGACGAAGAACTGGTTCTTGTCCCATAGATCCTTTATATTTTCCTAATCACATCATGAGTTTCTTGCCTTAATTTTTAAACATACTCTTCTTCCTTATTCATTAACATGTCAACTCTTTCCTTGACTCTAAACAATGTAGAATATTCTTTCAGCAAATTTGTGGCTTATATCTCTCACTGAGTCGAACTAATATATTTTATAGATTCTCTTCTCATCTTTTATTCAACTTTCATTGCTTCCTTTCTTCTAAGTACTAACTCTTTCCACACATTTTCAGTGACTTTTGTTTGTATGGTGTCCATTTTTTCATTTCCAACAACAATGTATTGAGCAATGGAATTTACTATGGTTTCTTTTCCTTCATTTTCAACTTGATCATAAAAATCAGTAGTGGTCATGAGTTCATTATCAATCAAATGATTTACTAAATTTTTAGGAATTAAGGGTGAATGATGCCTTAACGGAGGAGAATTGGACATGGTTTCCACTTGGTTAGCTGATCCTTCTTCATTATTCTTTGTAAGAACATGAATGTGGTAGGAGTCTTCCTTTATTTATATCTCCTCATTAGTGGATATCTCTACACCAATTTTGACTCCTTCAATAGAGGTACTACCTCTTCTTTTTATTTCCAACTGTTGCTTATCTTCAATACCAAGCTCAATTTTGTCTTCAACAACATCACTCAAATTCATTTTCCTGTAATCTTTTCCCTTTACTTTTCTTCTTTCTAAGGTGGTAGATGATGTAGTAGTAGGTGTGTTCTTTTTCTTGGATGCCTTCACACTCGGGCTAGTATGAGTAGCAACATCTGCAAATGTAGGGATTCTTTGTTCTTTTCTTTTTCCTTTCATATCTTTAATTGTACTATGTGCAGTAGAGTTGGAAATGTGTGCTAGTGTAGCACCAGAAGATAACCTTCCTAATTTTTTGGGTCTGGTAGGTAGATTCATAGAATTATATTTCCTTTTGTCAAGAACCTCCTTCAACAATTCTATTTCATCCCTAGTGTATGTTATGTCTTGGATGAAGGCTTTAAGTTTCTTTCTTCATTTAGGTGTAGAGGATTCTAGGTGAATTTCATTAGATTTCTCCTCGTATGTACCCAATCTAGGTAGAAAGGGGTGCTTTGGGCTAGCCAATAGAATCTCAATGTATCCTTATGCTAGCTTCTCTTCAATCTCATACCCTAGTGGCTCAATCCAACAAATTTTGGGTTCTACTGCTTCAATGATGCATTCATTAGTAGACACAAGAAATGTTATCTCCTTTTCATACCTTTTCACTAGATTTCTTGGAATCCTATCTCTTTCTTGAATTTCATTCTAAAAAACTACAAAGAAGGCAGTAAGGGCATTGCTTTGTGCCCTAAAATCTCCTAGACTATGTAGATAATCACTAATTTGATGAGCAACTGGTCTAGTGTTATCCCATAGTATATTATTTCGTTTATGTAGTTCCCTTAAAAATTAAAATAATAGGTAGACAACAAGAGTGCCAAATTTAAACACACGTCTCTTCACCTTTTTCATACTCATATTTTTGGGTATGTGCAGGATCATGATGGGCCAAAAAGTGGCAATATGATGGGTATGTGGCTAACGACTTTTTTTTTACCCAAAATTGACAAAAAAAAAAGGGTTTTTAAAGGAGATTCTCACTCTCCACCAATATAAATTATTTTTTACTTTCAATTTAATAAATAATTATTATTCATTTTCTATTCAATTACGATTAAATTCCTAATTGATAGGTTGATTGGAAAACATCTATAACTTTCAAACGAAATCACATTTTTTGAATCTGAAATATGTGTCACATTCCATTATTTGCATACTATAAGATTAAAAAAGAAAAAAATTCATTTCATGAAGTTTTAACCAAGTTAAGGTGGTCAGACATACGAGTCTTTATAATTTTTTGAAGTTGTAATAAAAAAATTATAATTAATTATTTGCTTGGAAAAAAATTACAAAAAAATATGCATCACATCGGGACATGAGTCCTCTAATTATATCTAAAATATTATAAAAAAATATTATCATTTTAATGTGGTTAGGTTGGTCAGACAAAAACCTACTTCTTATTGTTTCCTTGAAATTTAAGTACTACTGTATTGAAATTTCAAATTTTCACCAAATAGATTTTATTTTTTTGTAAATAAGCCTAGTATTTTAGAAACAAAATTCAATTTTATACAAATTCTATTGGTACATATTTTTGAAATAATATAGATAACTTATTCAAATTTTTATGTCAAGCTGCCTAACTATGATTTTTTTGAATTTTTTGCCACTTAAGGACCTATTTTTTCCATGATGATCCTGCACATGCTCTTTCCATAAGTTGCAGTCTCAACAACCTGAAAAGATTAAAATCCTTTCCATTCATCACCACTTCATAGGTTGTGTGAATAGTCATGGCTGATAAAGAGTTCTCTCTATTTGTGAAGTAGGCTTTTTCCCAATCATAATGGCATCACACTTGATGGCAGGGTTTGTAATAGATTTCATGGCTAGGGATTTTCCATCAAACTTGGCACTAGTTAACCTTGTGACCTCATCATTTTTCACTACTTTCAGGACTGGAATGGCACCAATGTCACAAAGGACAATAAATGCACGAATTGCCTCCTTGTTGACAATACTTATCTCATTTAACCATACAATATTGTTGTGAACTCTACTTAGGGCCATTCTGACAAATTTTGAATCACTTTTGTTGGAAGCTTTTTCAAACCAGTTCCAAATCACCAACTTCATCCAAGAAAGGTTTTCATACTCAGTTTTTAGTAATAAATCATTAATCAACTCATTATCCCACAAACTCTTCATCTCTTAGTGATTGAATTCTTCGAATTTCCCACAAAAGTATTGTCTTGGGTATTTGGTGGGTAGTACATTGCTTGAAGTGTGTGAGAACACACCCATTGGATCATTTTCATACACCTTCCATGAGTATCTTCTGAATTTTGGTTGAGGTCTCTCGACAATTTCTATGATAGTGGGGGTGGCCATATTTCTCAAAGCAAACTTAAATGAAAAAGATTCTTCAATTGAAAAACATGGAATTTAGGTGATAGAGAATACCTTTCGACCGAAGAACTAGGGATTTAAGGTATGGTACTTGGAGTTTCTCTATTTCTTCAACTTGTGCAACTTCTCCCAATTTTGTGCAAATGTGCTTTTCTCAACCTTAGTAGCTCACTTTATTATTTATTGTTTCCCCCTAATTTAACATTTATTACTTTTATGCTTTAAAGTTGTTGACCACTTTGCTACATACCCCATAGACCAAAAAGAGCTCTGCAAATTCTTTGTTTTACATGGTTTCTGTCATAATTTTTTTCAATAGCACAAGAATAAAGGTTCATATCACTTGCCTTTGTGTCATCACAAGAAACCTTATAGATCGAGAGCTTCATATATTTTTTTGTGTCTACTCCCCCTAACTCCATTACTAGTTTTAGTTCATAGGAGGGGTATCTGCACTAGATGTAGATATAGGATCTTTTTTTTATCCTTATCCTCAGGTTCTTCCTTCTTTCTCCAAATCCTTTCCATTTATTTCTTGACTTCTTTGGGATTCACCTTGCTCATGGGCTTGTTCATTTGATCTAGATTTAGTTTCTTCCCAATTTTTTTCTTACAAAATCTTAAGATGTGTCTTGGTTTGTTGCAAGAGTGGAATACAACATATCTTTGATCATAAGATTTTGTGTTCATCCTTACCTTGCACTGATTAGCCTTTTGTCCAAAAATATTACATGTGTAATAGTAGCCTTGAAAGGAATTAATTATTCTACAAGTATTAAATATTTTCATCATTATCTGACTTCTACATTCGGTAGTTTTATGTCCAAACTTGTTATAGGGATAACAATATCCATCAAAGAATCCAACATTCTAACTCATTCTATTTTGGTTCATCATACTTCTACATTCTATTTCTCTATGTCCAAATTTATTGTGTGAGTAACAAAATCCATTAAAATATGGATACGTTTGACCATTAGGCTATTAGATGAGAATCCTTTTGGTATTGATCTTTCAACTCTCTCTTTGATAGGAATTTATTTGTGGTTTCCTTTGATTGTCTACATTGTTGTAGATCAGTTTGGTTTTTGAGCTTTGTCCTTCTTTGAGTCCTAAACCGCCTTTAACCTTTGTAGGCTTCTGAGATGAAATTAATTCATCAAGCATTGTAGAACTTGTCTTGAATCTGTCTTCATGTGCTTTCGTGTTTTCTATATCAGCCTTTAACATTGCTACTTCATCCTCAAGCTTCATGTATTGATTAGTTTTAGTCTAAATCTCAAATTTTTTACATTACTCAATTTTCTTACTTTCTTTTATTTCTACTTTTAGTCTGGTAATATCCTGATTGGTCTTCTTAATCTTATCACTGACTTCTCTATGTCTATCTTTGAATTTTTCATCTGTTCTCTCAATTTTTTGATACACTAATTGGCTTCTTTCAGATTTCCTTTCAGGGTTTCCTTTTCATCCTCACTTTTGTTCAATTCCTTGAGGGAAGCATTGATCTCTTTAGATACAAAATTTCCTTCTGGACTTGACTATAATGATAATTTCCAACCATGTATTCAATTTTTGGGATCTTCCTCAAGTTTTCAAACTTCTTTCAAGGAACCAGGATCTGATACAAATTGTTGAGTATCTAAAATACTGAGAGGGGGGTGAATCGGTATTCGACTGACTAAATTAATTAGAAACCATCCAATTATCAATATACATTTAACAACAATGGTGAACCAAAACATAAAGGAGATCATAACACATTGACACCAAGATTTTTACATGGAAAACCCAGAATGGGAAAAACTATGTTGAGGATTATCTCACAATATATTATAACCATTCATAATATATTACAAGGCTCACTACCAAGACTTGATGTCCTTAAAAAGGCTCACAGTCTATATACAAAAAGTGGTTTAATGCCAAGATACAAAAGATCTAGCTCACTACCAAAAAAGAACTGTAGAAGTGCACCTAAATAGTTTTGAATGCAATTCTAGTTATTCTCTAGACTTTTTCTATGGTTTTTAGTACACATAACACTATTAATAGCTTCACACCATTACCCTCACCACCTAGCTTTCATATCACATCCTATATCTTTCATTTTTTAGGCCATCATAGATATATGCAAATATGGCCTAAAAGATCTTGTTGGCCCAAAATAAAAACTTCAAAATGTGTTTTCCAAAGGTTAGTTCCGCCTAGACCTAAGGAAACACACAAATAGAAGATATACATTGTCAACCAAAAGAATATTGAAGTCCTATCTATAGAAATGGAAAATATACAATTCAAAATGACACACTTGATCCTGATTACTAACAACATTTTGTCCTGAATCACCTTTTCAGCTTGTCATCACCTTTCATCCCTTAATTGAATAAATAATTATTTATCTGATTAAGTCATTCTCCTCTATTAATTAAATAAATAATTTTGTTTAATTAATCTAGTCATCCCTCTTTTAATTAAATAATTCACTTTATTTAATCTCTAAAGCCATATCCTTAAATTAAATAAATAAACCTTATTTAATCTAACATCATCCCCCTTTATTTAAATTAAATTCTAAATCGTTTTCCTCTCAATCTTGATTTAAATAAATCCTAAAATCTAAGACAAAATTGTCAAATCACCTAATCTTTCATTAAATTGATCAAATCTTGATTAATTTAATCTCAATCACTAAAATCCTCTAGATTTTTCAACTTGCACGAATAAATCAATTTAATTGATTTATTAATTCATCTATTTTCCCTCAACTTGGCATCAAAAGGGAATATTCTTCAAATTTTAAAAATCCCTCCAAAAAGGGATGGGTACTTTGAACAAGGCATTTAATGTCTCTTACATGTCCTTGGCCTTGAGCCAACTAACATTAACTCTATTTCCCTTCCATCTAAACTTGCCAACTTTCACATTCAAAATTTGAATCTCATAGCATTTATCATGCACATTGATTAAAATGTGCACAACCTTCAACCATTCACATATTGACAAGTGGCCCTTGGCCATTGGATGTTGAATGATCCCACATTGTTCAATTTCACTCATTCTTCTAGTTTTGAAATCTATGAATGAGAGACTCTTCCTCTCATTCTATCATCCACAATCCAAGGAAGTATACTATACTTCATTTCATCCACAACTCATCCATTTCATATCAAGTATTCATCATTTTCATGGTTTCATAGCAAGGTTATGCCAAAATTTCATCAAGAAGCTTCAATCATCTACAAATATTTATCAAAGCTTCTAGAGGAGTTGGGAAAGGACCAATTTCTACACATAATTGGCACGAAATCCCCCATGGGATCAAGAGTTTGCATCTTAGAATAGGATTTCATTGCGTTCTTTGTTCATTTCTTCATTTTCTTTCCTATTTGAGCATTGCAAATGGATTTCATTAGGAATCCTTGTTCATACTTGCATTTGAATCTAATTGCATGTTTGTTTCTCATGTTTGTGTAGGTATAAGGATTGGGGTTCACACTATCCAAGTGGATCACAAAAGTATGTTGAGAACACTTGTATACCTATAACATATCATTGAATTTCCTCTTACTGCGAAGACGCCCAGACCAAGGTATAGATTCTATGAATAGTTACCAACCAATGTTGGCATCAATGACAACCAAAATGGAGGGCACCTTCTTCATTCTTCCAACTACCTAATGGTCCTAAGGTTTGAGGTTTGGAAATCAGTTGTGGATGTATATGAGATCCCTAAAAGTGCTCCAAGATATTAGGCTAGAAATAAGGCTTCTGAAAATAATGCCAAAGAAATAAATGCTATTTATGTGGTTTAGATAACTCTAAAATTGTGAAGATAATGAATTGCAAGATAGTGAAGGAAGTATGGAGTAGGCTACAAAATATCGAGGAAGGTAATGACAAGATCAAACAAGAAAAGCTTCAAACTCATCAAGGTTGGCTTGAAATTTTGAAAATGAACGAAGAGGTGAACATTGCAACATTCTTTCTTCGAGTTGATGAGGTTGTCAATTGTATCAAAGGTCTTGTTAGAGAATTGAAAGAAGGCCTGATTGTGAAAAAGGTACTCATATTCCTTAACCAAAATTTTGATGTGAAAGTTTCTACTATTGAATAATATAACTATGGATGAGTTACATGGAATTTCGACTGCCTATGAAATGATAATTGAGAATCACAAATTTGCATGGAAAGAGGCTATGTTTAAAATATCCAAAAAAAAAGATGATGTAGAATTAGAATATGGATCAGATCCAGAGTATGAAAAATTTGTCAAGAAGTTATAGAGAGGTTTATGAAATTATAAAGATAATTTTCCTTTCAAATGATTTAACTATGGTGAAATAGGACATTTTATGGCTAAGTGTCCATATAAAGAATCTAACAATGATGAGAAGTAGCCAATTCAAAAAGGGAAAAAGTTTTGAAAAAAAAAAATCTTTGTAACTGAGGAAGGCTACTCATCTAATGATGATTACCAAGCTACTTCTAGGAATGAAAGAGAAAAATATTTTTTCATGGCTGGAGACACCTCTAAAGAAGATAAAGAAATAAAATCCATAGTCAAAGATAATATGGGAGTAGAATTTGTGGAAGAATTGCTTTCCACCAACAAGGAAATCAAGAGGCTGAAGAAAAGAATTGCAAAAGAGGTGAAATTCAAAGACAATTATCTCAAAATCTTGAGAAAGAAGAGAATATTTCCATTTATTTTGAAATTAAAGTGGAAGACACAAAGGGGATTGAATATTTTTTGATTGAAATATTACTATCAAGAGACAAATATTGTGAAGAACTTGAAGAAAAGATTGTCACTAAGGAGATATCTTGAAAATATAAATTATCATTAGATGAAGTTGAAGTTTGGGAAGAGTACAAAAATCTTGGATCAAATAATAGAAACCTAGAGATCACCGCAATATCAAATCCACTCTTGGTTTTAATGATATACATAAGAACAAGGTGACTAAGTAGCCTATGAAGTCTATTGTTGAGAGTGTGGAAGAGAATGAATCCGAAAGTTCAAAATTTGAGAAAGTTGAATAGATCAATTAAAGAAAGGTGCAAAATGATGGTTTCAACCAAGTGTAGAGACACAACATAAGATCCAAAAGACAAGCCTTAAGAGGACAAGGGTATAATTCTAGGTTCAATCATTATTTTTCTAGTTATTGTTTTAGTTACAATCATTTTGGTCAAAAGGATATGAATTATAGAAAGGCATTGACAAGGAGAAATAGTTTTGTTAGTAGAAATGTATTTGCACCTTTGTAAAATTTCAACATTATTTGTTGAAATTGCTCTGTAATATCTGCAATATCGGTAAGATCTTCCAATGTTAAATTTTTAGCTTCCTTGAACACATCCTTTTCTTCAACATCTACCTACTCCATTGGAGCCCCCACTGAATTTTCCAATGCTTTTCAAATTGCTCCCCCTGAGATGAAAAATTTGTTGTGTGAATTTTATTTACATAATTATGTTGTGACAAAAGATCAAGATTGGAATCCACTATTATATATTGGGGATGTCCAATTGAGAGAATTCATGTCTTAGATACAAAAGGAAGTTGGGGAAAGTAGTACAAGGCTTATAGGAAAAATGAGTCCAATATTCCCCTGCCCATTAGGGCTAAATCTAGACATCTAGGAGATATTTTAAGGATTGGCGCATAATTTTATACCGGAGAAGCTATGGTAGTAGGATCCTACCTGAGAGGGAAGCAGTGTATAAAGAATATGAGGATATGGAAAGAACCAAATGAGACTTTGTAATGGGATACCTCTCATAGAGATGGAATAGCCTATTTGATGATTTAAAGCAAGTTGATCCTCATTCCACACACAACTATGTTGCAGCACTCAAGAGAGTTGAGAGGTATATGTAGATTAGAAGAACAAAAGGTCAATTATGACTTCCACTAAGTTTTCAGCCACGTATCCTACTTTGGCCTATCCCAAACTTTAGATATTACAGGTATGGCATAGCTAATGAATGACATAGATGGATCAGGTTGGAATTACAACAAGGGTTCTATTGGGATCCTAATTCAGATACAATAGAAGTAGATGTGGGATAGCTTGTAGTTGCCAACTTCAGGGCATTGACCAAACAAAATCTCAACTCTTCCTCTACTAGAGGAAAAATAAGACATTAGGTTGGGGGAATGATGAGTCTAGTTTATGGTCTAATTATTGATAGGGTTGTTGTCCATTTCCTTGTAGTTTTCTTAAGACTTTGATACTTGGAAGTTGATATTTTCATAATATTTACTTGAAACTATAGACTTTGGGCATGAACTTATTTTCATAATTTTCAAATGATATTGGCATGCTATATGAATTGGTTGTGTTAATTTTGCATGTGATTAATGAATGTTGCTTTAAGATGATATGGATATATAGTTGTTGTGTGTGCTAATAATTTCATGCAAATAATGTGAAGCCTAATATTTAGGAAGATTCTTCCAGCTGGTCGTGTGTCATATCGTTCAACAAGGTGGTCATTTAATGGAGGGAAGACTCATAATGGCTGGAGATTCCTAATGCAAATTAAAGTGTAACTAACTTGTATTGGTCTTACATTTTGTTGAGTGAGCACTGGCATTACTATTGTGCCAGAGTCACATTGAGGCAAACATTCCTAATAGATTTTGTGCATGCATAGCCACCCCTTCTCTTTTCCACTCTTTCCCTAATGTGACGTCGTTCACATCTACTGGAGTTGACTACCTTCCTTGATGTCTAAATAAAGACCTGATGTTTGTTCGAGAAAGCTCTCTCTTTTTCCAATCGAAGAATGTTGATCCGATGTACTCGCACTTTTAAGATTTTCAAAAATATAGTTATGATGCTCATTTGTACTTATTTTTTCTAGTAAATGAAATAAATATATAAGTTTGTTTGTTTGAGTTTGCCTTAGTTTTAGGGAATACTTATCCAAGGGGGCCCATTTGGTGAGTATTTTGTCTCGTACCTTAGTTTAGTTTAGTATTTTTTTTTTTGTTTAGTTATTATTTAAGAATATGGCACTAACTAATCCTACAACCACTAGAATTCCATTACATGACTATTCCTATAGCCAAAGAAAATAGAGTAGTTTCTTGGTTGTTTGCTCAGATTTTCCTTTCTATAATGCATTTCGGTCTAGTCTAGTTATTGGTTGGTGTTTAGCATTCATGTTATTTCCTTCCAATAAATTTAGTTTCAGTATTATGTCTTTCTTAGCTAGAGGATGAATATGGCTACTTTGGATTCCTAGTTCACATACAATGCTGACCCATTTTAAGTTTATGTCCCTGGGTTGACAATTTAAATGCATCTCCATGATGATTTATATAACTATTCAGGTTAGATGTCCAATCCCCGAACCACAACTATAAAGGCTTAGCTGTTAAAACATTATAGGAGGTAGACAAAAGAAATAATTTTGTAAATATTTCTTTAAATTATAGAAGAAATTTTGTGAGTTCTCCTATATTAGACACAAAGGGAAAAAAGTCAAAATGTTAGAATAATGAAATAGATAAGGCTTTGAAGAAAAAAAATAGAGGAGAAAACATAAGATAAATCAATGGTGGCTTAGACTACAGAACATTCTCAAAAGGAGAATAATCTATGGATCATTTATAGTGAGTGTTCAAGCAACAATGACCAACTAAGAGAGAAAATACATAAATTTCAAGAATTTTGATGGAGGATCTATGACTCTTGGAAATAAATCAATTTGTAAGATTAAAAATAAGGGTATTTTGATTGTTGATGGTGGAAGGAAAAAAAATCATAATGTTTTCTATATAGAAGGATTGAAACACAATATTTTTTAAGTGTATGTCAAATGTGTGATAAAGGTTGCAGGCTCTCATTCCGTGCTAAATGTTGTGAGATTAAGAAAATTGGTACTGGTGAGCTAGTTGCAAAAGAAAGAAAGACTGGTAGTGATGTATACTATCTTAGTGAGGTGAAAGGGAAAATTTATTTTCCATACAAAGAGAAGAGAGTTGGATCTGGCATAGAAGGATGGGTCAAATCAATTTTGATGATCTTATGAGGATTATGTTAGATTTGGTTGTGAAACCACCCAAGATTAGAATGATTGAAGAAAAGAAAGAAAAGAGATGAATAACCTCAACACTCCCTTAACACTAAACTAGCATTCCATCATACTACCCAAGGGGAGGCATGAGTGTTGTTTATGTAGAAAAATAATGGTAGATAAATCCAAGAGGGGTAATAAGTCCCAAGTTCCCATAATAGGTAATAATTTTACCTACTTGGTTTACAAATGCTAGATTACATGGTTATGCCTACTCAGGTAAAGACAAGAAATGGCTATGAGAGGTGGCATAAGAATCCAAAAGAGGGTGTGGGACTCAACTACCTAAAGGTGGGTGTGCATGACACATGTGAATGATGTATTTATGCCACATGTCCTCATCCTAACCATTCTAATATAACCTAAGAAGGCTTAATAATGTGTGTAAGAAAAATAAATATTCCCTAACATAAGGAAAATAAAAAATCCTACACTAACACCCCCCCTTAAGCATAGCTTAGGTGAATGAAAAGACACAAAGATGCAAATATGGGTACCAAATACTAGTCCATGTTAGGTGCCCATGTAAAAAATGATCTCTCACAAATGGAGAAAAGGAGAAAACCCAGTAGGACAAAAATCCTACCCAAAAGAGAGATAAGTAAACAAGTTTCCCAACACAAGATAAAATCCCATGCAAAGAAGAAGTACCCTCCAAAATAGAAAGGATAAGAAAGTTTATGTAGCCTTCCCTCAAGCAATCAACTATACCAATGGTTGATGCTCAAAATTGGATGTAGAAGATGGATCATGATCATAAAACAATGTTTCTCCCCTTAGGAAGAAACAAAACCAAAGTTGTATGAAGAATGTCTTTCCAATCCTTAAATGAATATGAGGTAAGAAAGCTCAAAATGTATGAAGTCTCAGAAAAATGCTCATGTGTTTCAATGTCGATGCCAAAAGTTACCACCATCAAATCGAGTGTTCTAGGTCACACAGATGAAAATAAAAATCTATAACCTAGTAGAGTTGTATGTAGAACAAGATCCAAAAACTCAACTACCTCCTCTAAAGAAAAATATGCCTCCCCTAAATTTTGTGTAAAAGTATCCACAGTCATGTAAAATTGTGAGGAATGATAATGTGGAGAATGAACAAGAGGATCCAAAGGTTCCTCCATAACAACTGAAGGAGAATAAGCTTCATCAAAGAGAAGATGAAAGTCATGAATAGTGTCTCCCAAGTCTGAAATATGAGACTCTATGAACAAACTTGCAATGTCTGCCAAGTAGTCATCCCAAGCAACTATATCTAGAAGATGATGTAGATCCTATTGCACTAAATCTAAAGTATCCATGAATGTAGCAACACAAGTATCCTCAAAAGGAATAGTAGATGGAGGAGAAGGAATGCAAGGTTCAAGAACTGAATCACTTGTGAGAATACCAAGATTCAAGTAGCCAACTTCTCCTCAAAATCAAAACTCACACTAGAAGTGTGATCAAAGGATCAGAATCATCATCCGATACAAAGTCTAAAAAGGTATATAACTGAGATGCATGCCCAACCATCCCAGTAGCAATTATCTCTCTACTCTCCAATTCTCTAATGATAACCGAATCAACTATGAATTCCACAGTCCTCCCTGCTCCACCACGAGTGATTTGATAGATGGAAAGAAGATTATTTGTCAAGTGAGGTACACAAAAAACATCATTGAAGGTTCCATCCCCAATATTAACAGATCCTCTCCTATTACACTCATGTAAGTTTTTTTTCCATCAGAATAGGTGGCATAACACAAGGCTCAAAAAGAAGAGAAAATAGACTGTGTACAAGCCATGTGATGAGAAGCTCTAGAATCTAGGAGCCACTTCCGTGATTCATGAATTGTAGAGGCACAAAGAGGTTTACCTTCTTTTTTTTTCAACTTGATAGCAAAGCTTGCATGAACTTTATCCTTGCTAGATCTTGATTGTTTATAATGTGACTAGAAGGTAGATCAATATTGTTCTTCTTATGAAGATTTTTCAGTTCATCAATATCCTGCTTATAAAAATAATGTTCTTCATGTCCATTCCTCTTGCAATATGAACAAGTAGACTTGTCCTTCTTAGATGAATCCTCCCTTGAAGAGGATTTGTGTTGTCCTTGATCTATGTGTGGTTTTTTCTTTGAATTCTTTTTTTTCTTGTTAGATTGTTCTAACTCATTCTATCCCTTAGGTTGAATAGATAACAAAGCCTGAGTCTGTAATGGTTTAATGAGACCCATAGAAAGAAGCTTCTATTGTTCATGCATTAACATTTCAAAAATAGATGCAAATGAAGGCATAGTATATGCAAATCCCAAAGTTAGTCTTTGAGTATCAAAGCTACAAATTTAGGACCAAGTTTATTCAATGTATTATAGATTAATTGAATTTCCTTTTTGTCAATACCACATGCTTTACATTGTGCTCTTAGATCATTGACCTTAGTAACACAATCCCGGATGTTTCCAAAATTCTTTGGATTAAGGCTCATTAGTTCATTATCAATCTTATATCCTTTGAATTCATTTGTTCTACCATACAAATATTTTAACTTTTCCCAAGCATCATATGAATCTGTACATTCTTCAATTTGAAACATAAGATCAAGGGAAACAAAACTACGAAGACATCCAAGAGCTTTTGTATGTTCAAGCATCTGTTTTATCTTTTCCTTAGCATTTGTAGGTTCAACTACCTTCTTTTAAAAATATGGAGTATACCCAAGTTGCATTAAGGAATTTCATGCATATTGATGCCATGTTGCATAATTATAAGGTGTTAGCAAAGGAACCTTAGAATGATCCATGTGTGAAGGAAAAGAAGAGAACAAGTGAACAGATAAAAAAACATACACAAAGAGGGATCCCCATTTTTCACTCAATCAAGAATAGCCCCAACAAAAAATGATTTGGCACTTTATAAATCAGTGTGTTTACAATGCTAGAGTTGTTTTCTGGAGTTTTACAATGTCGAAAAATGGACCCAAATACTGAAAGTACAATAAAACATTTGAATGAGAACTTTAAAATAGAACCAATATGTAGCTCTCAAAAAAATATTCACCTTCAAAAAAAGAACCACCTCAATTTGAGGCCAGACATGAAAGTTACATCCATTTGAAGTTTAAAAAATGAGAACTATCCTTCAAATTTGCTGAGAAAACCAATTTTATGGAAAAACAGGATCACTTGAGAAAAAATTGATTAGACCACTGCGAATCATATGAAATTCTACCCTAAATAAAAAAAAATGTGTCGAAAAAAACCTCTGTATGACTGAGAACAAGCCCTTCGAAGTTCAGGTGCAAAAATTAAAATTCCAATGGTGAGGGGTCAATTTTTGAAAAAGTCAATGCCCACCAAATTTAGAGAACCTCCACTTAGTTTATAAGTCTTCTAAAATTAGACAAAGGCTAACTAAAAATATATCTCCTCTAGATTTAAAAATTCACCAAAAAACCCACTAACTTTAGCAAGACCACCAAAAGGACTACAATTTTTTATGAGGCTCAAAAGTTGAGGCAGATCAGAGGTACAGGCGTTGGTACAACAATTTCAAAGTTTTGTTTGAATGTAAAAGTTTGAATTTTTTTATAAATTTTTTTTTTTTAAAGAAATGTGTGGGGGGGTGCAACGAACCAGGCAATGTCTATGCATCCCTCAAAACAACCATTTGACCATATTTATTGATTAATTAAAAATAAATAATACATTGTATCTCTTTTTTTAATTAATTAATAAATACAATCAAATGGTCAATTGAACTCATTTTGGGGGCTGCATAGCGATTTCGAACAAACCACACCCCACATAATCCTTTAATAAATTTTTGAAAATAAATGTGCAAGTACGAGGGTCTGACAGGCCCTATGCAAGGGTACCTGTTAGGTACCTTTGTCTTGGTTTTCTTAAAATATTTTATAATTTAAAAGAAAAATTGCAATGACTTTTCATTAATAAAAAAACTATTTTTTTTTATGTTTTTTGAAAATTAGAAAATTAAAGAACGTAGAAAAAGCAATGTTTTTTTCCCAAAATTTGTGCCCTACCATGCATAGGTGGGGTCGTACAGTCCTGTGTGCTAAAATGTTTTTTGCTTCAAATTTGACTTTCTCCAAAATTGACAAATTGGTAGTCAATATTTAGGTTTTGGCATCTTATGAGCGTGATGGTGAGGTCCATTTGGGATGAAAATGTACCAATGTGATGGCTACCTTCAGGAACCTCTATAAAAACCTCTACTTCAACCCTTCATAGACCTCACACCAATTGTCCAATTTGGACAAAATAAAAGCCAATTCTAACTTTTCTGACTGCTCTAAACTCAATGGTGAGCTCAAAATATCTCTAGGAAGCTTTGAAATACCTATAATAAAATGTAATAGAGAGGAAGCTCCCCAAAAAATTGAGATCTCTATCAAGCAGTTATGATTCTCCAAGTCATCATTGAATGCAAGAGAAGAGCATAATTTTCTTTCAAGAATGGATTGAAAAAATTCATAACCCATAACTCTCAACCAATTCTCATACCATGTTAGATTTGGTTGTGAAACCACCCAAGATCAAAATGATTGAAGGAAAGAAAGAATAAAGATGAATAAACTCAGCACTCCCTTAACACTGAACTAGCATTCCATCATACTAGCCAAGGGGAGGGGTGAGTGTTGTTTATATAGAAAAAAAATGATAGATAAATCCAACAGGGGTAATAACTCCCAAGTTCCCATAATAGGTGGGAGTTTTACCTACTTGGTAAATGCCAGATTACATGGTTACGCCTACTCAAGTAAAGACAAGAAACAATTATGAGAGATGGCATAAGAATACAAAAGAGGGTGTGAGACTCGACTACCCAAACATGGGTGTGAGTGACACATGTGAATAATGGATTTATGCCACATTTCCTCATCATAACCATTCTAATATAACCTAAGAAAGATTGATAATGTGTGTAGGAAAATTAAATATTCCCTAACATAAGGAAAATAAAAAAACCTACACTAATAGATTAGTTCAAAAGGAATGGTCAGAGACATGCCAAATATTAAGAAGCCTTAGTCTACTAGTTGCAAACCATGTTTTGAGGGAAAATAGACAAGGACCAAATTCCCTACTAAGGAATACTCTACAAAAAATACATTGGATTTGATTCATATCGATCTATGCGGATCAATGAGGAAAAGGCCCATTCAATGTGATGGGTATTTTATGATGCTTATTGATGATCACTCTAGAATGAACTGGATTAGTTTTTTGATAGAAAAATAATAATATTTTGAGAATGAGAATACTTTTTTTTTGGATTTACTGTGTACAGTTTATTTTTATCTTGAAACTTAACTCCCTCCCATGAAGGGTATCAATAAGAGACACTAGATCTCCATAGTCAATTTTCAATGAGAATTTTTTTTTTGGATTTACTATTTATATTTTATTTGCATATTGAAACTTAATTCCCTCCCATGAAGGGTATCAATACGATACATTACATTTCCATAGTCCATGTTCAATGAGAATTCTTTTTTTTGGATTTAATGTGTATAGTTTATTTGTATCTTGAAACTTAATTCCCTCCCATGAAGGGTATCAATAAGAGACATTAGGTTCCCATTGTCCATGTTCAATGAGAATATTTTTTTCTAAATTTACTATGTATAGTTTTACATCTTGAAACTTAATTCCCTCCCATAAATGGTATCGATAGGAGACATTAGATTTTCATATTCCATGTTCAATGAGAATGATTTTTTTAGATTTACTATGTATATTTTATTTGCATCTTGAAACTGAATTCCCTCCCATGAAGGGTATCAATAAAACACTCTATATTTCCACGGTCCATGTTCAATGAGAATTCTTTTTTTATGGATTTATTGTGTATAGTTTTTTTCCATCTTGAAACTTAATTCCCTCCCATGAAGGGTATCAAGAAGAGATATTAGATTTCCACAGTCCATGCTCAATGAGAATTATTTTTCTTTATTTCCTCTATATAGTTTATTTGCATCTTAAAACCTCATTCCATCCCATGAAGTGTATCAATAAGAGTTATTAGATTTCCACAATCCATGTTCAATGAGAATTCTTTTTTTTTGGATTTACTATGTATAGTTTATTTGCATCCTGAAACATAATTCCCTCTAGTGAAGGGTATCAATAAGAGACATTAGATTTACATAGTTCATGTTCAATGAGAATGTTTTTTTTTGGATTTACTATTTCTATTTGATTTTAATCTTGAAACTTAATTTCCCCTCATGAAGGGTATTGGTGCAGGAGCTCCTTGACATTTAATTTCCTCAAAAGGAAAAAATCTCAAAATTTGCATTTCAATTGTAAAGTAATGGAAAAAGCACGCAAATCTATGTAATAAGGTCATAAATAATGTATTTGTGGTCATATTTGATGTATTTAGGTCTCAATGAAGTCTTTAAGGGGTCAAGGATGTTAGAAATGAAAAAAAGCTATCATTTATTACCAAATATGCAAAAAAAGTTGCCAAACTTGTAAAAAGGAAAAAATCAGAAGATGAAGAGTCTTTTGTGAAGAAATGAAGGGATAGGATGTTGGAAATGAAAATGAAATTTCCTTAACTATTGTAAAATTTATATAAAGCATTGTATTGGGCGAGGAAAGGTAGATTTTGTATTCTTGAGATATATCATTAAATAAAGTTCTTTGTTTCCTCTTTTTACAGTGTTTTAATCCTTTGAACCAGTCCTTGTACGGACTGTACAATAGTATAAAGGCTATTTATTTTCTTTTCTACTTAGTGTAGGGTGTTAGCAATCTTTTAGCGGTGTTTTAAAAGGTTTCTTTTAGTTTTAAAGGCCAAATTCCGTGGTCTAGCCTAAAGACCCTATTAAGGGTTTCAAACTTTCATAAGATCCATATTTCCCATCCCACCATTGTGGGGTTAGTAAAATGGTGGGATGGATTTTCTAGTGTATATTTAGGATTCCTAAATTATTGTGTGTGTTGAACAAGAGCAAGGAAGTCAGGAATATGGAGTTTGTTGTTGCTACAAGGGAAAGGCACATAAATTTCCATGCATGATAGGAGGCTATAGTCAAATATTTGGAGAAACATAAAATGCAGAGGCTTGTGAATGGTCCCTAGAGCATAAGCAAACATAATATGACTTGTTTGAAGAGGTTTCAAGTGGAAACAAGGTTTGCAACATGTATTTTCAATAAACCCTCACTCCTTGGTGTTACAAAAGCTTAGAATCAAGGGTTGTATAAAACAACGAATATTTGTGCCTATCTACTCCTCAAAGTTGTTGAATGTTGTGTTTTGAGACATAATAAAAGACTGTTTGATATCATTTCGTTTTTTGGTGGTGATCTATGAGCACTTACTTTGTAAATAAGGCCTAATTTTAAGGCTTTTCCTAGTGTATAGTCTACAGTACTCGTAGTTTCTTCAAAATTAACTACTAAAAGCCTTTGATATGTTTATGTTGACAATAATGGGTCTCAAATGGTGTATTAAATCTATGAAGATGTATGGTGTTTGTAAAGGTATCACTCATTTCAAGGGTTTGTTGACCTACTAGGATCTAGGTCCTTGGGGGCATGAATTTGTTTATCTGATTTAACAGAGTCATGAGGTTGTGTTGTAGTGTTGATTTTTTGAAGAGAATGATATTAATAATGACTAAATGCTTGAAAAAAGATTAGAAGGAAAAATTGGTTACTTAGGTGATGTGGGAAAGGTGATTCAATGTGCAAGAATAATGCTTTGATTGCTAAAAGATCGGGGATTCTATTAGAACAGTGTTTTGTGAGTATATTCTTTGTTTGTTTCAAATAAAATATGGTGAGAATAGTTTCTTGAATGAATGATAAGAGGTCTTGAAGCCAGAGTAGGTGATTGTTGACTTTTGGGCTTGTGAAACAAATTGGCATAAAGTGAAATTTGGTGGGTTGTGAAAGAGATGATTGGTACTATTTTTTCTTAATCAGGTTTTGTGATGGTAAAGATGAATTGGAGTCTAAAAAGAGTGTAGAATATTGTTTTGAGGAATGGATGATTGGTAGCCTTGTGAATGGATAAGAGTAAATTGATGAAATTTGATGAAAAGTTGAATGAAACAATATGAGTTTGATGAAGAAATGAAGAAATTTTAGTTGCTTGTTTAATTTCATCTTCTCCTGTCAAGGTTTGGGTTAGAAGTACCTTGAGTTTGTGTGGTTTAGCATTTAATATTTGCATCAGGTATCAATAAGATATATTAGATTTCCACTGTTTATGTTCAATGAGAATTCATTTTTAATGGATTTACTCTATTTAGTTTATTTGCATCTTAAAACTTACTTCCCTCCCATGAAGGGTATCAATAGGAGACATTAGATTCTCATAGTTTATGTTCAATGAGAGGGATTTTTTTTGGATTTTCTATGTATAGTTTATTTGCATCTTGAAACTTAATTCCCTCCCATGAAGGGTATCAATAGGAGACATTATATTTCCACATTCCATGTTAAATGAGAATGTTTTTTTCTAGATTTACTATGTATAGTTTATTTCCATATTGAATCTTAATTCCCTCCTATGAAGGGTATCAATAAGAGACATTATATTTCCATAGTCCATGTTCAATGAGAATGTTTTTTTCTTGATTGACTGTCTATAGTTTATTTGCATCTTGAAACTTAATTCCCTCCCATGAAGGGTATCAATAAGAGACATTATATTTCCATAGTCCATGTTCAATGAGAATGCTTTTTTCTAGATTTACTGTCTATAGTTTATTTGCATCTTGAAACTTAATTCTCTCCCATGAAGGGTATCAATAAGAGACATTATATTTCCACAATCCATGTTTACTGAGAATTTTCTTTTTTGGATTTACTCTGTATAGTTTATTTACATCTTGAAACTTAATTCCCTCCCATGAAGGGTATCAATAAGAGACATTATATTTTTTCATTCCATGTTCAATGAGAATGTTTTTTCCTAGATTTATTGCATATACTGTTTTTACATCTTGAAACTTAATTCCCCTCCCATGAAGGGTATCAATAAGAGACACTAGATTTCCATAATACATGTTTTAAGCATTCAAGGCTATGTTTGATGATGAAACCAAAAGAAAAATATATTTTTTGAGATCAGAAAGAGGTGGACAGTTCACTTTTGACTAGTATGATGAATTCGATGAGTTGTATGAGATCCAAAGACAATTTTTTATCCTAGGACTCTGATGGGACTTCTAAAATTTTTTCATAATTTTTACCTGGTTTTGGGATTGTCTCATTTTCCTTCTCCTTGGGGGTCTAATGGTAGGGTTTAGGGTTTTTGCTACCCTTTTTTGTAACCTATTTTCTATTGAAAAAACCATTGCATTATAATTTTTCATTGACTTGCAACTGCAAGTTACCAATCGCTTAAGTCACTAGCAGAGCCTTTTATGTCATATTGTTACCGACCCCCTTTACTGAACTTGTTGGTGTCTCTGTGTTCGAGGTTAATACAATTTTTTCTTAAAAATGGATGGGCATTTTCCAATGTTTAAACTTTAGTCTAAAAATTTTGTGCCTTTAGGGTTGCCCCCCCATTTTCCTAGTCAGTCCCATTATTATGAATAACTCTGTTCCATGTGCAAATTTACAGACTGTTACACTGGTAAGCTTGAATCTAGACCGTTCCTCACAGACCTCGCAGGGTTTTTTGATGACATCACCAAAGTGTCGTGAGTTGTGCGAGATGTTGCCACTTGTCATGTACAATGGGATGGAGCCCATACAAATCTGCCAGCACTGCTAAAAAGATATCAAATTGATGGTATCTTTTTAATGATAGGGATTAATTATGACTGTCCCTCGCCAACCTCACACGATCAAATTAATATTTTTGGGAGTGTCATGAGGTGTACGAGCTAGTGACATGTTTTTTGGATTTGAGGTAAAAGGTGGTTGGTTGGGGCTCGTGGATTGTATGTGTGTCTCTAATTATGAAATATATGATAAGCTGTTAGGTTTTCCAAATGGTGATGTGGGTTTCCAACAATGTTTGACTCAATCTAAGTCATTTAACATGCCAACTCTTTATCATATCGATGGATTGAATTCAAAATTTTGATCCAGCCATGTGATGACTATTTGTGCTCTATAAGTTACATTCATTAATGGCACAAGTCTTTCGATAGATCTCATCCTGATTTCCATGCATGTGAGCGGTTTTCTCCTGGAAATCATGATGGATCATACGTAGTTTTCCATAAGTTTGGAGATTTTTCGTGGCAAATCCAACATCAGCCACTAATCACTTGCTTGCTCGTACTACAATTGCACCATTAATGGTTTCTGCATCGACTTGCTTGATAAATGCTTGCTAATTATTTATTAGCATCATCGTATTTTCGAGTCTATGTTCACTTGTGAGTGATTTATGTTCTTGTTCAGTTTTGAGCCTGCAAACATAATGGATAAGTCAATTGTGTCTGGTTCACCTCTATGCAAAAGCACAAGGGTGAGTTCTAAAAATTCACAAGTGGAGGTAATGATAATTGAGCAAAGTATTGCTCTAAGTGCTTCTGGAACCATTGGTGAGGGTACTAGGTCTCTCTCAACTATCGTCAAGAGTAGTCCTTGGCTCAAAGGATGAGTTACATGGGTTGAGGTAGCTAATTATCTAGAGATAAGAGGGTCTGAGGTGTCCGATGATGTTATTGAGGTTGAGATAAAGTCTAGGTGATACGAGTCACCCATTAAGCTCTTGAGTGGCTCTTGTGATGAAATCTCTAATACTGACAAATTAACATGATTACCTCATGGCTCTGACTGAGCTGGTGGGTGTGAATGAAGAGGTCCTCGCAACATCTCCTATTGTTGTTGTGGCGTCATGTATTGCTTATGGGTCTGATGTTGGTGTTGATAAGGGTAAGGTGATGCTCTCACTTCATACTAAAACAAGGACAAGGATTTGTTGCTTGTATCAAGGCTGTGTGGTTGTTTGTGGTGCGAAGTGATGGTGTGGTCATCAGGGTGGTACATTTTTGTTTTGGTGTTGTTACTATTTTTGGGTCCAATGTGGATAGGTGAGAAGTGATGCGGTGGCGGTTCGTTCAGGTCGACTGGTTGCAAGGGTGTAATGGGTATGTGTAGGATCATGATGGGCCAAAAAGTGGTGATATGTAAGTGATATGATGGCCCATGTGGTTGATGCTTTTTTTTTACCTAAAATTGATGAAATGAAAAGGGTTTTTAAAGGAGATTCTTTACTTTCCACCAATATAAATTATGCTTTAATTTGAATTTAATAAATAATTATTATTCATTTTCTATTTGAATTATGACTAAAGTCTTAATTGATAGGCTAATTGAAAAACATCTATAGATTTCAAAAGGCATCACATTTTTTGAATCTGAAACATGTGTCACATTCTATGGTTCACATACTATAGGATTAAAGAAAAAGAATTAAATTTCATGAAGTTTTGACCAAGTTAAGGTGGTCAGACGTATAATTTTTTATATTTTTAAAAAGTTGTAATAAAAAAATCATAATTAATTATTTACTTGTAGAAAAATTACAAAAAAATATGCATCACATCGGGAAATGATTATTCTACTTATATCTAAAATATTATCATTTTGTTGTGGTTAGGGTGCTCAGATAGACACCTACTTCTTATTTTTTCCTTGAAATTTAAGTACTACTCCATTGAAATTTCAAATTTTCACCAAATAGATTTTTTAAATAAAAATAAACCTAGTAGTTTAGAAACTGCATTCAATTTGCAACAGATTCTATTCTTACATATTTTTGAAATAATATAGTTAACTTATTCAAATTTTTACGTCAAGTTGCCTAACTCTGATTTTTCTAAATTTTATTGCCACTTAAGGGCCCATTTTTTCCATGATGATCCTGCACATGCCCTAACAATTTTGATTCCCCTATTCATGCTATGATTTCATTTTATGGTGGCAAATTTTGGAATGCTATTGAAATTTCATTTCGGTGAAATGAAATTAAGTTGAAATGTATTAACAATTGAGCTTGATGCATGTTGCTCTCCTAGTCTATAAAAGAGATTTCAAGGCTCATTATTCTAGTTGGATTTTTGAATCCTGAAGTTTAGATGGTGTACAATAAATGCACATAATGTAGTGTCTAGAAGGGTTAAATTATTAAATCATTCTAGGTAGGGTATGTACATGGGATAAGTGTACTATGCTTTTTTTTGTAATTACTGATATCAAAACAAATCTAAAAAAATTAAGACAATTTCTCTCCTATGTGTATTATGGCAGATTATGAATGGAATTATGAATGGTTTTTTTCATTCATCTTCAATTGTATATTTGAATGAATGATTCACTTTCGTGTTTTAACTTAATGAGTTAATCAAATGCTTGAAATGGAATTATAGGTATGTGGTAATATGCTAAGGATTTGATAGGGAGTGTCATTTTAAGTATTAAAAATTCTTGTGGTGTAAGGTTCATTGCAAGGATGGTTCAAAGATTTCAAGGTTATATCTCATATTACTTCTTCCCAAATGATTGAGGAACTGGTTAATTCATTTAGGATCTTTTAAGAATTCAAAGAAGTTACCCTAAGCTTGTGGGTTCAAGGTCAAAACATCTTAATTCCAAATTTTATCTCTCTTGATTTGCAAGTCTCACATTGTATATATTTCCTAGCTCTAGATAGTTGTTCTTACTCTATGGTTTTCCAAACCCTTGGTAGGTGGTATCTATTATCATTGATAGGAATATATTTTTGCATTGAAGTGTTCTTGAGACACGAAATAATATATGAACACAAGTAGGAACACCCTCGTAGGTTTCACAAAGCCTAAAGTGTAGAAGATTTCAGTCTTTGCCTGAATCTTGTCAGTTGGCCATTGGTTTTGTAAACTCTTGAATATAGAGATTGGCAACCTCTTAGAGAATTATGAAGCCTAGCTAGAATTAAAAAAAAAACACCAACAGAATGGCGACTCCATTGGGGACCTAAACACAGAAGTTTGGTTACACACTAGCATTGTTATAGAGTTATTATAAGCTTTCCATAATATTTCAGACTAGAGGTTGAACATTGTAGAGTTATTTTCTCATCTGAGTTACTAGTTGAATGGCGACTTCATTGGGGAGAACTTCTGAGAAATTTAAAGAAAAAATAAATCCCAAGATCAACTAATAGTGTCCCAAAGTCACACAATTGGTGAATCTAAACTTTAAGTTTAGATGTTTGAAGGTTATGGACCTAGAAAGGGCTAGTAGTAGCACAATCTCAAAGAATTTGAGGATGACTCTGTTGAGGAAGAAAACCTAGAACGTGATCTACTCTTAAAATAATTTCATATTCATTTGAAATTCGGTCTTTGCAAAGAGGTGGTGACTTTGTCTAAAGAACCAGTCGATGTGCAAGGAAAAGTTCCATATCTGCAAAATTTGCTATCAGGAAGAAAAGTTAACAAGTGTTGCTTAATTTCTAGGTATTCTCGTAGATATAAAGGGAGCATTATTTAATTTATGAGAAGCATTCATAGCTTGAGATAATGAATGCTTCCCAACTAGATGAATTAACATTAAGAAGGGAACAGTGGTAGTCCTTTTCATACTTCTGATCTGCAACATGTAATATCTATAATAATTGAGGAGTACGTTCATTTTGATTTTATACCTCTAATAAAGTCTCAAGGTATAAACATTCAATTTATGTATAATAGAATAAATGCAATAGGCATCCATGTTTTGATTGAATATGGGTATAAGAGGATTTTCTTGTGAAATGACAAGTAAAAGTATGCAAGGAAAACAAGTTTCCCCAAGCCCTCCAATGGATTTTGTGGTTGAAAGGTATATGCCATTTGTTTTCTGTGGTATCAAAGGTTTCCCCAATTTGATTCCTAAGAAAATTAGGAAGTATTTTCCCAAATTCACAAGGAAAAGTTTAAAATATACCTCTAAGCACCTGCAAAAATTTATTGATATGATGGGGGTTTATGAATTCAATAATGAGGATGTTGTCATGAAGATTTTTCTTCAATCCTTGAAAGATGATGCTAGGGATTGGTTCTCATATTTTCTTGCATCTTCTATTGATTAATGGAATCAATTTGTTACATCCTTTATCAAGCAATTTGGTGAAAGGGTAGACCCAAATATGGTAAGGAATATTTTTATGGGAATCCACATAGAAAAGGATGAGTTAGTCCCATCTTTTAATCTCAAATTTTAAAGGCTTGTGAGAATGATTCCTGAAGAAAGGAGACCAAATGAGGTTGAATGCTTGGTTGTATATCTTGGTGCATTTGACAAGAAGATGAGTTATCTATTAAGAGATAAGGAACCTACAACCTTATATCAAGCATATCAAATTGCTATGGATATTGAGAACATAAAATATTCAATGATGAAAGGGTATCTAGCTGCAAGTATTGGATACCCTAACACACCTCATGCTAATAGAGTTCAAGAGTCAACTAGAGGATATAATTGTCAAGAAATCAATGCTCTAGCAACAATGATGTCTCCATCATTATAGTATGAGGACCATAATGAATTTCAAGTTGAACACAAGAAAGATTTGAGTAATGGTGACCAAAACTCTTTTATTCAAGAATTGTATAAAATAAGAAGACAGGAAGGGGAATCACCATTTAAATTGTTTTCAAGGTTTTTGGATACCTTGAAAGAGATCCCCCATGAGTTTAGACCTAAAGTTTCTATGTGCATTGATCTATTTCGTGAGATCTATGAGTTTGGGTTGAGTTCTTTTCTAGAATAATTGAGGCCTTGTAACCTTGGCCAAGTTCCTGAATGGATAGAGATTGCAGAATTAGCCAAGTATGGATATGCACAAAATTTGGATATCATTTGTCCCTTTGAGGATAATCGGTTAACCATGCAAATAGTTGAGGAGAAGGATGATGGAGAAGTAAATAAGAAACAAATTTTCATTCCATGTCATGATTACAATGTATATGTTGTTGATGTTTTGTTCCAAACTAATAATTATGGTCCCCAGAGTGGTGATTACATTTCCAAGGATGATATGGAAGCATATTCCCTACTTGAAGAGTGTAATGGTATAAGTTATCATGATGTCACTTATCTGCAAGTGGGGGAAGAAATTACATGTGATGAATACCTGGAGTGTACTCTAGATTTTTTACCAATAGAGTATGTTTATTGTATGAATGATGGGGAGTTTGAAGAAAAGGAGTTGTGTGGAAAATACATGGGTCTTGAGTCAAAATTATTATCCATCAGTGACAATAAGGAGTTTGTTGATTCACATGACAACAATGTTGCAAGTTGTGTTGATACTGATGAAATTTTTGATCTGTGTATAAGGCAACCTAAAATTGAGAATAATAGTGAGCTTCATATGGATGAATATGCATTAGAGCATAATTATTTTTTGTTTGACATCCCTCATGCAACAATGGACTTGTTGTCACCCCTGGAGGTGAATCCTTCTATGATAAAGGAGGGAAGCATAAGTTTATTTTTTGGTGAAAATTTTTCATCTTGTGCTAAAATTTTCACTCATAAATTAACACATATAGCTAGTGGTGTTGGACATGAGGAGGCCAGTGCACATAGCTTTCTTTCTATTTCCCTTGTTGATATTGGGTTACTAGAGCCTTTGGTTGAGTTTTTTCACATAGAGTTGGATGATATGAGACAAGAGGTAGTGTGTTGTGAGGAGCCTAAGATGAATGCATTCATAATTTTCTTGGGTGAAGATATAACCTATGATTCTCATTTCTATGAAATCAAGAACTGTTCTAGTATACCTGAACACAAATGTTGGAAGCTCGGCTTGTGTTGTGACCATCAAGGTAAAGATGTCCCAGAATATTTAGCTTTTGCTTTGGATATTTTTTAATATGAGTTGCATAGTTCACACAACACGTGGTTTATGAGAATTTTCACTTTAAGGTGCATATTGATTTGAATATCAAATGTCAAATGGATCATGAATTTTTTCTTTTCCCTACCCAAGACAATCAACAACCTACCAAAGGGAAATGTCATAATAGTCATGAATGGTAGTTAGTGTCTAGGGGAGGATTTCAGACTGACAGAATGAATGGTGACATTGGAAAGAACATTGATACTTTGGGGCATAGTGGTGATTTGGTGAAATATGGGCATTTATGGGTAGTATTTACAAATTCTGTGTATTACAGATAGTAGAGAATTTTGTCTTTGATAGGTGTAAGCACTATTTTTCTTTGTTTGGCGGCCTTCAGGCCACCAAGTTGGATATAACATAAGTTACAATGCATCAGAGTGGAGTAGATTTCAAGATTACTTGTCTGATTCAATATTTGGTCTACTCCCCAGAGATCTAGGTTCTTGCTATGCCCACAAGGGGCATACAACCCCAGTCGAAGCCACTAATGGGACTTCTAAAATTTTGTCAAAATTTTTACCTGGTTTTGGGGATTTTCTCATTTTCCTTCTCGTTGGGGGTCTAATGCTAGGGTTTAGGGTTTTTGATACCCTTGTTTGTAACTTGTTTTTTATCGAACAAGCCCTCATATTATAATTTTTCATTGAATTTGTATTGTAGGTTAGCGACCGCTTAAGTCACTAGTGGAGACTTTTATTTCATACTATTACTAGCCCCCTTTACCAAACTCGTTGGTGTCTCTGTGTTCGGGGTTAATATAATTTTTTCTTAAAAATGGATGGGAATTTTCCAATGTTTAAAATTTAGTCTAAAAATTTTGTTCCCTTAGGGTCACCCATCATTTTCCTAGTCGGTCCCATTATTATGAATAAATTTGTGCCATGTGCAGATTTGTGAACCATCAGATTGGTTAGCTTGAATCTAGACCGTTCCTCACGGACCTCGCAAGGGTTTTTTGATGATGTCACTGACATTTCATGAGATGTTGTCACTTGTTGCGTACAATGGGGTGGAGCCCACCCAAATATGCCAGTGTTGCTAAAAGGATATAAAATCGATGAAAAATTTTTAATGACGAGGATTAATTATGACCATCTCTTGCCAACCTCACACGATCAAATTAATGTTTTCGGGAGTTTCGCGAGGTGTGCAAGCTGGTGACACATTGTTGGGCTATGAGGTATAAGATGGCTAGTTTAGGCTCATGGTTGGCATGCGTTTCTCTGATTATGAAATATATGATTGGTTGTTGGGTTTTCCAAATGGTGACATGGGTTTTCAACTATGTTTGAATCAATCCAAGTTTTTTATCATGACAACTCTTTATCATATCGATGGTCTAAATTCAAATTTTTGATCCTGCCATGTGATGACTATTTGTGCTCTGTAAGTTACATTGATTAATGGTGCAATACCTTCGATGGATCTCATCCTATTTTCCATGCATGCGAGTGGTTTTCTCTTGGAAATCATGATGGCTCATATGTAGTTTTCCATATGTTTTGAGATATTTCACGGCGAATCCAATGTCAACCACTAATCGCTCGCTTGCTCGTGCTGCAATTGGAGCATAAATGGTTTTTATGCCGACTTGCTCGATAAATGCTTGCTAATTATTCATTAGCATCATGACATTTTTGAGTCTGTGTTCACTTGTGGGTGATTGTTGTTCTTGTTCTATTTTGAGCTCATGAGTAGAATGGATAAGTTAGTTGTGTCTGGTCCACCTCTATGCAAAAGTGCAAGGGTGAATGCTAAAAATTTGTAGGAGGAGGTAACGACAATTGAGCAAAGTACTACCCCTAGTGCTCTTGGAACCATTGGTGAGCGTATTGGGTCTCTCCCAACTCTCGTCAAGGGTAGTCCTCGACTCAAAGGATGAGTTACATGGGTTGAGGTAGCTGATTATCTAGAGATAAGAGGGTCTGAGGTGTCCAACGACGGTGTTGAGGCTGAGATAAAGTTTGGGCAATACAAGTCACCCATTGAGCTCTTAGGTGGCTCTTGTGATGAAATCTTTGATACTGATTCAGATTACGATGATTACCTCATGACCCTGACTAAGTTGGTGGATGTGAATGAAGAGGTCCTCATAGCATCTCTTATTGTTATGGTGGAACCATGTGATTCTTCTGGGTTCAGTGTTGGTGCTGATAAGGGTAAGGTGTTCCTCTCGCTTCATACTGAAGTGAGGATGAGGAGTGGTCGCCTGTATCAAGGTCGTGTGGTTGTTCATGGTGTGAAGTGATGGTGTGGTCATCAGGTGGTACATTTTTATTTTGGTTTTGTTACTATTTTTTGGGTCCGATGTGGACAGGTGAGAAGTGATGCAGTGATGGTTCATTCTGGTTGACTAGTTGTGAGGATGTAACCATTTTGATTCCCCTATTTGTGGTATGATTACATTTTACGGTGGGGAATTTTGGAATGTTGTTGAAATTTCATTTTGGTGAAATGAAATTAAGTTGAAATTTATTAAAAATTGAGCTCGATGCTTGTTACTCTCCTGGTCTATAAAGGAGATTTCAAGGCTCATTGTTCTAGTTTAATTTTTGAATCCTAAATCTTAGATGGTGTACATTACATGCACATATTGTAGTTTCTGGAAGGGTTAAGTTAGTAAATCATTCTAGATAGGGTATGTACATGGGATAAGCCTACTATAATGCTATTTTTATAATTATTGATATCAAAGCAAATCTAAAAATTTTAAGACAATTGTTCTCATATGTGTGTTATGGCATATTATGAATGGAATTATTAATGGTTTTTTTCATTCATCTTCAATGGTATATTTGAATGTATGATTCACTTTCTTTCTTTAACTTAATGAATTAATCAAATTCTTGAAATGGAATTATATGTTTGTGGTAATATGCTAAGGATTTGATAAGGAGTGTTGTTTTAAGTATTGAAAATTCTTGTGGTGTAAGGCATTGCGAGGATGGTTCAAAGATGTCAAGGTTATATCTCATATGACTCCTACCCAAATGAATGAGGCATTGGTTAATTCATTCAGAATATTTTAAGAATTCAAAGTAGTCACCCTATGCTTGAGGGTTCAAGGTCAAAACATCTTAATTCCAAATTTTATCTCTCTTGAGATGCAAGTCTCACATTGTATCTATTTCCTAGCTCTAGATAGTTGTTCTTACTCTATAGTTTGTGAAACCCTTGGTAGATGGTATCTATTAGCACTAATAGGAATATATATGTGAATTGAAGTGTTCTTGAGGCACAAAATAATATATGAACACAAGTAGGAACACCCTCCTAGGTTTCACAAAGCCTAAAGTGTAGAATATTTCAGTCTTTTCCTAAACCTTGTCAGTTGGCCATTGGTTTTGTAAATTCTTGAATATAGAGGTTGGCAACCTCCTAGAGAATTAGGAAGCCTAGCTGAAATTAAATAAAACACCAACAAACTCCATAGTAGAATGGAGTAGCTGAGAGGAAGAACCAAACTATATAGGAGGTGGTCAGAACAATGTTGAGTCAAGAAAATTTGTCATGTATGTATTGGAGAGAATTAGTTCAGACTGTAGTTTACATTTTGAATAGAGCTTAAATTATACCAAAGACTGCTAAAACACTCTAGGAGTTGTGGAAAAGAATATCACCCTAAATTAGGCTTCTCAAAATATTTAGAAGCAAATGCTACATCAAAAGGGATGAAGAACATCTAGGTAAGTTCGATTCTTGATTTGATGAAGGTATATTTCTTGGTTATTCTATGATAGGTAAGGCACATAGATTCTATAAAAAGATATTTAAAAAGCATTGTGGAAAGTGTCAATGTCAGTATCGATGAAAAACTACAGTCTACTAATATTTTAGAAGAAGAAGATAGTGAAGACACAATCCACAAAAGTGATGAAGACTTAGAAATTGACTCAGAGAATATAATTATAAAGACTCCAACTAGGTATGTTTGGAAGAATCATCCCAAAGATAAACCATAAGAGATCAAGATAGTGGGGTCCAAACTCAAAGAAGAATTGAGAAAGAAAAGGAACAAGTAGATTTTTCTGTATTAGAAAAAATTGAACCAAGTTCTTATACAGAGGAAAGATTGAAGATAAAGGTTGGGTAGATGTTATAGAAGAAGAGTTAATTAAGATAAAGAACAATGAAAATTTGGAGTTGGTTATGAGACCTAGAAACAAAAATGTCATTGGTACAAAACAAGTCTTTAGAAATAAATTTAATGAATATGGAAAAGTGATCAAAAAATGGCAAGACTTATATGTAAAGGATATGCTCAGGTAGAATGGATTGATTTTGAAGAGACATTTGGTTAGATAGTAGGGTTAGAAGCAATCATAATGTTTTTGGATTTATTAGCATTCAAGAATTTCATTTTATATCAAATGGGTGTCAAATCTACATTTGTAAATGTAGAATTAGAAGTGGAAGTCTATATTGAACAAATAAAAGGATTTCAATGTTTAGATAAACTAGATTGTGTGCACAGACTAAAGAAATAATTTTATGGACTCAAATAGGCTCCTAGAGCATGGTATTCTAGATTAGATAGATATTTGCAACATTAAAGTTTCAAGGGAGGTAGTGCAAACAAAAAATTATACATAAAATCAAAAGGTGATCAATTATTGATTTTTTTGTTTATGTTGATGATATTATCTTTTGTGGTAGCAATGATGATATGTGTAAAGGATTATGAGATGCAATGCAAAATGAATTTGAAATGTCAATTCTTGGTGAAATTTTTATCATTCTTGTCTTACATATTTCTCAATCATACAAAGGAATATTCATTTCTTAGAACAAATATATAAAGAATATTTTTAACAGGTTTATGATGGAATAATACAAATTGATGAGTACACCTATGGTTACTGGGTGTAAATTGAGTAAGTATGTAACTACATCTAGATTGGATATAATGCAAGTAGTTTGGATGGTAGCTAGATTTCAGCCACCACCTAAGGAGACTCATGTCAAACCATTAGAAAGGATTCAAATATCTAAAGGATGGAGTAGATTTTGGGTTGTGGTGTCCTAAGAGCGAACTTTACACTAACTACACACACATATGTAGATTGGGTTAGAAGAATAGATGACCTGAAGAGTACGAGTGGTAGAGATTTCTTTCTTTGTGACATTCTTGTATCATGTTTAAGTAAGAAGCAGGACTTGGTGTCATTATCTATAGAAAAACAAAAGTACATTGCAGTAGCTTCGTGTTGCACTTAGGTATTATGGATGATGCAAAACTTGAAGGAATTGAAGGTAGAGTTTGATGAACCCATTCTCATTCTTTGCTATAAAAATTTCAAAGAATCTGACTTGATGCATTCAACGAAAAAGAATACTACAATTATCATTTTCTAAGAGAAAAAGGTTACAAACAAAGAGGTGAAGTTGTATAATGTTGAAACCAAGGAGAAAATAGCAGACATTTTTTAAAACCTCCTCCTAAGGAGAATTTTGAGTATCTAAGGTAGAAGATGGAAGTGTTTTCTTCTTCATCTTGAATCAGGAGGAATCATAAATTGAGAGGGAGTTTTGACTCCCTGTTGTAAGAACAATTGATTTTCTTTCATAGTGCTTGTGAACCTAGTTGTGCAAAGGAAACATATGGACTCAGGGGGAGTCTATCTGAGAGACAAGTTTTTGGATTGCATAGTAAGTAGTTGACCTTTCCATTGATGTCAAAGGGGGAGAAATGGGAATTAAAATGCTAAATAATCTAAGGGAAGATAGTGGAATTGAATGTGAGGTGAATTCTTGATTTCAACACATTATATTTCTCTTCAAGTGCTAAAAAAAAAAATTCCATTAACGAGAAAGGGGCAGATTGTTGAACATATGTTGTAATTGATGTCAAAGGAGTTTTTCTTTGATGTCAAAGAAGTGATTTCAATAACATTAGTGAAGATTAAATGTAATCATATTATTATGTTATATCATTTGATAAAAATGAATAATAATACTTGTAGTATGCTTGTTGTGTCATACTACACTTATTCATGTTGATGGAAGTAATCTAGAAGTTTGATTTGGAGTCTTTGAAGTTTGTTACCCTAACAGTGAGTTTATCTCAGTAACAATGTTTTAATATGTATCTCTTCATGGATGTGAGTTATGCTCTACATTTTGAAAGGAGAGAATTCCCACACATGTTTTATCCTATTCCATAGTTTCCAAGAGTTTTTTTTCATCTGGCAGAAAGTTTGAATTGAAAGAAGAGTCATTGTTCTAGTTACTCATTAGGTTGATGTTCCAAATCTATGTGGAAACAACTTGTAACATGTGCACTACAGAGTTAGTGTGGAAATAGGTCTAGGTTAAGGTCCTTGAAGAAAATGCATGGCATCAAGCTCTTTTGGTGGTAAACAAATTGATTTAGGATAGACCTGCTACACATTTCATACAAATTTGAATTTAGGTATGTGGACACTAGAAATTATCGTAGTCCTATGAACTCTAATTCTCCATCATTTCCCCTTTTCATCCATGATAATTAAATAATTTTAATTATTTAATTATTTCCTAAGGTCATAAGTCTTATTAATTAAATAATTTAAATTATTTAATTATTTCCTAAGGTCATAACTCTTTCATTAATTAAATAATTTTAATTATTTAATTAATTCATTCCTAGCTTTATGTTTCCTCTTTTGATTAGCTAAATAAATTCTATTTATTTAATTACGCCACTAATGTCCCTTTCTACTATAATTAAATACTTATTTTAAGTATTTAATTATTCACTAGTGTTTTCTATCATTAAATTAAACAAATTTTATTTATTTAACTTCCTACTTATTTTTCATATTCTTCTAATTTTGAATTAAATTATTATCTAATTCATAATTCAATTTGTCGCATGTCCCACTTTTGAACTAAATTGTTATTTAATGAAAAGGTCAACCTATCACATGTCCTCTATAATTAAATAATACTTTTATTATTTAATTATTCATTTGAATTTCTCCTATGACCTCATTATCCATGCCAATCTTATCTCTTGAAATCTCATTTCATTCCAACTCTTGATTAAATTATCTTATAATTCATTACTAGCAACTCATTCTTATCATTGCCTATTTTTGTCCTAACCCTATTTCATACTATAACTTTCATTCTTAGCCATTAATTTGCATGTATCTTATTGACAATCAATCTCAACCCTTCATTCAAATTTGAATTTTCTATAAAATACCCTACCCTTGTCATCTTCATCACATATTTAGTTCATTTACAAGTACATGTTGCTAGTCATTATCATAGGGTTAGTTTTTATATAATTTTCCATTAACCTAGATCTTTATCCTAGATTTCTTTAGTGAACCCAATGTGAAAGTAACAATATTATACATTTTTTTCAAAAAAATTAGTTATCGAAGTCCACAATGCAACTAACTATTGGAATGATGCAATTGCAAAAGCTAGTGTGATGTAACTGGCATCTAGAAAGTTACAATTGCATTAGGATAAGGAATGTCATTTTTTTTTTCTATTTTCATATTTCTAGTTTATTCTCAGTTACTAGTTTTGATTTACATCATCTAAGATTATTTTGGAATCATATTAACTCATGGGATTTTCAATTTTTCTTGTCACTTTTATGTTTTACAGCTACAAGTTTATGTGACGCATCTTCTTGGGGCATCACTGCAACTGTTTGGAACACAATTGTATCTTTATTTTTCATCCATTTTTAGATTTTCTTTTATTTTGGGTTTCTAGTTTCAAGCTTTATCAGTTAACATCATTATCATATCCGTTTGGTTGCTAGTTTGGTTGAAATCAATCATTTTTATTATGTTTTGCAGCTATAGGCCTATTCGTTACAACTATTTGGGGGAATGATGCAATTACTTCAAACTTCACCACACCTTTGTGACACAATCACCATCTTGAAATCCACAATCAACAAGTTTTGAACCACATCTATCAAATTTTGTGAGCCACAACTGCCAATTATAGTGACACAATTGCCTATTTTTCAAAATCTTTAATTTTCTTAGGATTTCTCAATTCAATTTTCTTGCATTGGGTAGCTTAGGCATTTTTATGGTACTAATATTGGCTTTGTAGTGTGTGGCATAGGTGGAGAGGAGGTATTTTCTTTTGATTTTGCTAACTTGTTACCTTGTCTTATTTTGCAAATTTTGTTTAATCACACTCATTGGGTTAAAATTGACATGCATTTTCACTCATTTGGGCTAAAATTTACAACTTTCATATTCACTCATTTGGTTTAAAATTAACCTTGCATATTCACTCATTTGGGCTAAAATTAACAACTTTGCATTAAGTGTCTTCTTTCATATATTGCTTTGAGGGTTAAAATAAAATTATTGTCTTCTTTGTCTTGTGGTCTTGCATTTTTTTGTAGAGATGTGAATGTTCTTCTCTCACACCATTTTGGTGATCTTGAGAATCAAAAAAATATCTTAGCAGGTGCATTATCACCTACACATTTTGATTTATTAAGGTTAATGAACACCACATGAGTGTGAGAAAAATGTGTTGTGTATGCTCTCTCCTTGTGCTTCGTGTGGTCTTGGAGATAAGAAAAATCATACTTGTCTCACTTTTGTTTACCCTTAGAGGGCCTACCTCTTGATTTTTGAGAGTGAACAACCCAAGTGTTACTTTCATTTTGGTCTGTTATATAAATAATGTGGTTGTGATGAAAGTCACCAACTAGTTGATGCAAATGTTGTATACTGACATATATCTCCCTCAATATCCATGAGATGCATCAAAACCCTTTCTAAGGGCTTGGAGGCCTCTTTATGAGATAATTACCACATGTATAGATACCAGTATATCTTGAAACATTGATTAAGAACCAACTAGTGAGAAGCCATCCTTTTGATTGAGTTTTGGTGACATTCTTAGTGTGAGGGTGTATCATCACACCCATAATAATTTTACACCCAACATTTTCTCCCCTGAACTTGATATAGAAATCCCTGGCTTATATAAGTTACCCACCTTTTGGGCTTGATACTTTCCATGAAGAGGGTGATTCTGGTATCCTTCTAGTACAAGAGGCCCCTACCTATTCATTATGGTAGGCAAGAGGTGATACATACCCTAACCAAACATCCTGTATGGGTGTCCCTCCCTTGTGCTAAAGGAGATTCCTCAAGTGGTTCTAAGAGTATCACCATCGACCATTGACCTTAGGGATAGACAAGTGTTTTCTATGTGATATTGTTTTCCATATGTGTTATACTCATGGGAGTTTGGGGTGACTAAATCTAGAACATACACATTATGAACACACTTTAGAAATTTTTAGAACATCCCAACTATTTTCAAACTATCCATAGTGTTTTCTATTCATATTTTTCCAAAATCCGATCCAAAATTGAGACAAAACATTTAACATAGTTCAAAACAAATTTTTCACCACAACTAACTATCATTCAACACAATTGTTGTTTAGAAACCCACATCTAATTTACAAAATACAACAACTATTACACAGAACACCAAATGAGACTTGGAACAATGCAACTGCTTGCTATCAAAAAAATTAGGGAAAACTAAGACAATCGATTTTCTGATAAATTCCTAAGCATCATCTTGTCCTTTAATCACGTACTTGCAAGCTTCCAAACCTATCATTTGTAGTCCATCCATTCTTCCAAATTTGCATTAGTTTCATTTTCCATAGGTCAAACATTAGGTTTTTTATTAACTTTCATACACCTTGTATATTTTGTCTTTAGAAACTTATCAAACTTAAGAGTAATCCATGGGATACAAAATCAAATTTATCTTGGCCTTATTTTCCATCATTTAGTCCTTTGTCATTTAGGTTGTCTCCTCAAACCACAAGGCTAGTTTGAGAGTACCTTTGTCAACTTTTTCATTTCAGTCATTACCATCCTTCATTCTTGATAAAATCATATTTGTATCCTTGTCCTATCCGAGTTTGACTAGTAACATTACCTTATATTTACCATAAGGTGCTTAGGTGCCATTATCTTAGTCATCATTTTAGGTCATATTGCCATTTCCACCACCTGTCATCCCTTCAAATTTGTATTACATTATTATTAGACATACTCAAGATATTGAACTCAGTGTGACATCTATATTATTGACATCTTTACTATTGTCACTTTGAAATACATATATTGGTATCATCATTAGGCATATCCTATACTTTGAAAAATACAAAAGAACAGTTGCATAACCTTGGTCTTAGTCATAACTTGGTCATACCTAGGCATAATCATACCTTTTACATAGTCACCATGTTATATCACATCTGCATTCACCTCCCTGCAAGTCTTTTATTGTCAAAACAAGCTTGCAAAGTAAATGGAAAGAAATGGACTTCCAACAAAATAATGATTTTTTCAACCCCTTGGGTGATCCCTCCCATGGAGCACCTAGACCACAAGTATCATTTTCCAAGCCATTTCAAAAATTAATTCCTAGAGATAAACAAAGAAATGTGACTATAGAAGAAGTAGAGGCTTCTACCCAAGATCTTGAAGTAGCTTCTTTTGTGGATGAAATTGTGGCATTGGACCACCAATGTTTTGTAGCTAAAATATTTTGAGAAGGAGCCACATTACCCTATGGGTTTGATGTCAACACCCTCCAAGTAGTGCCTACACCAACTAAGGAAATTCAAGGACATAATACAACTACTTCTAGTGGATCCATCTCAAACATTAACACATCTATTCCATTAGGAGGATCCACACAAGACACAATGACAATGCACACCTCACTAGTTGGCACCCAAACCATGATGCAATCTATGTCACAACCCTTTGGTACTTAATTTGACCCATTTTACACATGAAATACCACAGGGCCATCATCTTCCAGTCCACTTGGCACAAAAACTCAACCAAAAGACCAAAAATTGTTATCAATAAGACTCCCAAAGAAAATTCTATACCAAATATGGGGGCCTCTCAACATACCATTATGCCACAACAAGGGTCTACTCCTCATATACATGCAAAACCTATTACCCAATAGTCTACACCACATAACACACAAGGACCTTTCACACAACATGGAAATAAACATCCACATGGTCATACATTTACAAGTTCATGACATACACAATCCAATCCTCCTTACAACACTCACACTCCAAACCCTAATCAAAACAATTATAATCAAAACCAAAAATCATCATATACATATATACCCCATACACAAAACTAAAATAAGTCATATATACACATACCCAATCAAAATCCATCCCATAATATTGGATTCCAACATGCCAACATGGGCTCTCACAATACATAAGATACATCATTGACCCAAGTAGACATTCTATCAGCTCAAATGCTTTCCCTACAACAAAAAATAGATAACATGAAAATCTCCAACAAGAAGACTTATTCTAAAAAAGACTTATGTCCATATCCATTAGATAAGAGTCTATAAATGCCTCCCTTCACACATGGCTGCATCACGCCCAACTTGCCTAAGTATAGAGGGAAGGTAAATCCTATGAAAATTGTGAGGGAGTTTTCTATAACTTGCATAGACATTGCATATGAACCTACATATCTAATGATTCTATTCCCATGAAATTTTATAGCTCAAGCACTTGAGTGGTTTGCGCACCTATCAACTAGCAAACAAAACATGTAGAGTCTTGGCAGAAAAATTTGTAGAATACTTTTCATTCAACATTGATAATGAGATGATAATTTCCACCTTATGTAATACCAGACAAGAAAAGGGTGCAAATTTTGGGACCTTCTTCCAATGATGGAGGGGATTTTCTAGTATATGTCCCGTCGAAATACCTGAAAAACAAAATGTTATCATGTTTATAGAAAAAATCAACTCAAACTTGAAACATGAGTTACGAATGAAAAGTTTTACTTCTTTTGCAAACCTAGTAGAGAAAGGCATTATCCCTGAGAAGGCCCTCATCGAGAAGGGATAAATGAATACTTTCAACAATAATAGGACCACCCAAAACACTTCAAATGATAAAAAAAAAAATTGTTCTCATAACAAAAATGTGACCAATGATGGAGTCGTTGATGCCAAGGAAATACACACAGGCCCTACCATTACACTTAGAGGGTCCTACATGTCCAACACACTGATAACTCTCGATCAAACAAGAAATGCTGACCAAAACACACAAGAATGGAGTGTCCAAATAAAGTTTCCCACAAGAAGAAAATATACTCCCTTAGGGGAGCCGATCAAATCCATTTAAATAAATTTTGCAACACAATTTCATAACACTTATCAACCCAAAACAATATGACCCAAGGTAGTTCAAACCCTCACGGTGGGATGATAATTCCTTTTTTAACTATCATCAGGCTAAAGGACAAAAAACTTAACAATATCAATAATTGAAGAATATCATCCAAGACCTTGTTGAAAATGGCACTATCGAAGTCAATGAATAACAATAAACATCTAATAGCAGCCATAAAGTCTTCAAAAATACTTTACATGACCATGGAAAAGGAAAGGCCTCCAAATCGAGTAATAAGACCAAAAATTCTACCAATTACACTAATGCCAAATTTGATTATACCACCATAGGAAATCATATTCACGCTATCAAAAATTATGTCAATACTATTACCATCAAGAAACTACCAAAATGTGTCATCAATACCTATCAAACTAAGGTGACCATCTAAGGTGCTCCTCCAAAACAAAAATAGCCATGCAAATCTCAATACAATCTACTTGACCATTTGGGGAAGAAACCCACACAAATCTCTATCCTTGAGTTATTATGTAGATCACCCACCATTGAACCATTCTTGACAAGGCCTTACAAGACAATATCATTCCCACTAACCTTGATTTCAATCGCTTCTAGGAAATGGTAGGCTACTTGTCCAATTATCATCATGTCAAATCTTTTGACCAAGACTATTTGACTCAAAAGACAAATCACAATGAACCTTTGCATCTTGAGGTCTTCATCCATAAGCAGAAAGTCAAACAAATCTTGGTAGATGGTGGATTAGGGTTAAACATTTGTACCCTCAAATTGGTTAAGATATTAGGCTTTTTGGAAGCATTTGTAGACAAAAAAATAAGTATTGTTATCAAAGCATATGAGGATGAAGAATGCTCTTCCAAGGGTGTTATCATGCTACCTGTACACATCTAAAAATAGTCACGGTCGATCGAACCTGTTAATTAATTAAATATGAATTATTTAATGAATGTTCTTAAGTCATCAACATATAAATAAATTTAATTATTTATTTATATTGTTCATTTTCTAATTCTTCTAATTTAATTAAATAAATAAAGTTTATTTAATTAATGCTATCCTTCCTCTTAATTAATTAAATAGATTTTACAATTTATTTACATTAATTATCACAAGTTTAAATTCACAATTTAAATGATATTCTTCTTTCCACATTTAATTAAATACTTTCAATATTTAATTAAAGCATTTTCTAAATTTCCCACTCTTCCCACAAAATTAAATATTCTTAATATTTAATTAAAAGGCTTTTTCTCTTCTCACATATGCAAATATTTAATTAAAGCCTTTTCATTTCTATCACACATAATTAAATATTTATTTATTTAATTATGAGAGACACCTTTCAAATTGTCTCTTCATTTTCCATCTCTCTCAGAATTCCCTCTTTTTCGAATTCTCGATCTCTCACCATTCATTCTAACAGGTTTGAACTCGACCGTCGATCTTGGCTAATCGAATTCCTACCTTCAAAAATCTATAAATACAACCCTCTTATGAGTGGAAAAGGACCTCGAATCTCAGATTTTCATGCGTAGTTACTATAGTCGCATCTTAGCATTCATAGCATTTCAATTTTTATAGCTTAAATCTTGTAACAATGCATATGCATTTTTAATCTCATTCTCTCAAGCTGCCATTCTACAAGTTGTTGTTTTAAACAACTGAGAGCAAGCATCTTGAAATGAATCCTTGGAGATAGAGGACAATGGGACGAATTTGAAGAAATTGTGGTTTAGAGTTTGCATTTACTTTCTTTAATTTAATTTCTTCAATCTAATGTTTCATTAGTGTATTATTTTAGATTCAATTTGATTTACACATTCTAACATACATACTACCAATTAGAGTTGGGCCTACTGTCATGGAAACTACATTCCAGGCCTTGGACCTTGACCTTCCACATAACCTCCTCCTTGTTCGACCATGGATCCATGCCATGAGGGTTGTACCATCTACATACCATTAATGTGTTACGTTTCCTCATTAAGGCATTGAAATTACAATCGTAGGTGACCCTGATCCCTTTTAGTATTGTAGTAACCTAAGAGAGACCACTCAATTCCAAGTGTCTGTCAATAAGGAAGCTTCATCCTCGACTCTGTCACACTAAATTGATTCATCCTCATCAAGAAATTCATTAACTCCATTTACCACACCATGAAAGCCCAAGCTCCAATTCCATGACATGGGATGTGGAGAATATTGTATGGATAATTTATCGACAAACGATAATGTTAATGTTGTTGAGAAGGTTCATACTTCCAATAATGATGTCAAGACAACTTTAGAAGGTACACAAAAGGATGGTTATGCTTGCATCAATTTTTTTTGGGATCCTGATGATACATCTGCCTTTGTCATAACTGCTTCTGCTCAAAATTTTCATGTCCAAGATAACCCCATGTTTGACTAGGATATCAATGAAAATCCAATTTTTGAGCATGAAACCATCTTTCCATCTCACCTTCCTTGGGATAGGATATGCGTCTCCTACTATCGTATCTACTAAACGATCTTGTCAAGTAATTAAAGATGTGCAAGCTTCCTTTGAAGTTAGTATTACTGAAAAGGATAATCCCAAAGTCTCCATTGATGGAATTGCCACTCCCCATCATCCACTAGACACTTATATCACTCCAACCACTTCACCCATCTCACTTACATCCATTCACATCATAGAAGTGGATGAACAAGTCATATCTCAAGAATAGAACAAGGGTAAAGCTCAAGAATAAAAAATGAAAATGTCTTTAAAAGGATATCAAGAATCAAAAGTCATGATAAAAAGAAAATAATATCAAGACAAAATCCTCTAGTCAAAATAAAAATTTATTGGATAAATCAAAAATAAAATTCAGACTCCAAAATAAAAAAGAAATGATCTCCAAGTATGCCTTTCCATTAAAAATCATTGGGGGCATCTATCAAGGCAAAAAGTCAAATAAAGAGATTTTTTATCCAAGGTATTCATCCTCATCACTTTCACTCCTTCCATACATCCCATTCAATCCATCCATATTCACGCATTTGTCGTATTATTCCACCTTCATTGGTGATTTTTTTCAATGTACATTTGACGATGACCCCTTCACATACTCTAGCTCATTGATCACTCAAAATGAGTTTTGTCTAAAGCTTGGTGTCCTACATAATGTGCATTTTAGGGATCATACAATAGCCTCTTTCATCCACCAAATCTATCATCCTTCATATTTTCCACTTACATTCCATGTCCAAATTAGGTCCTTTTGTCGAGCACATCCATCCAAACAAGGTCCATGCATCGTCATGACTTATCAAATCTACACTTAGCTTCTGAAATTCTTGTCATAACTATAAAAACACAAAAAAAAAATCACTACCTTGATGAAAAAGTGGCAATCAGGCATCTTGGTGACACCCAAAAAAATTCAAGAAAATAGTAAAGAGAAATAATTTATCCAATAGTGAAAATAACTTGGGTGGTGCCTTGGATAAGTACCATGGTGAAAACCTGGAAAATAGGCACCATGTGTAGTTTACTTTAGCTCTGATGTCTACCATCATTCTATCTGGCCTTCACTTACATTATTCATCTATACATCATTGACATTTATAATAATGCTTGGTTGTTCTTTTAATAACCATGAATGGTTGACATTCTACATCCTTTCGCCTTTTATCCCCTTCCATTTCACCCCTAATAAAGTGGTCTTATACTTATTTGGGGTAAAATACTTGATCTACATCATCAAATCTTACACTTACTATCAAAGGTTGCTCTTATAAAAAAAAAATCAAATATTCTCAAAAAGAAAAAAATCATAAAATTGTAAAAGACAAAAAAACCAAAATAGGTCAAAAAACATAAAAACATCTAAATAACTTGCAAAAATCCCAAAAATAGATTCAAGTTCAATCATGTCAATCCAAGTCTAGTCAAACTAGATTGCCTTTGTGACTAAATGTAGGCAAGGCAATCTGTCGATGAGCCCCCGAGGCATTAGGTCAGTCCTTTTAGGGTTTTTCAAATAAAAATAAAATCATGATTTAGTCTTTGTTCAATAGAAAAAATTTGAGCCATGTCAAATCACAAGGTCTTTAAGCATTGTTATGTAGGAAAATCCATCTATCAATGAGCCTTGAAGGCCACCTAGGTCAGTACTTTAGGGTTTTTCACGTTAGTTGTAATAAATCAAACATTGTTAACTTGGACACAAACAATCAACATAACATCAAACAAGTCATGAGTCAACATGGTAAACAAACCAACCAATATTCAAGTCAAATTAGTCAATTGTCAAAGCAGTCAATATCAAGTCCATCTCAAACATCAAATCAATCAACTTATGTCTTATAGAAGATGTGTCATTCCTGAAACGATACATTGTCATTAATCAAACCTAATCATTTTCCTTATATAGATGGTCACATGATAGAAACTAGAATTGACGTCTTATACGACATATTTATTCTCCTAAAACCGAACTTTTCAAACAATCAACTTGTCAATCACCTAGTCAACTAAACATCAAATAATTAGTATCTAGCAAATACTTTGAATGGTTGATGATTTTGTGGGCTACTTTGTATTATCATTTTTTTATTTGTCTTTGAGTCATGCTACTAGCTTTCTTGAGGATGTCCCATGAAGGATTTAGAGGGGTGAGGATTTCTCATGGCTCTTTTCTTTGATTTTTGTTTGTGGATGGCCTTGGCAAAAAGACTGGGGCAACTGTGCCTTTAGTATGAGTCAGGACATTCTTTTTTTATGACTATATTTTTATAGATGGATGAGCATTCACACCTTGTTCTATCTCATACCTTGGTATTTTTTGTCCATTTGTCACATTTTACCACCCAATCATGATTAATGCAAAGCCTTGCATAGCAAAATATTCATCTTTAAGTTGTATCTACTAATTCCATACTAACTTTCATATCCTTCATGCTAACATTTCTTCTATACTTCATCCTCTAGTATTCTCATCCATTTCAAGAGCACACTCATGTTTTTTGAACCTACGTGTCCTCTTGAGGGAGCATACCAGAACCCTCCTCATCATCTTTCCTCATCCTCTTTACACGAGGGTGTATTTATGAATTAAATTTCTATGACACAATACGATAAAATGCATTGTATCAAAGAGGGGAAAAATGTAGAGATGAAATTTTTTCCTATGCCTACGAACTCTAATTCTCCATGATTTCCCCTTTTCATCCTTGATAGTTAAATAATTTTAATTATTTAATTAATTCATTCCTTTCTTTATATTTCCTCTTTTGATTAATTAAATAAATTCTAGATTTATTTAATTATGTCACTAATGTCATTTTCTACTACACTTAAATTAATTTTATTTATTTAATCATTTATCACTTTCTACTATAATTAAATAGTTATTTTAATTATTTAATTATTCACTAGCCTTTTCTATCATCAAATTAAATAAATTTTATTTACTTAATTACCTACTATTTTGTCATCTTCTTCTAATTTTGAATTAAACTATATTTAATTCACAATTCAGCTTGTCACATGTCCCACTTTTGAATTAAATTATTATTTAATGAAAAAGTCAACCTGTCATATGTCCTCTATAATTAAATAATATTTTTATTATTTAGTTATTCATTTGAATTTCTCCTACAACCTCATTATTTTTTCCAATATTATCTCTTAATATCTCATTTAATTCCAAATCTTGATTGAATTATCTTATAATTCAATCCTGGCCATTCATTCTTATCATTTCCCTGATTTTTCCCTAACCCTATTTCATACTACATCTTTCATTCTTGGCCATTGATTGAGAAATCTTATTGACAATCAATCTCAACCCTTCATTAAAATTTGTATTTTCTATAAAAGACCCTACCCTTGTCATCTTCATCACATATCTAGTTCATATGCAAGTACATGTTGCTAGTGTGAGACAACTATCTTTAATATTTTTCTAGTCATTGTCATAGGCTACTATGGCACACTAAAAAATGAGGGTATCAAGCACATTTCAAGCAAAATGGAGAAGGGTAATGGAGGTGAAGTAATGAGGGAATGAAGACTTTACGGTGATGTTTCTTTATATTTCATGTTTTCATGCTTATTTGTGCTCTATTATTGGTTTAGGGTTAGGTTTTATACTATTTTAATTTAACCTAGATCTTTACCCTAGATTAAAAGGTCCACCTTAGCCGAATTTTCTAATTGTGGATAGTGTCAAGGGATTCATAGCTGACATGAAATGATGTTAATGTAAGTGGAAGTATATAATAATCAAAATTTAGATTTCAAATTTAAAAGGAAGTGTGTGTAATTATTTGAGAAAGTGTAAATTCAAGTGATGTAATGGCAGTTACATCTCAATCATTATGTGACATCATCAAAAGATCATAAGTTGTGTAGGAGAGTGTTTGAAGGAAGATCACATCAAATGTAAGTCATGTAATCAACATTGAAAATACACTTGAATCATATCTTTGTAATTCAATAGGATTAGTTTCTTACCTATTGAGTCAGTGCTCTGATATTTGTATTGAGGATTAGTGTTTCTAGTAGGTTGGTGCCTACATATACAATTATCAATTGGAATCTCTGGTACGTTGGTTCCTACTTTATGATTATAAGTTATTAATTATATTTGTGAGGTTGTATTTGGATAGTAGCTCCAAGTAGCTCTTATCACCATGGTTTTTCCCATTCTGAGTTTCCATGTATATCTAATGTTCATTGTGTGAATGTTTTCATTTGTGTTGTTGGTTTAATGATTCTTTTTTTGATTATTTATAGTTAATTATTGAAGAAGTAAATTATGATGATTTATATTAAGTTAAAGAGTTTTAAATATATTTTATATGTAGGATTTGAGAAAGACAAATCCACAGTTCACCAAGAACACTTGCATGCAAATAACCTGTTACAAGAGAGAAGTTGAAGGAGACAAAAATTAGAGCTTGGAAATACTCAAGAAGAGAGAGCAAAAATTATATTCCAAGATGATGAACAATAATTACAAATTCAACCTTAAAAGGTGAACAAAACCCTACAGCAAGGAAAAGCAAGGTTGCACATTAATAATTAATATAAATATTAATTATAATGTACCTAAGAGATAACTTAAGTAAATAGAGTAATAAAAACAACTTAATTAATTAAACCGATGTGATCTAATTAATAAGTGTAAAATATAATTACTCTAACACCCCCCCTTAAGCGAAGCTCTGGAGATAAGCTAACCTAGCACAACTATGAAAGCAGGAAAAAAATGGGTCCCGACAACAAGGCCTGATCAGGTACCCGAATACAAGGAAATCTTTATGAAACAGAGAAAATGAGAAAACCTAGTGGGAAAAAACTCCTCTCCAAAAAGAGATGCAAAAAAGAAAGTACAAATGGAATGTCTCAAGAGACCCTCTCAAGAACATATGCAAATATACAATCAGATACCCCCCCATGAGAGAGAGTGGAGACTCCAAAGCCCCCCCAAAATGAAAGAACCCCTATGCCAATGATCAAACCAATGTGTCTCCTCGAAGGAAGAAACAGATCCAACAATCGAGGAAGAGGAAATCCCTAGATGTGAGGTGAAAATGGTAGTCCTGGATGATGCTCACTGAAGAACTGAACTGGAGAATGAGTGTTTGAATAATAGAATGGTGAATCAAACAACTCAAGATGATCCTGAATTGTAATCTCCAGTGAAGAAGGGATAACAGGTGTGCTGAATCTGTCATCTATGAGGAAAGGAATATCCTCTGATATGGCCTCAACAACTACACTTGATGGCTCGATGAGTGGAGTGACAATTTCAGTCACAGCTAAAGAGGAATCCTGCTGAACAAATGTGATCTCAATAGGAGGAAGAGGTGTAGAAGTCTCAACACTAGTCTCATGAACAGATGGAAGAACACATAAGTTCAAGTGACCGAACTTCTCCTCAGATACTGCATGCTCTCTTTTAGAAAGAGAGGGAGATGGTGGACCAAAGTGTGTAAATGCATACAATCGGGAAGAATGATCAACTGTCCCTATTGCAACAATGTTGCCAATCTGAATGTCTTTGATGTGCACTGAATCAGGTGTGAACTCAACTATCTTCCTCGCCGTCGGTCGACCCAGCCCCCGCGGGCTCCATCTGTAGGCCGCCAGGACATATGGGGGACCAGCCCCTCGAGCCTAGCCCCTGGCCTCTTCATCTTCAGCCAGGGTCCTATTGAGGACCACGGGCTCTGCCCCAGCCCCCTGCCCAGAGCCGCAAGTCACATGGGTGACCATGTCCCGAAATTTTTTTGCAGGGGGGTCATTTTTTTGCAACAATGGCCATACGGCCTTCAAAATTGTGCTCATGAACCGCTGACATCAGCATGATGTCAGCGTCCGTATGGCACCCTGTTTGTCCCCTCCTAACCCTACTTTTCTCTAAAGAAGCAGTTTGTTTCTTTTTTGCATAACATGGGCATACGGTATCGAAATCGGGCAAACGAGATGTCGTCGAAAAGCTGGTTCCAAGAACTTTCATTTGGTGTAGTTTATTTTATAGTATTTTCCTATTTTATTGCATTTATTGCTGGTTGAAGTCAGATGTTTATTTTATGCTTCCGAGCTCATAACTCTTTGCCACGATCTATGATTTTCGCTATCTTTGCGGCATTGGAAAGGTATTGAGGAGCTTTATGTTGCTATCCATGCACTTTTTTTGTATTTGTCCCAGGTTTTTCGTTATTCCAGATTTGACCCAATGGGTGTTTTGGAGATTACTTGGATATTTTGGTAGTTGGGAGAGTGCATCTTGCATCTTTGCACTTCATTTTCAGTAATACATCATTCAATAATCGACTACTGCTTTATAGATTCCAGCATTGTTCCCATTTGGAGTTTTCGAGTTCCATGGCATTGGGTCTACTGTTGCATCATTATGATTCTGATATGGTTTCTTGTAGACAGAAGTATCTTTCCTTGCTTGCCAGATTGCAGTTCTAGTGTTACTCTATAGTGTTCTTCCAGTGCTTCTTTGCAGCATGTCATATCATTGTAGGGGGGTTTTGTCCCACTAGGTTTTCTTCCTCTACCTCTTTCTTGCATTTGTAAATGGGTACCTCATTAGGCCTAGTTGTTGGGACCCATCCTTGCTACATCATATTCTTCTAGTGTTTTAGCTTCTTCCTAACTTCATCTTAAGGGGGGGTGTTAGAGTAATAAGTTATGCTTAATTAATTATATCATACTGGTTAATTAATTAAGTCACTTATTCCTCTAGTTGCTTAAGCTAAACTTAGGCACATATTTATTAATTATTAAGTGTGCACACTAGGCTTTCATTTAGGGTTTCCCTTTTAGGGTTTATTGATCTCCTTCATAAGGATTGATCTCTTTGTAATATTTGAGATTCTCATAATGCATTTTACACTTTGAGGTTTACAAAACTTCTTGTTTGTTCTGAATTTCTTTTGCATGTGATAGGTGATTGCATGCAGGTGATCTTGGTTTTCTAACATTATATACCAATTCATGCCCCTCTCAATATATTGTATGCCCTTTAATGGTTGTTATTAACTTAGTATCTGATTAGTAGGGAAGCATGTTAAATTTGTATGATGTTGTTGGGATTATTCTTAGTGAGCACTTGAGAATGGAAAATCAAGATACCTAATTAGGATATTCTTTATTAACTAGAAGCAAGGGAGATGCTAAGTGTGAACACCCAATCTACAATTTACTAACACAAGACAAAAACACAATAGTTAATCATGTTAGAAACACAAACCAAGCATTCCCTATGAGATTCTTAGCTAGATGAAGATAAAAACATGAAAATGAAAGCATAAGAAAAATAATTATAACATGTAATCAACTTAAAACAACTAAAATTTCATCCCATAGGGGGATTGGTGCTCCTTTTATGTGGAAAGAAGCCCTTTCCCAATCCCTTTGATAAGTTCCAATGATGTAGTTGATTCCAAGTACCTAAGATGATGAAACAAGCTCAAAATATGATGAAAATAGTGAGTTCTATTAGTGAAAATGACTATAGTAACATTGCTTCAAGTTGTGGATCCCTATTGTGTAGAGAAATCCTCTACTTATAGGAGTGAAGGGTTGAAGAAGAAGTGAAACTGGTGAATGTGGGATAAAAAGAGAGCCAAGGGGAATGTGACACTTGTCACAAGGCTAATGGTTGAAGGTAAAGTACATTTTGGGGAATGTGTGAGTAAAGAGGGTGTAAGAGGATTAAATGAGGATGTAAGAAGGAGTACATGAATGTGGTTGGAGATGTAAGGGAATTTTGTTGAGAGTGAAAGACAATTTAAGGGATAAGATGGCATGTAAGGAGTAAATTCTTTTGTAAGAGGTATTTATGGGGGTGTAAGAGGCTTTTGGAGGGAGATTGAATGATGAGGTGGTTGGGAGGAATATTCCTTATAATATGCCATTATGAGGATAAATAGGGTAATTAGATAATTAAAATAAATAAATTTCATATGCAACTTGGTTAGTTGACCATGGGTTGACTCAACCAAGGTGGAGTTAAAAGCTAGAGGATTTGTTAATGATAATTAGTGTTAGTGAATGTATTGGCTTTTGGTAAATAGGCTCAAAATAAAAGACTCTTAGCACAAAATAGCACTAGTATGAATCCACTAACAACTCTAAAAATACCACAATTGGATTTGTGGCTTTTCTATGAATTTTGTCAAGGTACAACTCCCTTACAAAATTTTCAATGAATTTATCTAAACTAAAGAACACTGGTATGCTTTTAACTAGAAAGATGAAAAGGTAACCAATGCCAGTTCATAAAAATGAAGCTAATGCGAGAGCACAATACAAAACCATAAATGATCAACACAGAGATTGAAAACTTTTGACCAACTCATTAGAAGAAATAATATCGCACTGTAATAAATGACAACCCATAGCCTATCTTACAAAGAAGAAATAACTATACACACACATAATACTAAGATCAACGTACCAAACATCTAATTAAATCGATAACACTATGATCATGAATTATTACAGTTTAAAATAAATGCCAATCCCTCTCAATAACACCACTAGGTAAATATCTGAAGAACCCATATCAACTTCTTCATTCTCAAATATATAGTGAGCCAACCCCACTGAATGGTCACCAAATCCGTTACTAAATTTGGAAGTATTTTTGTTCTGCTCCTCATCTTGAAAACTACTAGAATTCTATCGACATTATTAGCCTGGGAAATGAAATGACATCAAGCAAGAAAACTAATCTTTATATTACCAACAGTCACTGGATGACCTTTCACATAGTCAAATAATTAATGTGAAATCAAGGGAAAACCATACGATAGCACGTGTCTACTACCCACTTAGAAATGTAATCTAAATTGTTTCAAATCAACCATTTATTTCAACTAAATTGTCAATCATTAAATTTTCTTGGGAGAAGGCACCAATGTCCAATCAATCTTCTATAAATTCGGTTAGTTCCACAACTCTTTGTTATTCATAAGCTCATCAAAAATGGTGAGCATCGAGAGCGATGGTGATTTTGTAAGTAACTTCCTTGTTTTGGAAGAGATCAAATGCAACCTGCCTTTTAGGAATTTATTAGACCAGCTGAAAGAGGTCTTCATGATATAGAGTGAGGTGGAGGAAGAAGTGCTTCACAACATTCTAGGTAAATAATTTATAAGTCAAGCACATGTGCATAACACCATCATGTTGGAGAAATTCATATACACTATCATCAAGACTTATGACCTCCACGAGTGGGACGTGAAGGCACTGAAATGACTAGTAAGGCTTGAGTTCCATCACCATTTTAGGGTGGTGATCAACGGACTCAACCGCTATCCTCGGAAAGGATTGATAACTGATGCTATTTGCATAGTGTCATCTCTTCAAGATGAAACATTGGAGGAATCTATTTCTCTTTTCCACTCCAGATTTGTGACCAATGATAGGAGGCTTTTCACATAGTTCCTACAGTCACACGAGAACCTGTCGTCACTTGCCCAAGTGGAACACCTCTAGACTATAGTGAGAGCCTTTAAGTCCTAATATTTACTTTGTGTGCTTGAATGAAATATGTTTTTTATTCTTCTATTTTCGATATAACTTTTTGTAATCAGAACAATTTTTTTTTATTACTAACACCATGTATAGACGATATTATATATAAATAAAATATCATTTTGGTATCTCTTTATTTTCTCTTGTATGGATTTGTTTGCCCCTATTCATATTTCTTTTGAAGATGATGATTTATTTTATACATAATGCATTGGTTATGTAAAATAAGCTTCATGTTAATTCATTAATTCAATGAAATGCTTCTGGGTGGTGGAATTGGTAGTTCACATAACCTAGAAAAATAGCACCTAGGTTTTGAGTGATGCATAGAATGCCGCTTGAACACATAACTTGTGGGGAAATTCACTAATTTCTAACTCATGACAAAGCATCATACAAGCTACCCATATGTAATCCTTTTCCCAAGGAAAGATAAGTTTGAATAAATTCATAAAATACCACCGAATGAAAGTTATGACTAAGCAAGAGGCAAAATGAGAAGTTAGAAGAACTAAGGAAAACCCCACCTAAGTTTGAAAATGAAAAAATAACACCACTTGAACATGAATTTAGGTAAAAGCGAAGAAGGCAAATGGAGTAGGATAATTAAAAGGAAAAAGGGGGTGCACATCTACAAGTAACAATTAGCAAGTAGCTTAGGGTTAATTAATTCAGAATTTGTTAACTTGGATGGGTTAGGGGTTTATGACATTCAATTTTAAATAATTTGATTTATTTAATCAAATGAGAGGACTTTAGGTTGATTCAATTAAATTATTTGATTCAATTAAGTAGGATGAACATTAGTCAGAATAAGGTGAATTAATCCAATAAAGTTAATTATTTGATTAATAGCAAAAGTTGATGAATTTAACTAAATAATATTGATTATTTAATTAATTGGTTAGTTCAAAGTGATTTAGGAAGAAATGATGTTAGTTAATCAAATTTAGATGTGCAGTATTAATCAAGACTTTTTAAGAATGTAAACTAAGAATAAGGAAGAAATTTTACATTTGAATATGATCTAAATCTAACAATAGATAGAAATATCATGGTAGAAATTCAAGTTACTAGTTTTGTGGTAAGGAAGGCCACATAAAAATAGAATCATTGGTCATACAAGAATGTGGAAATTAAATCAAATGAATGTGGATTAAATACATCATATCAAGATGATGTATGTGCATTATTTTAATCTATTGGAGAATCTATATTTGATGTGTGGATGTTGGATTTTGGTGCCTCATTTCATGAAACTTCATACTAGGTAGTTTTCAAAAAATATCAATAAGGAAAACTTGGAAAGATTTGCCTTGGTGAAAATGAACCATGTGACTTTGTCAATAAAGGAGATGTACTATTGAAATTTAGAAAATAAGAATAATTGGTTGTTGCAAGATGCGAGACACGTTCTTTGACTTAAGAGATATTTAATTTCTATGGGAAAGCTAGATGCTCAAGGTTGTAGCATCACTTTTGATTCAAGCACTTGGAAGGTGGCCAAAGTAACCTTGGTAATTACAAGAGGAAAAAAATAGGCACTTCATATGTGCTAGAGGAAGTTATGGATAGTGGGACATATATTTCACACAAGAGGCTCGATCATATGAGCAATAAGGGTCCTAGTTTTTTTCTCAAAAGGTATAAACTTCTAGGTTTGAAATCTATTGATTTAGATTTGTGTGAACATTTTTTTTAGCAAACAAAGGAGGATCAACTACTCTACCAAAGAATGTGACATAAAGACATTCAAATATGTTTGTCCTGACAAAGGTAACAACTATTGATGGGTTTAATTACTTTTTTACTTTCTTAGATGAATACAATAGAAAGGTTTGGATTTATATGCTAAAGAGAAAATATCAACTATTTAACATGTTTTTAAGAATTTTAAAGCACTAGTTGAAAATTAGACCAATCATAAAATTAAGTGCTTAAAAAATTATTAATGGTGGAGAGTTTTTTTCCTTGGAGTTTGATAATTTTTGTGTAAATAATGGTATTCAAAATATCAAAAAAATTCCTTTCACCCCTCAAGAAAATGGTGCAGCTGAGAGGTTAAATAGAACAATCTTGGAGTGAGATAACATGTTCTTTAATGTAGGTTTGGGTAAATAATTTTAGGTAGAGATAGTTAATATAGTGTTGTACCTAATTAACCACCGTCCATCTTCTTGATTTGATTTGGAGGTTACAAAGGAGAAGTTTCTAGGAAGGAGAATTTCATATCAAATCACTTGCAAGTGTTTGATTTTGAGGCCTTTGTTCACATCCCACCGAAAAAATAAACAAAGATAGATACGAAGTCTGAAAGTTTTATCTTTATTAGATACAAAGAGGTGGCATATGGTTACTAGTTTTTGGATCTCAATTCCAAACAATTCACTCATATTCGAGATGTAATTTTCAATGAGAAAATATTGTCGGGTTTGCTAGATTAGGGGAAATCAATAAATGTGTTTGTGCATGTAGAAGAAATCTCAAGTGGGAGTGATGTGTTAAATTTTCAACACCAATTTTATTCAAATCATATCACCACTCATATGAGCTATCTTCTTGTATACAACATCATACACATGAGCGACTAATTTTAGATAGAAATGTGGCATCAAATCTACCACCCAACCATTCACAAAATTTCTAGGCTAATATGATTTCTTTACCACATATTTAGTTGCAAGAGATGGGTCTACAAAAAAACCATAATATTGAAGGGTAGGTTGATCAAAATTATGCTTTTGAATAGGATGTTGAAGGAGGAATTAGCCTGTAGCCATGGAAAATGTACAGTTTCATTTTGGCATGCTTGATCTCGATCACTAACATCATTTCCTGCAAAATCACACTCTCAACATTTCATCATAATTCTATCTCTTAATATAATGAATCATATTCATCTGATAAGGTCAATCACCTCCTTTTGATTAAATTAATCAATTTAATTTAATTAACCTTGCATTTCTGTTTAATTAAATAAATCATTTTATTTGATTAAATTCTCTAAGGTCATCTTATTAAATAAAATAAATTAAACCTTATTTGATTTAATCTAATATATATTCCTCCTTAGTTAAATAAATCAAATCATTTATTTAACTAATCCCTTCCTCTCAATTTGATTTAAATCAATTCATAAATTTAAGTCTAAATTGTCACATCTCCTAATTCCTCATTAAATTAATCAAATCCTTGATTAAGTTAATCCCTATCACTAAAATCCTCTAGAGAATGCAACTTGCACAATAAATCAATTACTTTGATTTATTAATTCATCCATTTTCACTCAACATGGCATCAAAAAGGGAATATTCCTTTATTTGAATTCAAAAAGGCCAAGTGGACTTGGTCCTTCCAACAAGGCATTTAAGACCTCTTACATGGCCTTGGCCTTGAGCCAAGTGACATTAACTTCATTTATCTTCCCTCTTCAACAAGTCATCTCACAATTTCAAATTCAAATTTATGCATTTATTGGCACTTTGGCCAAAATGTGCAGAACCACTAACCATTCACATCATGACATGTGGCATTCAACCATTGGATTGAAGGTTAGTCCCACATTGCTCAAATCTTACTTTCTCTTCCAAATTGAAAGTTATAAATTGGCGACTTCTCTCCTCATTTCTCATCCAAAATCTTCATGTAAAGTTACTCTCTTCACATTGAGAGCTAATTTTGCCTATCTCACTCAATCATTCACCATTTTCATAAATTATATCAAGGTTATGCTCAAATCTCTTTGGAGATTTGACCATTGCTCAATCAATCTACATTGCAACTTACGAATTAGGAAAGGGCCTATTGCAACACTTCATTGGCACCAATTCCCCCACGGGATCATCAATCTACTGGCTTAATTAGGACTTAGTTTAATTTATTTTCTTGTGTTCTTCATGTTCCTAAATTTAGTTTAAATAGGTGGATTTCATGGGGAATCTCTCATACTTGTTTGCATACATTTGACCTAACAACCTAATGTTTTTGGTTGCTCTTGTGCATTTGTAGGTTTAGAGGTTCACATTTTTGCGCTAGAAGGAGGGCTTGAAAAGAAATTAATCATGTTTTCAAAAAAAAATCCGCATTTTTCTTAATACTTTCTCACAGGTCACAACAAACAGCTGCACAGTGACATATCGAGTTGCTTTCAGAGGCACAGTGCAATATCGACCTGCGTTTAGTTTCTAAACTTCGCCTCGTTTTCTTCCCGCCTGTCATTTTTCCAAATCTCCTAACTCCACCATGCACTCCTCTGCAGTGCTATATTGCACCACCTTCAGCACTGCAGCTCAATATCGAACTGCATTTCCTCCAAACTTCGCCGCTCCTGCATTCCCGCCTAAAAAATCAAAATTGTAAGCAGGGCCACTTCCAAACTCCGCCGCTTACCCCTGTTGCGTCGCTTTTCGACTCCCTATTTTTGTAGAGCACCACCCATAGTCAACCACATGGCTCTATATAGTGCCACTTTCACCCAAACTCCACCACTTTTACAAACTACACCGCGGCAAATCAGTGAGATAAAAACATGTGCTTTTTAAGTGTTGAATTTTTTAATTCCTAACCTTTTTGCTGTCTTTTGCTCTCTGGTTTTCTGTCATTTTGCAGGTTGGAAGCTCATCATGACCTCATACTCATCATGCAAAAAAGTGTTTTTAGACACTTAAGTGTTCTTCAACACTTTTGAGGGATTTTAAAAAAATTCTCCTTGCTAAGAGAAATTTGTTAATATCTTTGGCCTTAGAGACACTAGATTTACTTTGGGTTTAAAAAGAACAAAAAAATTCCTGTTTTCAAGAAAAAGTAGGATATTCGTTATGACATCATGCTCATTTTGTGCAAAGTGTTCCTCAACACTTTTTAAGGATTTTTAGATTCTTGATTAAAAGGAATTTGTTAATCTTATTGGCCTTAGGAACACTAAACTTCTTTTGGGTGCTAAAATAAACAATCAAATTTCTTTTCAAAGTTGCCAAGGGACTAAAAAGAACCTTAGACAAACATACTAGATTTTGTTTGAAGGATAACAATTGAACAAAGCAATCCCACATTTCCTTTTATGCTTAAAAATAATTCATCATTGCTTTGAGGGATCTAAACCGAACATGTTTTCTTTATGTCTTGTAATCTTTTTTGCAAAGTACCGTCATTTGAAAAGGCGTATGCACTTCTCTCGTGCCTCACGGCGATCTTGAGAATCAAAAGTCTTTTTGGTGACACTAAGTTGCATAAAATATTGCCTCCACATTTCAATTTGGGTAACTAATAATTGAACAAAACGTGCGAGTGTGAGCATGACATATTGTGGAGGTTCTCCCCTTTGTTTTTCAACAAAGGTTGTGTGAATGATGGGATATGTTAGCTTGCTATTGTTTATCCTAGCGGGCCTACCTTGGTGGGAAAAAGTAGTCACCCCAAGGGAATGACCCAACTGGTAACACGCTAAAGCCAAGCAACTTCCAACCGGTATATAAGTGTGGATTCTTGAGGAAAGTTCAAGAATCATGAGGATTGTTCTGACAAGATGGACAAAAATGGACTCTTGCCAATGTTGGATAATCCCCCACGAACACAATGCCCGAATTAGAACCCTTTGTTTAGAAAAAGGCCAAAACCTTATCTATTTTGTTGGTGCAAGTGTCCATGTCCTCTGAAGCCGCCCCACGTTATACATACAGTTTTGTTGTAGAGATGGAAAGTATGCCATGGGAGATTCATGGGTACTAATGGTTGGCTGACCTGAGAAGTGTGTGCCGTGGAGGGGAGCGAGTGTGGTCAAGCATTTAGCCATTCGCACAAAATATGTACAACTAGATTTATCCAAGTGGGAACCCAACAGAATATTGCCTCATCATCCTAGGATTGTAAAAAGTGCTTGGAAGTGGAAAACACATTGCTTGGTTCTCGAAAACATTTGCAAAATGAACATTCACAAAGAACTTTGAATTTCAAACTCCTTTTAGCAAACAAATACCTTTGATGAATTTAGGCACTCTTTCTTTCCCTAGGGATCATATCCTTAGATTTTTCTAAGTGCTTAGATTATATCATCATTTGTTTTCGATAAGGTTAAACATAGGTATCTTTTTCCCTATTTTCCTTGATTTTTGTACAATGGACCTTGTGGGAAGAGAAAGAAACTAGGACATTAGACATATAGTTTGAACCATAAGCAAGCAAGTGTCTTTGGTAAAAAAGAATTCATTAAGCCAAGCTAAAGGACAAATTGAACCTAATATGTGTTGCTCCAAATGATTTCCCAAAAGATCAAGATTCCAAAACCAAGGTTCAAAAGGATAAGTCTAAAATCCCATGAACAATTCCTTGAAATGCTCCTTGAAGTCAAAGAGAGACTAGTATACAACTTCTAAAAAGAGGCTTCAAGGAATAATCTAGCTTTGTATGCGTTCTACTATCAACAAAATCCCAAACTTTTTGAAAGGTTTTCTTTTCTCTCATAGGAAGTCTAGCATGTTCTTCAACACCGAGGTCTTATAAAGAGAGTTGTGTCTAGGTTCAAGTCTAAGATCAAAGTTGTCATCCTCATCCATCTTTTTATCGAACCAAGTCTCATTCCATCATCAAACTTCTTGAGAACTCTATAAAAATCACTCATGCTAAAGTTAAATGGCTAAACCAACATCACCCTATCTTGGCTTAACACACCTAGCCAAAATAGTCAAAAAAATTGGATGAATTTACCTCTAGGATAATGCAACTTCCTGAGGTCTACTAGTTCACAATCACATTGGCTTAATGCACTTAGCCAATTCACTCACTTGTGCAAGTTCCATTAGGATAATACAACTTCCTAGGGACTACAACTTCACTACAATCTTGTTTGACTCAATACACATAGTCAAACCATCATAATCAATCTAAGTCCTAGCAAGTTTAGCATAACCCTTCAAAATTTCTCCAAAAAGTTTCACTCACTCGCTTCATCCATTTTTCCCATCATCATTTCCATACTCTTTGATCTTTGACTTCCCTAGTTCTTCTCTTTTGAGCCTAAAAATTTAGGATCAAAATGATCCTTATTTTTTATGGTGTAAACAAGATCGTAATACAAGAAGAACATGGAAAATATCAGCGAAATATCAACTTCCATTGACATGAGTCAAGTAACCTCTAAAATAAACCAAGTGGGATCAAGCAATCCCCCAAGTAACTCTTCTTTGCCATCACAAAATCCGCAAGAGGAGAGTTATGAAGAGGACATCACAAATGAAGACATGGGGATGACACAATCTGAAATGATGAAAATGGTTCAAAATCTAGAGAACCACAGAATTGTTAGTGCCATGTTCAAATACTTAAGCACGTTAGCGGAGGGAGGGGTCTAGTTCCCTTCCGACCTTGACGCAATCACTAGTATGGATATGCCTCTTACAAATGCATCCCCAATGCCAAATTTCAATCAAGAAATGCCTCACATCATGAGAGCCATCACACCAACCTTGCCAATCATGAACAAGGGAAATGCAATGTTTTGAGAGTTACAGCAGCACCAACTTGTGACCAGAAAAGAGGTGGTTATCACTACCACACCAGATAAATCCATCCCAGTGAATCCATTACACCCATACGTCCCACTCACATTCCACAATCTTGTTGGTTCATCTTCATTCCATGCCTCACCAGCTTGTCAATCAAACATACAAACTTCTCTATCACAAGGAGAAGGTGGTTTGTTTGGAACAACCGATATAGCTAATCCTTTTTCCCAAGGTAGCATACCATCTCTTCCCCCATTTCCATTCGCAACCACATCACCTCTCGGAGTGGGGTTTCCTCCCCTAGGCATCGATAGTTTCTCAGATCCGGGCAATATGAACATCGCCTCAACATCGCTCTCTTTTCCCGCAACATCATAGCAACAAGTGGTGACCATCCAAGCCACTATGACAAATGCATCAATCGGTCCTCAAATATCCCAAAGCATACCCTCCCAAGGACTGAGCATCTCCACCACTCCTCCAACAACCTAAATCCCAACCACCACCATAACCCTCTCACCTGCCACGACAGTTGGCATCATTCTTGTTCCCCCACGAATACCACCAAAATACAACATGGTCAATTCATTCATCACTCTAATCCAAACCCTTCAAAAGGCCAACCAACAAAGAGTACTCAAGCAAAAGCAGTAAGCTCTAGCACAAGCATAAGCTCTAGCACAAGTGCAAGCTCAAGCACAAGCCCAAGCTCAAGCTCAAGCCCAAGCCCAAGCTCTAGCTCAAGCACAAGCCCAAGCTCAAGCTCAAGCTCAAGCACAAGCCCAATAATAGGCGCAAGCACAATACCAAGCACAATTACAAGCAATCCATCTGCAAGCATACCAACAAGCCCTACAAGACTTTCAGGCATAGCAACAAGCTAAACAACAAGCTTTGTTGGCACAACAACAGCTCGACCAACAACAAGCTTTGTTGGCATAATAGCAACTAGACCAACAACAAGCTTTACTAGCGCAATAGTAGATTGGCCAACTGCAGGCTTCATGGGAACAACAACAGATGGACCAACAACAAGCGTTGTTGGAACAACAGTAGCAAGATCAACAACAAGCGTTTATGGCACAAATTCAAGCATACCAACAGGCTTTGAATGCACATTAGAGCTTGCAACAAATGCCTACTGGTACTCCTCCCACCCACCAAACACCTCAAACACATCACAACTCATTCATTCCACCTCCCGACCCAAGCAAAGATGTCGCAACACAAATCAAACTACTTTTACAGCAAGTGTTGGACTTACAAGTAGGAAAAAAAAAAGGACACCAGGAAACTTGTGCTCTTATCCTTTCAAAAAAAGTCTCACCATGATACCGTTCCCAAAGGGATTCAAGATCCCAAAATTTGACAAGTATAATGGAATGGGTAACCCTGAAAACCATGTTAGGGAATTTTAGGTGCATTGCATGGAAGTTGCATACGATGACACTTATCTAATGCGACTCTTTCCCCATAGTCTGACTAGTCCAGCCATGGAATGGTTTTCTCACCTACCCACGGGAATTAAAACATTCGAGGAAATTGTGGAAGCTTTCCTTAAGAATTATGCTTTCAATATGGGTGCGGATGTTAGTTTGGAAGAGCTATCGGCACTCAAACAGAGAAAAAGGAGAGCTATTCGCATCCTTCTTGCAAAGATGGCAATCCAAGGCCAATCAGAGCAAGTGGACGATGCCGGAAGAACAACAAGTTTGCACCATCATATCCAATCTAGATGAAAACTTGGCATTCTACTTGAAAATGCAGTGCATCACATCCTATGATCAACTAATCCCAAAGGCGCTCAACATCGAAAGAGCCCTTACTGCTCGAGGAGGCCCATCAACATTCACTCCACCATAGGATAACTGCCCGTCCAATAAATATAATGATAAACCTCGGACATGGTCAAGGAACAAAACTATCACAAACGATGGTGTGGTCGATGCTAAAGTGGTTATTAGTGCCCCTAAGTAGAACATCCAAACCCATCATCAACCGCAAAATCATAATCGCAACAATGTGTAGACTAATGCGATAGTAGCACAACAACAACCAACTCCCACCAATCAAATCAATAACTTGGGTAATCAAGGAGGACCACCTCCCCGAGGCAAGTATCCCCCCAAGAGGAAGTTCACGGCTCTAGGTGAATCTATCAAATCCATCATGAAGAAATTGGTCAAGGAGAACCTAATCAAAATCTCTAACTCCGAGCAATATGCGGAACCCATGAACAAACCACCATGGTATAATGAGAATTTCCTTTGTGACTTTCACAAGATCAAAGGACATACGACCCCCAATTGCATGAGGCTGAAAAACATCATCCAAGACCTCATCGAGGATAAGATCATCAATATCGAATAACCAGCTAGAAACCAAGACTTGAAAATATACACGAATCCAATGTCGAATCACAACCAAGGGAACAATCAAGGAAATAATCAAGGGAACAATAAGGGCAAGAAAAAGTATGCTAGTGATAATCTAGTGTATGAGGAGATAGTCAGATGTGTCGATGAAATGGTCACTATCATAAATGTCAAAGGAGCCAACAATGACTATGGAGTCACCACACGTGGTAGAAAAGTTACCATCGTCGGGGCACCAGCTAAGACCCTGATTTCTAACACCAAAGCCATCCCCTATGACTACAACATCATTGACCAGCTGAAGAGAACCCCCTTCAAAATCTCCATCATGGAACTATTGAAAATTTCTGCCACCCATAGGAAGATCCTTGATGAAGCATTAGCTGTGTCCACCATCTCCACCACCCTTGACATGAAGCAGTTCCAGGCTATGGTGGGTAACATCGCTACTTAAAATATCATTACATTATTTGACCAAGATTTCCCCCCACAACCATCTCATAACTACACACTCCACCTTCAAGTGCTCGTCCATAAAAATAAAGTCAAAAGAGTCCTTGTGGATGGAGGTGCAGGCCATAACATTTGTTCTCTAAAGCTCATAAAGAAATTGGGATTCATAGAGGATTCCATTAATAAAAAAAAGATCATCATGATAAGGGCGTATGATGACCAAGAAAGAGTATCTCAGGGCACTATCAAAATCTCCATCCAAGTGGGATCGACAACTATGGAGACCACCTGTCAAGTCCTCGACCTCGACCTACCATACAATATCCTCCTTCGACGCCCCTGGATCCATAGAATGAAGGCAGTGGCCTCGACGTATCACCAATGTATCAAGTTCTCACATCAAAATGAGGAGGTCACTATATATGGGGATCCCAAACCTTTCGCTTACTGCAAAAACTTGGAAGCCAAGTTCCATAAAATCCCCCAAGTATGAAAAAATGATGAAGGCCCATCCACTTCATACATTGACCCAGCTAATCTCGCTTCCACTTCTGTGACAGAGACACCCACCATCCTTGACATATCCAAAATCAAAAACATGATCCAGGACAATGGATGTGGCAACTATAGAATGAAAATGAATGCATTTGTTAGAGGAGAGTTACCACTATCTCCTAGGTCGCATGGACAAGCTTAGCCAGCTGAAACACCTGTCCACACTATTAGGGTAGATCCTTCGAGATTCTGCCGTTAGGGGGATCTCAGTTGAGAAAATTTGGATGAGGGAGACATCTCAAACACATTATAACAAGATGAAAGGCCCACCCCCCCCCTATCCATGGATGAAACTAATAGAGGGTTGCAAATGATGTTTAGTATGGGCTATAATAGGAACGAAAGCCTTGGAAGAAACAGTGATGGATAGTTGGAGCCCATCATTGTAGAAAGAAGAATGCGAAACCTTGGCTTTGGGTATTCTCCTCTGAGTATAACCATACATGGCAGAGGTACTCCTAGTAGGGTAGTCAGGTCCTCTCCTCAAGTAATAGCAACTACTCCTAGACCACCTGTATGCCTAGGTATCCCCGTTGATAACTTCACCTTTGACGTCACGGATGTTTGTGCCAGTAGTGACGATGACGATACCATAGCAGGTCTCCCTAGGCTCTTTGAAGATTCCATCCTATTAATGATTAGTGTCTCCACAGTTGGGTCAAACCAACCAAGCCACCGAATCACCTTAGTACACTCGCAACTCATCGATCATGGTCAACGAGGATCGCTAATTCTAGACTCATTCGAAAATGATGAGGTGCTCTCAGAATTTATGGGACTAAGGGATATAGTTTCATGTGGAGATCACAAGGCAAGATTCAACATCACATTAGACACCCAAGCATACTATGGGGAGATGATTGAGTTCTTCAGTCGCAAAAGGAAAATATTGAGAATAAGATCAACGTTATTGAGTGAAAACCACACTGTGGCACTCTCTAGCCACAAAACAGTAAAAATAATGGACGCATCCAATGGTGAAAAGCTCTCTGAGGTGTTGGAGGATGAAGGATTCAATCTCTCCCCTACTGCTTTACATCAAGAAAAGTTAGCAGTCCTAGCAGAGCAGTGCAACCCTGTCAACTTGGGAATAGAAATAGAATCGCAAATCACTTTCTACGCCAAGTCTCTCCTGATAGAGGAACAAGAACTATTAGCAGCATTCCTGAAATAAAGAAAGGTAACTTTGCATGGACCTATGCGGACATTCCAGGTCTAGATCCTGAAGTGGTGGTTCATCATCTAGCTATTTACCTTGGAGTGAAACCAGTAAGACAAAAGTTGAGGAAAATGCACCCACAAATAGCCTTGCTCATTAAGATTGAGTTACAAAAGCTCTTGGATGTTGGCCTCATACGCCCGATTGACTATCTAGAGTGGGTACCTAACCTTGTGCCAGTCTCAAAACCGAATGGGGGCATCTGCATCTACACAGACTTTAGAGATCTAAACAAAGCATGTCCTAAGGATTATTTTCCACTACCCAACATTGATATGATAGTGGACATGATGGTTGGACATGAGATGCTATCCCTAATGGACGGTTTCTTGGGATACAATCAGATAATGATAGCAAAAGAGGACTAGCATAAGATAGCCTTTACATGTCCTTGGGGCATCTACTGCTGGAATGTGATGCCATTTGGGTTAAAGAATGCTGGAGCTACATACCAAAGGGCCATGACACTAATATTCCATGACATGATCTACAAAACTATTGAAGACTATGTGATTGACATATTGGCCAAATCAAAGAAGAGACAAGATCACATAGCAACTCTAAGTGGAATCTTTGATAGGCTAGAACAATACAAGGTCAAACTCAACCCAAAGAAATGTCTTTGGGGTGCAATCAAAAAAGTTTTTGGGGTGCATAGTTTCAATGAGAGGGATAGAGGTGGATCCCACAAAAGTAAAATCAATCCTTGATATGGAAGCACCAAGAACATTAAAGAAACTTAGAGGATTACAAGGTAGACTTCAGTCCATCCGGAGATTCATAGCACAACTAGCAAATAAATAGATCGCCTATTCACATCTACTCCACAAGGGAGTATCATTTAGGTGGGATGATAAGTGTGAACAAGCATTCAAAAAGATCAAGGAATGTCTGCTTACACCATCTGTGTTGATGCCACTGATCGTAGGGAAACCATTGCTTCTATACATCTCAACAATGACAACTGCCCTTGGTGCCCTTTTAGCCCAACATGATGAAAAGGGAACTGAGCGAACCATTTACTATATCTGCAGAACAATGGTAGGGCATGAGCTCAATTACACAGGAATATAAAAGGCTTGTCTAGCAGTGGTATTTGGAGCCCACAAATTCAAACACTACATGCTAGCTCATCAAATTAAGGTAATTGCCAAGATGGACCCCCTCAAATATCTATTGTCAAAAGCAATGCTTGCATGCAAAATGGCTAAATGGGTGATGATACTATTTGAGCATGATATTGATTATGTTGAGAAAAAGGCGATCAAAGGACAAGTTATTGAGGACCAGCTAGTAGAAGCTCCCCTCTACATAGACAACCCACTCGTATCAAAGTTTCTAGATGAGTCCCTTTTCAATATCAGTGCAGCCGACCATTGGAAACTGTACTTCGATGGCTCCCACATGGATTAGGAGCCAGTGTGTTTTTCATCACCCCACAAGGGGATTGCATACCGAGGTCCTATAAGTTGGCATTCCCCTATACAAAAAACATTGTAGAATATGAGGCTTTAACCCTAGGTCTCAAGATTGTGGCACAGTGGCGAATCATGGCATTAAAGGTCTATGGAGACTCACAACTTATCATTAACCAAGTCAATGGTGAATACCAAACTAATGATGATAAGCTCGCACCATACAAAAAGGTAGTAAAAAGCCTCAAGGAATCATTCATCGACATCACCTTTGAGCAAATACCGAGGGAAAACAACAAAGCAGCTGACGCAATGGCAACAATCGGATGCTTGCTAGATATCCCTCGCAACATCTCGAAACACGAATTCCTCATAGAACAGCTTCTCATACCAACTTTCGAGGTACCAAAGATAGAATATGCATGTGAACTCATTGGTACTAGTGATCTTTGGTACCATGACATTTACACCTACCTGAGATTAAGAATCCTCCCAGCAGACATTACCCTGAACCTCAAGCGAACCTTTGTTAAAAGGTCCTTACGATTTGTCATCCTAGGAGAAACCCTCTTCCATAGAAGTATCAATGGAGCCTTGTTATGTTGCTTAAAACCTGAGGAGGCCTTGACTAATTTAACTGAGGTACACAATGGCACTTGCGGTTCACATTCGAGTGGTATGACCTTGGCTAAGAAGTTGCTGAGAACCAGATACTATTGGCTGACAATGGAAAGAGAGGCACATGAATTTGTCAGAAAATGCCCACAATGCTAAGAACATGGAGACCTCATCCATGCACCAGCTCAAGAATTACATCCCATTGTTACACCTTGGCCCTTTCCCCAATGGGGGCTCGATCTCATAGGTAAAATCTCACCCACCTCATCCAATGGCCATAAGTTCATTATCTCCACCACAGAATATTTCACAAAGTGGGTCGAAGCAATTCCCATGACCTACATCACGAGTAAGAAGATATCCAACTTCATCCTCAACTACCTCATTTGTCGATACAGTGTTCCTCAATCCATTATCTTTGATAACAGGACACCCTTCAAGAATCAGGATGTTCGTGATTTGTGTGAAAAATTTAAAATCCAACACCGCTTTTCCACCCCATATTACCCACAAGGCAATGGCCAAGCAAAAGCTACCAAAAAAACTATTCTGAAGATCCTTAAGAAAATAGTGAATTACTCGGGTCATGACTGGCATCTGCAGTTAAATCCTGCCTTATGGGCCTACCACATTATCATCCGCACACCAACAAGTGCCACCCCATTTCCCTTGGTCTATGGATCATAAGCCATACTTCCAATTGAGATTGAGCTTCCCTCCCTGAGAATATCTTTGCAAAATCTTATCACAAATGAGGAATACAGGGTTACAAGAATAAACGAGCTGGAGTTATTGGATGAATGACACATGGATGCTCTAAATCATCTACAAGTCTACTAGAATCTTTTGAAACGGAGCTACAACAAGAAGATCAGGCAACACACCTTCCAAGTCGGTGACCTTGTGCAAAAAGAGAACCTAAAGTATGTACCAAACCTAGATACAAAAGGAAAGTTTGAACCCAACTAGCTGGGACCTTTCATCATCATCGCAAGCTATAAATCAGGGGCATATCAATTGTCGAGACCAGAAGGTGAGCCTCTGCAAGAGCCCATGAACAGTTCTCACCTCAAAAAGTTTTATGCCTAAAAAATTTGCAAGGTATAAAACCAGAAAATACAAAAACAATCAGAAAAAGTCTTGAAAAAATGGTTACCTTGATGAAAACCTGGAAAACAGGCATCTTGGTGACAACAAAAAAAATACAAAAATACAAAAAAATCCAAAAAAAAAATCAGAAAAGGAATTGAAAATAGTAAAGAAAAAAATAGTCCTCTCGTGAAAACCAATTCAGTGGCGCTTTGGACAAGTACCTCGGTGAAAACCTGGCAAATAGGCACCAAGCATAAATAAAGCACTCTCTATCCATGAGGATCCACATGACTCACTCATCCATTCCATCACATTTCATTAATCATCCATACACCCATCCGCTCGCATCCATACCATAGCTTGGGTTGGTGTCCATATCACATTCCACCATAGCACTACTTGGCATATCCCTAAGGTCAGTTTGTCCAACATTTATTGAAGTAGTCTATCGCACCATGTTGGGGGCATGTTCTTGTATCGACATTGGATCAGATTCGTGTATATTCTCGTAATCTTCTCAGAATTTCATCAAAAATCCAAAAACATGTCGAAATATCATAAAATCGTTAAAAAAATCATCATTGAGTCTTGTCAGTCTTTCACCTTGTTCGAACTATATCGTCTCTGAGCTTGAACATAGGCAAAGTTGATCTTTGATCATCCTCTGAGACATTTAGGTCAGTCCTTTAGGCATCCATTGCACTGGCAATCGGTTTTCCCATCTAAGTCTGCATCTTAGGTCAGTTCGTTAAGCAATAAAAGGGCAATACATTGGTCCATCTTATCATCAAGTCAATTTGTCATTAGTCGAACTACGTGGTCTCTGTGTGTATAACATAGGCAAGGCTAATCTATGGATCAACTCCTGAGACCCCTAGGATAGGTCTTTAAGTTAGTCCTTTCATTGCAAAATTTGAAAATACCAAAAACAACCTCAAAATATCTGAAAATCCAAAATGGTGCGCCCATTTCATCTCGCTTTCACCCGTGATTTATCATCACTCATAATAAAGCATTGTCGCTTTGATCCTTTGGTAATTCAGTCAGAAACAAGTTTAGTAGGTTCCAAAGTGAACACTCTAATTGTCAAAAGTTGTGGAAGCCTAAGTCAGTAAGCAAGCAAGTTGGTTAACTCAAAGTATCAATAGCTTATCACCCAAATCAGTCCCATCAAAACCCTAATCACAACATGTCCTAGGATGAAGCTTTCCTACGATGGACATAAGCATCAAGTACCCCTCACAGTAGTTAGTCTTGGCTAGTGGTATGAACAACATTAGCTTGTTTGGTTTGATTTATTTGGTCTTTTATTGACTTATCTTATTGTGTGCTCATTCCAAGGACCTCTAGATGATGCCTAAGAAAAACAAGTTTAGAGAGAAAGGAATGTTGCAAGGATTATTATCTTTTTTATCTGTTGTGCTTGTTCGTTACTTTTGTAAAATAAATTCGTCATGTGCACTTTTTTTTGTTTGTAGGGAGGATGTTTTATGTGTCTTGTTGACCACTTAAGAAGGCTTTCCTTCTTATGTTTTGGCCCGAGATGTCTGGAATATTTGAACTGCACTCAGAACAAGGTTTTGTTTGTCAAGTGTGAACAATATTACTCCTATCTGTTTATTGAGTCAAAGTCCATCACACTAGGTATCATGCCATCCTGGTCCTTTATACCTTGATGCATCGTACCTATGTGTGTTATCAAACATAACACAATTGACCCTTTTGAAAATCACAATTCCTAGCAATGCAAATCACCATCACCATCCTAACTAACTCATTAATTCTAAATTATTTTGTCTTCCTTCCACACTAACATGGTATCATAATAGTAATCAAAACATCACCAATGCATACATCCTGCATCCACTAGATCATTAGCATTGAAAGCACATTGCATCATATCATTATCTTAAGTTATGAGGAAAAATATAAATTTGTTATTCTAAGCATCTTAAGAAAACATTACATCATTATGCATACATAATCATTTGCATCCATTTCCATTTGCATATCATTACACCATCATTAACATACATTTCATCCATAGGATCATCATTAAAAAAGCATGAAAATATACAAAAATAAATGTATCCATTAGAAACATACATCACATTGCATAAGCATAAGAATAGGAACATCTCATAGCATCATAATAAAATTGCATATCATACATTTGCACCATACATGTCATAAAAGGTGAATCATCTCATATATATCAAAAAATACACTGTTATGGTACAAATCGGATCAAGTGTACATCAGATACATGGTACAATAAGGCCAAAATAGTGCAGCCCATATATCAGAAATGCAAAAAACTATCTGCGATAAAAAAGAGGCTAGCCCTATTGGCTACTGCCCTCCCCATACTGTCTCTCACCATGAGCCTCTACCGGCCGCCTCCCTGTCTGCTGGGAGAAATCTGACACTCTGCCTGCTGATGGCACTACCTGTCGGTAGTGTTGCCGATAGTACTTGGCCTCTCTAATAAAATCTCTGTACTCCCGAATGTCAATTGAACGACCCCGGGATGGGGAGGCTATGCTCTCTAACTGTCTCTAATGGCCTATCTCCCGATCCCTCTCGGATTGGGCCTGATCTCTCTTAGCTGTGACAGCAACAACCTACTGTCGGGCCTCATCTCACTCAGCTGCCAGAACTTGTACCTGGCCCTATAACTGCTGAATCAATGTATCATGGGGATCTGGCTATCCCGCTGGTTGTCCTACTAGTTGTGCTGCCACCTGGGGCTGCCCATCCTGTCCTACTACCTATTGTACCTGATCCCTTAGAGGTGACTGCTCAGGAGGTGGTACACCTCCCCGACCTCTACCTACTAACCTTCCTTTGGGCCTCTAACGTGTAAGCACTATCCTGGGAATTATCAATCTCAAAAGAGGTCTGAACCATGCCCTATACGTTGGAGTCACCCCTGCGTCTGCTGGCCCCTGATCGTATGGCCACGGTCAAGCCACTAACTGTCTAAAGGAGAAAACTACCTCCTCTACTAGAATCAGTTGCCCCCATGCTATCTCCTTTGTTGTATGGGCAGAGAGGGCCATATACTGATCATCTGGTATATCTTGCACCTCACCAAACTGCTTGGCTACCCTATCAGGAAGGTATCTGTCTATCATAGTGTGCTCCCGAGCCTACATAAATCTATCTTGGCGAGCAAAGAAGATTTGCTCTGCATCATCATACCATGACCTTATATCCATCCATGGCCTTTAGATAAACACGATCATCTCATCTATAACCCGCAGCCAGTGGGCTATACCATTTGTACCCATGTGAGTGAAGTGAATCTCTACCCTACCATACCGCCATACCACGGGGTCATCAATATCTAGAACAACTGGTGTCACAAGTGGGTGAAGTAGTGGGATCTTCTCCCATGCCCAAATGTGTAGAAGAGTCAACCTGACCCCAAGATCTCGACCATCCAAATAGGCGAACTCATGCAAATCTCGATACAAAGAGGCCAACAATACGAGTCCCCAAGAAAAGTGCACTCAGTGAGCACACATCTATTGCCATGCCAACCCCCAACTTGGACTGAAATATTGGCCATGCCGATCAGGAGCTACAAGACCAAAAATAATGGTGGCCACAATCAGGCTATAAATAGGGGCTATACCCCGATACCTCTCCAAATCTAATTGGCCATCACAAAGCATGAGCTTGTTGACACCCATAACACCAAAGAAGGCATCCCTACCCTCCTCTTAATCATAGATCACTCAGGCTCCATGAATGGGTAGCCGCAAGATGCACCAGACATCCTCAAGAGTGATGGTGGCCTCGCTGGTAGGAAGATGAAAAGATGACGTCTCGTTGTGGTATGTACTCTATAGGACCGGACCACGAAATTGCATTTTCCACAGTGCTATATCGCGCCACATCGCCTAAACCGTACCTAAGCCCTAATTAATGCAAGAATAACAAGAAAATAAAAGATCAGATAGGGGTACGTATCATAGGTCCTGCGTCAACTCGTCATTGATATACTTGTACCCGCTTTGACATGTGCAAAGGAAGCGGTTGTTGTGCCATCGTGACCAAGTCTTAGAGCTCAAAGTGCCAAAATTTTCAAGGTTTAAGATTGCAAATGTATTGAAAGTGATCCCTCGAGGTCTATTTAAGCCTGAAAATTAGGGTTTTTTGACCTAATTTGACCTTTCGGCTAGAGTTTTTGTCCTCGATCCCATTTTCATCCAACCGAGAGCCATGTTACATCTTTTTCTAGCATCTTGATCTATTTTTAGGCATTCTGGGGCATTTTTGGCCTGTCAAGCACCTTGCCATCTTTTTTCGTGAGATCATCCAAAAATCAAAATTTTCGTCTGATCTCTCGAGGGGGCAATATCCAGCAGTATCCTTTTGCTAGGGCAGCAGTGGGGCATTTGAAAAAATTGAGAAAATTTCTTAACTTTTGATCACAGCAGTTTATTCTTTGAATCAATGCAACAAGTACATTGCTTCAAAGAGGGGCAAAATGTAGACATGGAAAATGTACAGTTTCATGTTGGCATGCTTGTTTTGATAACCAACATAATTTCCTCCATAATCACACTCTCAACATTTCATCATAATTCTATCTCTTAATCTAATGAATCATATTCATTTGATCAGGTCTATCACCTCCTTTTGATTAAATTAATCAATTTAATTTAATTAACCTTGTATTTTTGTTTAATTAAATAAATCATTTTATTTAATTAAATTCTCTAAGGTCATCTTATTAAATAAAATAAATTAAACCTTATTTGATTTAATCTAATATATATTCCTCCTTAGTTAAATAAATCAAATCATTTATTTAATTAATCCCTTCCTCTCAATTTGATTTAAATCAATTCATAAATTTAAGTCTAAATTGTCACATCTCCTAATTCCTCATTAAATTAATAAAATCCTTGATTAAGTTAATCCCTATCACTAAAATCCTCTAGAGAATGCAACTTGCACAATAAATCAATTACTTTGATTTATTAATTCATCCATTTTCACTTAACATGGCATCAAAAAGAATATTCCTTTATTTGAATTCAAAAAGGCCAAGTGGACTTGGTCCTTCCAACAAGGCATTTAAGACCTCTTACATGTCCTTGGCCTTGAGCCAAGTGACATTAACTTCATTTCTCTTCCCTCTTCAACAAGTCATCTCACAATTTCAAATTCAAATTTATGCATTTATTGGCACTTTGGCCAAAATGTGCACAACCACTAACCATTCACATCATGACATGTGGCATTCAACCATTGGATTGAAGGTTAGTTCCACATTGCTCAAATCTTACTTTCTCTTCCAAATTGAAAGCTATAAATTGGAGACTTCTCTCCTCATTTTTCATCCACAATCTTCATGTAAAGTTACTCTCTACACGTTGAGAGCTAATTTTTCCCATCTCACTCAATGATTTACCATTTTCATAAATTGTAACAAGGTTATGCTCAAATCTCTTTGGAGATTTGACCATTGCTCAATCAATCTACATTGTAACTTAGGAATTGGGAAAGGGCCAATTGCAACACTTCATTGGCACTAATTCCCCTATGGGATCATCAATCTATTGACTTAATTAGGACTTAGTTTAATTTCTTGTCTTGTGTTCTTCATGTTCATAAATTTAGTTTAAGTAGGTGGATTTCATGGGTAATCTCTCATACTTGTTTGCATGCATTTGACCTAATAGCCTAATGTGTTTTGTTGCTCTTGTGCATTTCCAGGTTTAGAGGTTCACATAGCCAATAATAATTTCCTTAGTTGAAGAGATCAACCAGGGAGCATAGGCCTTTATCAAAGTATGATTTGTTTTCAAAATTTGATAATCTCTAATCAAGTTGAACATGCAACTTTTGAAGAGGCGTATAATTCTTCTTATTACAAACTTTGGATGGATTACATGAGGGAATCAATGGCTTCGTTGATGTAAAATCTTCCACCAAATCAAAGAGCCTTAAAAAATAGGTGGATTTATAAATTGAAGGAAGAATATGGTGGAAAGAAGTGGTACATGGATAAATTAATGTTCAAAGGATGTGACCAAAACAAGAGGGTTGATTTTATAGAATTTTTTTCACTCGTGAAAATGACTATCATTTGGAAATTTTTAGGTCTTGTAGTTATTTAACACCTTGAGTTGGAGCAACTTGATGTGAAGACATTTTTTATTCCTTGAGACTTAGAAGAAGAATTGATTATGTAGCAACTAGAAGGTTTCAAAAAAGAAGGGCATGAAATATTAGTTTTCTAATTGAAGAGAAGAACTTGTATGTGCTAAAAGAAACCCTACAACAAGGTACCTCAAGTTCAATTCCTTCATGGATAAACAATAATTCACTAGGTGTGAATTGGATCTATGTGTTTATTAAAAAGTGTTAGAGAATTGTGAATTTGTATTATTCTTATTATACATTGACGATATGCTAGTGTAGACACTAAAAAATTTCTTGAATGATATCATACACTTGAATCAGGTATACCAACATCATTTTATCTTGAAACCCATCCTCTTTTCACTTAGTTGATTAAATTAGCCTAGCTATTTAATTAATTATATCATTTGCATCAATTAACCTAATTAACCTAATTGGGTTAATTCACCCCTTTTCATGCTAATATTTCATCTCATTAAATAAAATAAATCAAACTATTTGATTTAAATCTGTAAATCTTCTTATTTAATTAAATAACCGTAAGTTATTTAATTGAATGCCATCACCTTTCCCCCTTTCATTAAATCACATTATTTAATGAATATCATCAAATTCTTCTAATCCCCTTAATTGTATAATTAACATTGTTTAATTATCAATTATTAATTAATCTAATTCCCCCCACACTTGCAAGGGAATATTCCTTCCCCTTTTTTACAATTAAACTTTGTTTTAATTTGGTAATTATCCTTTTTCCCTCATGCATGAGAATATTGTAAAGAATATTCTTACAAAGTTTCATCTACAAGTTAACTCAAAACTTTTGTTGAATACACTGAATATTGAGAGGGGGGGTGAATCAATATTCTGCTAGCAAAATTAATTATTAACCATCCAATTATAAATCAAAATCTAATTGCAATAGTGAACTAAAACATAAAAGAGATCATAACTCATTGACACTAGGATTTTTACATGGAAAACCCAAGGTGGGAAAAACCATGGTGATGATTAACTCACAATATATTATAACCGATTATAAGATATTACATGGCACATTGTTAGGACTCACTATCCTTGAAAGGCCCACAACCTGAATACAAAATATGGCTTATTTCCAAGATACAAAAAGGTGTGGCTCATTGCCAAAATTAACTAGAGAAGTGCACCTACAAAGTGCAGAAAATACTTTTAGTTATGCTCTGGTAATATCAAAAAAATTCTTTGATTGTCAATATACAAACACTATTAGTAACTTCACACTATTACACTTGTCATAGAAATAACATACCATAATCTATGTCTATACCACTACTTATCTCCTTTTTGTCCATCATACATATATATACACAATCATGACTTCCTCTATCAATTAGGTTTGCCTAATTGAGGGAACACCCAAAATTCAAAAATTGTCGGCTCAATACAAAATTCCTTTTGGCGCACAAATAACATGTTATCCAAATGTTAGGCCAGCCCAAACCTAAAAAGGAACACACAAAGGATAAACCTTTTTAGATGAAAGAATACCAAACTTTTATCATCTGGATAGCTCAACCAGATCACACAAACACACTAAAAACTTATTTATACCTCTAAGTGACACTCCTAAGCAACATATCAAAAACTCATAGAATTCCCTTATATTGAGAGGATTTATAGACCAAAATATCAAATCAACATGGCTGCACAAATTTCTTAGTCAGTTACCAACCAATTTTGGCATCAATGGCAACAAACCTGGAGGGCACCTTCTTCATTCTTCTAACAACTTCTTGTGCAAGTTAGCTTGTGACCTCTTGTACAGGTCAAAATTGGGTTTGTTTGAAGGAATATTGTTCCTTGATTAAATATCATCTTTCATCCTCAACCCTTGATGGGAATCCATGATTCGTGCCTCCATCTTTTTCTCTTTTTTTACCATTGATTATCTTTTTTATCTCAACCCTCCATTACTCATTTTCTCTCCTACAAATAGGTCACTATTTCGAGACAAATGGATCTATCTTTCAAAAATAAAACTTATGTTGTTGAAATCAATCACACTCACACTCATATTTAACATACATTTAACATCTTTTTAGTTTAGTTTACTTGCATTAATTAGCTTTATCTTTCCATTAATGGCTTCCATGATAACATAATACATCCATTTATCTTATTTGTTAATTAGGGTTTGAATCTTTTAGTTTAGAATCCATTTAGATTAGCTTTTTTTTTGTATATCTATATAATTTTAGCATAAAATAATGTTAAATTAGCTTGCATCATGCACATTGAGATTAAAATCATCTTTTCATACACATCTCACAAACGTTCTGTCAATTTTTTTCAATAAAACTGATTGGAACAAGCTCATTTATCCATGGGATGTGGAAAGGATCAATGTTCCACATCAAAGTGACACCACTCCCACAATGGGATAGGTTTAATGGAATAGAATAGGAATTTTTAAAGCTTTCGTAGTTTAGCATGCTTGGTTTAATTTACACTTGATTGATCTTGTTGATATTGACATTAGTGGCTTCATTATGCTTCGATTCTTCATGGATCAAGTGTAATCGGCCCATACTAATCCGCCAGTCACAAATCGTGATCGAAAGTAGTATGAATGTTTTTACCAATCTAAAACTAAATTTGGTTAACAAGTTTATGAAAAAGGATTTGGGAGCTATGATTAAAATCCTTAACATGAAAATAATTAGAGATGTCCAAAAAAGAGAGATCAAATTGTCACAAGAAAAGTAGATTGATAAGTTTTTGGATAGGTTTAGCATGAAAGGTGCTAAGGTTGTAATAAAACCTCTTCCTAATCATTTGTGGTTATCCTTTGAGATGTGTCTTATGAAACAAGAAGAAAAAGAGTATATGAACCATGTTCCTTACTCCTTTACAATTGGGAGTCTTATGTATGTGATGGTATGCACAAGATATGGCATTGATCCTGGGAACTTAGCATAATATTTTGAGCTTCAAAGGTAGGTATGCAAAAATACAAGGTTATGTCAAATCCAACATGGTTGGTGACTTGGACAAAAGATGTTCTACTATCAGAAACATGTTCACATTTGTAGGGGTAATGCTCAGTTGGGTTTCTAGATTTCAACAAGTAGTTTTTGTCTCCACTACCAAAGCATAATACATTACAATGACCGAAGGAGCAAAGGAGATGTTGTGGTTCCAACATTCATTGGGTGAATTGGGTTCTAAATAGTATTTTTTTTTTTAGTGATAATAAGTTTTATTCATTTTGAAAGAACTCTAATCTTTCATTATCACACTAAGCACATAGATATTCAGTATTATTTCATATAAAGTGTCCTTGAAGAGGGAAAATTCAGGAGAAGATGCACATAGATTTTAATCCTATAGATGCTTTCAAAAAACATGTGTCACAAGAGAAGATGGAGTCCACCACATCTTCTCTTGGTCTAGTAATTAAGTGACAGTGAGCTTTAAAAATCAAGGGGACAAGTTTGTGCATCACAACATGGATTCAACTTCAACTAGGAGATTATTGGTTGTAAATTCAAACCATTGCCTCTTTCTATTCCCCTTCTCATGACTCTTCATTTTCCCTTAAGAGAACATTATATATTTTTCTATCTTTCATTTGGTTATCGATGGAAGTTACATTGTAATCAAACTACTACAAATAGTAAGAGTTATATTCCCTTCTTTTCCCATGGATGTAGCCATTTTTTGGTGAACCATGAATATTGGTGTCATTGTTATCTATCTCTATTTTGTCCATTTAATTGATGTTATGGTTTTATTATCTAATTTATATTGTATTTACACTTTAAAATCAACATGTCGGATCTACCCAAAGAGTAGAGCAATGGCAATCTGACAATCACAGTTGATCCAAATAGTTTAGTCCTTGACATACAAGGAAATGGTCATAATTCAAGCTTGATTCAAGAATATTTTTCACAATAAAAAAATATTATTTTCACCTATCATTTGATATGATAGGTGAAGATTATTTTCACCTTATTGTTGAACTATAGACTATGACTCCTATCTTTGCATTTATGACTATATTATCATATATTAGTTTAGGTTAATAAAAATATATTTCATCTCCAACTTAGTTTCATGTATTGGACTATCATGCAACAAATAATTATATGCTTAATTTTTAGCCAAACTATTGTGTATAATTTATAATCAATGTACTAGATTGTTGCAACATTTACCTATATTTCTTACATTTAGATAAACTATTAAATAAAACTTATAGTATGTTCAATGATCTAAGAGATGTTAGTTTTGAAATTAATTTCCAACACTTGTTTTATTTCCATTTTAAATATTTATTATTTCAAATAAAATTATATAAATCCTTCATTAATACTTTAAAATCTATTAACTATTTTTTACGCATTTGAGCAAATGGTCGTTGATAATGGGGATATTGTCTAGTCAAATAGATAATTAAATAAATAATTTTCCACCTATATACACTAATCAAATGATACCATTAAATTTAATTTATAAATAAAGGGGTTCATAACACAAAATTTCTCATATAGAGATTTGTATTCATCAATAAAAGAGAATCAACATTGTTCATGATATGTAATATGAGCCAACCTTAATTTGTTGTGAATTTACATTATGTATCTATATTCCCAAAAATATGCAAGAAAGTACTATTAAAATGAAAAATAATAATTCAATATTTATTCATATCTATGTACTTAAAAAAAATAGATTTGTACAAGTCCTATCTACCATCATTATCTATCAAGCAATAGTCCATACTATGGGAACATGTGATTCATAATTTCTCATAAATGTATAGAAAACAAATATTTCATCGTCCAAGCCTCTTGTATAGAAATTTATAATTCATACTTTCTTTCAAACCAACTTAAGAGATTATTCACCTCCCTAGTCTCTTGTAGTACACAAACCTTTGCATCTATTTTTATAGATGTTGACTAGGTATGTGCAGGATCATGATGGGCCAAAAAGTGGCGATATGATGGGTATGTGGCTGACGACTTTTTTTTACCCAAAATTGATGAAACAAAAAGGGTTTTAAAGGATATTCTCAGATTTCCACCAATATAAATTATGCTTTACTTTGAGTTTAATAAATAATTATTATTCATTTTCTATTTGAATTACGAATAAATTCCAGATTGATAGGCTGATTGAAAAACATTCATAGCTTTTAAAAGGTATCACTTTTTTTGAATCCAAAACATGTGTCACATTCTATGCTTCACATACTATAGGATTTAAATAAATAAAAAAATAATTTCATAAGTTTTGACCAAGTTAAGGTGGTCAGACATATGAGGTTTTATATTTTTTTAAAGTTGTAATAAAAAAATCATAATTATTTATTTACTTGGAAAAAAATTACAAAAAAATATGCATCACATCGGGACATGAGTCCTCTACTTATATTTAAAACATTATAAAAATATATTATCATTTTATTGTGGTTAAGGTGGTCAGACAAACACTGACTTCTTTTTTTTTCCCTAAACTTTAAGTACTACTGCATTGAAAATTCAAATTTTCATCAAATAGATTTTAAAAAAAAGAAGAAACTAGTAGTTTAGAAACTAAATTCGATTTGATATGAATTCTATTGTTATATATTTTTGAAATAATATAAATAAATTATTCAAATTTTTATGTCAAGTTGCCTAACTCTGAATTTTTTGAGTTTTTTGCCACTTAAGGGCCTGTTTTTTCCATGATGATCCTGCACATACCTGACGGATGCATTCATTGTACCCATTAAAACTTACCACATATGTTTCTCTTCTTTAGGGATGTGTACAACAAAGAATCCTTACACAAGGAAAACTACTTCATGCATTCCTCATTCTCATAGGATTTATACATCATGTCTACTTACAAACAAAAATTATTATTATGTATTCCAAATGCACCAATATTGAGGATGCTTAGTTCTTAGAATGCAAAAGATATTAAAATAGATACACTAATTAAAAATAGGCCAAAAAATCTTGGTCAAAATTACATGTTTCCTAGAGTTGCCAAAGAAAAACAATACAAAAGTTCAAGACATGTTGTAAGCTTATATAAAGTTGATCTGCTCCATTTTTAACATTTGTGAAGAAAATTTGAAAATCTATGAATGAAAAATAGTATAAAAAAATTAAACGCAAACCAAATGTAGCAACACCAAAGCCCTTTAAGCTACAAACCAGTAGTAAAAATTTGAAAACCTCCAACCATGACTAATAAAAAGTATTTAACAACATATATATAATTATTATATGTGACTCAATGACTAAACAAAAATCTTTATCGATCCAAAAAATTGAGCATAAACAGACGTCTACAACATTTGAAGGTTGTTAAGGAGATTATTTGAGATTAAAAATTTAATTAATGGCAAGGGGATGGGCACATACCTCACAAAGAATATGCTTGATAGAATTAATTCCTAGTAGAATGCTTGAGTCTCTGGATCTTTTTTTTACTGCAATGATGAATTTAAATGTTTGAATTTTAACAATGTGATTCATTTAAACTCAGCTAAACCATTTCTAAGATAAATACAACTTAAATAAAAAAAAGTAAATCCAAACCTACATAGAAAGAAAAAGGCAAGTACTATCAAAGGAAAGAGATCATCCACACCAGAACAAAATGTGTATGGTTGAAATCCAAAATCATCTATAACATAATTTTTTTATGACACACTATAGTGTTAGTAGTGATTCTTTGAAATGGGTCACATGCAACATAATAAAATCATTTGGAACTACCCATAGAAATTACATGCACCTCATTCTCTTCCTCTTCTACTAGTATCTTCCTTACTGCTTGAAGATCAATTATAACCTCACCTTCTTTTTTTATGCTAGGTCTATGCTTCTATTATAGACACACCTCTTGATGTAACTAGTTCAATAGTGTGTATGGAATTTTTCAATTGTTTTCTTTATCCAATAAATTTATAAGTAATAACTTAAAATCTTGTCATTAGAATGCTTATGTGTGAAGAAAATACAATCTATTGAGGGGGGTTGAATTGGTAGATCAAATCAATTTAAAAATATTTACTTCAACATATATATCATTTTTGAAACTTTAACTAACATAGATATTTGTAATCAAACAACCATATAAGCACATAGAAATTCACATATGAGAACACTAGATATATGTGGAAACCCAAGAGGTGAAAAACCATGGTGAGAACAGCTTCTTTGATTTGCTATCCAAATCCAGCCTCACAAAAAAATAATATAATAATTGAATTTATAATATGAAGTGGGCACCAATATACCAAAGACACCAGTCCACAATTGTATCTATAGGAACCAACATACTAGGGACACCAATCCCCAATACAATGAACTGAGCACCAACTCAATGAGTAGGACACCAATATTATAGAATTACAAGGATAAATCTTGTTTGTCTTCAATGCAAATTATGTATAGCTTACTCAAAGTATGAACTTGATTCAGACATGTTGTACTACACTCATTAAGATCTTATGATAATGGCACACAATGATTGAGATGCTTCACATTGAATAATACTCTCACACAAATTCACATCCTTGTTTATTCATGCACTACCTTCTCTTCAATTATTCTCACTTCATGGTATACATATCCATAAATGTATGATGATTATATACAATAAATTACATTAGCATTACTCCATGCCAGCCAAGGATCCACAAATAACTAGGATGACATTAGGTGGACCTAAATTCAAATTACATAAAACATATAGTAATAGATCAGTCCTAAATAAAATTTGTTGCCAAAAAAGGAATATGATGTCATGCACTTCCACAAGAACCTTATCCGAGACCTATCTTAACATCACACTAAATTTTAATTTCCTACACTACTAGCCATTATTGCATAGTTCCAAAACACCAACTAGTTGATAGACAAGCACAGAGGACCTTACATCACTTCAAACCTCTTACATGTTGACCACATCTTTTAAAATATTTGGAATATGATACAACATGTGTATACATACTCTCCATTCAAACCACAAAGGAAATTTGAACATAATTGCATTTCCAGAGAATTTTGTTTGCTTTGAGTAACTTACTTTAAAAATTTCAAATAAGACTTTCAGATCACCTCTGTCACCATGAATAGATTTAATATGATACTACAAACAATCCTCAATTTATTTTATCAATATAGCTAGCAATATATACTTTTGCATCAACTCAAAGTTATATGACAATATAATTACATTTAATTCTCATTGATTTTTTATAATCTTCCTTTGAAATCAGTGAACACCTTTGACAATAATAAACTTCTTCCCTACTTCATACTCCAACTTCACTACTTTTCCTACATCCTTTTCCCTCAAAAAGTGATACTTGACTGAAATTTGTTTTTCCTCGGAGTGTATTACAAAATTATTTGAAATATTTATAGCACTAGTGTTATCACAAAGAATGGAAATAGGTTCATCAAATTCAATCTTCATCTCCTATAGATTCTACTTCATCCATAATACCTAAGTGCAACTTGAAGATGTTGTAATGTATTTTGCTTCTATTGTAGATAAGGAAATTGAATAACATTTCTTTCTTAACTAGGATACATGATTTTCACCGAGAAAGAAAGCTTTACCACTTGTACTCTTTTTCTCATGTAAGCTTTCAGCCACATCTACATCTGTGTATACAATCAAAGTGAAATATTCACTTGTCGGATACCACACTTAACCAAAATACAGTGTAGCCTTAAGATACTTGAATATCATTTTTATTGATTTGACATGAGTCTTCTTAGGTGCTACATAAAATATATCTACCATCCTAATTGCTTACATTATATCCAATTTGGATGTAGTCACATAAAACAAACTACCACTCAACTTACATCCAACCATAGGTTTACTTATCGGTTTGCATTCTTCCATCTTGAACTTAAAATTTCCTTTATGTATTTGTTCTAAGAAATGAATATTCCTTTGTCTAATTGAGAAATATGTAACCCAAGAAAGAAAGATAATTCACCAAGCATTGACATTCCAAATCCACTATACATTGCATTTTGGAACTCCTTGCACATGTCATCACTATTTCCATGAAAAATAATGTCATCAACATACACCACAACAATCAACAACTTATCACTTTTTGATTTTGTGTATGAATTGCTATCCACACTTCCTCTCTAGAAGCCTTTCTACAGGGTATGTGCAGGATCATCATGGATAAAACAAGCCCTTAAGTGGCGATAAAAATTCAGAAAATTAGAGTTAGGAAGCTTGACATAAAAATTTGAATAAGGTACCTATATTATTTCAAAAACATGTAAGAATAGAATTTGTAGCAAATTTAATGTGGTTTCTAAACTACTAGGTTTATTTTCAAAAAAAAGAAAATCTATTTGGTGAAATTTTTGAAATTTCAATGCAGTAGTACTTAAATTTGAAGGAAAAATAAGAAGTAGGTGTCTATCTTACCACCCTAACCACAATAAAATAATAATTTTTTTCTATTAAATTTTAGATATAAGTAGAGGACTCATGCCCCAATGTGATGCATATTTTTTTGTAATTTTTTTCCAAGTAAATAATTAATTATGATTTTTTTATTACAACTTTTAAAAAATATAAAAACTCATATGTCTGACCACCTTAACTTGTTCAAAAATTCATGAAATTAATTCTTTTTTAATCCTATAGTATTTTAAGTATAGAATGTGACGCATGTTTTGGATTCAAAAAATGTGATATTGTTTGAAAGGTATAGATTTTTTATAATCAACCCATCAATCAGGACTTTAGTCATAATTCAAATAGAAAATGAATAATAATTATTTATCAAATTCAAAGTAAAGCATAATTTATATTGGTGGAAAGTTGAGAATCTCTTTTAAAAACCCTTTTCGTTTCATCAAATTTGGGTAAAAAAATAGTCGTCGATCCATGGGCCATCATATCACTTACATATCACCACTTTTTGGCCCATCATAATCTTGCACATACCCTATTGTAGATACTTCTCAAACCTAAAATACCATGCTCTAGGAGCCTATTTATGTCCATAAAGAGACTTCTTCAACCTACACATAAAATCTAGATTATTTGAGCATTGAAAGCATTTCAATTGCTCAATGTAGACTCCTTCTTCTATCTATCCATTCAAGAATGTATAATTCACATCCATATAATACAATTTGAAATTCTTGAATGTTGAAAGAGCCAAAAACATTTTGATTCCTTCTAGTATTGCTACTAGAGCAAATGTCTCATAAAAATCAATTCCTTCAACCTGAGCATATCCTTTACACACAAGTTTTGCTTTATTTCAAATCACTTCTCCAACCTCATTCAACTTGTTTCTAAAAACCCACTTAGTACCAATAACATTATTTCCTTTAGGTCTTGGAACTAGTTCCCAAGTATTTTTTTTATTTATATGAGATAACTCTTCCTCCATAGCATCTACTGATCCTTTCTCTTTTCTTGCCTCTATATATGAACTTGGTTCAATCTCTAAAAATATTATAAAATGAACCTGCTCATTTTCTCTCTCAATTCTTCTTCGGGTCTAGAATCCACTATTCTTATCTCCTATGATATAATCTTTAGAGTGATTTTTTTTAACATACCTTTTTTAAAGTCTTTATTAAAATGTTCTTAAAGTCAACTTCTAAGTCTTTATCATTGTTATGGATTGGATCTTCATCATCTTCAACTTCTAGAGAATTAGTAGACTGAATTATTTATTTAATCCTTATATTTTCACTTTCCAGAATCCTCTTTAGCCTTTTTTTGTAATGTCTATATGTATTACTTGTCATAGAGTACCTAATAAAAATACATTCATAAGATCTAGAATCAAACTTACCAATGTTTTCTTCATCCCGTTTGGTGTAGCATTTTCTTTCAAATATCCTAAGATGTTTTATTGAAGCTCGTATTCCTCTCCATAACTTAGATTGTGTTTTATCAAACTTAGGTTTGACTTGAGCTCTATTCATAATATATACAATTTTTTGAACTAATTCTCTCCATTAAACTATCTCATACATTTTCTTGATTCAACAATGTTCTTTCCATCTCCTATACATTCTATTTCTTCCTTTCTATAACTCTATTTTGCTACAAATTCCTAGGATTATAAAATTGTCTCTCTATCCTGTGCTCTTCATAAAATTCATCATACTAGTCAGAAGTAAATTCTCTAGACCTTTATCTAATCTCAAAACCTTGATTTTCCTTCTAGTTTTATTCTCAACTAATGCTTTGAATTATTTAAAATTCTCAAATGCTTCTAATTTTTCTTTTAGAAAAGTAATCAAAGTCATTCTAGTGTAATCATCAACATTCATCATAAAATACATATCACCTTGTAAACTCTTTTTCCTCATTCATCTACATAGATCTATATGGATCAAATCAAATGGCTTTGATGTAGAGTATTCCTTTGTAGGAAATATGGACTTTGTTTGTTTTCCCTCAAGAAATGGTTTATAATTGCTAGATTGAGGGTTCTTGATTTTGGGCATGTCCCAAACCAATCCTTTTGATCTTTAGCTTGAAGCATAAATTGTGTCATTAGGGAAATATCTTGACAACGTAAATCATCAACTAAATAAGAATTTTGGGAAGAGCACTGATATGTTGGACTAGATAATTGATAGCCAAAGATCTCCACATATCGAAACTGGTATTGGCTTTGACGAACTGAAGAACAAGGTAAAAAAGTAGCAAGTGAAGCCTACTAAGGATAATCTATCTAAGATACTACTTTTAGAAGTTCAAATTCTAAAAAAAGTGTAGCATCCAATGATAGAAAAGTTTTGAATGATGTTTTCATCCAAGTGTGAAGGAAGGAAAAAATATTTGGAAGACAAGATTCAAGAGGGCAAGGGTACAATACCAGGTTTAATTATTTAATTTTTAGTTATTGTTTTAATTACAATCAGTTTGGTCATAAGGATGTGGATTTTAGAAGGGATTTGGTAAGAAGAAATGACTTTGTTATTAGTAATAGGTTTGAACCTTTGTGTAATTTTAATATCATTTGTTGTAAGTGCAAATTTTTTAGACAGATTGATAAAAACTGTAGAAGAAATTTTGTGAGTCCTCTATCAGAAACAAAAAGAAAAGGGTTAGAATTTTTGAATAATGAATCAGATAAAGTATGGAAGAAGATACAAGAAGAGAAAAGATCAAAGAAATAAACGATAACTTATATTTCTCTACATCCCAAAAAGGATCTAATAATATGTGGATTATACACATTAAATGTTCAAGTTGCATGACTGGAGACATAAGTAAGTTCATGAATTTGAAGAAGTTTGATGGACATTTTGTTACTATTCGAAACAATTATATTGCCAAAATTACTGATAAGGGTACTTTGAGTCTTGATGGTAGTAGGAAAAAAAATCATGATGTTTTGTATGTTTAAGGATTAAAGCATAATATTTTGAGTGTTAGTCAAATGTGTGATAAAGGCTACTAGATCTAATTCAGTGCTAAAGGTTGTGAGATTCAAAAATCTCATACCAAAGATTTGATTGTGAAAGGAAGTAGAGATGATAGTGATATATATCATCTTAGTCAAATGAATGGAAAAATTTCTTTTCTATACAAAGAGAAGACATTTGGATTTAGCATAGAATATTGGGACACATAAATTTTGATGAAAATTTTAAGATTTTCTTAAAATTTTCATCAAAACTTATGTGTCCCAATATTCTATGCTAAATCAAAATCTCTTCTCTTTGTATAGAAAAGAAATTTTTCCATTCATCTGACTAAGATGATATATATCACTATCATCTCTACTTCCTTTCATAATCAACTCTTTGGTATGACATTTTTGAATCTCACAACCTTTAGCACTGAATTAGATCTAGTAACCTTTATCACACATTTGACTAACACTCAAAATATTATGCTTTAATCCTTAAACATTCAAAACATCATGAGTTTTTTTCCTACTACCATCAAGACTCAAAGTACCCTTACCAGTAATTTTGGCAATATAGTTGTTTCCAAGAGTAACAAAACGTCCATCAAACTTCTTCAAATTCATGAACTTACTTATGTCTCCAGTCATGCAACTTGAACATTTAATGTGTATAATCCACATATTATTAGATCCTTTTTGGGATGTAGAGAAATATAAGTTATCATTTATTTCTTTGATCTTTTCTCTTCTTGTATCTTCTTCCATACTTTATATGATTCATTATTCAAACATTCTAACCCTTTTCCCTTTGTTTCTGATAGAGGACTCACAAAATTTCTTCTACAGTTTTTATCAATCTGTCCAAAAAAAATTCACTTATGACAAATGATATTAAAATAACACAAAGGTGCAAACCTATTATTAATAACAAAGTCATTTCTTCTTACCAAATCCCTTCTACAATCCACATCCTTATGACCAAGCTGATTGCAATTAAAACAATAACTAAAAATTAAATAATCAAACCTAGTATTGTACCCTTGCCCTCTTTAATCTTGTCTTCCAAATATTTTTTCATTCCTTCACACTTGGATGAAAACATCATTCAGAACTTTTCTATCATTGGTTGTTACACTTTTTTTAGAATTTGAACTTCTAAAAGTAGTATCTTAGATAGATTATCCTTAGTAGGCTTCACTTGCTACTTTTTCACCTTGTTCTTCAATTCGTCAAAGCCAATACCAGTTTTGATATGTGGAGGTCTCTGGCTATCAATTATCTAATCCAACATATCAGTGCTCTTCCCAAAATTCATATTTAGTTGATGGTTTACGTTGTCAAGATATTTCCCTAATGACACAATTTATGCTTCAAGCTTCTCATAGTCCTTGTCTCTTGACAACATCCCTCCAATTAGTACTTCTCCAATCCTCTTTGCTTCTACTGCTTGAATATTCAATTAATTGATCAGTTTTTTTTCCTTCACAACATCTAGAAATAAACTATCTTTAGCCTTCACTTCCTCAAAAATTATTTTCTTTAGTCTCTCCATCTCCTTTCTAGTATAGAGTAATTCTTCCAAAAGATCTACTTCTTCATCATCATTTCCAAAATTCATTTTTGCAATATCTTCAATAGTTTTCATGGACATGAATACAACCTTCTCCCTTTCATCTATGAAGATGTATTCATCCTCTTCTTTAGTAGAGTGGCCTTCCCCATTAATGAAGAAGCTCCTTTGTTTCCTCTAAACTTTATTCCTTTTCTAAAATGATTTCATCCATACTTTTTCTAAACATTGTCAAAATCCTTATAAGGACACTTAGCCATAAAATTTCCCGCTTCACCATAATTAAAGAATTTGAAAGGTAACTCACCTGTACACTTTTTGGAACCTCTATGTAACATTATGAAAAAAATTTATTTCTCTGGATTTGATCTAGTATTAGAATCTAGATCAGCTTTCTTCTTTGATGCTTTGAATGCCACTTATTTCTTTACTAGGTTTTCACTATCAATCCTCATTTCATAAGCATTCAAGATTACATGTAACTCAACCATTTTTAAACAATTTATATCTTTAGCTTCTTCAACAGTAGAAACTTTAGAATCAAACCTTTTAGGAAGTGATTTGAGTACCTTTTTCATAATCATAATTTCTTTCAATTACTCACAAAGACCTCTGATAGAGTTAACAATTTCATGAATTTGGGGCAAGAATGTGGCAATGCTTTCTCCATACTTCATTTTTAGATTTTCAAACTGAGCTCTATGAGTTTTAAGCCTTGCTTCTTTGACCTTGTCATCACCTTCATATATGGTTTACAATTTATCCCATACCTCCTTCACTTTCCTACACTACATGACCTTTACAAACTCATAGTTAGATAAACCACATAAAATAGCATTCCTTTCATTAGCATTATTTTCGCAAGCCTTCTTTCCATCCTGATCCCTTAGAGGTTTTTTAGGAATCTCATATCCATCTACAATTAATTGAATTTCAAGACCTAGGTCCCCAGTATGCTTCCATCCATTTTTTCCAAAATGCATAATTAGATCCATAAAAGAGTGGTGCCTTATTTGCAAAAAATCCTTCTTAATCTATTGATTGTGCAATCCCAGATCTACCTCAAGCTATTAGGATTCTTCAAAGGAACTTTTCTCTAATACCAATTGAAGGGGACACAATCTGCTAAGAGAGAGGGGGTGAATCAGTAGATCAAATAACTTTAAAACTCTTTACTTCAACACGTATATCAATCATGAAACTTGAACTAACACAACTAATTATAATCAAACCATGTGAGAACATACTCATTCAAACATGATAATTCCATATATACATAGAAACCCAAGATGGGAAAAACCATAGTGAGAATAGCTGCTTGGATCTACTATCCAAATCCATCCTCACAAAGCAATAATATTATAAGAGAATTTATAATATGAAGTAGGAACCAACCTACCAGAGACACCAATCCCCAATTGTATCTATAGGAACCAACCTATTCAAGACACCAATCCCCAATACAATGAACTAATAGCCAACTCAATGAGTAGGACACCAATGTTAAAGAATTACAAGGATAAAGCTTGTAGATCCTCAATGTTGATTACACAACTTGCTCAAAGTCTTAACTTGTTGTAGACACACTAAGTTATATTCCCTAATATCTTTTGATAATTGTTAACAATGATTGAGATGCTTCACATTGAATAATACTCTCACATAGATTCACATCCTTATATATTCACTCACTACCTTTTCTTCAATTATTCTCTCACTTCACACTATACATCTACATAAATTTATGATGATTAAATACAATAAATTACATTACTTGATAACTCCATGTCAGCTAGGGATCTGCAATTAATGAAGATGACATAAGGGGGACTTGAATTATAATTACATGAAATGTGTAATAGGTCAATCCTAAATCAATTTTTTTACCACAAAAAGAGCATGATGTTGTGTTCTTCCATGAGAACCTTAACCTAGAATTGTCTTAACATCACACACTAACTTTGAATGTTGCATGCTACTAGTCATTACCACATAGTTCTAGAACACAAACTAGTTGATAGACAGTCTTAAAGAACCTTTCATCGCTTCAAACTTCTGGCATGTTGACCATATCTTTTAGAAATTTTGGAATATAATAGAACATGTGTAGACATAATTTGCATTCAAACCACATAGCCAAATTGAACATAATTACATTGCCAAAAAAATTTATCTTCCTTGAGTAAATGACCTTAAACATTTTGGATCATACTTTTAGATCACCTATGTCACCATGTACTGATGTAGTATGATGCAAAAAATTTATACTATGTCAAAAGTAGCAGGTATGATGCTTCTTCATTATATAGAGAATAACCATCTTCTCATTATAACCATTCCCTTGTAGCACTTTTGTCACCATGTAATATGCAGTCCCTACTATTTCACCGATTGAACTATTGGGCAAGGGACACCAATGATCTTCAAAAAAATAGAAAGAATTCCAACTCCACATTAACATGTATACCTTTCAAAATGTAGTTTGAATACCCAACAAACATTTTTTATTTTAAAAATATCAATTTTAATACCCTTTTTAACCCATTTTCAATGCAATTATCATACAAAATTAAAAAATAAAATATAAACACCTTTTTATTATAAATGTATGATTCACCACATCTAGAGACCTTTTCATCATTTCAACATATTCTCTAGTGGAAATGTCTTACTATAAAGTACAAGAAACCTAATTCAATAAATGCTCACACCTCTTGATATGGTGGTGCATTTTGTGTTTAAAGTAAAATCAACACCAACCCAAACAATATTGGAAATTGATTAATCAGGACAGATATTTTGATGAGGTGATCTCATAAAGTATGATCTAGGGTAGGAAATAATTTCATTTTATTTTCATGAGAAAAATATCAACATAAATAATGGAGCGTAAAATCATGAAAGGAGTAAATAAAATGAAAAGAGAAGAGAGAAAACACAGTAATGGTGAATACCACAAATTTACACATGGTCTACAATATGACACTATTGACAAAAATGGAAGAATGGTTGTTGCACATGGTCTTCACTAATTGGTTATTATTTGAAATATTTTGGAGAAAGAAAGATGAAAAAATGAAATTAAAATAGAGAGGTCGAGAAACCCTATTGTAATACTCTATTACAATGGGGCACACTAGCTAGAGGCTCAAACACAATAAATTAACCATTCATCTTCAACAACCAAATGATTACATTGTAATGTCAATATAAATCCTTATAACTTCTATCCATCCAACAACTAATTAGCAAGTAACACCTAATAAGAAATTTAGACTATTATGTTAAGTTATTATTTATTATCCATTAACCTATGTTATACAGTATTTCCCAATAAGACAATGTTTTCAGTCTCTTAGGCTTGGGTTGAGCCTTGAACATTTCCACCATCTTTGGAAATTCATTTGTCATAGGCTTGCAAATACTTTGTAGTTTCTCAATTGTTGTTTCTATCTACACTTGCAAAACTAAAAAAATTGTTTTATCATCTTCTTGTCTTGGAGATTGGGGGAGATATAGGTTCTCTTAAAGGACTTGGGATTAGAGCAGGCATACGAATTGGAGGTGGAATGGGAACACTTAAAGGAGGACTATTATGTGGAGGAGAAGATTTCATTATAGAGTTTGATTCAAGAGAAGAAGTGGGTGAGTTTGGAGATTCTTTCTTAAATGAAGTTAAAAGTTGTATCTCTTCTTTTTATTTCTCCTATTTCTTTCTCTTCCTTGGTTGTAGAAAATGTGTTAATATTTCTTTGGGGTGACTCTATTTATTGTCACTAAGGTGAGAGATCTTACCAATGGGGTTTATTTTCCTTCATTTTTTAGTTGCAGCTATGGGGATGAAATGGTTATAAGGTGGGGAGTGCTGGAAAGAGGAGGAGAAGAAGGTATTTGAGTTGATTATTCTTGTATTTCTATTTTCCTTAATTGGATTTCTTCCTTGCCAAAGGTATTTCTCCTTTAGATTTTTTTTCATCTTCCTCAATTTTCTCCTATCATAGTCTTTTCCTTTCTTTTCTTGGAGGATTTGGTGTCATGTACCTCTTGTTGATCATCATCTTTCACTATATCTTTTCCTATATAGATCTTTGAGGAATCTCCTTGGTACTTGGATATTTTTCCCTTTTGTGTAATTTTCTTGGGAGAACATGTACTATCCATGGCATATAGGTTTTTGAAATATTTCTTTGTTCTCTAGATCACCTTCGAGATATTGACTTCATTGGAGGGATCTTCTTGTGTAAAACAATCAATCCTATGAATTTGTTGATTGAACACCTTATTTTTATTGTATTATGGGTCCATGATCTTCCCATCTTCCTTGAGGCCCTTGACGATTTTGTAAGTTTATGATCTAAGGGAGAATCACGATAAAAAAATCCTTAATCCTTACCTCATTGTTCATCTAAGCAATCCACCCAATATTTCTCAAGTTTTGTTCCATAGAACACTCTAATTAAGGGTGCTAGTGTTTCAATTAGGTTAAATCTATTTCTAATTTCATGGAGGTCCATAGAATAGATGACCAACTCTTTTGATAAAAATAGACTCTCAATTGCCTTTTATTGACCACTTCCTATACTTTTCAATTTTTAATTATTTATTTATTTTTATTCATGAAAATTTAAATTTAAATCATTATTAATATTGGCAAATAAAAAAATTAATAAGACAAAAATTAAAATGTAATTAAATAAAAAAACATTTTTTGTAATTTAAACTATTTTTTCTGTGTTTCTATGTTTATTCCATGTGGTTTCGCACACAAATAGCAGCCTCTCAATCTAAGGATTTGGTGGTACTTAAAGGTTATTTTTTTTCAGATATTCGATAAAATAAAATAAATTATGGACAAATTTGATTTGATTTTTAATAAATATATTTTGAGTAAACATATATTTGATTAATATTTTGATATATAAATTCAATTTACAGTGGGAAAAATAGATTTAGAAATTAAAATATGAATTTAGGAATTAAAAATGAGAAGATTGGGATATGCGATTTTATAAGTTAAATTTATATACAATTATGCTGTCTATAAGCTATTCTTGTATTCCACAACATTTTGACCAAAGTAAACCTAAAATATAAGGGATAATGATTTTGGTATACTATTTTTACAATTACATTTTTCTCTACTTTCAATTGCATGTGAATTAGTCAGCATGTAAAATTAAATATTTTCCAACCGAAAAGAATATCCAACTTACACAAGGTACAATTTATTTCATTGAAACCTATAAAACAACCAAAAATATTATGATTATCCTTTGCCACACATTTCAAAATAAGCACAAATTACAACTTTCTTTGAAAACCATCTCTAGAAATTTCTTAGGGAGTACAACTTTCATAGAAAACATATGTTTATTAAGGAATTTATTTGTTATAAGGACCATGCATTTTCCCATGGTCTCTAAGTAGTATCATCACATGAGACATTCAACAACATTAAATTACAAACATAAAATTGCATCATTCTTTTTAACTTCTTACCATAACCTTTTCTAATCGTCAACATCCTCATTAGGAGAAAAAATTGTCACAAAATTCCATTTATCTTGGTCAACAAGAAGATCATCCATCTTGAGCTTCAAAAGAATAAAATTTTATCCTTTAAAATTCTTGATCTCCATTCTTGAAGTGCTTTCCATATTTTGTGCTTGAAACTTAGTTTAACTTATGTAGAGTGCCCACTCAACCAAATATTTAATATCAATTTAAGGGAAATAGAGAATTAATAATTTAGATATAAGAGGATTTATGCTAAATAGGTTCAAATCCATAGTAAAAAAAGTCACAAGAATGCATTCACATATTAGACACAAAATTTATCTACATTAATCCAACATTAATAAATCACCATTGATTATACAATAAATACAATGAAAATTTTATTTGTGGTTATATTACGTCTTCAATCCTTATGTCTAATCTAGTTCAAAAAACATGTACTTTCACTAAAACCATAACCAAATGCAATGGTGAGCATTGTATTTATAGGAAAGGGGCAAAATAGAAATTTCCAAATGGTTTCCAAAACCATGCCCCCCCAAATCCTTATCCCCACCTTATGAACACACTTCAATAGTTCATAAGGATTTATATGATTCCTACAAACAAGGATTCTAACTAGTCAAACAAAGTTCTCCATTAGGATAATTTGATTCTTTGTACATGCTCTTATACACTACTTTTTTTATTTGGTCAATAGTAATTCATCAATATCAATTTATAGATTTTGAGCTAATTTCTCTCTAACGTAAAGCCCATGCCACAAATTTAGCACATTCCAAATGTATAGATGCATATTACAATGAGAATCTCAAGACACCTCTCCAATGTTATATTGCATTCTATGAGGAGTCACCATGATATTAAAATGTTACTATACAATGTGTACAATATATTTTCTTAACAATATTCATAGTTCAACCACTTACACATTTCTTGCTTTAATTAGTTGCCCAGCTTATAAATATATTGTCCACTTGTTGATGTTGATTTGAGAATGTATTCCTTGATATACTTGATAATCTTATATTTTTTATTCCTCTTATGAAATATGACATTATAAAGATAGAGATATGAACCATAACTAAAAACTTATGCATATTGAATGGAATAAGATCCTAATAAAAAGGGAAAGTTAAAAATAGAAAAACGGTAACCCTAAGATTTGACCCTAGGGTTTAGGTGTTTTTCCTAAATGTTTCATTAAATCTTTGAATTGTAAGGGGGAAAATTTTATTATATTTGAACATGGTATGTGATTGATTTATAGCTTGATAGGTGAGTCAATTAGCCCTTAACCAAAACTGAAAATGTCATAATAATGAAATGCAATAGCCTAATTGTCCTAATGATGCAAATTAGTGTTCTGATGTAAATACATAAAATCTGAGATGTCATAGAGAAAATTGGATTGTACAAACAAAAAGTGGAGGACACTATGCAAGTTTGTGATATAAATTTCAGCCTGACTTATTGGGATATTTGTGTCAAGGATGTCACTACCATGCTAGGTATTTTTCAGATCTATTTTTGTAGTCCTCTGATATCGGATTTGTGCTTCCATTTCCCATCTGCAAACTTATCAGATTGCTATCTAATATTTATTAAATTGAGTTTTTGTGAGTTGTCAAAGGGTTTTGAATGCAACAATGAATAATGGGTCTTCAAGCTCCCTTTGATCCTCTTCAACCTAAGATTTTCACATTCACAAAGAGAGGAAATTTTGGGCCATTTTAGGGACTTTCCTTAGTCAAACCTCGTGTAAGTGTTTTCACTTCCATAATGAGCATTCCAATCATAAATTGATAAATGAAAGCAAGGAATAATGAAATCACAAACTACTACAACTCACCACCCTTTAATGGCTTCCTTGAAGGATTGAAGTCATGTACATCACTTCAAGGTTTTGGATCTTAGTTTCTTGATTTATTTGAATGCTTCAATGACTTGAAGACCTACAACAAGGGTCAACCTTCATAAAAAAATTCTAACATAAGGAGACATGAACTCAAATACACTTTGAAATGATGTTGGATCTTGAGTTGCTGCAATAAATCTCTAATGGTTGCTCTTGACTTGTTGAATAATTCACTCTTAATCATAATACTTGCTCTTGATTCTCAATTGATGCTATATCTCTCTTGACAATGTTCAAATGAAAGACTAACTAGGTATTTACATGCTATTATTCTAAATTACCAAAAAAAATTCCTAACAACCGACTTTAGATATTTGAATGTCAAATAATAAAATATTGACATTGACATATTTTAATTTGGAGCCAAATAGGGGTTCATAGGTTCCCTAGGTGCCAATTTCCCAGCCCTATTTCAAAATTTTAAAGTGTCAAAGACAAAATACTAAAGGATGGCATTTGTTATATGCTTGCAAGTTATCAGAAAAAAGTTAAAATAAGTTGTGGAATGGATAATTTTTGAAATTAGGAGCTTAATTAGGTCCAATAACTTAAAGGGGAGAAAAATATAGTGTGCAATTGTCAAGGATGACAATTTACGATCCTACATTTAGCCCCCACTTTAGTGAGAGTATAAACTTATGCTTAGACTCACACTAAAATAGAGAAATATATGTCAAAAGGGATATGATTGTACAAATGTTGAAGACATAAGATGAGTGAGGACCAAGGGAGGTGATCAAGCCTCCAAGATCTAAGATCCCATGGATAACCAATAAAAGTATAGAGGAATGCACATGTATGATATGCAACAATACAACATACACAAACACACAATATCAAAATGAAATTAAAAAGGAGGGTATGGATTAACAACTTGTATTATGCTAGTAACCACACTAAATTCATTCGTACTCTACCATAGAAAAATTTGATATTTTCTAGGTGAATCATAAATAGGAAGGAACATGAGCTAGTGAGGATCGCTTTTTACTAGGTGAGCCCCCAAGACAAGGTAGCAAAATGACAAACATGCAGGTCTAGTGAGGACCGCTTTTCACTAGGTGTGTACCCATAAAAAACCATATCAAAAGTTATACTCCTTGATAGCTCTGATGAGGTGCTACAAAATGATCCAAATGCTATGTCAAAGCCACATTAAGTTCAACACTTACAAAAAAAGTGCAACAAAAATTTTAAACTCACTTCAAGGATGTATAAAGTTTAATGTATCAGGTGATGAACAAAACTCACCTTAGAGGATGCACATAGGATAAAGCTAAAAACTCAAGGGGTGTTATAACAACAACACCACAAGAGATGATTAACAAAAACAAATGGGATTTTCCTAATACATGAAAGGTCACACCTTAGGGAATATCACACATGACATCATGACCAAGAGAGGACAAGTCATGGAACAAGAAATTCAAACCTTAGGGAATACTAGCCATAGCATTACCACCAAGGGGAATGCAATATGCCAAGAATGATCACACTCATGAGGGATATCAACCCTAATGTTAAAACCAAAGAGGCACTCACATAAATCAAGAAGGCCACACTTTGATTGAAAAGGTCACACTTCCTAGGAGACTTATATGCAATCATCACTAAGAAGGGACCATTTCTATGTAAACATGAGTTGGGGACTATATCCCCCCCTTAAAATGTTAGTGTACTTGCTACACTAATTCTTTAATGAGATACTTGACTCAATTAATCTATGATGATGGGGGTGGGTAGCTAGTCGTTGGTCTACAAAATGATTGTACATGTCTATTTTGGTTTTTTGACATAATCGATTAGGCATATATAGTGGGGTTGTAGGGTCAAGATAAGGGCTAGTATGTTTAAATATTGTTACATCTAAGGTTTGTTTTACATAAACCATTTTGGGGTGATGGGCTTCATTTTGTAAATGACCTCTACTCAGAATTGTAATAGTTGCCTATATAGGGGCATGTGATGTAATTCATTTTCCTATTAAAATAAATAAATAGGGTGTGGCCTATTATGACCACTTTTACCAATTAAAAGAATATTAATGAGGGGATTGGAATATGTGATTTTATGACTCAAATTAATATAAAATTATGTCACTTATAAGTTAATTATTGTATTGTACAACACTTTGACCAAAATAAATCTAGATATAAGGGAAAAGGATTTGGGTGTATAAATTTTTACCAACTTATATTTGTCCACTTTGATTTGCATGCAAACTAATTTAAGGAAATGCATGAAAAAGTAAATAAGTATCCAATATACATAAAAGTTGAATAATTTCTAGTCTAAAATAATATTCAGGCTATATAGAGTAATAGATTATTCTTTAATCCTTTTTTCTTTAAAACTCCATTGGAATGCACAAAACAAAAAAATAAAAATTAATGATATCCTTGTTAGACTAACTGCCATCATCTCCCTTTGGGTTCACAACATGGTTTAACCACCTCCCGTGGATCTTAATTGACACTTGTATCGGGCATTGATAGGTCGATCTTTTGGTGTAATGACAATGCCAACAATTGGTAACAAAGCCAATCATAGGTTTGAACCCCTCGGGTGACGCTGAGGGAGGGATTGTTGGATTAACTACCAGCATCTCCCTTCGGGTTTGTGACATGGTTTAACCGCCTCTTGTGGATCTTAACTGACACTTGTATCGGGCATTGATAGGTCAATATTTTGGTGCAACAGCAAAGCCAACAATCCTCTATCACATATTTTAAAATAAGCACAAATTACAACTATCTTTGAAAACCAATTATCATTAGAACTCATTTTTAAGGAGTACAACTTCCTTTATTAAAAATACTTAAGGACCATATGTATTCCCATGGTCTCTAAGTAGCATCATTATGTGACATATTCAATGACGTTGAATTACAAATAGAAAATTAGATTGTTCTTTTTACTTTCCTACCAAAACATTTTTTATTCATCAAGATCATCACTATTATTTTGTAGCTAAAATATAGAGATTAACCTATGTGGATCTCCCACTCATAAATATTATTGTAGGGTCATAGAACATAACAAACAAATATTTGATATCAATCTAATTGAAATAAACTATTAATAATTTATAAACAAGAAGAGTGCAAATAATTAAGTTTGAGTCCATAATGTAAAAAATTACAAGCATATACATGCGAGACACCAAATCTACTTGGGAAACCCTTTTGAGAAAAACCTAACAAGAATAATTCACCATTGAATATAGTATCAAAAGAATGATTAAAACACAATGAGAATTTTAATTATGAAAAAATTTGGTCTACAATCCTTATGTCTAATATAATTCAAAACATGTATTCTCATCACTTCTATTCATGTAAAAAATAGGTTTTAAAACTCAGAATACCTTTTTAAGATTGAAAGTTCAAATTCCTTTTTTTATATTTATTCTAATTAGTTTTGTAGACACTGAAAAAATGTCTGAGCGTACAATCAATATTTTCTCACTAATTTGAGTCTTTTTCTACATAATTAAATAATTTCATTTTTAATTATTTAATTAACTCATGTTATCTTTATTCTTCTTTTGATTAATAAAGTAAGTTTTAATTTATTTAATTGTCTCACTAATTACCCTCCTTTCCTCTATAATTAAATAATTATTTTTAATTATTTAATTATTCATTTTCACTTCTTTCTTCTATAATAAAACAATTATTTTAATTATTTAATTATTCATTATGTATTTTATCTATAATTAAACAAATTCTTATTTATTTAATTATTTATCAATTTCTCCCCTCTATAATTAAATTATTGGTTTATAATTATTTAATTATGTATCATTTCCCTCCATCCATTATTAAATAATTTTTTTTTGTTATTATTATTTCATTTCCCTCTTTTATTCTTTAATTAAATAATTATTTTTAATTATTTAATTATTTATTTTCCCTTCTTTCTTCTATAATCAAATAATTATTTAAATTATTTAATTATTCATTATCCTTTTCCTTCTATAATTAAATAATTATTTTAATAATTTATTTATTCTTATCCAATCCCTATTTCTTACCTAATTTTTTTGATCATAGTCCATTCTTGACATCCTTGTCTATTTTTATGTCAATTATTCTCATTCATTGATCGTCATACATAATCATTTGATCCTCATTGTTTATTCAAATCAGGTTTTCTATAAAAGCAACTTATCCATCTCATTTCAAGGTTAACCAAAATCTTCAATATTTTGCTATCAATCATATCATCTTGAGGAACCATAGTTTTTGATATTTTTCTATCATATTTATTATTTTGAGATCTTTATATCAATCATCTACATTAAGCTTATTTCAAATCTTACATAGTACAAATCTAAGAGAAAACAAAGCAAAATAGAGAAGAGCAATGAAGGAGAATCAACTTTGGAATAGAAATTGAGGTTTCATTGATTTATTATATGATCTCCTTTGTCATCTTGTGATTCATTCTTAGATTAGGGTCTCTATGGATTGAGTTTAGGTAGTTGTGTGGTTGCTACCAATGATTCATGCTTTTTCCCCTGATTTTCCTAGCCGACAAGTTTTAATATTTTTCACTTGTAAGTTTCACGAAAAGTGTGTCATCAACACCAAAATGTAAGGTTAATTATCATCTCAAAATATAATATTGAATCAATAGTACACAATCAACAAAATTCTCTCTTCAATCTAAACAACTTCTAGTCATACCTTTGTAGCTACAAAATGACCCATATAAAACCTTTATCTTCTATTCCAAATTTATACCGAAATGGGAGAGGAAAACCACAAATATTTTTCCAAAATAATGTGCCACCAAAATCATGGCATCTTGAAAAAATTCAGCACTCCACTTATTGAAAGCATCTTTTGAGAATACAAAATATAAATTACCATAGCATCTTTGACACCTAGCAATCAATGGTCACAATTACCAAGAATGGGACCATCATTGGACTCCACCAACTCATGTGGGACCCACCCAATAAATTTAAAGATGCACCTCTCTCTCCTCTAGCTCCTATGATTGAAAAGATGGTGTAGATGGACTATAAAAGTTCATAACTAGCACCATCATTATCCACCTCTTTCCTAAATGTCATGACAACTAATACTCGAAGTGAACTAGTAGAATAATAATAAAATAGTAATATCTCCAACCCCATTGACAAAAATAGACCTTCAAATTCTTATTATGAAACCACTTTATACATTCTCCAATTTTATTTATTTATTTATCTTTAATTCATTACAATTTATAATAAAATTATTATTAACTTTAATTTTAAAAAAGAAAAATTAAAATCTAATTAAATCAAAAAATCTTTTCAGTTTTATAAATTTTTAATTATTATTATATATAAATATAATTGAATGAACTTAAACCAAGCAGATGCATTTAACACTCATAATAATTTATATCATATACCAAACATCCAGAAAAAAAAATAGCTATCACAACTTGTGTAATGGGTAGGTCGAAGAGGTGTGAAAGGTCAATTAGGAAAAAAATGATTTTTTTTGCACACATTTGTGTAGTAAATAAGATCAATTGATACATCATTTAGAAAATGGTTTTAATATTATTATTAATTTTTTTTATTATAAAATAATATAGTAACTATTATATTATAATATAAATATTTATTATTTGTCATTATTTTATGTGTTCATTATTATATTATTATATTACTAGTTATGACACCTTGCACAATGGATACGTCAAAGAGGTGTGGAAGGTTAATTAGGAAAAAACTGATTTATTTTTTGTAAATATTTGTGTAGTATATGAGATCAATTGGCAGGTCATTTAGAAAATGATTGTAATATTATTAATAATTTATTATTATTATTATTATTATTATTATAATATTATTATATTTATTTTTAAAATTTTATGTATTAACTATTATATTATTATATAAATATATATTATTAATGTCATTTGTAACCTTGGATTTTTACATATTAATAAAGACTTTTTAAATCAAATATATTAATCATTCATCTAAATAAAAAAAATCAACATTTTTTTCACTTATTTAAATTATTTTATATAAATTTAAATTTTCTCTTTAAAATTGATTTAAATGTATTCTAATTAAAATAATAATAATCTATAAAAAGAATACTATAAAATAATAAACAAATTATAAATGAAATATAATTATTTCATATAAATTAAAATTATTTTTAAAATCAATTTTATATATAATAATATTGATTTTAATGTATCACTAAGCACATAAAGCAATATAATCATAATTAAAAAAAGTAACACAATACAAATAAAATTAAAAGGAGAAAAAAGATGTAAAAAGGCAAGCCATTCATATTGCACTCTGGAGCAAGGTGGAGGGAAAAAATATGTTGACAACAAGAGAAAAATAACCAATCAAAAGGATAACTAATACAAATTTTAATCACACTATTTTTTTTATTTCCCTCATTTCATTTGCTATATTTTTTTGCCTTGCTGAAAATAAAGAAATAGTGATTAGATATTCACAAGAATTCAAGTCAAGGGGCTAAAAAGAGAATGTAAATGTGAAAATAGAAAAATGACAAAGAAAACATAAAAAAAAAATTATAAACGTCCATTTTAATAAACATACTCTAAATCCCTTTTCGAAACCTTATTTTAAGGCTACAACTCACCAAAAATACCAGCGAGGAATAGTTTGGAGGAGTGAAAAGCAATAGTGGCGGGGTAAGCAAAAAAAGTGATGAGAAACAACTAGAAAAATGGTAGTGGTGATGAAAGAAGAAAAAAAGGGTAGCAATAGGGCTTTAGCAGAAAAAGTGGTGAAAACAGCCGAAAATTGGCGAAAACTGATGGATGGGTGAGATTTGTTTCACTGTCAACTAGGGTCTCTTGTTGATTTTTAACCGCCTGTAAGAAAAATGAGTTCTGAAAGCTCAAATAAGGAAACACCTTCGATGTAATTATATTATTATATTTATGTCATTACTATATTATTATAATATATTTATTATTTATATATTAACTATTATATTATTAATGGATTTCAAGCTTTGACACAAAGCAAGTATATCCATTCAAAGACATTAGATTTCCACAGTCCATGTCATTAAAGTATGTAGTTTCTGGATTCAACTATGTATTAGTTTTTGGATCAACGTTTCGGATCACACTCAGTAATCCATCATCAGGATGCAAAAAGAGATGAAGGAGTAGAATATGCAAATCCAAGCTATTATAAAGGAGGAGGAAGGGGAAGTTTACATGAGAATCAATAAGGAGAGAGAGAAAAAAAATAAAAATAAAAATAGATTAATAAAATAATAAAAAGAAAGAGAAGAAAGAGAAGAAAAAATTCATTGAAGATAAATAAAGGTAATAATAAAATTTAACTAAAGTATTATTGACAAAGAATTAAGGATAAGAATATATAAAAAAGTAAATAGGAATTTACTTTTTGACAAAGTAAGAATTATGAAACATTTGTATGCATCTCTAGTGAGTCAAACCAATTTTCTCCAGAGGACATCAAAAGAATCATGTCATATCCATGTTATATATTCACTGTATATATCTTGCCCAAATATACGACACAACAAATAATTGTACACACTCCTATACAAAAATTGAATACATCAGACACAGCAGTTCACACATTTGCTACAATTACAACGAGTCCTAAGCTTTGGAGAGATTATTTAATATTTAAGGTACCTAGTCAATTTCATGGATCCCATTAACGGAATTTGCTTTACAAATGTTAGGAATTCTCTCTTGTTTATTTATTTTTCAAAGTGGAGAATAATCTAAAATTCCAAATACATGTCATACTATAGTCAAACAAAATTATAGGAAGGTGTATAGCGGACCTCATGTTTACAACAACGTCAATGCCACTTTTCTCTTCATCTGGCCTTGCTCCACACATTCAGCATCGGTACCACAATTGCAACTTAGCTTAGTTGCACCTTTTGTTCCTATCCCTCAGACCAATCACAATATGGCATCTCACGGGCTAATGCATAATAGTATGTGAAGGAAAAGGCAAGCCAATATGTGGATTTGGGGAAATGAGGAAGAGTTTGGAGGAGCAAAAACCAATAGCAACGGGGAAAACAGTAAAGAGAGGTGAAAAAAAGCTGAAAAAATGATGAAAGAAAATGCACGATTAAGATTCATTTAACTTTTTTGCAGGGTCTCTCGGAGCTTGTGAACCATTGATGGGCAAAATGAACTTCAAAAGCTCAAATAAGAACATGCCTTCACCATAAATATGAATGTAAAAATATGATTATAATATTCAAAAGTGAAATGATACTACTGACAACTTTCCTCTCAATTTTTTTCTTTTCTGAAAAATCTTATCAATTGAATTTTTTTCATTTTTCGGTGTTTCTCCCACATAAATGGTAGACAATCAATCTACGACTTTGATGCTTTCTCTTCTTAACCTTGATGCTTTGTTGTTTTGGCTAAGGTGGTTTTAGTTTTATTCCGTGGGTCTCATAAACTGGTTTCAGTTTTATTCTGTGGGTCCCATACACTGACTAGTCTCGTGGACATTATTAAAATCAATCAATCAATCAATCAACCCACTTTCATTGCAGTGAGACCCACCAGCACATAAAAACTTACGAGATAAGATTCCATGCCTGGCTTGACTAAATCAGACTTTATACAACCGACATTGTCTTTCTCATTTACTCTATTTTACTCTTTTCTCTTTCTTTCTTCGTTATTTCTCTGCCTACCTTCCAAGATGCCTACCATTGTTGGCGGTCCCGCACGCGCAGAATAATATTTAGAAATAATAGCAGGGGATGACAGAATAAGAATTAAATAGGTAGTACCGTAGTAGTTGTCTATTCGTTCAGCCGACCAAGATAAGATTCCACGCCTAGCTTGACCGAATCAAACTGTATATAACCGACATTGTCTATTTGTTAATATTTAACTTGACTCCAACTTTCTTTTTCCTAACACCGCGTGCTGATTTACTCCATTTTACTCTTTTTTCTTTCTTTCTTCGTCATTTCTCTGCCTGTCTTCCAAGATGCCCACCATTGTTGACGGTCCCGCACGCGTAGAATAATGTTTATAAATAATAGTAGTGGATGACAGAATAAGAATTATAGTAAGCAGTTGTCTATTCGTTTATCAACTCTCTTTATTCTTCGCTTTTTTTGGTTTCTTTCTTCGTCATTTCCTGGAAGTTAAACCCGTGGCATCATCTTGTTTTCATTGCTTTAGTCCAATTTCGCATTGCTCTTCCCCTTCATTATAAATCAACTTTCTTGACACGTGTTTAACATCTTCATACTCATCTCCCCTATAGAGCGTGCTATGGTTTGAATTTTTTTCATCGTCTAATTCTTTCAATCAAATTTTAAGTCAAGATAATTCATCTTTAGAATGTATTCCTTGCTATCTTTGGTCGTCTTATATTTACTATCCCTCTTCTAGAACATGTCATTCTAAAGATAGAGATGTGAGTCACCAATACAACCCCATATATATTGAATGAGATCACATCTTAATGAGAAAGAAAGATAGTTTCTTTCTAAAATATTAAGAAAATGAGACCACGTTATAATGTGAGCATATGGGTCATATTGGTGAGAAAAATTTAAGGATCTTGAAGAGTAATAATTTATAAGAGGGGCTGATTGATTGCTCTTTAAATTTTAATTTATGCGATCATTAGATTTATGTGAAATAAAATTGGATTATTTTTCTTAGAAGCTCTATTACATTTGTAGGGATTTTAGATTTGGTTCATTGTAATGTATTTAGATTAGTGGATGTAAAATCACTCAGAAATTCCATATATTATTTATAATAGTCTAAACACATTTTGATGGTTTGTTAAACATCATTAACTTGTGTAATGTCATAAATTGTATCTATGTAATTTCAATTTACATACACCTTCCTCTTTAGATAAATTAATGTAATTAATTATGCTATCTTTCAACCCAAAACCATCTCTCACCACCTGGTATGCCTAGATCTTTGGTGATTAATTTTGATTCTCATGGATTGGTGCACACTGTGAAGGCCTCTACACACCACACTTCTGTCCCACAAAAATCCATGTTTGAGTTGGGCATTGATGTTGCAAGGCATTTGTTTTTGGTCTCCTTATGTTGTGCAGTGTAACACTCAAGTTTGTGGCATGGCTTATCCACCTCCTATTGATTCATTCACTTTAGTGGTTGTGTCAGACATTAATAGGTTGACCTTTTGGTGCAACGACAACCATCTGTGCAACAATTAGTATTAGATCCTAGGTCACAAGTTCAAACCCCTCGCTTGTGCTAGGGAGGATTGTTGTGAGGTGTGTGCCCTTGGTCTCCTTGTGTTGTCTAGCACAACGCTCAAGTTCTTGACATGACATAACCACATCAATATGGATTCATTAACTCTGGTGGTTGTATTGAGAATTAATAGGTCAATCTTCTGGTACAAAAACAACCATCTACGCAATAATTAAGACATTACACCTACCATGTTTTAGAAATGCAATGCATCTACCAACCTAAACCCTTGTCAAGAATCTCTTGGGAAGGTTGTTTGAACCAAAAATACCCTCTCTCTTGAGGATGGATTCATTCTTGATCTTTTGGGAAAGCATTGTACACCACTTCTTCAACATTCTACAACACTTCTTGAGAATGCAAAACATTTTCCATCTCTCTTATTTACACATCTTTCAAAGAACTCTTCTACAACTTTTAGAGTAAACTCCATTGTTACATGTACACAAGGTTATCTTACAAAGAGGCCACTATCATCTTGGAGATTCTCTTTGCTTCTTCACTACACCAAAAATCCATTCTAATTTTGTGCTTGGGAGTGGTAACTCTCCAAGATTTTGCATTGAGCATGCTATTTCTACTTTTTTACTATATTGTTCTCTTTATCATTTTATGTCTATTTCCATAATCTTGTTTAAGGTTTTGCATGGAGGTGGAAACAGCAATAGTGGGGTTTGACTGAGGAAAAATCATATACAACCACCCAAACCTTTCTCTTTGGTCCTATGTGCATAGGTGTAGGTAGAAGAACTACTTGAAGAAAGCTTAGATCATTTTACATTTGTTGGACAACCATAATTCACACACTCTCATGTCCAAAACCCTGTGTTGAATATTTTGTGTCTTCCTACAATAGTTTCTATTTTAGCATCCCTATGAGATACTAGAATGGCACACTATTGTTTGACAGTCATGCATTAGTCCTAGATAGAGAGCTTTCCAAGTTATCAAGAAGACCCCTATAGCCTAGATGCTTTTGGTTTCTAAAGTCTAAAGGGTTCATATAATTAATGTGATCTTAAAACGCACATTTTAATATTAATTAATAGGTAATTTTAATGGTTGCAATTAACCAAAGGCTTACCTGAGTGGAGGGTTGTAATTTGAATCCCCAAAGGATTTGATTATCCTTCATAGTGCAGTTCAATTTCAAAATCTACATTTTGGTGAACTTGATGTGAAACTAACCTTTTGAAAATATTTCAAAACATCACTTTCACAATGTAGAAAAATAGGTTCACCCAAAAAGAGATTCACCAAATGAATGAACCTAATTTTACTAGTGATGTTTCATTCTATTTACGAGCGGTATAATGGATAAATAATAATTAAAAATCAATCTTAACTGTTATAACAACAATAAGGGAGGTTTTTAGAGGCTGAAACAATGTGTACCTTATTGAAAAAGTGTTATTTCGAGGTCACTAAGGACTCATTCACCCAAGATGGTGAATGGGTCCTTGCTAGGGTTTCTAAAAATTAATATATGGGTTCTATTCTTTAATTTTTTTACTTCTAGGCCCTTGATGCTCAGCTCCCAAAAGCTATAAATTAATTCTATAGGCAACTTTCCATGATCTTGCAAGATAGATAACAACTTTTGCAACTTTTCAATCTTGACAACTTTGCAACTTTTGTTCTTTGCTTGATCTTCAACAAAAAACCTACAATCACACATCAAGAGAGAAGAAAAACTCATCAATTGTTAGGGAATAGGGTTTTTCCTTGGTCAAACCCCATTTACATAATTAAATCTTATGATGAAATAATGAAACATGAATGTGAAACAATGATACCTTGGATGAAGTCTTGTAATTTAAATCAATTATCTAACATGAAGTGGCCATGTAGAATGTATATATTTATCTTGAATTGGATATGAAACAATTTTTAGCTTGGATCTTGAACACTATATCACAACACTATCTCAACAACATGCTTGATGCACTATGCCTTTGACATGATGATGTAGTGTCAAAAAATGTCATTGGGGACATTTTCATACTTATCTAGGCCCTCCTTGTGGAATTGAGCTTAATGTTGCCTTGGTTTAGTGTTCTAATGTGGTTGACACATTCACATTAGGTCTTGGGCCCTTATGAACTAATGCATTTTAATGGTACCTTGCTAAGGTGTTGTGAAGTGTTGTAACACACTTTCACACTTTTCTAAGGTTTTATTAATTAACTAAACTTCATAAACCTCTTTTAAACCTCAATCTTGCCTTATTTTTAAATTTTGTAAAGTGTTGTAACACACTTTCACACTTTTCTAGGTTTTTCATTCATAATTGGGCTTTCTTATGCTTTAATTGACCCTATTTTGCATCCACATGCCTCATTTGTTGCATCCTTTTAAGGATAATCTTGACACCAATTATTAGCCAATCATAATTCAGGTGTTTCAGGCTTGAGTGGCCCAAATTTAGTGATTTGGGAACCATTTAACACCTTGGGCGAATGAGTCCCACCTAGATCTTTTGGTCCCAAACCTGGTTTCACACATTTCTAGGAATTTTTAAAAATAGTCCCAAAAATTAACCCTAGTCAGACTCATTCACCACCTTGGGTGAATGAGTCCCATGTGGCCCAAAATCAAAATTAATTCAAATTTCTAGAGGGATTTTATTTTCTTAGATCTGATGTCGGCTTGTAGTGTTGTAATTTCTAGAATTATTGCATAATTGAGAATAAATACAAGATACTTCCATTCATTTTTCATCTACCATGTTGAATGAGCATTCTTATAAAAATTTTGAGTTCACAAGCATTCACACTAGCATTCAATAGCATTCAAAGGTAGATTACCAAGCATTTTAGAGCATCATTCAAGCATCAATCATCATGTCAAGGACTTCAACAATCATGTTTGCTATTGTGCTAGAACAATTGTGATGCAGGGTTTACGATTTAAGCAAGTGTTTCATTCAAGATCAACATCATTCAAGAAAGAATCAAGATCTAAATTAGTTGCATCCATCTCAAGCATATTTTTAGCACTTAATTGCAAGGGTTTGGTGAGTTGCAACAATTGTTATTTATTCATTTATCATTCTCCATTCCTATTTGATTTCCAAAATGAGGTTTAACCAAGGAAAACCCCTATCCACTAACCCAACAACATTTTTACCTATCCTTTGTGTGTGTGATTTGTAGGTCTAGGTTACAGATTTCCTAGGGAGCAACATAGGAGAAAATCTGTCAAGAGTTGAAAGTTGTCAAAGTTGTCATCAAGCCTTGGAGAACATTGGAGATCACCCACAGGTTACAAATCAAGATTTTAGATCTAGAAATCATTCAAGGAGAATGGAGTAGATAAAGAAGAGAAGGATCAAAATTTGAAGCTTTAGAAAAGCCTAACTAGACTGATTCACCACTTCTGGTGAATGAATCCTAGTTCTAGTCAAATTTTAGATCTTTTTGATTCAGATACCCACTTGGTAGATTCTTGTTCCTGCATACAAACTCATTTTTTTGACCGATTCACCCAACTTGGTGAATGAGTCCTAGTCAACATTAAAGGTATGAATTCTAGTGTTTCAGACCTCCTTCTAGCCATCTCTAGATTTCCAAGTGTACACATTCTATTTTGTAGTTTTTTGTGTTGTTTCATTTGTATTTGTAGGTCATTCAATTCAAGTTTCCATCATATTAGGGTTTTACATTTCATCTTGCATTTCATTGTCTTTTCCAAGTCTAAACTTGGTGGTGAACCCCTTATTATTCTTCATTCAACCTCTTATCATCTAAGCAATTTGAGAAAGCATTCTCAAGAGCAAATTCATGAGACAACTGTTGAGAATCTTTAAACAAGAGCATTCAAGTTTCAAAAAAAAGAAAAGTTAAAGTCTTGGAGCAGCATTAAAGTGTTTTGTAGGTCTTCAAGATCATTTTTATTCAATATCTAATTTTTTTTAAGGGTTGATCATGGTTGTCTATGGTGAATCATGATGGATTCTAGCTTAGGGAGATGCAACTGGCTATCAAGCCAAGCCGAAAGACTTATTTCCTAACTGATTCCATCCTCCATTATCACTCTACATTCAACCTAAGGAATTTACAAACATCATTAGGGCTCATTTGGGGTGATTAGATATCTCCTCAAGTGAGACATTCATCTTCATATTTTCATTCTTGCATCACATTCTTACACATTAGAATAGAATTTTGTTGTGTTTAAGATTTCCCTGTCTCAAACACAATTAAGAAAATCAAGTTTATATTTTGTTTTGTAGGTATATTCATAGATCCAGATATGAAATTCAAGTTAGAAGGAAAGGGTAGGCATTGAAGTGCAAATTAGAACTTTAAATTCCTAAAAAAGAAAAACACTTGACTGATTCACCAAGAGTGGTGAATGATTCCCACTATAGGTGTTTTCTAGATCTATTTGCATCATATTAGGGTTTTACATTTCATCTTGCATTTCATTGTATTTTCTAAGTCTAAACTTGGTGGTGAACCCCTTATTAGTCTTCATTCAGCCCTTAAAATAGCTCTCTTACAATATCTCTTTATCTTTTACATTGAGATCTCAAGGGTTTATCCTTGAGTGAAAGTTAGTGAAAAAGATTGAGCATAAATAAACATCTACAACATTTGAAGGTTGTTAAGGAGATTATTTGAAATTAAAAATTTAATTAATGGCAAGGCGATGAGCACATACCTCACAATGAATATTCTTGATACAATTAATTCCTAGTAGAATGCTTCAGTCTCTAGAAAAATGTGAGCACTATCAAAGGAAAGAGATCGTCCACACCAGAACAAAAATGTGTATTGTTGAAATCCAAAATCATCTATAACATAATTTTCTTATGACACACTATAGTTCTAGTAGTGATTCTTTGAAATGGTTCACATGCAACATAATACAATCATTCGGAATTACCCATATAAATTACATGCACCTTATTCTCTTTCTCTTCTACTAGTATCTTCCTTACTGCTTGAAGATCAATTTTAACCTCACCCTTTTTTGTTTATGCTAGGTCTATGCTTCTATTATAGAAACACATCTCGGTGTAACTAGTTCAATAGTGTGTATGGTTTTTTTCAATTGTTTTCTTTATCCAATAAATTTATAAGTAATAACTTAAAATCTTGTCATTAGAATTCTTATGTGTGAAGAAAATACAATCTACTGAGGGGGGTTGAATTGGTAGATCAAATCAATTTAAAAATCTTTACTTCAACATATATATTATTTTTGAAAATTGAACTAACATAGATACTAGTAATCAAACAACCATATAAGCACATAGACATTCACATATGAGAAAACTAGATATATGTGGAAACCCAAGAGGTGAAAACCCATGGTGAGAATAGCTTCTTTGGTTTACTATCCAAATCCAACCTCACAAAACAAGAATATAATAATGCAATTTATAATATGAAGTGGGCACAAACCTACCAGAGACATCAGTCCACAATTCTATCTATAGGAACCAACATACTAGAGACACCAATCCCCAATACAATGAACTGAGCACCAACTCAATGAGTAGGACACCAATATTATAGAATTACAAGGATAAATCTTGTTGGTTTTCAATGCAAATTATGTATAGCTTACTCAAAGGATGAACTTGATTTAGACATGTTGTACTACACTCATTAAGATCTTATGATAATGTCACACAATGATTGAGATGCTTCGCATTGAATAATACTCTCTCACACAGATTCACATCCTTGTTTATTCACGCACTACCTTCTCTTCAATTATTCACACAGATCAGTTCTAAATGACATTTGTTGCCACAAAAGGAATATGATGCCATGCACTTCCACAAGAACCTTATCCTAGACCTATCTTAACATCACACTAACTTTGAATTTCATACACTACTAGCCATTACTACATAGTTTCAAAACACAAACTAGTTGATAGACAAGCACAAAGAACATTACATCACTTCAAACCTCATACATGTTGAACACATATTCTAAAATCTTTGGAATATGATACAACATGTGTAGGCATACTCTCCATTCAACCCACAAAGGAAAATTGAACATAATTGCATTTCCAAAGAATTTTATTTGCTTTGAGTAACTTACCTTAAAAATTTCAAATAATACTTTCGGACCACCTCTATCACCATGAATAGATGTAATATGATACTACAAACAATCCTCAATTGATTTTATTAATATAGCTAGAAATATATACTTTTGCATCAACTCAAATTTTTATGAATATAATTACATTTAATTCTCATTGATTTTTTATAATCTTCCTTTAAAATTAGTGAACACCTTTGACAATGATGAACTCCTTCCCTACTTCATACTCCAACTTCACTAATTTTTATGCATCCTTTTCCCTCAAAAAGTGATAATTGAGTGAAGTATGCTTTTTCTTTGAGTGTAATAAAAAGTTCTTTGAAATATTTATAGCACTAGTGTTATCACAAAGAATGGAAATAGGTTCATCAAAATCAATCTTCATCTCCTTTAGATTCTACTTCATCCATAATACCTAAGTGAAACTTGAAGATGTTGTAATGTATTTTGCTTCTATTGTAGATAAGGAAATTGAATAACATTTATTTCTTAACTAGGATACAAGATTTTCACCGAGAAAGAAAGCTTTGTCACTTGTACTCTTTTGCTCATCTAAGCTTTCAGCCCAATCTACATCTTTGTATTCACATGTAGGATACCACATTTATCCAAAATATAGTGTAGCCTTCAGATACTTGAATATCATTTTTGTTGCTTTGACATGAGTCTCCTTAGGTGCTACCTGAAATATAGCTACCATCCCAATTTCTTACATTATATCCAATTTGGATTTAGTCACATAAAAAAAACTAACAATCATGGATGCATACATCATCCTTACTCAACTTACTTCTAGTAACCATAGGTTTACTTATCGGTTTACATTCTTCCATCTTGAACTTCACATTTCCTTTATGTACTTGTTCTAAGAAATGAATATGCCTTTGTCTGATTGAGAAATATGTAACCCAAGAAAGAAAGATAATTCACCAAGCATTGACATTCCAAATCCACTATACATTGCATTTTGGAACCCCTTGCACATGTCATCACTATTTCCACCAAAAATAATGTCGTCAACATAGACCACAACAATCAACAACTTATCACTTTTTGATTTTATGTATGAATTGCTATCCACTAGAAAATCAGAGTTAGGAAACTTGACATAAAAATTTGAATAAATTACCTATATTATTTCAAAAATATGTAACAATAGAATTTGTAGAAAATTGAATTTGGTTTCTAAACTACTAGGTTTATTTTCAAAAAAAGAATATCTATTTGGTGAAATTTTTAAATTTTAATGCAGTAGTACTTAAATTTTGGGGAAAAATAAGAAGTAGGTGTCTGTCTGACCACCCTAACCACAATAAAATGAAAATATTTTTCTATAATATTTTAGATATAAGTAGAGGACTCATGTCCTGATATGATGCATATTTTTTTGTAATTTTTTTTCAATTAAATAATTAATTATGAATTTTTTAGTACAACTTTTAAAAAATATAAAAACTCATTTGTCTGACCACCATAACTTGGTCAAAAATTCATGAAATTAATTTTTTTTTTAATCCTATAGTATGTGAATTATAGAATGTGACACATGTTCTGGATTCAAAATATGTGATATCATTTGAAAGCTATAGATTTTTTTCAATCGAGACTTTAGTCATAATTCAAATAGAAAATGAATAATAATTATTTATTAAATTTAAAGTAAAGCTTAATTTATATTGGTGAAATGTTGAGCATCTCTTTTAAAAACCATTTTCATTTCATCAATTTTGGGTAAAAAAAAAATTCGTCAGTCACATGGGCCATCATATCGCCACTTTTTGGCCCATCATGATCTTGCACATACCCTACTGTAGATACTTGTCAAACCTAGAATACCATGCTCTAGGAGCCTATGTATGTCCATAAAGAGCCTTCTTCAACCTACACATAAAATCTAGATTATCTGAGCATTGAAAGCCTTTCGATTTCTCAATGCAGACTCCTTCTTCTAACTATCCATTCAAGAATGCATAATTCACATCCATCCAATACAATTTGAAATTATTGATTGTTGAAAGAGCCAAAAACATTCCGATTCCTTCTAGTATTTCTACTAGAGAAAATTTCTCATAAAAATCAATTCCTTCAACCTGAGCATATCCTTTACACACAAGTTTGGCTTTATTTCATATAACTTCTCCAACCTCATTCAACTTGTTTCTAAAAACCCACTTAGTACTAGTAACATTATTGCCTTTAGGTCTTGGAACTAGTTCCCAAGTATTATTTTTATTTATATGAGATAACTCTTCCTCCATAGCATCTACCGGTCCTTTCTCTTTTCTTGCCTCTATATATGAACTTGGTTCAATCTTTGAAAATACTATAAAATGAACCTACTCATTTTCTCTCTCAATTCCTCTTTGGGTCTAGAATCCACTATTCTTGTCTCCTATAATCTAATCTTTAGAGTTTTTTTTTTAACGTACCTTTCCAAAGTCTTTATTAAAATGTTCTTAAAGTCAACTTCTAAGTCTTTATCATTGTTATGGATTGGATCTTCATCATCTTCAACTTCTAGAGAATTAGTAGATTGAATTATTTATTTAATCCTTATATTTGCACTTTCCAGAATCCTCTTCAACCTTTTTTTGTAATGTCTATATGATTTACTTTTCATAGAGTACTTAATAAAAATACTTTCATAAGATCTAGAATCAAACTTACCAATGTTTTCTTCATCTTGTTTGATGTAGCATTTTCTTTCAAATATCCTAAGATGTTTTACTAAAGCTCGTATTCCTCTCCATAACTCATATGGTGTTTTATCAAACTTAGGTTTGATTTGAGCTCTATTCATAATATATACACTTTTTTGAACTGATTCTCTCCATTAAACTATCTGATAAATTTTCTTGATTCAACAATGTTCTTGCCATCTCCTATACATTCTATTTCTTCCTTTCTATAACTCTATTTTTCTACAAAGTCCTAGCATTATAAAATTGTCTCTATATCCCATGCTCTTCAAAAAATTCATCATATAGGTCAGAAGTAAATTCTCTTGACCTTTATCTAATCTCAAAACCTTGATTTCCCTTCTAGTTGTATTCTCAACTAATTCTTTGAATGATTTAAAATTCTCAAATGCTTTTGATTTTTCTTTTAGAAAAGTAATCCAAGTCATTCTAGTGTAATAATCAATAAGCATCATAAAATACCTATCACCTTGTAAACCCTTTTTCCTCATTCATCTACATTGATCTATATGGATCAAATCAAATGGCTTTGATGTAGAGTATTCCTTTGTAGGAGATATGGACTTTGTTTGTTTTCCCTCGAGACATGGTTTATAGCTGGTAGATTGAGGGTTCTTAATTTTTGGCATGTCCCAGACCATTCCTTTTGATCTTATCTTCATAATGTCATCAAAATTTATGTGTCCCAATATTCTATGCTAAATCCAAATCTCTTCTCTTTGTATAGAAAATAAATTTTGTCTATTCATCTGACTAAGATGATATATATCACCATCAACTCTACTTCCTTTCACAATCAACTCTTTGGTATGAGATTTTTGAATCTCACAACCTTTAGCATTAAATTAGCTCTAGTAACCTTTATCACACATTTGACTAACACTCAAAATATTATGCTTTAATCCTTACACATTCAAAACATCATGAGATTTTTTCCTACCACCATCAAGACTCAAAGTACCCTTACTGGTAATTTTGGCAATATAATTATTTCCAAAAGTAACAAAACCTCCATCAAACTTCTTGACATTCATGAACTTACTTATGTCTCCAATCGTGCGATTTGAACATTTAATGTCTATAATCCACAGATTCTTAGATCCTTTTGGGGATGTAGAGCAATCTAAGTTATCATTTATTTCTTTGATCTTTTCTCTTCTTTTATCTTCTTCCATACTTTATCTGATTCATTATTCAAACATTCTAACCCTTTTCCTTTCGTTTCTGATAGAGGAGGACTCACAAAATTTCTTCTACAGTTTCTATCAATCTATCGAAAAAAATTTCACTTATGACAAATGATATTAAAATTACACAAAGGTGCAAACCTATTATTAATAACAAAGTCATTTCTTCTTACCAAATCCCTTCTAGAATCCATGTCCTTATGACCAAACTGATTGTAATTAAAATAATAGCTAAAAAATAAATAATTAAACCTAGTATTGTACCCTTGCCCTCTTGAATCTTGTCTTCCAAATATTTTTTCCTTCCTTTGCACTTGGATGAAAACATCATTCAAAACTTTGCTATCATTGGTTGCTACACTTTTTTCAAAATTTTAACTTCTAAAAGAAATATATTCTAGATTCTCCTTAGTAGGCTTCACTTGCTACTCTGTCACCTTTGTTCTTCAGTTCATCAAAACCAATACTAGTTTTGATATGTGGAGATATCTAGCTATCAATTATTTGATCCAGCATATCAGTGCTCTTCCCAAAATTCATATTTTGTTGATGATTTACTTTGTCAAGATATTTCCTTAATGACACAATTTATGCTTCAAGCTTCTCACAGTCCTTTTCTCTTGACAACATCCCTCCAATTAGGACTTCTCCAATCCTCTTTGCTTCTACTGCTTGAATATTCAATTAACTGATCATATTTTTTTCCTTCTCAACATCTAGAAATAAACTATCTTTAGCCTTCACTTCCTCAAAAATTATTTGCTTTAGTCTCTTGATATCCTTTCTAGTATAGAGTAATTCTTCCAAAAGATCTACTTCTTCATCATCATTTCCAAAATTCATTTTTGCAATATCTTCAAAATTTTCCATGTCCATGAATACAACCTTCTCTCTTTCATCTACGAAGATGCATTCATCCTCTTATTTAGTAGAGTAGCCTTCCTCATTAATGAAGAAGCTCCTTTGTTTCCTCTAAAATTTATTCCATTTCTAAAATGATTTCTTCCATACTTTTTCTCAACATTGTCAGAGTCCTTATAAGGACACTTAGACATAAATTTTCCTACTTCACCATAATTAAAGAATTTGAAAGGTAACATACCTGTATACTTTTTGGAACCTCTATGTAACTTTATGAAAAAGTTTTATTTTTTTGGATCTGATCTAGCATTAGAATCTAGATCAACTTTTTTCTTTGATGTTTGTTGTGCACATTTTGCACACATGCCCCACTAAAAGTAGGGACCCTCTTTTGCTCTCTTTTTGCTTTCGATCTTGGTCTTTTTGGCACTTTGTATTTTGAGGATTTGCTTGCTTCGGAATTTGCTTTGATGTTTTTCTTGCTTGTTGGAACAGTCCATCTACGATATATATACTGAAAACCTTAAGTTTTGGACTCATTCTGGGTTTTTCACTGCTCTCGGGAAAATCCACCCCTGGCGGAATTTCCCGGTTTCCTTTCGAAACCCGGTGGCAGCTGCTTTTCATTGAAAATCCGGAGATTCTGGTCCTTCACGAAATTTCATCAGGAACATATTTCTCTGAATGTCCATCACCATTTTGAATTCTCGGATTTTTGTTTGACCTGTCTTGACTGCATTAATTGTGCGATTTTTGTGTTGGGTATTAAGTCGACTTTTGGAAGTTTTGTGTCATTAAAGTTTTATCATTTGCTTCATTTTGATCTGGAGTGCTTGGTCCTAGGTGCTGTTGATGGATTGTGCGATTGGAATTGTGGTCGATTGTTGCAGTTGGATTTTGTGTGAAGCCATTTACATTCAACTCGCACCTTGGGGTTTCTTGCTAGCTTCTGTTGTATCGATCTTTTCCTGTCTTCATGGTATGTACATGGCACTTTACCTCTTTTGATGATTCAAATGAATTACTTCATGCTTTGTGTGTATGTGCTATGAGTCAGGATATCTTTGATCATATTGTTGATTGGTGCTTCGGTTTCTAGTTTTCATTTCATGCCTTCTCATGTTGTTTGCATTGCCTTGTTTTTGCTTGATTGAATGTTGATTGAAGTAACCCATTTTCTTTGAGTGTTGATCCCAAGTGATTTTTCGAGCTTGTCTCTCAATTTTCATCATGAGGTGGCTTCCTTGTGTGGGTCGTAGTGATATTTCAGTAAACCCTTGCAAACAAATGAGTTGAGCCCGAGCTTGTCCTGCGCATTCATGGCGGAATTTTAGGGTTATGTTCCTAGGGCATCGCGATTCCTTATCAAGTTACCTTAGGGTAAGTTTCATATTCAAGGATGTTCTATAGGAGGTTCAAATTGAGCTGGTTCCATGTTTTAGTTCCTCAATTTTGTGATCTTTTGATCAATTTGAGTGAGGTCATGAGAAAATGAGGATATTCGGGTTTTCAGAGTCTTCGCAGAATTCCTTAACTGTCAGAATTCCCCAAATTTCCATTTTCTTTTTGTCTTCCTAGAATGTGCATTAATTCAGATTCCAGAAACTGGGCTTAAATTATAAGAATTGCATTAGCTTCACTAAAATCCTGCCTTCGGGATTTTCCCGAAAGTTCTTGGTTCCCTCATTTTCTCGGAGTTTGTTAATTATTTTTATTCTTACGGATTTTCATCCCCAACGGATTTTCCTGAGATTTTGTTGAAAGTGGAGAATTGAGGAATTGCATGAACTTTGCTTAATGATTCTACATTTGATGATCGAATTTGAATTATTTGGAGATGTTTCATGCTATTTCTTAGTGATTATCAGTTGATTAAATTATTGTTGGATTCTTGTGTGCTCGTTTCGCTAGAATCCGTCTAGTTGGGAATTTCCCAAAAATCCTCTTTGGCCTGGATTCTGCAGAAGGGCTGAAAACCCGAACTTTGAGATGATTAATTTTTATGGGGAAATGAGCATTTTTCTTATCATGGGACTTATATTGAAGATAAACTTATCTCTATGGTTGATTAACTTATGTTCCATGTCATTGTTACTATGTTTTTTTTGTTGAATGTAGGTTGAATCAGGTAAGGCAATGACAAGTGGAACCAAGGGTAAGGTAGTGGATCTAGGTGTAGAGGGGTCTTCCATTTATGAGGCAGAAAGGATCAAGATGGATATCAAGAGCATAATTCTAGAGAGTAAGCTTACTTCCATCTAGTCAGGGGTAACTGATACAAATGTTGGATTGTGGGAGTATGAGGAGTTCAAGACAAGAGGCGTAGCACAAAATCCTTCTCTGCTAGCCATGAGAACATTGGAATCAGGATTGGCACATGTATTTGGATTTCCTCCTATAGTGCAGTGTTATGAGTTGGTACTTGAATGTGCATGACACTATGACAAAGGTACACAAAGGATAGTTGGTCCCCAAGGGAGGATTGTGGAAAATTTGAATCCTGTGTCTATAGCCCAAACCTTTGACATGCCTGACAGGTCTCATGTGGTGTCTTTTGACATGGATGTGGCAAAGAAGTTCTACAAGGAGGATACCATCAAATCCCAATAGGTCATTAATTCCTGGTTGGAAAAACCTAAGTCCCACTTCTCCATGTTTCCCAAGCAGTTGGTCAGACTCAAATTTAAGGAGTATTATGATGTTATCACCCTTATTAGTAGGGTGGTAGGACTGGAGAGTGTGGGAATGTTCAAGAATTGGATGCTCCATGTTATTGCTAGGATGGAACAGGGTATATACTACCACTGGGCAATAATTATAAGTGTCATGATTCATGAATAGATGTGCAATGTCCTATAGACTAAGAGTTTCACAATGAACTCTTAGCTATTCTATGCTTTGGCTAGATTCCACCCATACAAGGGGTGTGTTTGCACAAGATTTGATTTATGAGGTTTACCCATAGCTACACCTAGGTAACTCAAGCTACAGAAGGGTGAATGATGCATTCACCATATACATCACTAGGCTACTCCAAGGTACAGAGCATGTCCGGATTTTAGATAAAGCCAAGGAAATGATCAAGAGGTTTGGAGCTTGGTTCATCCAGTTCCCCACCTTTTCATACATAAGAATTGATAGTTGTCAGAGGGCTCCGTACAGACTCCCAAGGTACCCTACTGATCATGTTGTACTCCTGGAGGTCACAAGATGAATATGTGACTTTGGTGTAATTGTGAAGAGGGAGAAGCACAAGACCGGATCTGGTAACGACTTCCCTTTGAGGATAGGCACTAATGAAGTATGCCCTTCTATCAACTCAACCCATGCTTTTAAAGAAGAAATGAGAACTCTTGGTCTCTCCTTCCTCTCCAAAAGGCCAAGGTTTGATATAACTGGTGAAGCTCAGAGGAAAGCTAGTAGAGAATATAACCACAAGGATGACTTAGAGGATTATTGGGCCAATGTTGGTGATGAATTTGAAGTCAGAAAGAATAAGTTCTCCAGGTTACCAGTTAGCTTGGTATGGTTATACAACATAAGGGTTGTTCCTGATCAAGTTGAGGAGGATGGAAATTTAATCTAGGGCCATAACTTTGAGGCTATGAAGGATAAGCCAATTTAAGAGATTGACTAGTTGGAGGAAGAGAAGATAGAGATAGAACAGGTTATGACTTCGGTAATCAAGTATACCAAGCTCTGGCTCAAGCATAAGATTTTGTAATTGGAAAGTGAGGGTGTGCAATGCACCTATGATCTCATGGGAGACTTAGAGTCTCACTTTGCATCTGAGGAGTCACCTAAACAAGATCCAAAAGGCAAAACCAATGTGGGCTCCCCTTTCAAAATTAAGATTAAGGAGATGTTCATGCAGAGGAGGTAGGAGAGACAAAGAAACAAAGGAAGCCTATAGCCAAGAAAAGGAAACATGTCTCGAGGAGGAAGAAAATTGAAGGAAGTGAGCAAGAAAAATAAGAGACCAATGTCCCCTCACCAAAGAGAAGGATAATTATGAGGTTGTCACAAAAGGGGAAGGGAACTTCTAAGGTAGATGAAAAGTTTGACACACCTATGGTAGAAGTAGAGAGCTCGGGAGAAAAGACACAAGTATACACCAGGAGATCTAGGACTCCTTCTCCCAAGGATGCTGCACCAAAAGGAAATGTTCCCATGACTGCTCCTATCACCGAACAGGAAGACATCCCTCCTTCTCATGAGACTGGAAATATACCAGATAAACCAAAAGATGTTGAAGATTCCCAAGATCATAGAGAAGAAGAATTCCAGGAGAGTGATCTCTACAATGCTGAGGCTGAGATAGAGAAGGTTTTGCAGTCTCCTTTGGTGGCTTATGAGGACTCACCTACAGGGGTTCATGAGGATAAATCTCCTCAGAAGGAGGAGATATCGGCCAAGATTCCCTCACCAGTACAAGACAAAGAGGAGGAGCACAATAAAGAAAAAGAGGATACGATTGAGAAGGCTCCTGAGAAGCCAAGTATGGAGGAGAGTATGCCCAATGTTCAATGGGAAGATGATGGACTGGGAAAAGGTACAATGAGAATCCACTGTTATGTGCTGGTTGGATAAGGAATTAAAGAGCAAACAGATTGTAGTGGATGATACTCCTCCTAAATGGGATGAACTACTGGAAAATATTGGAAAGGGGAAGACAAAGAAGAAGGCCAGAGTTATTTCTAGGATTGAGAGGGATGATGTGAATAACAGGGTAGTCCACATTGCTACTCCTACTCCTCACAAGCATAGAGATGATGTGACTGGAAAGGATTATAGTGTGCAAACTATCAATCTAGGGCATGCTTCCATTGAGCAGGACATTGAAGAGTATGAAGGCTCCTGTGTTGTGATCCTTGACAGATTGAGGAAACAGGTACAAACTAAATCATAATTGGAGAAAGAAAATGAGAAACTTCATAAATATTTGCAGGAGTTGATGAAACCCTTGCAATCCATCAAATCTTCCTCATCTGTTGCAGGCTTCCCACCTCAAGAAATAATACAAGAGTTGGAAAGAATGAAGAGCACCACACATGCTACAGCTGGTTGGTTGTAGGGGGTGCAAACAAAGGGAGATAATACTATCAAAGACATCCTTTCAACTGGAGGAGATGCAATGAGGTCACTGGATTGGCTGAAAGTTGTGTTGGCTCAAGATAAGGAAGATGTAGATCTCCTACTACAAAAGACAAAGACTATCATGTAGTACATTGAAGAAAATTTGGTGAGGGAATTCTTCCTTCCTCAAGAATTACAGAGCCTTAGGAATGGTTTGAAATTCTATAGATAAGGAAAAAGGCTTTGAAGAAGATTTATAAACAAGGAAGGCATATTGAAGATACTTTGACTGAGATCTACAATAAGTGTACTTCCTTTTTTGAAGTGATGACAGGGAGAAAGAAATTTGCACCCAAGAATCTTAACTTGGAGTAGTTGAGAAAATGGTGGCAAGATGTATATTCTCCAATCAACGAGGGTCCTGTCACTAAACATCAGTTGGCTGATGCAGCCAGCTACATTGCAATTATTGATAGGTATCAAAAAATAAAGGTAGATTGGGATAATATAGTGAGGCAGTCAAGAGATGATATCAAGTGCCTTGACAAGAGAGTTAGGGTTTTGCCTATGCCACCTATTTCCGACTTGGATATGGTATTGTTGTTAGTGTAGGATAAGGTGGAGTGTGCTAAAGACAAAGGGGAAGTATTTAATGCAATGCTACATCAGAATTTGTGCTTCCCCATTATTTTCTCCTCTTCTGTTGCATGTATTGGACAAAGTATTTTTGGAGACCCCAGGCCAACTTGGATGAAATTGGTGCATGTTGCACATTTCATATTTTTTCGATTTTCTCTTGATCGGCCTATTATGTGGCCATTTATTATTGTAAACCCTAATTGGGCCGAAATATCTTGGGGTTTTCTATAAGTTTGGCATTATGCCTCATTTGTAGGTAGTTAGAAGAAGTTAGACGAATTTTACATTAGAGCAAATTGTAAGAGCAAGAATTAGAGTTAAAGTTTAGTTTATCTTTTCAAGCAAGTGTTGTAATAGAAAACTGGAATTGTTGCCACTTTGGATGATTTAGTACAAGAAAATAAATTGTGATTTGGTGCCTTTCTTGTGTTAAGTTTTATCTGGCATGGTTCTTGATGTTCTATCTTTAAAATTGCTTAAGTTTATTTGATGTTATCTAGTTTGATAATGTTTAGGGTTTTATGCTTGAAGTGTTTGCAGCAATCTCTAGTCCATACTTTTGGTAGTTAGTTGATTGTTATCTTCTTTGCAAAGTTAGCCTGGAATTAAAACGGTGCTTAGTTCAATTATGAATTTTTGTTCATTTCAATTGCAATAGGCTTGTCTTGAATGAATATGCATGATCTAAAAATCTTTAACACCTTAGAAGATTTCACTATTTCTGTAAGATTGTAGATTTATCTGGGTTAAATAGCAATTAGTTTCTGAGGGATTGATCCATTTCGAGCATCTTATCATTTGCATTGTCAATCTTAGGATTAGAATTAACCTTAGAATTATCTCTGAAACCCTTATCTTTTGTTATTTCTTTTATTATCTGGGTTAGTTTTAGGTTTTGAAGTATCAATATATGGCTAGATCTGATAAGTTTGAAACTAGTATTTTCTTGTAGTAAGGTCCCTTTGTGATTACCAACATTTTCACATTATCCTTGAGTTGTTTTATTTGCATTGTCAAGACCTGACATTAGAGACCTTCGGGTTATCACTTTTCCCATAGAGATTTACCTTTCAAGAGAGATAGGATATCATATTATTTAGGAGTTGTTGTTGTGTAGAAAACAACATCAAAAATGTTTTGAATGCCAACTCTTTCTTTATTGAGTTTTCACTATCAATCCTCATTTCATAAGCATTCAAGATTTCATGTATCTCTTGACCAATTTTAAACAATTTATATGTTTAGCTTCTTCAACAATAGAAACTTTAGAATCAAACCTTTCAGGAAGTGATTTGAGTACCTTTTTCAAAATCATAATTTCTTTCAATTATTCACCAAGACCTCTGATAGAGTTAACAATTTAATGAACTTGGAGCAAGAATGTGGCAATGCTTTCTCCGTCCTTCATTTTTAGATTTTCAAACTGAGCTATATGAGTTTGAAGCCTTGCTTCTTTGACCTTGTCATCACCTTCATAGATGGTGTACATTTTATCCCATACCTCCTTCACTTTCCTAGACTGCACGACCTTTACAAACTCATAGTTAGATAAACCACATAAAATAGCATTCCTTTCATTAGAATTACTTTCGCAAGCCTTCTTTCCATCATGATCCCTTAGAGGGGTTTTAGGAATCTCATATCCATCTACAATTGATTAAACATCAAGACCTGGGTCCAAAAAGTATGCTTCCATTCTTATTTTCCAAAATACATAATTGGATCCATAAAAGAGTGGTGCCTTATTTGCAAAAAATCCTTCTTAATCTATTGATTGTGCCATCCTGGATCTACCTCAAGCTATTAGGATTCTTCAAAGGAACTTTTCTCTAATACTAATTGAAGGGGACACAATCTACTAAGAGAGAGGGGGTGAATCAGTAGATCAAATAAATTTAAAACTCTTTACTTCAACATGTTTATCAATCATGAAACTTGAACTAGCACAACTAATTATAACCAAACCATGTGATAACATACTCATTCACACATGAGAATTCCAGATATACATAGAAACCCAAGATGGGAAAAACCATAGTGAGAATGGATGCTTGGATCTACTATCCAAATCCATCATCATAAAGAAATAATATTATAAGAGAATTTATAATATGAAGTAGGAACCAACCTACTAGAGACACCAATCCCCAATTGTATCTATGCGCACCAACCTATTCAAGACACCAATCTCCAATACAATGAACTAATAACCAACTCAATGAGTAGGAAACCAATCTTATAGAATTACAAGGGTAAATCTTGTAGATCCTTAATGTTGATTACACAACTTACTCAAAGTCTGAACTTGATGCAGACACACTAAGTTACATTTCCTGATATCTTTCAATAATTGTGCACAATGATTGAGATGCTTCACATTGAATAATATTCTCACATAGATTCACATCCTTATATATTCACTCACTACCTTTTCTTCAATTATTCTCTCACTTCATACTATACATCTACATTAATTTATGATGATTATATACAATACATTACATTAAGATAACTCCATGTCAACTAGGGATTTGCAATTAATGAAGATGACATAAGGGGGACCTGAATTCTAATTACATGAAATTTGTAATAGGTCAATCCTAAATCAATTTTTTTACTACAAAAAGAGCATGATGTTGTGTTCTTCCATGAGAACATTAACTTAGAAATATCTTAACATCACACACTAAATTTGAATGTTGCATGCTACCAGCCATTACCACATAGTTCTAGAACACTAACTGGTTGACAAACAATCTTAAAGAACCTTTCATCGCTTAAAACTTCCTGCATGTTGAACATATCTTTTAGAAACTTTGGAATATGATAGAATATGTGTAGACATAATTTTCATTCAAACCACATAGCCAAATTGAACATAATTACATTGCCAGAGAAATTTCTCTTCCTTGAGTAAATGACCTTAAACATTTTGGATTATACTTTTAGATCACCTATGTCACCATGAAATGACGTAGTATGATGCAAAAAAAAATATATTATGTCAAAAGTAGCAGGTATGATGCTTCTTCATTATATAGAGAATAACCATCTTCTCATTATATCCATTCCCTTGTAGCACTTTTGTCAGCATGTAATATGGAGTCCCTACTATTTCACTGATTGAACTATTAGGGAAGGGACATAAATGATCTTCAAAAAAATAGAAAGAATTCCAACCCCACATTAACATGTATACCTTTCAAAATGTATTTTGAATACCCAACAAATATTTTTTATTTTAAAAATATCAATTTTAATACCCGTTTTACCCCATTTTCAATGCAATTATCATACAAAATTAAAAACAAATTTTATAAACACCTTTTTATCATAAATCTATGATTCGCCACATCTAGAGACCTTTTCATCATTTCAACATATTCTCTAGTGGAAATGTCTTACTGCAAAGTACAAGAAACCTAATTCAATAAATGCTCATGCCTCCTTATATGGTGATGTGTTTTGTCTTTAAACTAAAATCAACACCAACCCAAATAAGACTTGAAATTGATTAATCGTGATAGATATTTTGATTAGCTGATCTAGGATACACAATAATTTTATTTTATTTTCATGAGAAAAATATCAACATAAATAATGGAGTGTAAAATCATGAAAGGAGTGAATAAAATTAAAAGACAAGAGAGAAAACACATTAATGGTGAATGCCACAAATTTAGACATGGTCTACAATATGACACTATTTACAAAAATGGAAGAATGGTTGTTGCACATGGTCTTCACTAATTGGTTATTATTTGAACTACTTTGGAGAAGGAAAGATGATAAAATGAAATGAAAATAGAGATGTCGAGAAACCCTATTGTAATACTCTATTACAATGGGACACACTAGCCAGAGGCTCAAACATAATAAATTAATCATTCATCTTTAACAACCAAATGATTACATTGTAATGGCTTTATAAACCCCTATAACTTGTATCCATCCAACAACTAATTATCAAGTAACACCTAATAAAAAATTTAGATTATTATTTTAGGTTATTATTTATTATCCATTAACCTATGTTATACAGTATTTCCCAATAAGACAATGTTTTGAGTCTCTTAGGCTTGGGTTGAGCCTTGAAAATTTCCACCATCTTTGGAAATTCATTTTTCATAGGCTTGCAAATACTTTGTAGTTTCTCAATTGTTGTTTCTATCTACACTTGCTAAACTAAATTTTTTGTTTTGTTATCTTCTTGGCTTGGAGATTGGGGAAGTATACGTTCTCTTAAAGGACTTGGGATTAGAGGAGGCATAAGAATTGGAACACTTAAAGGAGGACTATCATGTCGAGGAGAAGATTTCATTATAGAGTTGGATTCTAGAGATGATGTGGGTGAGTTCAAAGACTCTTTCTTAAATGAAGTTAAAAGTTGTATCTATTCTTTTTATTTCTCCTATTTCTTTCTCTTCCTCGGTTGTAGAAAATGTGTTAATATTTCTTTGGGGTGACTCTATTTATTTTCACTAAGGTGAGAGATCTTACGATTGGGGTTTATTTTCCTTCACTTTTTAGTTGCAACTATGGGGATGAAATGGTTATAAGGTGGGGAGTGTTGGAAAGAGGAGGAGAAGAAGGTATTTGAGTTGATTATTCTTGTGTTTATGTTTTCCTTAATTGGATTTCTTCCTTGCCAAAGGTATTTCTCCTTTAGGTTTTTTTTCGTCTTCCTCAATTTTCTCCTATCATAGAGTCTTGTCCTTTCTTTTCTTGGAGGATTTGGTGTCATGTACCTCTTATTGATCATCATCTTTCACTAGATCTTTTCCTATGGAGATCTTTGAGAACTCTCCTTGGTACTTGGATGTTTCTCCCTTTTGTGCAATTTTCTTAGGAGAACATGTACTATCCATGGCATATAGGTTTTTGAAATATTTCTTTGTTCTCTAGATCACCTTCGAGATATTGACTTCATTGGAGGGATCTTCTTGTGTAAAACAATCAATCCTATGAATCTATTGATTGAACACCTTATCTTTATTGTATTATGGGTCCATGATGTTCCCATCTTCCTTGAGGCCCTTGAGGATTTTGTTGATTTTGAAGTTTATGATCTAAGGGAGAATCACGATAAAAAATCTTTAATCCTTACCTCATTGTTCATCTAAGCAATCCACCCTATATTTCTCAAGTTTTGTTTCATAGAACACTCTAATTAAGGGTGCTAGTGTTTCAATTAGGTTAAATCTGTTTCTAATTTCATGGAGGTCCATAGAATAGATGGCCAACTCTTTTGATAAAAATAGACTCTCAATTGCCTTTTATCGACCACTTCCTATACTTTTCAATTTTTAATTATTTATTTATTTTTATTCATGAAAATTTAAATTTAAATTATTATTAATATTGACAAATAACAAAATTAATAAGACAAAAATTAAAATGTAATTAAATAAAAAAACATTTTTTGTAATTTAAAATATTTAAAGTTTTATTTATTATATATAAATGGAATTGAATAGCACTTAAATCAAACACATACATTTTACGCTTAGAACTATTTATATCCGCAGGCCAGACATCCAAAAACAAACCAAAAAAATTAAAAGTGAAAAGATACGAGCAATATATTTCCTCAAGCTTTTTTCTTTCTTAAAAAGATTTGTTTTCTATAGTGAAAATTTTATCGAGTCCACTGTCTTCCACATGCTTGCTTTTCTGCGTTTATTCCACGCGGTTTCGCACGCAAATAGCAGCCACTCAATCTACGGCTTTGGTCATTTCTTATCTCCAATCACCGACGCCCTCTCCTCTTACCAAGAAAAAGCGCTTCACTTACCACAACAGGAAGATTAACTTCGTCCTACTTTAATCATTTCTTATCTTTGTTCTCCTTTTTGAAAATTATTTAGCCCTTCACCTTCCCAATACTCAGCCTAATTCCATTGCGTTACTTTCATTCTTTCATTGCGTTTCACTGCGACCCAATTCTATGGCGTCTACTTCTTCCACCGGGAGTAAACGAAAGATTGAGGCTGTGTGCGCTTTCGATGGAATCGCACCATCTGCAATTAATTCTGCCTCAAAACGCACACAAAAACCGTCCTACGATGTATTCATCAATCATCGTGGACCAGACGTCAAATACACCTTAGCTAGCGTTTTGTATGGTATCCTTACTGGTATGCAACTCTCTGTTTTTTTGGATTCACAAGAGTTGGAATATGGAGATTTCTTGCCCCGAACAATAGAAGCAGCAATGGCCACCGCTTTGCTTCATATAGCTATTTTTTCCAAGAGCTATGCAGAATCACCCTGGTGTTTGGCAGAGCTCTCATTTATGCTTAAATCTGGGGCCACAATTATTCCTATTTTCTACCATGTTGAGCCTACTGATCTCAGATGGGTACATCAAGGGAAAGGAATCTATGTTCAGGCATTTAAGGAGCATGAGCGGAAGGGTAGATACAGCCATGAGAAACTTCAGGAGTGGAAGAGCGCTCTCCACAACGTCTCATTTTACAATGGCCAAATCATTAAAACTAATGAGTAAGTACCACACATTCGGCCTCTTATTTGATTCTTGCATAATCACCTGCTAGTATTTTGACTTTTCAATGTTTTTACCTGTTCAGGGATGAGGTGAGGCTGCTGAAGAATATTGTGAATTGTGTTTTGAAAGAAATAAATAATAATGTGCCATTAGTGGTTGCAAAACATCCAGTCGGTCTGAAAGAAATAGTGGAAGACTTTAAGGTGAGTACGCTTCAATCTGCCCATGGTAATCAGGATGTACAAATTGTAGGAATTTGGGGTATGGGTGGTTCTGGCAAAACCACCCTTGCAAAAGAGATATACAATGAAATGTCTTCTTCAATGGAGAAGTCCAGTTTTGTATTCGATGTTCGAGATGCCGCAACCAAAGGTCTATTGCATGAGAAGCAGAAAAAACTCCTCAATGACCTTGGCGTTCGAGATTTAGCATTTGACAATATTGAGGAAGGTATGAGAAGTCTTTCAAGGGGTTTGAAATCTGTTAGGGTACTGATTGTTCTTGATGATGTGGATAATATAGAACAACTAGATGCTTTGTTGCTCACAAAAGACAACCTTGAAAAGGGTAGTCTCATCATTATTACCACACGGGAATGTGACATTCTTAAATTTTGGGGCATATCCTTCATATACAAAATGAAACCATTGGATCCATTGTATGCAAAGCAACTCTTTTGTTGGCACGCATTCTTAAAATCTTATCCACCTGATGGATTCACTGCACTTGTTGAAAAATTCTTAGAGGTAAGCAATGGATTACCTTTGTCTATTAAGGTATTTGGAGCACAATTATATGGTGAGTCTCGCAGAGAGTATTGGGAGTCACAATTGCATAAGATCTCAAGAGTATTGCCTAATGATATTAAGCAAAGACTCAAAATAAGTTATGACACTCTTGACGATGAAGAAAAAGAGATGTTTCTTGATATTTCATGTTTCTTCATTGGACAAAAGAGTAGCTTGGCAATTGAAGTATGGAATGGATTGGGATGGAGTGGTTTACGAAATTGGGAAAAGCTCTTGCACACTTGTTTGGTTGAGCTTGACAATGAAAATATTATAAGAATGCATGACCACTTAAGAGATTTGGGAAGAGACATTGCAAATAAGCAATTTCCCTACCGCTTTTGGTCTCCTCAACAAATTATTAATGTTCATACACAAGCAGAGGTAAAGTTAATGTATTTTTCTTATTGCTCACTTAACAAAATTGAAACTTGTTTTTTTTTACCATATTAATTTTCAAAACAAAAAAAACCTTTTGTTACACATGGACAATTGAATCTATGAAGTTTTATTAATTTTACAATTATATAATTGTCTAAGAAACATTTGGCTAACCAGTCCTATTTTGTAATAGCCTAAACAACTTAACATTTACTGAAATAATATGTTGAAACAACCATCAAACCTATTTTCTTGTATCTTGTAATTTTTGATTCTGTATTTTTCCCTCTTCAGAAAAGGATTGGCATTCAAGGAATAATCAGGACCTCAAATCAAATACGGTGGAATTATTTTTTTGAGGTTTGCTTGTCCACATTTTGTTTCTTTATTTCCTTCAAATAATTTTAATTGTTTTGTAGAAGTTTATAGCTTTATGTTTTTATTTTATTTTATTTTCTGAATAGTTCATGTTATTTCTATTCAGAGACAAGTGGAGTTCTTACCAGAAATGGCTGTAAAAACTGATAAGTTTGATGAGTTTCCTGTTTGTTGCTCGCACGGGGAACTCATGGTTAACACAAATGGAGGAAGCTGGTCGCTCGCGCCCACTTTAGTTCGACCAAAATATTTACTGATTAGTGGAGGTTATTTTAATGAAGTAATGGGTGAAATATCAAGAGAGTTGGTATGGCTTCGCTGGTTCCATATTGGGCAGCGAAATCTTCCGTCACAGCTTTCATTGAAAAAGTTGAGGGTTTTAGAACTCTATGAAGAAGGATGGGAGAAGCATAGTCATTTAGAAGAGCTGTGGGGGGAGACTGATGGCGAGGTAACTATCATCCATTTTACCTATTTTCAATGTATATTTCAATCCTTTTTTAATTGTTGTTTCTCTACTCGGAAATGTGTTGCAGGTCCCTTCGCAGTTAAGTCACTTGCTTATTTCTGGATGTGTCAAATTTCAAGGTTTTCCAAAATCAATAGGACATCTGAAACATTTGAAAAGGATCGAAGTCATTAAGGGTTTCAATATTACGAGTCTACCAGAGGAATTTTGCCTTCTCCAATTGCTGGAACACCTGGTGTTACATTGTGAAATGCTATCAGCACTACCGAGCAATTTTGGCAATCTGAGCAATCTGCGGAGTCTAAGTTTGTGGTGGTGCGGAAAGTTGAGGAGGTTGCCTGTTTCTTTTAAAAACCTAACGCTCCTGGAATATCTCAATTTAATGGCGTGTAGTCAACTCACATTCACATCAGAGGACTTAAACTTTCTGGAAAACATAACAAAGCTAGAGTTTTTGAACCTTTCTGAGTGCAAGCAATTGGAAGAGTTGCCTCGTCACATCACAAAGCAGGCGTCCTTGAGAGAGCTCCATTTTGATAATACCAGTTTAAGGGAGCTACCAGATAACATCGGTCAACTCAGCAAGCTGAGATTGATGAGCATATCACACGTTATGTTGACAAGCTTGCCGACCTCGCTCGGAGATTTGTCTTCCTTGACAAATCTTTCAATTGAATATTGTTCTAAGCTGGAAAGTCTACCAAAATCAATTATGCAACTGAATAATCTTAAAGAGCTTTGTATAATCAGGTGTCCAATCAGCGAATTGGATTTTGGGGTAAAATCATTACCTTTTGGATTGAGCAACTTGAAGAAGATATATCTAAATGACACAGAGGTGTCCAGAATTTCATTTTCTGAAGACTGTTGTCCACACTTGGAGATTCTCAAGCTTTCATATAATCATCATTTAGAGGAAATCGAAGCACTGCCAAGGACCCTCGAGTCATTATATTTGACAGACTCTGAATTGCTGAAGAACATTCCGAGTTTTGCAGGATTTACTTCTCTCAGAGAATTTCATCTAGGAGGTTGCTTCGGAATTGAGAAAATTGAAGGTTTGGAAGATTGTACGAGATTGCAAAGATTGACTGTTCACACCTGTTGGGAGGCACCGGGCATAGAGAGCTTGGAAGAAATGCAGAATCTGAAGTGGCTGGAACTGAGAGCAAACAAGGGATCAGCTATTGAACATTGTATTCAAACAATACAGGTAATGTTTTGAAAATAACTAGTAATAATAAGTGATTCTTGGAGTGAAAATTTCTAGTTATTTTAATCTGATTGTGCATTGACTGAATGTTGTGAAAGAAATTGCAGAAATGGCCAGAGGAAATAATAATATGTGCACAGGCAGTCCCTGATGCGGCCTCACTTGTACACTCCTTACTCTCTCCCAATCTCGTCATCGTTGACTCCATCTCCAACCAGAATATTAAGTCCAGCCCAAAATTGACGCTGAAGAGTATTTCGAAGGGTGATGCCTTTATGTTCTATTTTGTTATTAATTGTGTTTCTCCACAAATGAAATTATATAGTAGTGTAATTCGACAAGAAATACAAGTAAAGGTTGAAAAGGGTAGATGGGCATGGATAGGTGTCGTCACAAAACGTTCCACTGAAGAGTGCTCGATAGGACAGTCCGGAGAACAGTGCGGAGAACAGTGCGGAGAACTGGAGAAAGGTTTGGTTATGAGAATGGAAGAGCAAACAGTAATGGAGGCAGTTAGCAGTTTTTTTCCGCTTTTGCAAAGTTAATAATGTTATTGCGAGGTAGTAATTCCCTAGCCAATTATTCAGTTGTAATTATGTGAATTAATCAGATTTTTATATGTAAAGTTGTACTTAAAGGTTGTTTTTTTTTTCAGATATTCGATAAAATAAAATAAATTTTGGACAGATTTGATTTGATTTTTAATAAATATATTTTGAGTAAACATATATTTGATTAATATTTTGATATATACATTCAATTTAGAGTCAGAATGTAAAATTAAATATTTTTCACCCGAGAAAAATATCCAACTTACACAGGGTACAATTTCTTTCATTGAAACCTATAAAACAACCAAAAAACTAGCATACATATATTAAATATTAATATATATAAAATACGCCGAGAGTTATCATTGTCAAGGCTAGACATTAAAATTTAGTGGAATACATCAACATCAACCATTTCCATTTAATTAGATTGCAAATACTTTCAATTTGTTTTAAAAAAATAGTTTCACTTAGTTAAACATTTATGCATTGGTCATAACTTTTAAACAATATTAAAAAAATATTTTCAAATTTGAATTTTGTCATAGATAAAATGTATAAATATTTTGCAAACATTTGTCAAATAATATTTCAAAAATACTTCTAGTTCGTTAACCATTTGTGCACTGGTAACGGTCCATTATCACTATCATGAAGAATATTTCGAACTTTAATTGTCACATTGGATTTAACAGCATGCAATGTAGGTATTCCATAGTGTGCATGTAACAACCTAAATGATGGCATGACCTGATGCACCGTGAATATGATGGAGTAGTTGAACTTTAAAGTAGCAAGCAACCATTCCTTAGGTGGTCCCGTGTGATAACTAATCTGTGATTGTCCCTTAAGAAATCTCATGAATTTCATACTAAGCTCATCACATAGAGTGTTTTTCTTAATGGTGACTACTGGCTTAATAGTGACCTTCCAAATGCATCCTGCAAGGTAAAGATCTCGAACCTCATGGTATAGAGAAACTGACCAGTCACAAAAATCTACAATTTCAATCTGAAGATTGTTAAATTTTACATCTAAGTTCATTTTCACCTTAGATTCATAGAGAGAGTTAAAGTACATAGCATAATTATCAAAAAAAAATTGACTGGTTTTTGGTCCATTATTGTTAACTCTTTTGACCATCTTCTCTCTCAACCAATAACGGACACTCAACTCCTCTATACGAAGGAGGACATTGAATGGAAGATGGCAATGATACTTCGACAACTAAATGGACACCCATAATGTATGCATATTTTGTGACATCTTCCTCACCTGTAGGAAAATCATTATTTGCTTTGACATTAGTATTAAATAGGGAAAAAAAAATATTTTCCAACAAATGAGAAAATTGCATATAAGAGAGTAAACATGAAGCAAATTTATGATATCAAAGGAACTCAAAATATATTAAATTCAAGTCATATATATAGACACTAATTTCTTTTAAGGTTATTAAGTGCAATATTTTTGAAAATTTATTTGATATTAATATTAATATTAAATTTATACATACATATATTCATTTTTTATATGATTACAATAGAATGAATACGTACATATGTGTGGTTACGTGCAATATTTTTTTTAATTTATTTGATATGAATATTAAAGTATAATTTAAACATGAAAAAAAAAGTAACCACACATATGTACATATTCATTCTATTGTAATCATATAAAAAAATATTGCAAGGTTAAACAAGGTGCTTTTAGGCAAATGCATGTAAAAATTAAATTAAGTACATTTAAAATACAAGTTATAGTGAAAATAGAAGAAAATAAATAAACATGTATTTCTTACATATATGTAACATTTTGTGATATTTTACTTTTCTTCGATAGACATCATGAAATCATACAATGGTTTATAAAATTTTAACAATTAGTTACAATGGTTGAAAACCACATTGGTATCAAAGCTATTGAAGCAAATTTGAACAAAAAATATATATTACATCAATTATATTCCAAAAGTTTGAGTCTATTTTCTTCAGCCTTGCGCTTGGCAAGTTGTTTACCCTTTTTCATTTTCTCATAACGGTCATATGTGAATGGTGGCATTATTCTCAAACCCTTTAAAGATTTTACACGAGATATTGCCACAAATGTCAATCCTATTCTTTCTCTCAGTCCTATATCAATTGTTGCTTTTGAAAGAGTCAAACCTTGAGATTTATGTATAGTCAATGCCCATGCTAATCTCAATGGAAATTGAAGTGTTCTACCCCTCTGTATTGGTGTTATTGGAATTGTATTTTGATGATGCTCTTCAAATGGTATTCCCGAATAATTGTCAAACTCAACCATCACATATGTTGGTGGTTCAGGTGGAATAGTTCCTGGTTTGTAGACAATCTTTCGAATGTATCCTAAAGCTCCATTGACAAGACCTGCTTGTATCCAAAGATTGGAAGTCAACATGACCCTTGAATTTTTACTGATCAATAACTCTAGATCAAGTTCATCATTTGAGCAATTTTCCGTTGTATTACCACTTCCTGCTTTTGTTGCAACACTACGTGCAACAGGATGATTCAATGAATATAACATTTTCTTATTGTGGCTATGAACATTGTCATTTGTGGAGAACAAATGGACAGAATTATCGAACTCATAATTGCTTGCAGCATCTAACTTAATAGGGGTTCTCATCATAAGCAACCTCCAATCATCAATTTGTGGGTTTGCGTCTCTTAGATTTGTCAAAAGTTCACGAAATATTTGTTGTTGGATGCTTTCTCCATCTTGTCGAAATATTTTATCTAAGGTAACTACAGTTTTGAATTCCTCCCACAATAACTTTGCTCGTCTGTTGTTGTCATACACTGGTCTATCATTGACTGGAGGCAACTGGGCCAAATCTCCAACCAAAATCATAGATATACCTGAAAGACAATCGATAAAAGTTATTTTCAAAATGTATACTAATATTATAGTAATTTAGTACATATGAGTTATATTAAAGGCATACATAGAATACATGCCTTCATTAGTCATAATAAAAGGTATACCTGCAAAGTTTATGTGTGCACTTTGTGGGAATGCTTGTCTAAGTTGAGAATCTATATTTTCCAACATGTTTTGACCAATGAAACTCATTTCATCAATCAAAATATATTTGATATGTGCCATTTCTTCTTGAAAACTTGTAAGTCTTGTTCCTTCTAGCTGAGAAAAATCTCGAATTGGGATTTTTAATTTTGAATGAACTGTAGAGGCTCCTATATTAAATGCTGTAACTCCTGTTGGTGCAAGCAATAGAAGGGGAGAGCAACATGGTATAGTTGCATTTTGAAGAGCTTGACTAATGGCACCAATTAGATATGACTTTCCTGTTCCTGCTGTTCCTTGGATTATCATGAACAATGGAACTCCATTTTGATTTGTATGGAAGTGTGTCATAATTATGTCAAGTGCCCTTTTTTGTTTACCACTCAGGTCTATGTAGTTGATTCTTTGTGGTATATCATCATGTATGATACATCCATGATCTTTCATGTTGCTTATAAAATTGATTGCTCTAGTTGTATACTCTTCACCTTGATATTCATAAGACCAATCTGAACATCTATCAATATCTCTTCTCCCCAACATATCTATTTCAGAGACTTGTATATTTTGACCATGATGCAGTCTAGATATAATTTCCCATTCATGCTCTGTGGTATTTCCACGAACAACTTCATTGTCTTCATTTTCAGAATCACTATTATTTTCAACATTTTCTACAGTCATTGTTCGTTCCACATGCCAAGAAATATAATTGAACGAATCCCACTTTTCTACTATAGAGTCATTATCATGACCAATATCTCTTTCTATGTCATGAAATGGTTTGTACAATAATAACTCTGATAAACAAAAGTCAATCCATTTATCTGACTGACGTGGAGGAATTGATACAAACCTAGGAAAAACTCTAACAATGGATGCACTTTTTCTTACCTCCCATTTGTTCTCTTTTTTTTGTTTAGGATTATATATCCATGATCTAACTGCATCAATTAGTGAGACATCTTCCATAGAAGAAGGCCTTGTTTTATATCCATCAATGAGAGATTTTGTCTGTTCTTCATTGTTGTCTTCTGTATGTACAATTAAAGGTTTGAACACCTCACGTGAAACATTTAGATTAACAAATCTTCTACTGCTCTCTACTAATGGAAGTTCTAGCAGCATGTGACATGTTTCTTGGGCTCCAATGTCTCTTTCTATAACTGTCTTAGTAAGAAGTCTTCTATATGCTCGTGCAGCTAAATCATCAGGGTTTTCCATATGTGAAAGACGCATCAACATCTGGTGGTATGTTTCTGAGCTTTTCTCTGCTTTTTCTGCATACTTTGCAATATATTTGACCACTGCATGCTTAGAAAGAACAGGTTGCCAATCTATATTTGCTCTCCATAGTTGCAATATGTGGCGATTATGTGAATTCACTCTATCATCATTTCTTGCTGGTTCAAATTTTTTTTCTCCTGTTTCTGTGTCTTCATATAATTTGGATTCCCCCAGATTCAATGGCCAAGGAGCATTATACCTATAAGGCATATGAAAAAAATCATATATATTTTAATTTATAACTATATTAGATGTAAATTTGATACAAATATTTTTATTTAATAAAATAGTTACCTGCAAACCATTTTTCCTTTTTTCTTCCTTAGGCATGCACCCTCTTTACACACCGTGTGTCGTTCTACACAGTTAAGTATCTCTTCATAGTCATGCTCAATATCTATCTCTGCAAGTTGTCTTGTATTTTTTGTGCATGGATTTTGAAGAAAATTTTGGAATGCCTAAAATAAGAAATAAAAACAGATGTATTATTATATCATGAACTATAAGTAGTTTACATGATATAGTAGATATATATGTTCAAATGTTTATAAACATACCTGCATATTTTGTTGATGTGGATTTTGTCTAGGATTCCATGCATGGACAATGGAATGGAAATATCTCTCAGCATTTTTTCGTTGGTCCTCATTTGACCAATCAATGTTGTCCATATTTGGTGCTCCATTTATCCAGATGAATCCATGCACATGTGGTGACCCCCTATGTTGCCACTCATATCTAGTCCAGTAATCTTTAACATTCATTCCTTTTTCTAGAATTTCTTTTCTAAAAATTGAATGTCTTATGTGCATGTAGTGTGCAACTATATGAGGATAGTCTATAACATTTTGTTTTCTCCAACTTTGAGCTTCTCGTGGAGTGTTTGGCGGTGTTCCTGGCATTAATGCATGCAAATCGGGCCAATACATATCTGCTGCACTCAATGTGAAGAATATTGTAAGAGAGCCTATTTGATGAAGCATGTCTGTCAATTCTGCACGACATTTAGCCCAATACGACCTTGTACCCCTTAACGTGGTTCCAAATCGCATCAATCTATCAACTATATGGGAGTGGGGCATGTTTTCCATATGCTCACGCAACTCATTAATGGTGATCGACATGTCTTGAAAACTTCTTTTCATAAATACAGCAGATGAACTTTGTGCACGGTGTCTCATTATCATATTCATCATAAAATACCTGAATCTTGGATGTTTACCAAAACGATGATCTTGATACCGCAACAGATGCTTCACAAATTCATGTAGATACACTCGTCTCATGCGGGGTTCTAACCAGTCACATCTTCCATCAGGAAACAATGTAGGAAATGCCATATCAAGTAATCCAGATGTGACATATTCATTAATAGGAGATGCACCGATTCCTGGCCAATCAATTAGTGTCGTTGTATTTGCATCAGGGTTATTAATCCATGCATGGATCAATTCCATTTCTCTTTGAGCATTAGGAGGTCTAGAAGTCGTTGATGTTGTGTGCTCAATTATATTACCTTCATCTGTCTCAGCCATTGGACCCACAAATATGATTTCATTTGTATTGGAATCAAATTCCATATGCACTGTCTTTATTTTGTTGAAAATATTTTCATCAGAATATCTTGATAAATCATTGAGAGAATTTTCATCAATTGTAACATCAGAGTAAAAGTTGTCATGCTCCACCTTGTATTTAAGCGCTTTATACACACGATCTCTATTGACTGTGAAGTTGTAATTTGTGCCACGCTGGTCCCTTCTTCGAACAATAATGATTGGAAAATCTTCTATTGTATGTGGCAAAATTTTTGAAACATGTTCTACATTTTGTGGAAAACTTATTGTGTGTCCTTTGTATTTATATTGACCACCTATTGCATGTGTGACTTGTAGTATTGGGTTGACACGTGCAATCAACATCTCTTCTACCTGAGTCAATTTTGCAAGCTCCTCTGGTTGTAGACCGGGATCCATATTATTTGAAGCCGAAAACCTATGATTTTCTTTCTCTTGTCGACACCTGTTACATATGGGTCCTTCTGAGGTGTGAGATACTTTGATTCCTAGGTAACATTCTTGACAAACATAACACACGTTTGGCATTCTGAATCCATCTAATTGTTGTCGAAATTGCATCTGGAATCTTTTGAAATCAACTTGTAGAATACCATTTGGGTTCGGTATATTTTGTAGACTTCTTTCTAAAGTTAAATTGATCCCACTTTGACTTCCATGTTGATATGTTTCTTGGACACCTTCTATTGATGTTGAATTTTCATTTTCTGGTAGACTTGATTGGGTATCAACTTGTTGATTTTCTTGTCTTCGACAATGAAATTTTTGTTTAGATGATCGACGATGCCTATTGCTATCCATATTTTCTTCATCTCTAGTTTGATTTTCCAATTCTTGCACTGTTACTTCTGCCTTTCGTCTAGCATATCTTTGTCTTTGAGCTTCATTATTTCTTCTTCTTTCTTCTTCCTGTTGAATATCTGTCATTTTGTCTTGTTGTCTTCTTTGATATTCTCTTTGATATTCCCTTCGTTGTGCTAGTTGATACTGTCGTCTTTCCTCCTCTGATTGAAAATTCAATCTTGCTCGCACCATAACTATAAAAAGAATTATATATACTTGAGAGAAAGAAATTGTATTAATCTTGGAGCATTGTCCTAGCCACAAGAAGCTTGGACTTGGAAAATAAAAGTGGAAGAATGGTAAACCTATTCCTATTGTAGAGTAATTGCATTTCACATTTAAAAATAATGCAAAATGAATATTTAAAATACAAGATAATTTTAGATAACTATTGAATAACAAATACATTTCTATTAAAATAAAATCAACCATCTATACAGGAAATATAAAGCTATCAAACTAAATAGACTTTATCACTATCTAATAAGGTTTATCAGATTTACCAAATTCCTCATCCTCAATTTGTGTGATACTTTTTAACATTTTATCTTCTATTACAAATGAGATTTCCTTTGTAATAGAATGAGAATTGAGAATCTTCCCTTTTGTATCAAACCAATTTCTCAATCGTTGTGACTCTAAAAGATCTAGATTTATAAGAAGTTAGGTTGTAGCAATTGTTCCCACAAATTTTCCACCAAAATCACTAATTCATCTAGCCTTAATAGCAAGAATGGGGAAAGTTCCTAAATCACACATTTCTTGGAGTTGTTGGCCTTCCTTATTGCAGAAACCACCCCACATTGTTAATTCCACCATACAACCTAATATTTCTTTCAATTGAATGGTTCTTTTCTAGTTTTGTGTGGCATTATTTCTGAATATTGTGTTTGGTGTGTCGATTGACAAAATAACACCAATGATATCAACCATAGAATTTATTTCATGTTCTCAATTTCAATTATTGGTGTAAAATGGAATTTTTGTTTTGGTATAAAACTATCCTCCTCCAAACACCAACTCAACTATCGAAATACTTTCCAATAAAATTTCCCATTCATTCTTTAAATGGTTGAAATTTTTTTGTGCAGGTTTGATTCTCCCTTTTGAGATGATGAAAACTTTCCCAATTTCTATGTGACCATAAAATTGTTCTGCAATAGGAATAGGTTTAACTTTTGAAGAATGGTAAACCTATTCCTATTGTAGAGTAATTGCATTTCACATTTAAAAAAAATGCAAAATGAATATTTAAAATACAAGATAATTTTAGATAACTGTTGAATAAAAAATACATTTCTATTAAAATAAAATCAACCATCTATACATGAAATATAAATTTATCAAACTAAATAGACTTGGTAGACAAAAGTTTAACAATTACCATGCTAGTAGCAAGCTGCACAACTATAACACATATCTTTTTAGATTAATTTTTATATATTCATCCGCAAAATTGCTATTATATAAATTTGGCAACATTGCCTTCCAAATAAGAAATAAACTTAGACATATCAACTGAGTTTATTTGAAATGTTTGAATACATTGTTAGCAAAATATACATTCAAGCATTTGAATGTAATGAAACCTAGATCTTAGCAATTGAATCTAATAAAGCTTTGCTTTCAGATGAATAATCAAACTTCTTTGTTTTTATGATAGTGCACTTAATCCGCTATTCATCATTATAAATCTCTCTTTTCACTTGAAGTTTAAATATGTATTTATTGAAAAGGACCTTTTGTATAATGTGTCCAAACTTAACATCATCCTATTCTTCATGCTTCAAAATGTTCAGTTCTTTTGCTGTAACACCCATAATTTCTTCTGCCGCTTCTTCAAAAGCAGTAACCCAAGTGAAAGCAGTATGGTCTTGCACTTTGCAT
>CM021104.1:105958794-106136672 GCA_007115665.2 Sequoiadendron giganteum | reverse complement strand
GCCATTGGACCCACAAATATGATTTCATTTGTATTGGAATCAAATTCCATATGCACTGTCTTTATTTTGTTGAAAATATTTTCATCAGAATATCTTGATAAATCATTGAGAGAATTTTCATCAATTGTAACATCAGAGTAAAAGTTGTCATGCTCCACCTTGTATTTAAGCGCTTTATACACACGATCTCTATTGACTGTGAAGTTGTAATTTGTGCCACGCTGGTCCCTTCTTCGAACAATAATGATTGGAAAATCTTCTATTGTATGTGGCAAAATTTTTGAAACATGTTCTACATTTTGTGGAAAACTTATTGTGTGTCCTTTGTATTTATATTGACCACCTATTGCATGTGTGACTTGTAGTATTGGGTTGACACGTGCAATCAACATCTCTTCTACCTGAGTCAATTTTGCAAGCTCCTCTGGTTGTAGACCGGGATCCATATTATTTGAAGCCGAAAACCTATGATTTTCTTTCTCTTGTCGACACCTGTTACATATGGGTCCTTCTGAGGTGTGAGATACTCTGATTCCTAGGTAACATTCTTGACAAACATAACACACGTTTGGCATTCTGAATCCATCTAATTGTTGTCGAAATTGCATCTGGAATCTTTTGAAATCAACTTGTAGAATACCATTTGGGTTCGGTATATTTTGTAGACTTCTTTCTAAAGTTAAATTGATCCCACTTTGACTTCCATGTTGATATGTTTCTTGGACACCTTCTATTGATGTTGAATTTTCATTTTCTGGTAGACTTGATTGGGTATCAACTTGTTGATTTTCTTGTCTTCGACAATGAAATTTTTGTTTAGATGATCGACGATGCCTATTGCTATCCATATTTTCTTCATCTCTAGTTTGATTTTCCAATTCTTGCACTGTTACTTCTGCCTTTCGTCTAGCATATCTTTGTCTTTGAGCTTCATTATTTCTTCTTCTTTCTTCTTCCTGTTGAATATCTGTCATTTTGTCTTGTTGTCTTCTTTGATATTCTCTTTGATATTCCCTTCGTTGTGCTAGTTGATACTGTCGTCTTTCCTCCTCTGATTGAAAATTCAATCTTGCTCGCACCATAACTATAAAAAGAATTATATATACTTGAGAGAAAGAAATTGTATTAATCTTGGAGCATTGTCCTAGCCACAAGAAGCTTGGACTTGGAAAATAAAAGTGGAAGAATGGTAAACCTATTCCTATTGTAGAGTAATTGCATTTCACATTTAAAAATAATGCAAAATGAATATTTAAAATACAAGATAATTTTAGATAACTATTGAATAACAAATACATTTCTATTAAAATAAAATCAACCATCTATACAGGAAATATAAAGCTATCAAACTAAATAGACTTTATCACTATCTAATAAGGTTTATCAGATTTACCAAATTCCTCATCCTCAATTTGTGTGATACTTTTTAACATTTTATCTTCTATTACAAATGAGATTTCCTTTGTAATAGAATGAGAATTGAGAATCTTCCCTTTTGTATCAAACCAATTTCTCAATCGTTGTGACTCTAAAAGATCTAGATTTATAAGAAGTTAGGTTGTAGCAATTGTTCCCACAAATTTTCCACCAAAATCACTAATTCATCTAGCCTTAATAGCAAGAATGGGGAAAGTTCCTAAATCACACATTTCTTGGAGTTGTTGGCCTTCCTTATTGCAGAAACCACCCCACATTGTTAATTCCACCATACAACCTAATATTTCTTTCAATTGAATGGTTCTTTTCTAGTTTTGTGTGGCATTATTTCTGAATATTGTGTTTGGTGTGTCGATTGACAAAATAACACCAATGATATCAACCATAGAATTTATTTCATGTTCTCAATTTCAATTATTGGTGTAAAATGGAATTTTTGTTTTGGTATAAAACTATCCTCCTCCAAACACCAACTCAACTATCGAAATACTTTCCAATAAAATTTCCCATTCATTCTTTAAATGGTTGAAATTTTTTTGTGCAGGTTTGATTCTCCCTTTTGAGATGATGAAAACTTTCCCAATTTCTATGTGACCATAAAATTGTTCTGCAATAGGAATAGGTTTAACTTTTGAAGAATGGTAAACCTATTCCTATTGTAGAGTAATTGCATTTCACATTTAAAAAAAATGCAAAATGAATATTTAAAATACAAGATAATTTTAGATAACTGTTGAATAAAAAATACATTTCTATTAAAATAAAATCAACCATCTATACATGAAATATAAATTTATCAAACTAAATAGACTTGGTAGACAAAAGTTTAACAATTACCATGCTAGTAGCAAGCTGCACAACTATAACACATATCTTTTTAGATTAATTTTTATATATTCATCCGCAAAATTGCTATTATATAAATTTGGCAACATTGCCTTCCAAATAAGAAATAAACTTAGACATATCAACTGAGTTTATTTGAAATGTTTGAATACATTGTTAGCAAAATATACATTCAAGCATTTGAATGTAATGAAACCTAGATCTTAGCAATTGAATCTAATAAAGCTTTGCTTTCAGATGAATAATCAAACTTCTTTGTTTTTATGATAGTGCACTTAATCCGCTATTCATCATTATAAATCTCTCTTTTCACTTGAAGTTTAAATATGTATTTATTGAAAAGGACCTTTTGTATAATGTGTCCAAACTTAACATCATCCTATTCTTCATGCTTCAAAATGTTCAGTTCTTTTGCTGTAACACCCATAATTTCTTCTGCCGCTTCTTCAAAAGCAGTAACCCAAGTGAAAGCAGTATGGTCTTGCACTTTGCATTGAAGTATATATTTATAATCACATTCAAGGAAACTTTTATCACATCTTCCACAATACCATTTACCATTTCCATCAGTGTTCACCTTCTTTTTACATTGCCTACCTCCAATTTTCAAGGGGCAAGCTGTATAACAAAAATTGTCTACCTTTACGAAAGTTAAGGTAGCTTTTATCACCCTCTAATAAGGTTTATCAGATTTACCAAGTTCCTCATCCTCAATTTGTGTGATACTTTTTAACATTTTATCTTCTATTACAGATGAGATTTCCTTTGTAATAGAATGAGAATTGAGAATCTTCCCTTCTGTATCAAACCAATTTCTCAATCGTTGTGACTTTGGAAGATCTGGATTTATAAGAAGTTGGGTTGTAGTAATTGTTCCAATAGATTTTCCACCAAAATCACTAATTCGTCCAACCTTTATAGCAAGAATGGGGAAAGTTCCTAAATCACACATTTCTTGGAGTTGTTGGCCTTCCTTATTGCAGAAACCACCCCACATTGTTAATTACACCATACAACCTGACATTTCTTTCAATTGAAGGGTTCTCTTCTAAGTTTGTGTGGCATTCTTTCTGAATATTGTGTTTAGTGTGTCGATTGACAAAACAACACCAATGATATCAAGCATAGAATTTATTTTCATGTTCTCAATTTCACTTATTGGTGTAAAATGGAATTGTTGTTTTGGTATAAAGCTATCATCCTCCAAACACAACTCAACTATCGAATTACTTTCTAATAAAATTTCCCATTCATTCTTTAAATGGTTGAAATTTTTTTGTGCAGGTTTGAGTCTCCCTTTTGAGATGATAAACACTTTCCCAATTTCTATGCGGCCATAAAACTGTTCTGCAATAGCATTAAAACATGTTACTCTTATTTCACCACCATCTGAATCAACCAAGTCAAAACTGAAAACTTTTCCATCTCCTTTTGCATTGTTAAAATGACGAAGCTGACCCTTTGTAGTGACTCTCGCCTTTATTGACCATCTATTTTGGTATGGATTCAGTGCTGCAATAGGAATGGTTCTTGTAGGAGGTTCATTTTTTCCAACAATTGGGTGATCATATGGATTGTTGGTAGGATTCATGCCTGATCCATCATAATATAGGAAAAATATTATTCAATAGAATTAGAACATGCCCACCAAAATGGAAGAGAATAAAATTTGCACAAATTTAAACAATTTAACCATTTGTAAAAGAGAAAACAAATATTAAAATAATAAAAAGTACATGACAAAAGATAATTATTGAGATTACACACTATTTAAAATAGTGGAACAGTTGTACAACTGCATGTGTTATTTTAAAGAGCACCTTATATCCAAAGGTATGCAAAGCAATTTAATACATAATTTAACAAACTCATTTACTTCTTGATCAAATAAATAGGTAATATATAATAGTAGACATTATTTAATTAGACTTAAAATATGGTGTCTAAATGATACAAAATTCATATTTGATGACCTACAACAATATTATCTATCTACGCATTATCCAAGAACACCTGAAATTCTTCAAGAATAAGAGAGGAACCGCCTTCCTCATATTATTCATCATAATACAACTCTTTCAGGAAGCTGCAAAATGCAAATACTTTTTCAGAAGTAGCACGAAGTTTTTTAGCGGTTTCTTCCATTGATAGGATATCACATATATTGATATTTCGTGCATAGATGCTTGTGAATTCAAGTTTTTTAACAATTTTTTCACAATCATCTAAAAGAGATCTTCGCAGACTTTCAATATGGTTATCAATAAATTCGTTTGATTTAACTGACACATTTGGTATCAGAGGGCTTGACACTGATTCTTCTGATTTTGTACTTTGTAGATCATTTTGATTACTTTCTTCCACAACATTTGCCATGACCTATAAGAAAATCCACTGACATGCTAAGCAACAACTCTAAAAGATATTTAAAGTTTACATACTAAAGTTAAGAATTTTCATATTTGTGGGAAGACACACAACTAACATACTAAGCAACTCTAGAAGATATTTAAAGATAACAAACTAATTGATTTTCATTCCCTTATTATCCAACACTTTTGATCATCAAGATTAGAATCTACTATTATGAAATTTAGATTTTATTCATTTCACTTATCATTTTAATTATTATATATAAATTTATTCAAAATATAATATTACTATTTGTATTTATTCAAAATTCTTTAAAATAATAGTCATAGTGATAACTATTCAAAATAATAAGTAATTTCCATCCCCTTATTATCTAACAGTTTCAATAAAAAATGAAAGATATTTTGCATGATAAATCTAGTTTTATTTTTAAAAATCACATTTTCCATTAAAGAATATTGGAAAAGAAAGATTCAAAACATATTACAATAAAATATTATTATGGAATATGAAACACAAATGAAATAGTTTCAATAAAAAAAATGAAAGATATTTTGAATGATAAATCTAGTTTTAGTAAGATATTTAAAATGAATTATTATCTAATAGTTTCAATAAAAAATGAAAGATATTTTGAATGATAAATCTAGGTTTATTTTTAAAAATCACAGTTTCCATCAAAGAATATTGGAAAAGAAAGATTCAAAATATATTACAATAAAATATTATTATGGAATATGAAACACAAATGAAATAGTTTTAATAAAAAAAATGAAAGATATTTTGAATGATAAATCTAGTTTTAGTAAGATATTTAAAATGAATACATTCTAACTAAATTCAATATATAATATGATTACTAAAACTATTTTATTCAAAATTCTTTAAAATAATAATCATAGTGATAATTATACAAAATAATAAATATATAAATTTATTCAATATATAATATGATTACTAATTGTATTTATTCAAAATTCTTTAAAATAATAGTCATAGTGATAATTATTCAAAATAATAAGTAATTTTCATTCCCCTATTATCTAATAGTTTCAATAAAAAATGAAAGATATTTTGAATGGTAAATCTAGTTTTATTTTTTAAAATCACATTTTCCATTAAAGAATATTGGAAAAGAAAGATTCAAAATATATTACAATAAAATATTATTATGGAATATGAAACACAAATGAAATAGTTTCAATAAAAAAAATGAAAGATATTTTGAATGATAAATCTAGTTTAAGATATTTAAAATGAATACATTCTAACTAAATTCAATATATAATATGATTACTAAAACTATTTTATTAAAAATTCTTTAAAATAATAATCATAGTGATAATTATACAAAATAATAAACATATAAATTTATTCAATATATAATATGATTACTAATTGTATTTATTCAAAATTCTTTAAAATAATAGTCATAGTGATAATTATTCAAAATAATAAATAATTTCCATCCCCTTATTATCTAATAGTTTCAATAAAAAATGAAATATATTTTGAATGATAAATCTAGTTTTATTTTTAAAAATCACATTTTCCATTAAAGAATATTGGAAAAGAAAGATTCAAAATATAATACAATAAAATATTATTATGGAATATGAAACACAAATGAAATAGTTTCAATAAAAAAAATGAAAGATTGTTGAATTGTAAATATTTTTCATAAAATAAAAATATTTATTTGTTTTAAATAATTTTAAAGAGGAGATGAGGAAAGATGAATAAAAAGAAGTTCAATATTTATCTCTAATGATATAATACTTATTACAATATGTTTCCCCCATAATCTTCTCTAATATTAACTAACTTTTCATTACAAAGATCCATAGATTTGTTTATTTTTTATGTTATATGCATCAAACTTAAATTAAGATATTAGAAAGATCCATGCTTATTATAAATATATTCATATCAAATTTAAATTTGGAATCTATAAACAAAGAAACTAAACCTCAATAAATAAATATGTTGACAAACACTAAAGTTAAAAATATATAATAAAGTACATATTTACTGAATGAGAAAACATTTTAACAAATGAATCGACTACCTTCCATAGAAAAAAAGATACATTTCTTGAATGAGTACATATTTTAACAAATGAATAGCCTATCTCATAAATCCTGTAGTGCTAATCTGTCAATTAATTTAAATTTGAAATCTCTGTCCATCAAAATAGGTATCTAGAATTTAGGAAGCTCTAAAGAGATAAAAAAGGAAATCTCCCTCCATCAAATTAGGTTTTTAGAATTTAGAAAGTTATAAAGAGGCTAATGGATAGTGATGAAATTCTGTTTATATTTAGATTGTATTTAAAAAAATAATCATTCTTGATGGGATTCATTGATCGATTAGTGAAGTGAATAAATACATTCTAACTAAATTCAATATATAATTAAATTAATTAAATTCAATATATATATAAATTAAATTAATTAAATTAAATTTTAATTAGTAATATAGTTGATACATAATGATTAATAATTTTTTAAATTTTAGTTTTCTTTTCAAAAAAATAATTCACATGTATTTTTAAATAGTAAAAATATTAATTAAAAAAATATACATAAAAAGTTTTTAAAGACCTTAAAGAAAATTTTGAAAGGCATGATTTTTAAGCAAATAAGACTTGAAGAGAAGATACTTTCTAAGAAGTCTGAATGAAAGGAATTTTCCAGGTGGCTGTAAACCTAAGCTCAAAAACTAATGCCTAAATTGTGGTAGAATAAGATCTCCCAAAATATTTACCAAACTAAAGAATTTTTAAATGTCTCTATATTTAACAAAAACTTAACAAATAGCCGATTAAGCTGTTGTATTAACTACTAAAAACAACAAAATTTCTATGTGGAGTGAAAATGCCAGCATAAAAGAAAACACAAAAACCTAACCTAAAATTTGAGAGAATCAATTTATCAAATGATTCAGTGAATAAGTTAATCAATCGCCTAATCTAAGAGTAAGCAAGGAACGAATCATTTTGCATACCTTTAAATGAAAAGAAAAAACTCCAGCTAGGCGCACCGATTACTCTATCAAATTCTGTACCAAAAAAAATGCAATCTCAATTAAATTAAAACAATATTTAAAATACTTCCAAATATATAACCGATCAAGCTGCTCATTAAAATATAATTAATCTAAATAAAATTTAAAAAACCACAGAATTTCAGGTCCACTGATATAAATAAAAAAGCAAAGCAAAGGAGAAAGCATCTGAGAAGAGGCAAAACTTAAAGCAAATCAAATTATTATAATGGCCTTCCAAGATTTTACAAACAACCTCATGATATTCATTCACAATCTATGTTATTATTCTACTCTGTTCATTCGTCGATTGACTACAACCACTGGAGACATTCAAAGGAAGTAAGACATAGCCAAAAGTTTCTATTGCCACATGTGTTTGCTGTATACATCTTACATGTATACATTTTTTACCAGGCAAGATTAACTCCATAATCTGTGACCTTCAATGCAGCAAAATCCCTACCCATTTACTTGACCACAAAAGGTTAGGATACTCATATGATCATACTGCCAAATAATAAAATGATCTCTTTGATTCCAAAGCGCTCTAATGAGTATCAAATTTAAGCAAATTGCAACTCAATATGAAGTAGCATTTTTAGAAAGATGTGAAGCAGGTAAAAACTCGCCTTAAAGTAATAGCAGGGAGATCTGTTAAGTAATAGTAGGGAGATGTGAAAGATTTTTTAGAATTACTCAACTTGCATGAATTGATATACAATAAATTTGTTAACGGAGAATGAGAGTTAAAACATACTAAATAAAAGTATTAAACCAACATACTAAGTAAAAGAATTTGTTAACAGAGAATGAGAGTTAAAACATACTAAATAAAAGTATTAAACCAACATACTAAGTAAAAGAATTACTCAACATTGCTATGCAAATCAGCAATGTTGAGTAATTCTAAAAAATCCTTCACATCTCCCTACTATTACTTAACAGATCTCCCTACTATTACTTATTAATATCTTGAAACTAATAAAGTGAATAAAACTAATTTCTTGACAGAAATAACTAATTCAAAACTACTTCTTTAAAAATGAGTCTTTTTTTTACTTTTCCAATTTTACATCCAAATAATATTTTATGTTTCACTTTTATGAAAATCTCAGGCTTATTATTCCCTTTTTCTTCTTTTAGACTTTTTTTTCATTTTTTTTTTTTTATATATGTATTTATATGCAGAAAAATAATCTCATGATAAATGCATCTAACGAATTAAATCTGGACTTCTAGAAATCAGTATTTAGAAATAAAAAATTTATTGACAATTATTATTATTTATATATGTATTTACAATTTAATTGGTCACTTTAAATCTCATTTATTTACTTTTTATATTAATATAAAATATTGCATCTATGATTTAGCAAAAAAACTTATAAACTCCATTAATTTAAGCTTCAAAATAAAACCAATATTTCTATAGTCCTTCAATAATTTTAATTTTAGCTGTATTTCCATTAGATTGAGCTAAAATTAATTGAAATCTTAAATTTTAGTCTTACATATAAATATAAAATTTATAAAAGCACTTAACTATAAAACAATTTTATTTTTTTTACTTCTTATTTAAACTCAAATAATTCTTTTATAAAATTATTTACTTGATTTCTTAATTTAAATCTTCAAAATAATATTGAAATCATCATATTGTTTATGGAATTTCTATTTTTAATTCTTTACGATTTAATAGGAAATATTGCATCTACAATTTAATAAGAAACATTGTAATTATGAAGTTTTTTTTACAATGGCATTGGACATGTAATGATGTTCCAGAGGTGAATAAACATTACACCAACATTTATTTAAATGTTTTGTTTGTCTATAAATGCTTTGAATAAATACTTATCCACTTACTAATTGAACTATAAGAACTATAAGTAGTTTGAGGGGCACCCAAACAATATTTTTCTTTATTTGGTTATAGACATTCACAATAAGAAACAATATAAAATCTATATATATGCGGTGAAAAGGAAATTGCAAAGGAGAGGTCAACGATTGCTGTAAAGAAACTAAGCAAGTAGAAAATAATGCAGTAGTGGCATTAGGAATATTATGGTGGTTATAAATAAGAGCATAGCTGTAAATATTGGGAAAAAATTGCAATAAATCACAACTCACCTCAAAAAAAAGAATTTTGGAAGTGAAAAACTGTAGTTTTTTTTTTTAATAAACTTGTGGCCAACAATTTTGATTTTAAAAATTGCAAGTTTGACCCAAAAAAAGTCAAGATTTCATTACAACTTTATCACCAAAGGCACTTAAAATTTTATCACAATTTTTGCAATTTTTTCAGAGTTCTTTTTTCTAATTTCTATAGCAGTTTTTCTTTGATTTTTCCCTCACCCTGACCCTAGCCTATTTCTTCTTTTTTTTCGTAACCCATTTTTTCCCACTTAACTGAATTTGCTAATTTATTCACAATGTAAGAGCTTCAAATCCCCAAAGTCACAAAATACCATGAACTCTAAGACATTTAAAATATTCTTATATTCTGTGATATTACCTTGACTGTTATCCTCCTAGAAAGAAGTACATTAGAAGGCTTGATGTCCTTGTGCAAATTTATCAGTTTGTATTGAACCAATTACATGCTCAGATGGCCTTTATAAGTTTGGTTAAGAGTTCAAATCTTCACCATAAACTGGAAAGATGTACATAAAAATGTAAAGGCTAATAACCTTTACATATTCAAGTTTCACAATATCAAGAACAATGTGAAGTTCGAAGTTTTAACATTTGATATCCTATGCTACTTTCTAATTGAGTCATCCAAGAGAATTTCTAAATCTGTGTGGTACTAGTATGCAAGAGAATGCATTATTCTAAAATCTAAATCCTAGGTTCTAAGTTAGTTTTAAAAATGAATGTTTACAGAGTTACCCATATACACTGGAAACAACTTATGATGTTTTCATTAAACAGAAAATAATTTGGAAATTAGATCCAGCACATACAAAAGAAGTAATTACATTATATGTATGGGAAAAAATGCCTTTTTTATTTTTTAATAACATTGTATCGTGCATATCTCACTCCAGCTATTCAACTAATCATAGAGTTTGGAAAGAAATTCTAAAAGCATATCTCACAATTCAGAGGCATTATCGCCATGATAGGATTTAGTGCTGGTTTGTAGTATGCTTTTTATCAAATAAACATATATTCTTTCTAAATATAAATTAGGAATCTAATATTAATGTGAACATTAGAAAAAGGTTAAAATTGCAACATCTAAAAGAACATGCGCTGGCCGCGGAATCAATTTGGGCTTTAGACATAATTAATGAGGGATCTAATCATAATGTAATTCTTCTAATATCCAATAGAATCTGCTCATTACAAACCACATATGCCGGCAGATAGTAAGATATATACATTTTAAGAAAAATCAAACGATTCTACATAAAAGACAGGCCATTATGACACGGCCTTACGGGTTTACCCAATGCAATAGATTTTAATGGTAAACAATACAAAAACTAAATAGCAATAAAAGAAACACTGCAAACATTAACCATGCACATTTGAAATGCTACGAACCATTTAGTATCTATTTCATTTAGTATCAAAACATAATTAAGATCGATCACTTACCTGATGCAATTTGTTGTTGCTGAGAAATGTTATTGTGTCGTGAGCTAGGAAATCTCAAATCCTACCTTAAATCGATATCCACCAATAAACGATCATTCTTATTGCGCTTGAAGGAAGGCACCTCTGTATTTGTAATTGCCTGCATAAAATACCACATAAATTATGTGAGAAACAAATAGAGGTGTATTTTACAAGCGCATCCGCCTCTGTCCCTAGAATTACATACCACAAAGTTTTTGATACAGAAACTCTTGGAAACAAAAACCGATGCTTCTCATGAATTTTTGCTGCTCAGAAATGGGGGAAGATAGAAATGCTTTATAGAAATAAATGAATATGAGCATGGTTAAACCTTACGCATAACTTCAGACTCATTAAATCTGTCGTTACACAAACACAAAAATGGATTGATGCGTGAGACACTATATTTAGCAAATGTTACAGGAAATGCACCTTAATGGTTTTATGCAAATATCTCATGCACGTCGCTATCAGACAGGCAAATATCTGACGCTGTATGAACCGTTAAATAATAATATTATTTTCAGATAGAGTAAAAAAAAATGAAAGTAATTTTGATTATCAGTTGTAATAATAATATTAATTGTGTATATTTGAATCATAATTGATTATCAATAGGAATTTGGAAGTTAACGAGTAATTTTATTTATTTTAAGTGCCGCTTATATCTCCAGACGATTTTTTTTTTCATTACTTTCCAGTGATATCTGAAAATCAAAATAATAAATCATTATCTAATTACATTCAGAATTCCTTTGAAAGAAAAAAAAATCGTTAGGAATCATGGCAGAAAAATCAGTTATGCTTCCTTACCATCACTTCCATTTATTTATCTATATGAGGCGTTACATATAAATAACGAATATTATTATTAATATTAATATCTATCAAAACAGGCAGATGGCTGTCAATTTTTTTTAAAAAGGGTTAATGTTTACTGAGAAACATTCTTCCTTCTATAACTGAATACGCCTCTCGGCGTAAATATTATGATTATCCTTTCCCACACATTTTGAAATAAGCACAAATTACAACTTTCTTTGAAAACCATCTCTAGAAATTTCTTAGGGAGTACAACTTTCATAGAAAATATATGTTTACTAAGGACTTTATTTGATATAAGGACCATGCATTTTCCCATGGTCTCTAAGTAGTATTATCGCATGAGACATTCAACAACATTAAATTACAAACATAAAATTGCATCGTTCCTTTTAACTTCTTACCATAACCTTTTCTAATCGTCAACATCCTCATTAGGAGAAAAAATTGTCACAAAATTCCATTTATCTTGGCCAACAAGAAGATCGTCCATCTTGAGCTTCAAAAGGATAAAATATTATCCTTTAAAATTCTTGATCTACATTCTTGGAGTGTTTTCCATATTTAATGCTTGAAACTTAGATTAACTTATGTAGAGTGCCCACTCAACCAAATATCTAATATCAATTTAAGGGAAATAGAGAATTAATAATTTAGAAATAAGAGGATATATGCTAAATAGTTCAAATCCATAGTTAAAAAAGTCATAAGAATACATTCACATATGAGACAAAATTTACCTACATTAATCCAATATTAATAAATCACCATTGATTATACTATAAATACAATGAAAATTTTATTTGTGGTTAAATTATGTCTTCAATCCTTATGTCTAATGATAAGCATTGTATTTATAGGAAAGGGACAAAATATAAATTTCCAAATGGTTTCCAAAACCATGCCCCCACCCCCCAAATCATTCATGAAATTATCCAACCAAATCCTTATCCCCACCTTATGAACACACTTCAATACTTCATAAGGATTTATATGATTCCTACAAACAAGGATTGTAACTAGTCAAACAAAGTTCTCCATTAGGAGAATTTGATTCTTCTTACATGCTCTTAGACACTACTTTTTTTATTTGGTCAATAGTAATTCATTAATATCTATTTATAGATTTCGATCTAATTTCTCTCTAATGTAAACCCCATGCCACAAATTTAGCACATTCCAAATGTATAGATGCATATTACAATGAGAATCTCAAGACACCTCTCCAATGTGATATTACATTCTATGAGGAGTCACCATAATATTAAAATGTTACTATACATTGTGTACAATATATTTTCTTAAAAAAATTCATAGTTCAACCACTTGCATGTTCCTTGCTTTAATTAGTTGCCCAGCTTATAAATATATTGGGCTTGTTGATGTGTGATTTGAGAATATATTCCTTGATATACTTGATAATCTTATATTTTTTATCCCTCTTATGAAATATGATATTATAAAGCTAGAGATATGGACCATAACTAAAAACTTATGCATATTGAATGGAATAAGATCCTAATAAAAAATTAAAGTTAAAAATAGAAAAAAGGTAAGCCTAAGATTTGACCCTAGGGTTTAGGTGTTTTAAATAAATGTTTCATTAAAGCTTTGAATGGTAGTGAGGGAACTTTTATTATATTTGAACAAGGTATGTGATTGACTTATAGCTTGATAGGTGAGTCAACTAGCCCTTAACCAGATCTAAAAATGTCATAATAATGAAATGCAATAGCCTTATTTCCCTAATGATGTAAATTAGTGTTCTAATGTAAATACAGAAAATTTGAGATGTCATAGAAAAAATTGGATAGTAGAAACAAAAAGTGGAGGACACTATGCAAGTTTGTGATATAAATTTCAGCCTGATTTGTTGGGATATTTGTGTCAGGGATGTCGCTACCCTGCTAGGTATTTTTCAGATCTATTTTTGTAGTCCTCTGATATCGGATTTGTGCTTCCATTTCCCATCTGCAAAATTACTGGATCGCTATCCAATATTTCTTAAATTAATTTTTTGTGAGTTTTCAAAGGGTTTTGAATGCAACTAAATGTTTCTTCAAGCTCCCTTTGATCCTCTTCAACCTAAGATTTGCACATTCACAAAGAGAGGAAATGTTGGGCCATTTTAGGGACTTTCCTTAGTCAAACCTTGTGTAAGTTTTTCCACTTCCATAATGAGCATGTCAATGATAAATGGATAAATGAAAGGAATGAATGATGAAATTACAAACTACTACAACTCACCACCCTTCAATGGCTTCCTTGAAGGACTGAACTCATGTACATCACTTCAAGGTTTTGGATCTTAGTATCTTGATTTATTTGAATGCTTGAATGACTTGGAGACTTACAACAAGGGTCAACCTTTATAAAAAAAATCTAACATAGGGAGACATGAACTCACATACACTTTGAAATGATGTTGGATCTTGAGTTGCTGCAATAAATCTCTAATGGTTGCTCTTGACTTGTTGAATAATGCACTCTTAATCATAATACTTGCTCTTGATTCTCAATTGATGTTAGCTATCTCTTGATAATGTTCAAATGATAGAATAACTAGGTATTTATATGCTATTATTCTAATTTACCAAAAATTAAATCCTGACAACCGACTTTAGATATTTGAATTTCAAATAATAAAATATTGACACTGACATATTTTAATTTGGAGCCAAATAGGGGTTCATAGGTTCCCTACGTGCCAGTGTCCTAGCCCTATTTCAAAATTTTAAAGTGTCAAAGACAAAATACTAAATGATAGCATTTGTTATATGCTTGCAAGTTATCGGAAAAAAGTTAAAATAAGTTGTGGAATGCATAATTTTGGAAATTAGGAGATTAATTAGGTCCAATAACTTAAAGGGGAGAAATATATAGTGTGCAATTGTCAAGGATGACAATTTACGATCCTATATTTAGCCCCCACTTTAGTGAGAGTATGAACTTATGCTTAGACTCGCACTAAAATAGAGAAATATATGTCAAAAGGGGTATGATTGTACAAATGTTTAAGAGATAAGACAACTAAGGACTAAGAGAGGTTATCAAGCCTCCAAGATCTAAGATCCCATGTCAAACCAATATAAGTACAGAGGAACACACATGTATGATATGCAACAATACAACATACACAAACATGCAATATCAAAATGAAATGCAAAAGGAGGGTATGGATTAACAACTTGTGTTATGCTAGTAACCACACCAAAGTCATTCATACTCACACCATAAAAAAAATTGATATTTTCTAGGTGAATCATAAGTAGGAAGGAACATGAGCTAGTGAGGACCACTTTTTACTAGGTGAGCCCCCAAGACAAGGTAGAAAAATGAAAAACACGTAGGCCTAGTGAGGAAAATTTTTCACTAGAGGTGTGTACCCATAACAACCATATCAAAATTTATACTCCTTGATAACTCTGATAAGGCGCTAAAAAATTATCCAAATGCTATGTCAAAGCTACATTAAGTTCAAAACTTGCAAAAAAAAGTGCAACAAAAATGTTAAACTCACTTCAAGGATGTATAAATTTTAATGTCTCAGGTGATGAACAAAACTCACTTTAGAGGATGCACAAGTGATGATAGGATAAGGCTAAAAAATCAAGGGGTGTTATAACAACAACACCACAAGAGATTATTCACAAAAACAAAGGGGCTTTGCATAATACATGAAAGGTCACACCTTAGGGAATATCACACATGACATCACCACCAAGAGAAGACAAGTCATGGAACAAGAAATTCAAACCTTAGTGAATAGTAGCCATAGCATTACCACCAAGGGGAATGTCATATGCCAAGAATGATCACACTCATGAGGGATATCAAGCCCAATATCAAAACCAAAGAGACACTCACATAGATCAAGAAGACGACACTTTGATTGACAAGGTCAGACTTCCTAGGAGACTTATATGTAATCATCACTAAGAAGGGACCATTTCTATGTAAACATGAGTTGGGGACTATATCCCCCCCTTAAAATGTTAGTGTACTTGCTACACTAATTCTTTAATGAGATAATTGACTCAATTAATCTGTGAATTTCAGCGGCAACGAAAATCAATGACCAAGAACATTTTTACCTCTTATGTCAGTGGAGGTAGAGATTGATGATGGGGATGGGTAGCTAGTCATCGATCTAGGGAATGATTGTACATGTCTTTTTTGGTTTTTTGACATAATCGATTAGGCATATATAGTGGGGTTGTAGGGTTGAGATAAGGGGTAGTATGTTTAAATGTTGGTACATCTAAGGTTGGTTTTACATAAACCATTTTGGGGTGATGGGCTTCATTTTGTAAATGACCTCTAGTCAGAATTGTAATAGTTGCCTATATAGGGGCATGTGATGTAATTCATTTTCTTATTAAAATCAATAAATAGGGTGTGGCCCATTATGACCACTTTTACCAATAAAAAGAATATTAATGAGGGGATTGGAATATGTGATTTTATGACTCAAATTAATATACAATTATGTCACTTTTAAGTTAATTATTGTATTGTACAACACTTTGACCAAAGTAAATCTAGATATAAGAGAAAAGGATTTGAGTGTATAAATTTTTACCGAATTATACTTTTCCCCTTTGATTTGCACGCAAACCAATTTAAGGAAATGCATGACAAAGTAAATGAGTATCCAATATACATAAAAGCTAAATAATTTCTAGTCTAAAAGAATATTCAGCCTATATAGAGTAATATATTATTTTTCAATCCTTTTTTCTTTAAAACTCCATTGGAATGCACAAAACAAAAAAATAAAAACTAATGATATCCTTGTTGGACTAACCGCCAGCACCTCCCTTTGGGTTCGCGACATGGTTTAACCGCCTCCCATGGAGATTAACTTATGAGGATCTCCCACTCACAAATATTATTGTAGGGCCATAGAACATTGTGGTTTCAGGTCCCTGTAAAACCTATTTTTTCCTTTTCAAAAACAAATATTTGATATCAATCTAATTGAAATAAATTATTAATAATTTATAAACAAGAAGATTGAAAATAATTAAGTTCAAATCCATAATGCAAAAAAATTACAAGTATTTACATGCCAGACACCAAATTTACTTGGGAAACCCTTTTGAGAAAAAATTAACAAGAATAATTCACCATTGAATAGAGTATCAAAAGAATGATTAAAACACAATGAGAATTTTAATTATGGTTAAATTGTGTCTACAATCCTTATGTCCAATATAATTCATAACAAGTATTCTCATCACTTCTATTCATGTAAAAAATATGTTTTAAAATTCAGAATACCTTTTTTAGATTGAAAGTTCAAATTCTTTTTTTTTTAATTTATTCTAATTAGTTTTGTAGACATTGAAAAAATGTTTGAATGTACAAGAAATATTTTCTCACTAATTTGAGTCTTCTTCTACATAATTAAATAATTTTTAATTATTTAATTAACTCATGTTATCTTTATTCTTCTTTTGATTAATAAAGTAAATTTTAACTTATTTAATTGTTTCACTAATTACCCTCCTTTCTTCTATAATTAAATAATTGTTTTTAATTATTTAATTATTTATTTTCACTTCTTTCTTCTATAATCAAATAATTATTTTAATTATTTCATTATTCATTATCTCTTTTTTTCTTTAATTAAATAAATTCTTATTTATTTAATAATTCATCATTTTCTCCCCTCTATAATTAAATAAATGGTTTATAATTATTTAATTATCTGTCATTTCCCTCCATCCATTATTAAATAATTTTATTTATTTATTATTATTTCATTTCCCTCTTTTGTTCTTTAATTAAATAATTATTTTTAATTATTTAATTATTCATTTTCCCTTCTTTCTTATATAATCAAATAATTGTTTTAATTATTTAATTATTCATTATCCTTTCCCTTCTATAATTAAATAGATTTTTATTTATTTAATTATTTATCATTTTCTCTTCTCTATAATTAAAGAATTAGTTTCCAATTATTTAACTATTTTCCATTTCCCTCCACCCATTATTAAATAATTATTTTTAGTTATTTAGTATTGTATTTCCCTCTTTCTTTTTATAATTAAATAATTATTTTAATAATTTAATTATTCATTTCCCTCTCCTACATTAAATAATTTTTGTAATTATTTAATTTATTTATTCTTAGCCAAGCCCTATTTCTTACCTAATTTTTTGGATCATAGTCCATTCTTGACATCCTTGTCTATTTTCATCTCAATTATTCTCATTCATTTATCATCATACATAATCATTTGATCCTCATTGTTCATTCAAATTAGGTTTTCTATAAAAGCAACTTATCCATCTCATCTCAAGGTTAACCTGAATCTTCAATATTTTGATATCAATCATATCATCTTGAGGAACCATAGTGTTTGATATTTTTCTATCACATATATTATTTTGAGATCTTTCTATCAATCATCTACATTAAGCTTATTTCAAATCTTACATAGTACAAATCTAAGAGAAAACAAAACAAAATAGAGAAGAGCAATGAAGGGGAATCAACTTTGGAATAGAAATTGAGGTTTCATTGATTTATTATTTGATTTCCTTTGTCATCTTGTGATTCATTCTTAGATTAGGATCTCTATGGCTTGATTTTAGGTAGTTGGGTGGTTGCTACCAATTATTCATGTTTTTTCCCCTGATTTTCCTAGCCGACAAGTTTTTATATTTTTCACTTGTAACTTTCACGAAAAGTGGGTCAGCAACACCAAAATGTAAGGTTAATTATCATCTCAAAAAATAATATTCAATCAATAGTACACAAACAACAAAATTGTCTCTTCAATATAAACAACTTGTAGTCATACCTTTGTAGCTACAAAATGACCCATGTAAAACCTTTATCTTCTATTCCAAATTTATACTGAAATGGGAGAGGAAAACCACAAATATTTTTCCAAAAAATTGTGCCTCCAAAATCATGGCATCTTGCAAAAATTTCACACTCCACTTATTCAAAGCATCTTTTGAGAATAGAAAATGGCAATTACTATAGCATCTTTGACACCTAACAATAAATGGTCACAATTCCCAAGAATGGGACCCTCATTGGACTCCACCAACTCACATGGGACCCACCCAATAAAAGTAAAGATGCACCTCTATCCTCTAGCTCCGATGATTGAAAATATGGTGTAGATGCATTATGAAAGTTCATAACTACCACCATCATTATCCACCTATTTCCTGAATGTCACGACAACTAATACTCGAAGTGAAGCAGTAGAATAATAATAAAATAGTAATATCTCCAACTCCATTCACAAGAATAGACCTTTGAATTCTTATTATGAAACCACTTTATATATTCTCCAAATTTATTTTTTTTACTTATCTTTAATTCATTACTATTTATAATAAAATTATTATTAACTTTAATTTTAAAAAAGACAAATTAAAATCTAATTAAATCAAAAAACCTTTTCAATTTTATAATTTTATAATTATTATTATATATAAATTTAATTGAATGAACTTAAACCAAGCACATGCATTTAACACTCACAATACTTTTTATCGTATACCAAACATCCAGAAGAAAACAAAAAAGCTATTGCAACTTGTGTAATGGGTAGGTTGAAGAGGTGTGAAAGGTCAATTAGGAAAAAAATGGTTTATTTTTTGCACACATTTGTGTAGTAAATAAGATCAATTGATACATCATTTAGAAAATGGTTTTAATATTATTATTATTTTTTATTATAAAATATTATATTAACTATTATATTATTATATAAATATTTATTATTTATGTCATTATTTTATATATTTATTATTATATTATTATATTACTAGCTATGACACCTTGTGCAATGGGTACGTCGAAGAGGTGTGGAAGGTTAATTAGGAAAAAACTGATTTAATTTTTGTACTTATTTGTGTAGTATATGAGATCAATTGGTAGGTCATTTAGAAAATGATTATAATATTATTAATAATTTATTATTATTATTATTATAGAATAATATTATTATATTTATTTTTTAATTTTATGTATTAAATATTATATTATTATATAAATATTTATTATTTATGTCATTTGTAACCTTGGATTTTTACATATTAATAAATAATTTTTAAATCAAATATATTAATCATTCATCTAAATAAAAAATATCAATATTTTTTTCACTTATTTAAATTATTTTATATAAATTTAAATTTTGTCTTTAAAATTACTTTAAAATATTTTTAAAATATTGTTATATAAAATTGATTTTAATGTATCACTAAGCACATAAAGCAATATAGTCATAAAAAAATAAGTAACACAAAATAAATAAAATTAAAAGGAGAAAAACCATGTAAAAAGGCAAGACATTCATATTGCACTTGGAGCAAGATGGAGGGAAAAAATATGTTTACGACAATGGAAAAGGGGGAAAAAATGTTGACAACAAGAGAAAAATAACCAATCAAAAGGATACCTAATACAAATTTTAACCACACTATTTTTTTTAATTTCCCTCACTTCATTTGTTGCAATATTTTTTTGTCTTACCGAAAATAAGGAAAGAAAGAAATAGTGATTAGATATTCATAAGAATTCAAGTCAAGGGGCAAAAAAAAGAATGCAAATGTAAAAATGGAAAAATGACAAAGAAAACATAAAAAAACAATAATCATCCATTTTAATAAACATACTCTAAAACCCTTTTTGAAACCTTATTTTCAGGCTACAGCTCACCAAAAATACCAGTGAGGAAGAGTTTGGAGGAGCAAAAAGCAATAGCGCTGGGGTAAGCAGGAAAAGCGATGAGAAACAACCAGAAAAATGGTAGTGGCGAGGAAAGCACAAAAAAATGGTATTGACGGGGAAAGCAAAAGAAACGGTGAAAATAGCCAAAAAATGGTGAAAAATGATGGACGGTTGAGATTTGTTTCACTGTCAACCAGGGTCTCTTGTTGATTTTCAACTGTCCATAGGCAAAATGTGTTCTGAAAGCTCAAATAAGGAAATGCCTTTGACTTTATTATATTATATTTATTATTTATATATTAACTATTATATTATTAATGGATTTCAAGCTTTGACACCAAGAAAGTATATCCATTATGAAACATCCATATGCATCTCTTGTGAGTTAGACCAATTTTCTCTAGAGGACATCAAAAGAATCATGTCATATCGCATGTTATACATTCACTATATATATCTCGCCCAAATATACGACACAACAAATAATTGTACGCACTCCTACACAAAAATTCAATACAACAGACGCGGCAGTTCACACATTTGCGACAATTACAACGAGTCCTAAGCTTTGGAGAGATTATTTAATATTTAAGGTACCTAGTCAATTTCATGGATCCCATTAACGAAATTTGCTTTACAAATGTTAGGAATTCTCTCTTGTTTATTTATTTTTCAAAGTGGAGAATAATCTAAAATTCTAAATACATGTCATACTATAGTCAAACAAAATTATAGGAAGGTGTATAGCGGGCCCCGCATTTACAATGACGTCAATGCCACTTTTCTCTTCATCTGGCCTTGCTCCACACGTTCAACATTGGTACCACATGGCAACTTAGCTTAGCTGGACCTTTTGTTCCTGTCCCACGAACCAATCACAGTATGGCATCTTGTGGGCTGATGCATAATAGTATGTGAAGGAAAAGGCAGGCCTGGATTTGGGGAAATGAGGAAGAGTTTGGAGGAACGGAAACCAATAGCGACAAGAAAAATAGTAAAGAGGTAAAAACAATTAAAAAAATGATGAAAAAAGATGCACGGTTGAGATTCATTTAACTTTCTTGCAAGGTTTCTTGGAGCTTGTGAATCGTTGATGGGCAAAATCAACTTCAGAAGCACAAATAAGAACATGCCTTCAACGTAAATATGAAAGTAAAAATCTTATCAATTGAATTTCTTTCATTTTTCAGTGTTTCCCCCAAACAAATGGCAGAAAATCAATCTACAACTTTGATGCTTTCTCTTCGTAACCTTGATGCTTTGTTGTTTTGGCTAATATGGTTTTAGTTTTATTCTGTGGGTCCAAATAGACTGATTGGTCTCGTGAATGTTATTAAAATCAATCAATCAACATGCTTTCGTTGCAGTGGGACCCACTGACACATAAAAACTTACGAGATAAGATTCCACGCCTCGCTAGACTAAATCAGACTTTATATAACCGACATTGTGTTCATTAATATTTTAACTCAACTCCAACTTTCTTTTTCCTAACACCGCGTGCTCGTTTACTCTATTATACTCTTTTCTCTTTCTTTCTTCGTTATTTCTCTGCCTACCTTCCAAGATGTCTACCATTGTTGGCGGTCCCGCACGCGCAGAATAATATTTAGAAATAATAGCAGGGGATGACAGAATAAGACTTAAATAGGTAGTACCGTAGTTGTTGTCTATTCGTTCAGCCGACCAAGATAAGATTCCACGCCTAGCTTGACCAAATCAAACTTTATATAACCGACATTGTCTATTTGTTAATATTTAACTCGACTCCAACTTTTTTTTTCCTAACACGGCGTGCTGATTTACTCTATTTTACTCTTTTTTCTTTCTTTCTTCGTCATTTCTCTGCCTGTCTTCCAAGATGCCCACCATTGTTGACGGTCCCGCACGCGTAGAATAATGTTTATAAATAATAGTAGTGGATGACAAAATAAGAATTATAGTAAGCAGTTGTCTATTCGTTTATCAACTCTCTTTATTCTTCGCTTTTTTTGGTTTCTTTCTTCGTCATTTCCTGGAAGTTAAACCCGTGGCATCATCTTGTTTTCATTGCTTTAGTCCAATTTCGCATTGCTCTTCACCTTCATAATAAATCAACTTTCTTGACATGTGTTTAACATCTTCATACTCATCTCCCCTATAGAGCGTGCTATGGTTTGAATTTTTTTCATCATCTAATTCTTTTAATCAAATTTTAAGTCAAGATAATTCATCTTTAGAATTTATTCCTTGCTATCTTTGGTCATCTTATATTTGTTATCCCTCTTATAGAACATGTCATTCTAAAGATAGAGATGTGAGTCACCACTACAACCCCATTTATATATTGAATGAGATCACATCTTGATGAAAAAGAAAGATAGTTTCTTTCTAAAATATTAAAAAAATGAGACCATGTTAAAATGTGAGCATATGGGCCATATTGATGAGAAAAATTTAAAGATTTTGAAGAGTAATAATTTATAAGAGGGGCTGATTGATTGTTCTTTAAATTTTAATTTACGTGAACATTAGATGTATGTGAAATAAAATTGGATTATTTTTCCAAGAAACTCTATTACATTTGTAGGGATTTTAGATTTGATTCATTGTAATGTATTTAGATTAGTGGATGTAAAATCACTCATAAATTCCATATATTATTTATGATAGTCTAAACACATTTTGATGGTTTGTTAAACATCATTAACTTGTGTAATGTCATAAATTGTATCCTATGTAATTTCAATTTACATACACCTTCCTCTTTAGATATTTTAATGTAATTAATTATGCTATCTTTCAACCCAAAACCATCTCTCACCACCTGGCATGCCTAGATCTTTGGTGATTAATTTTGATTCTCATGGATTGGTGCACACTGTGAAGGCCTCTACACACCACACTTTTGTCCCACAAAAATCCATGACTGAGTGGGCATTGATGTTGCAAGGTGTGTGTTTTTGGTCTCCTTATGTTGTGTAGTGTAACACTCAAGTTTGTGGCATGGCTTATCCACCTCCTATTGATTCATTCACTTTAGTGGTTGTATTAGACATTAATAGGTTGACCTTTTGGTTCAATGACAACCATCTGTGCAACAATTAGTATTAGATCCTAGGTCACAAGTTTGAACCCCTCGCTTGTGCTAGGGAGGATTGTTGTGAGGTGTGTGCAATTGGTCTCCTTGTGTTGTCTAGCACAACGCTCAAGTTCTTGACATAACATAACCACATCAATATGGATTCATTAACTCTGGTGGTTGTATCAAAAATTAACAGGTCAATCTTTTGGTACAAAAACAACCATCTATGCAATAATTGAGACATTACACCTACGATGTTTTGGAAATGCAATGCATCTGCCAACCTAAACCCTTGTCAAGAATCTCTTGGGAAGGTTGTTTGAACAAAAAATACCCTCTCTTGAGGATGGATTCATTCTTGATCTTTTGGGAAAGCATTGTACACCACTTCTTTAGCATTCTACAACACTTCTTGAGAATGCAAAACATTTTCCATCTCTCTTATTTACACATATCTTTCAAATAACTCTTCTATAACTTTTAGAGTAAACTCCATTGTTACATGTACACAAGGTTATCTTACAAAGAGGCCACTATCATCTTGGAGATTCTCTTTGCTTCTTAACTACACCAAAAATCCATTCTAATTTTGTGCTTGGGAGTGGTAACTCTCCAAGATTTTACATTGAGCATGCTATTTCTACTATTTTACTCTATTGTTCTCTTTATCATTTTATGTCTATTTCCATTATCCTATTTTAGGTTGTCCATGGAGGTGGAAACACCAATACCAGGGTTTGACTGAGGAAAAATCATATACAACCAACCAAACCTTTCTCTTTGGTCCTATGTGCATAGGTGTAGGTAGAAGAACTACTTGAAGAAAGCTTAGATTTTATCAAGAATCTTTTGTTATGCTCTAAACTCTTCTTAATAATTTATATTTAAGTCTCACTTAGTATCTTTACTTATATCATTTTACATTTGTTGGACAACCATAATTCACACTCTCATGTCCAAAACCCTGTGTTGAATATTTTGTGTCTTCCTACAATAGTTTCTATTTTAGCATCCCTATGAGATACTAGAATGGCACACTATCGTTTGATAGTCATGCATTAGTCCTAGATAGAGATCTTTCCAAGTTGTTAAGAAGACCCCTATAGCCTAGATGCTTTTGGTTTCTAAAGTCTAAAGGGTTCATATAATTTATGTGCTCTTAAAACACACATTTTAATATTAATTAATAGGTAATTTTAATGGTTCCAATTAACCAAAGGCTTACCTGAGTGGAGGGTTGAAATTTGGATCCCCAAAGGATTTGATTATCCTTCATAGTGCAGTTCAATTTCAAAATCTACATTTTGGTGAACTTGATGTGAAACTAACCTTTTGAAAATATTTCCAAACATCACTTTCACAACATAGAAAAATAGGTTCACCAAATGAATGAACCTAATTTTACTAGTGATGTTTCATTCAATTTATGAGGGGTATAATGGATAAATAATAATTAAAAATCAATCTTAACTTTTATAAAAACAATAAGGGAGGTTTTTAGAGGCTGAAACAATGTGTACCTTGTTGAAAATGTGTTATTTCGAGGTCACTAAGGACTCATTCACCCAAGGTGGTGAATGGGTCCTTGCTAGGGTTTCTAAAAATTAATATATGGGTTGTCTTCTTTAATGTTTTCACTTCTAGGCCCTTCATGCTCAGCTCCCAAAAGCTATAATTTAATTCTATAGGAAACTTTCCATGATCTTGCAAGATAGATAACAACTTTTGCAACTTTTCAATCTTGACAACTTTGCAACTTTTGTTCTTCGCTTGATCTTCAACCTAAAACCTACAATCAAACATCAAGAGAGAAGAAAAACTCATCGATTATTAGGGAATAGGGTTTCCCCTTGGTCAAATCCCATTTAGGTAATGAAACATGAACATGAAACAATGATACCTTGGACGAAGTCTTGTAATACACATAAATCAATTATCTAACATGAAGTGGCCATGTAGAATGTAGATATTTATCTTGAATTGGATATGAAACAATGCTTAGTTTGGATATTGAATGCTACATCACAACACTATCTCAACAACATGCTTGATGCACTATGCCTTTGGCATGATGATGTAGTGTCAAAAAATGTCATTGGGGAGATTTTCATACTTTCCTAGGCCCTCCTTGTGGAATTGAGCTTAATGTTTCCTTGATTTAGTGTTCTAATGTGGTTGACACATTCACATTAGGTCTTGGGCCCTTGTGAACTAATGCATTTTAATGGTACCTTGCTAAGGTGTTGTGAAGTGTTGTAACACACTTTCACACTTTTCTAAGGTTTTATTAATTAACTAAACTTAATAAACCTCTTTTAAACCTTAATCTTGCCTTATTTTTAAGTGTTGTAAAGTGTTGTAACACACTCTCACACTTTTCTAGGCTTTTCATTAATAATTGGGCTTTCTTATGCTTTAATTGACCCTATTTTGCATCTACAAGACTCGTTTGTTGCATATTTTTAAAGATAATCTTGACACCAATTATTAGCCAATCATAATTCAGGTGTTTCAGGCTTGAGTGGCCAAAATTTAGTGATCTGGGAATCATTGACCACCTTGGGCGAATGAGTCCCACCTAGATCTTTTGGTCCCAAACCTGGTTTCACACATTTCTAGGCATTTTTAAAAATGGCCCCAAAAATTAACCCTAGTGGGACTCATTCACCACCTAGGGTGAATGAATCCCATGTGGCCCAAAATCAAAATTAATTCAAATTTCTAGAGGGATTTTATTTTCTTAGATCTGATGTCGGCTTGTAGTGTTGTAATTTCTAGAATTATTGTATAATTGAGAATAAATACAAGATACTTCCATTCATTTTTCATCTAGCAAGTTGAATGCACATTCTTATAGAAATTTTGCGTTCACAAGAATTCACATGAGCATTCAATAGAATTCAAAGGTAGATTACCAAGCATTTTAGAGCATCATTCAAGCATCAATCATCATGTCAAGGACTTAAACAATCATGTTTGCTATTGTGCTAGAACAATTATGATGTAGGGTTTATGATTTAAGCAAGTGTTTCATTCAACATCAACATCATTCAAGAAAGAATCAAGATCTACATCAGTTGCATCCATCTCAATCATATTTGTAGCACTTTATTGCAAGGCTTTGGTGAGTTGCAACAATTGTTATTTATTCATTCATCATTCTCCATTCCTATTTGATTTCATTTCAAGGATTGATTTACAAAATGAGGTTTGACCAAGGCAAACGCCTATCCACTAACCCCACAACATTTTTCCCTATCCTCTGTGTGTGATTTGTAGGTCTAGGTTATGGATTTCCTAGAGAGCAACATAGGAGAAAAGTTGTCAAGAGTTGAAAGTTCACAAAGTTGTCATCAAGCCTTGGAGAACATTGGAGATCACCTACAAGTTACAAATCAGGGTTTTAGATCTAGAAATCACTCAAGAAGAATGGAGTAGATAGAGAAGAGCAGGATCAAAATTTGATGCTTTAGAAAAGCCTAACTAGACTGATTCACCATTTCTAGTGAATGAATCGTAGTTCTAGTCAAATTTTAGATCTTTTTGATTTGGATACCCACTTGGTAGATTCTTGTTCCTGCATACAAACCCATTTTTTTGACCGATTCACCCAGCTTGGTGAATGAGTCCTAGTCAACATTAAAGGTATGAATTCTAATGTTTCAGACCTCCTTCTAGCCATCTCTAGATTTCCAAGTGTACACATTCTATTTTGTAGTTTTTTGTGTTGTTTCATTTGTATTTGTAGGTCATTCAATTCAAGTTTGCATCATATTAGGATTTTACATTTCATCTTGCATTTCATTGTCTTTTCCAAGTCTAAACTTGGTGGTGAACCCCATATTATTCTTCATTCAACCTCTTATCATTTAAGAAATTTGAGAAAGCATTCTCAAGAGGAAATTCAAGAGACAACTATTGAGAATATTTAAACAAGAGCATTCAAGTTTCAAAAAAAAGCAAAGTTAAAGTCTTGGAGCAGCATTAAAGTGTTTTGTAGGCCTTCAGGATCATTTTTATTCAAGATCTAAATTTTTTGAAGGGTTGATCATGGTTGTCTATGGTGAATCATGATGGATTCTAGGTTAGGGAGATGCAACTGGCTATCAAGCCAAGCCTAAAGACTTATTTCCTTAGTGATTCCATCCTCCATTATCACTCTACATTTAACCTAAGGAATTTACAAACATCATTAGGGCTCATTTGGGGTGATTAGATATCTCCTCAAGTGAGTCATTCATCTTCATATTTTCATTCTTGCATCATATTCTTACACGTTAGAATAGAATTGTATTGTATTTAAGATTTCCTAGTCTTAAACACAATTAAGGCTAAGGTTTATATTTCTATTTACATACATATTTCATTATTTCCATCAAGGTTTAATTACCAAACTAGGGGTTTGACCAAGGAAAACCCCCCATTAGAAAATTAAGTTTATATTTTTTTTTGTAGGTATATTCATAGATTCTGATATAAAATTCAAGTTAGAAGGAAAGGGCAGGCATCGAAGTGCAAATTAGAACTTTAAATTCCTGAAAAAGAAAAACACTTGACTGATTCACCAAGAGTGGTGAATGATTCCCACTATGGGTGTTTTCTAGGTCTATTTGCAGATTCAAATACCTATTTTCGCAAAACAAGCTCTTGTGTAGAAATCTTGATTGGAACTGATTCACCTAGGTTGGTGAATGAGTCATAGTTGGTCAAAAAGTCAAATTTTCCAATGTTTCTAAATTGGTTCTAGTCACTTCCAGATTCTCAAGTGTACACCATTCATCTTGTTGCTTTTATGTTCTATTTTACTTGCATTTATAGGTCATTTTGTAGGTCATTGCATTGATGAAGAATCTTCAACAATAATTGATCTAGTCTATGATAATTGATGAAGAATCTTCCAAGTGCACACATTCTAGTTTGATCATTCAACACCAACATCTCTTCCTCACTTTTAATTTCATCCTCTACAATATTATCAGAAAAGGGGAAAGTTTGAGTGATATTAGGGTTTTGCATTTAATTTTCCACCTTTCATTTTTGTGAACTTGTCTTATAAGAGGGTTTTCATGGATCTTAAAGGTTTTATAATTCAACACCAACATCTCTTCCTCACTTTCAATTCCATCCTATACAATATTATCACAAAATGGGAAAGGTTTGCATCATATTAGGGTTTTACATTTCATCTTGCATTTCATTGTATTTTTTAAGTCTAAACTTTGTGGTGAACCCCTTATTAGTCTTCATTCAGCACCTAAAATAGCTCTCTTACAATATCTCTTTATGTTTTGCATTGAGATCTCAAGGGTTTGTTCTTGAGTGAAAGTTAGTGAAAAAAATTGAGCATAAACAAACATCTACAAAATTTGAAGGTTGTTAAGGAGATTATTTGAAATTAGAAATTTAATTAATGGCAAGGGGATGAGCACATACCTCACAATGAATATTCTTGATAGAAGTTATTCCTAGTAGAATGCTTCAATCTCTGGATCTTTTTTTTACTATAACAATGAATTTATATGTTTGAATTTTAACAATTCAATTCCTTTAAACTCAATTGAACCATCTCTAAAATAAATACAAATTAAACAAAAAGAAGTAAATCCAAACCTACATAGAAAGAAAAAGGTGAGCACTATTAAAGGAAAGAGATCGTCGACACCAGAACAAAAATGTGTATAGTTGAAATCCAAAATCATCTATAACATAATTTTCTTATGACACACTATAGTGAGCAGGTAGTAGCGATTCTTTGAAATGGTTCACATGCAACATAATACAATGATTTTGAATTACCCATAGAAATTACATGCACCTCATTCTCTTCCTCTTCTGCCAGTATCTTCCTTACTGCTTGAAGATCAATTTTAACCTCGCCCTTTTTTGTTTATGGTAGGTCTATGCTTCTATTATAGACACACCTCTCGATGTAACTAGTTCAATAGTGTGTATGGTGTTTTTCAATTGTTTTCTTTATCCAATAAATTTATAAGTAATAACTTAAAATCTTGTCATTAGAATGCTTATGTGTGAAGAAAATACAATCTACTGAGGGGGGTTGAATTGGTAGATCAAATCAATTTAAAAATATTTACTTCAACATATATATCATTTTTGAAACTTCAACTAACATAGATATTAGTAATTAAACAACCATATAAGCACATATACATTCACATATGAGAATACTAGATATATGTGGAAACCCAAGAGGTGAAAAACCATGGTGAGAATAGCTTCTTTGATTTACTATCCAAATCCAGCCTCACAAAACAAGAATATAATAATGGAATTTATAATATGAAGTGGGCACAGACCTACTAGAGACACCAGTCCACAATTGTATCTATAGGAACCAACATACTAGAGACACCAATCCCCAATACAATGAACTGAGCACCAACTCAATGAGTAGGACACCAATATTATAGAATTACAAGGATAAATCTTGTTGGTCTTCAATGAAAATTATGTATAGCTTACTCAAAGTATGAACCCGATTCAGACATGTTGTACTACACTCCTTAAGATCTTATGATAATGGTACACAATGATTGAAATGCTTCACATTGAATAATACTCTCTCACACAGATTCACATCCTTATATATTCATGCACTACCTTCTCTTCAATTATTCTCTCACTTTATAGTATACATCTCCATAAATGTATGATGATTATATACAAGAAATTACATTAGCATTACTCCATATTAGCCAAGGATCCATAAATAACTAGGATGAGATTAGGTGGACCTAAATTCAAATTACATGAAACATGTAATAGATTAGTCCTAAATAAAATTTGTTGCCACAAAAGGAATATGATGCCATGCACTTCCACAAGAACCTTATCCTAGACCTATCTTAACATCACACTAACTTTGAATTTCATACACTACTAGCCATTAATGCATAGTTCCAAAACACCAACTACTTGATAGACAAGCACAAAGAACCTTACATCACTTCAAACCTCTTACATTTTGAACACATATTCTAAAATATTTGGAATATGATAAAACATGTTTAGACATACTCTCCATTCAACTGACAAAGGAAAATTGAACATAATTGCATTTCTAGAGAATTTTATTTGCTTTGAGTAACTTACCTTAAAAATTTCAAATAATACTTTCGAATCACCTCTATCACCATGAATAGATGTAATATGATACTACAAACAATCCTTAATTGATTTTATTAATATAGATAGCAATATATACTTTTGCATCAACTCAAAGTTATATGAATATAATTACATTTAATTCTCATTGATTTTTAATAATCTTCCTTTGAAATTAGTCAACACCTTTGAAAATAATGAACTCCTTCCCTACTTCATACTCCAACTTCACTACTTTTTATGCATCATTTTCCCTCAAAAAGTGATACTTGAGTGAAATATTCTTTCTCTTTGAGTGTATTACAAAATTATTTGAAATATTTATAGCACTAGTGTTTACATAGAGAATAGAAATAGGTTCATCAAAATAAATCTTCATCTCCTTTAGATTCTACTTCATCCATAATACCTAAGTGAAACTTGAAGATGTTTTAATGTATTTGGCTTCTATTGTAGATAAGGAAATTGAATAACATTTATTTCTTAACTAGGATACATGATTTTCACCGAGAAAGAAAGCTTTGCCACTTGTACTCTTTTGGTCATCTAAGCTTTCGGCCCAATCTACATCTGTGTATATAGTCAAAGTGAAATATTCACTTGTAGGATACCACATTTATCCAAAATATAATGTAGCCTTCAGATACTTGAATATCATTCTTGTTGCTTTGACATGATTCTCCTTAGGTGCTACCTGAAATATAGCTACCATCCCAATTGCTTACATTATATCCAATTTTGATGTATTCACATAAAACAATCTACCAATCATGGATTCATACATCATCCTTACTCAACTTACTTCTGGTAACCATAGGTTTACTTATCGGTTTACATTCTTCCATCTTGAACTTCACATTTCCTTTATGTACTTGTTCTAAGAAATGAATATTCCTTTGTCTGATTGAGAAATATGTATCCCAAGAAAGAAAGATAATTCACCAAGCATTCACATTCCAAATCCACTGTACATTGCATTTTGGAACCCCTTGCACATGTCATCACTATTTCCACCAAAAATAATGTCATCAACATAGACCACAATAATCAATAGCTTATCACTTTTTGATTTTATGTATGAATTGCTATCCACACTTCCTCTTGAGAAGCCTTTCTACTGGGTATGTGCAGGATCATCATGGAAAAAATAGGCCCTTAAGTGGCAATGAAAATTTAGAAAATCAGAGTTAGAAAACTTGACATAAAAATTTGAATAAGTTACCTATATTGTTTCAAAAATATGTAACAATAGAATTTGTAGAAAATTGAATGTGGTTTCTAAACTACTAGGTTTATTTTCAAAAAAAGAAAATCTATTTGGTGAAATTTTGAAATTTCAATGCAGTAGTACTTATATTTTAGGGAAAAATAAGAAGTAGGTGTCTGTCTGACCACCCTAACTGCAATAAAATGATAATATTTTTGATATAAGTAGAGGACTCATGTCCTGATGTGATGCATATTCTTTTGTAATTTTTTTTCAAGTAAATAATTAATTATGATTTTTTTATTACAACTTTTAAAAAATATAAAAACTTGTTTGTTTGACCACCGTAACTTGGTAAAAAATTCATGATTTTTTTTTTTTTTTTTAATCCTATAGTATGTGAATCATAGAATGTGACACATGTTCTGGATTCAAAAAATGTGATATCATTTGAAAGCTATAGATTTTTTTCAATCAGCCCATCAATCAGGATATTAGTCATAATTCAAATAGAAAATGAATAATAATTATTTATTAAATGAAAAGTAAAAATTAATTTATATTGGTTAAATGCTGAGAATCTCTTTTAAAAACCCTTTTCATTTCATCAATTTTGGGTAAAAAAAAAATCGTCAGTCACATGGGCCATCATATCACCACTTTTTGGTCCATCATGATCTTGCACATACCCTACTGTAGATACTTGTCAAACCTGGAATATCATGCTCTAGGAGCCTATTTATGTCCATAAAAAGCCTTCTTCAACCTACACATAAAATCTAGATTATTTGAGCATTGAAAGCCTTTCGGTCAAGCTCAATGCAAACTCCTTCTTCTATCTATCCATTCAAGAATGTATAATTCACATCCATCCAATACAATTTGAAATTCTTGATTGTTGAAAGAGCCAAAAACATTCTGATTCCTTCTAGTATTTCTACTAGTTTAAGTTTCTCATAAAAATCAATTCCTTCAACCTGAGCATATCCTTTACACAGAAGTTTGGCTTTATTTCATATCACTTCTCCAACCTCATTCAACTTGTTTCTAAAAGCCCACTTAGTACCATTAACATTATTGCCTTTAGGTCTTGGGACTAGTTCCCAAGTATTATTTTTATTTATATGAGTTAACTCTTCCTCCATAGCATCTACTGATCCTTTCTCTTTTCTTGCCTCTATATATGAACTTGGTTCAACCTTTGAAAATATTGTAAAATGAACCTTCTCATTTTCTCTCACAATTCTTCTTTCGGTCTAGAATCCACTATTCTTATCTCCTATAATCTAATCTTTAGAGTTTTTTTTTTAACATGCATTTCCAAAGTCTTTATTAAAATGTTCTTAAAGTCAACTTCTAAGTCTTTATCATTTTTATGGATTGGATCTTCATCATCTTCAACTTCTAGAGAATTAGTAGACTGAATTATTTATTTAATCCTGATATTTTCACTTTCCAGAATCCTCTTCAACCTTTTTTTGTAATGTCTATATGCTTTTCTTTTCATAGAGTACCTAATAAAAATACCTTCATAAGATCTAGAATCAAACTTACCAATGTTTTCTTCATCTCATTTGATGTAGAATTTGCTTTCAAATATCCTAAGATGTTTTACTAAAGCTCGTATTCCTCTCCATAACTCATATGGTGTTTTATCAAACTTAGGTTTGATTTGAGCTCTATTCATAATATATAAAATTTTTTTGATTCAACAATGTTCTTGCCATCTCCTATACATTCTATTTCTTCCTTTCTATAACTCTATTTTTCTACAAAGTCCTAGGATTATAAAATTGTCTCTATATCCCATGCTCTTCATAAAATTCATCATACAGGTCAGAAGTAAATTCTCTTGGCCTTTATCTAATCTCAAAACATTGATTTCCCTTCCTGTTGTATTCTCAACTAATTCTTTGAATGATTTAAAATTCTCAAATGCTTCTGATTTTTCTTTGAGAAAAGTAATCTAAGTCATTCTAGTGTAATCATCAATAAGCATCATAAAATACCTATCACCTTGTAAACTCTTTTTCCTCATTCATCTACATAGATCTATATGGATCAAATCAAATGGCTTTGATGTAGAGTATTCCTTTGTAGGAAATATGGACTTTGTTTGTTTTCCCTCGAGACATGGCTTATAGCTGGTAGATTGAGGGTTCTTAATTTTTGGCATGTCCCAAACCATTCCTTTTGATCTTATCTTCATAATGTCATCAAAATTTATGTGTCCCAATATTCTATGCTAAATCCAAATCTCTATCTCTTTGTATAGAAAATAAATTTTGTCCATTCATCTAACTAAGATGATATATATCACTATCAGCTCTACTTCCTTTCACAATCAACTCTTTGTTATGAGACTTTTGAATCTCACAACCTTTAGCATTGAATTAGATCTAGTAACCTTAATCACACATTTGAATAACACTCAAAATATTATGCTTTAATCCTTAAACATACAAAACATCATGAGATTTTTTCCTACCACCATCAAGACTCAAAGTACCCTTACTGGTAATTTTGGCAATATAATTATTTCAAAAAGTAACAAAACCTCCATCAAAATTCTTGAAATTCATGAACTTACTTATGTCTCCAGTCATGCGACTTGAACATTTAATGTTTATAATCCACAGATTCTTAGATCCTTTTGGGGATGTAGAGCAATCTAAATTATCATTTATTTCTTTGATCTTTTCTCTTCTTTTATCTTCTTCCATACTTCATCTGATTCATTATTCAAATATTCTAACCCTTTTCCTTTTATTTCTGATAGAGGAGGACTCACAAAATTTCTTCTACAATTTCTATAAATCTATCCAAAAAAAATTCACTTATGACAAATGATATTAAAATTACACAAAGGTGCAAACCTATTATTAATAACAAAGTCATTTCTTCTTACCAAATCCCTTGTAGAATCCACGTCCTTATGACCAAACTAATTGTAATTAAAACAATAACTAAAAAATAAATAATTAAACCTGGTATTGTACCCTTGCCCTCTTGAATCTTGTCTTTCAAATATTTTTTCCTTCCTTTGCACTTGGATGAAAACATCATTCAAAACTTTGCTATCATTGGTTGCTATACTTTTTTCAGAATTTGAACTTCTAAAAGAAATATATTCTAGATTCTCCTTAGTAGGCTTCACTTGCTACTTTGTCACCTTGTTCTTCAGTTCATCAAAACCAATACTAGTTTTGATATGTGGAGATCTCTGGCTATCAATTATTTGATCCAACATATCAGTGCTCTTCCCAAAATTCATATTTTGTTGATGATTTACTTTGTCAAGATATTTCCTTAATGACACAATTTATGCTTCAAGCTTCTCACAGTCCTTGTCTCTTGACAACATCCCTCCAATTAGGACTTCTCCAATCCTCTTTGCTTCTAATGCTTGAATATTCAATTAACTGATCATATTTTTTTCCTTCTCAACATCTAGAAATAAACTATCTTTAGCCTTCACTTCCTCAAAAATTATTTGCTTTAGTCTCTTGATCTCCTTTCTAGTATAGAGTAATTCTTCCAAAAGATCTACTTCTTCATCATCATTTCCAAAATTCATTTTTGCAGTGTCTTCAAAATTTTCCATGGCCATGAATACAATTTTCTCTCTTTCATCTACGAAGATGCATTCATTCTCTTATTTAGTAGAGTAGCCTTCCTCATTAATGAAGAAGCTCCTTTGTTTCCTCTAAAATTTATTCCATTTCTAAAATGATTTCTTCCATACTTTTTCTCAACATTGTTAGAGTCCTTATAAGGACACTTAGCCATATAATTTCCTACTTCACCATAATTAAAGAATTTGAAAGGTAACTTACCTGTATACTTTTTGGAAACTCTATGTAACTTTATGAAAAAGTTTTATTTTTGTGGATCTAATCTAGCATTAGAATCTAGATCAACTTTTTTCTTTGATGTTTGTTGTGCACTTTTTGCACACATGCCCCACTGAAAGTAGGGACCCTCTTTTGCTCTCTTTTTGATTTCGCTCTTGGTCTTTTTGGCCCTTTGTATTTTGAGGATTTGCTTGCTTGGGAATGTGCTTTGATGATTTTCTTCCTTGCTGGAATGGTCCATCTATGATATATACTAAAAACCTTAAGTTTTGGACTCATTCTGGGTTTTTCACTGCTCTTGGGAAAATCCACCCCTCGTGGAATTTCCCGGTTTCCTTTCAAAACTCGGTGGCAGCTGCTTTTCATTGAAAATCCAGAGATTTTAGTGCTTCGTGGAATTTCATCGAGACCAGATTTCTCCGAATGTCCATCACCATTTCGAATTCCTGGATTTTGGTTTGATTTGTCTTGACTCCATTAATTGTGCGATTTCCGTGTTGGGTATTAAGTCGACTTTTGGAATTTTTGTGTCATTAAAGTTTTATCACTTGCTTCCTTTTGATCTAGAGTGCTTGGTCCTGGGTGGTGTTGTTGGATTGTGCGATTGGAATTGTGGTTGATTGTTTTCAGTTGGATTTTGTGTGAAGCCATTTACATTCAACTCGCACCTTGGGGTTTCTTGCTAGCTTATGTTGTTTTGATATTTTCCTGTCTTCATGGTATGTACATGGCGCTTTACCTGTTTTGATGATTCAAATGAATTACTTCATGCTTTGTGTGTATGTGCTATGAGTCAGGATATTTTTCATCATATTGGTGATTGGTGCTTGGGTTTCTAGTTTTCATTTCATGCCTTCTCATGCTATTCGCATTGCCTTGTTTTTGCTTGATTCAATGCACGTGCCTCTTTGACATTTTGGGTGTGCTTGGGTTTCACATTTTGGCGTGTTTGAGCGTTGATTTTCTTGAGGCTACAATTATTCCATTTTCTTTGAGTGTTGATCCCAAGTGATTTTTCGAGCTTGTCTCTCAATTTTCATCATGAGGTGGCTTCCTTGTGTGGGTCGTAGTGAGCTTTTAGTAAACCCTTGCAAACAAATGAGTTGAGCCCGAGCTTGTCCTATGCGTTTATGGCGGAATTTTAGGGTTCTATTCCTAGGGCATCGTGATTACTTCTCGAGTTACCTTAGGGTAAGTTTCATATTCAAGGATGTTCTGTAGGAGGTTCAAATCGAGCTAGTTCCAGGTTTTAGTTCCTCAAATTTGTGATCTTTTGATCAATTTGAGTGAGGTCATGAGAAAATGAGGATATTTGGGTTTTCAAAGTCTTCGCAGAATTCCTTAACTACTGGAATTCCCCAAATTTCCATTTTCTTTATGTCTTCCCGGGATGTGCATTAATTCAGATTTTTGCCTACCTCGCAGATTTTCTCTTCCTCCGGATTTTCTTGATTTTTTCATCGCCTTGTCATTTTCTCGAAACTGGGCTTAAATTATAAGAATTTCATTAGCTTCACTAAAATCCATGCCTTTGGGATTTTCCCGGAGTTTGTGAATTATTTCTATTCTTATGGATTTTCGTCCCCAATGGATTTTCCCAATATTTTATTGAAAGTGGAGAATTGAGGAATTGCATGAAGTTTGCTTAATGATTATGCATTTGATGATCGAATTTGAATGATTTGGAGATGTTTCATGCTATTTCTTAGTGATTATCAGTTGATTAAATGATTATTGGATTCTTGCGTGCTTGTTTCGCTAGAATCCGCCTGGTTGGGAATTTCTCGAAAATCCTCTTTGGCCTGGATTCTACGGAAGGGCTAAAAACCTGAACTTTGAGATGATTAATTTTAATGGGGAAATGAGCATTTTTCTTATCATGGGACTTGTATTGAAGACAAAGTTTTCTCTATGGTTGATTAACTTGTGTTCCATGTCATCTTTACTATGTTTTTTTTGTCGAATGCAGGTTGAATCAGGTAAGGCAATGACAAGTGGAACCAAGGGTAAGGTAGTGGATCTAGGTGTAGAGGGGTCTTCCATTTCTGAGGCAGAAAGGATCAAGATGGATATCAAGAGAAAAATTCCGGAGAGCAAGCTTACTTCCGTCTAGTCAGGGGTAACTGATACAAATGCTGGATTGTGGGAGTATGAGGAGTTCAAGACAAGAAGCGTAGCACAAACTCCTTTTCTGCTAGCCATGAGAACATTGGAATCAGGATTGGCACATGTAGTTGGATTGCCTCCTACAGTGCAGTGTTATGAGTTGGTACTTGAATGTGCACGACACTATGACAGAGGTACACAAAGGATAGTTGGTCCCCAAGGGAGGATTGTGGAAAATTTGAATCCTGTGTCTATAGCCTAGACCTTTGACATGCCTGACAGGTCTCATGTGGTGGCTTTTGACATGGATGTGGCAAAGAAGTTCTATAAGGAGGATACCATCAAATCCCAATAGGTCATTAATTCCTAGTTAGAAAAACCTAAGTCCCACTTCTCCAAGTTTCCCAAGCAGTTGGTCAGACTCAAATTTAAGGAGTATTATGATGTTATCACCCTTCTTAGTAGGGTGGTAGGATTGAAGAGTGTGGGAATGTTTGAGAATTGGATGATCCATGTTAATGCTAGGACAGAATAGGGTATAGACTACCACTGGGCAAGAATTATAATTGTCATGATTAATGAACAGATGTGCAATGTCCTATAGACTAAGACTTTCACAATGAACTCTTACCTGTTCTATGGTTTGGCTAGATTCCACCCATACAAGGGATTGAGTACAAGGGGTGTGTTTGTACAAGATTTGATTTATGAGGTTTACCCACAGCTACACCTGGGTAACTCGAGCTACAGAAGGGTGAATGATGCATTCACCATGTACATCACTAGGTTGCTCCAAGGTGCAGAGCATGTCCGGATTTTATATAAAGCCAAGGAATTGATCAAGAGGTTTGGAGATTGGTTCATCCAGCTCCCCACCTTTTCATACATAAGAATTGATAGTTTTCATAGGGCTTCGTACAACCTCCCAAGGTACCCTACTAATCATGTTATACTCCTGGAGGTCACAAGACAGATATGTGACTTTGATGTAATTGTGAAGAGGGAGAAGCACAAGACCGGATTTGGAAACAAATTCCTTTTGAGGATAGGCACTAGTGAAGTATGCCCTTCTATGAACTCAAACCATGCTTTTGAAGAACAAATGAGAACTCTTGGTCTCTCCTTCCACTCCAAAAGGCCAAGGTTTGATATAACAGATGAAGCCCAGAGGAAAGCTAGCAGAGAATATAGCCACAAGGATGACTTAGAGGATTACTGGGCCAACGTTGGTGATGAATTTGAAGTCAGAAAGAATAAGTTCTCCAGGTTACCAGTCAGCTTGGTATGGTTATACAACATAAGTGTTGTTCCTGATCAAGTTGAGGAGGATGGAAATTTAATCTAGGGCCATAACTTTGAGGCTATGAAGGATAATCCAATTAAAGAGATTGATTGGTTGGAGGAAGAGAAGATAGAGATAGAATAGGTTATGACTTCGGTAATCAAGTTTACCAAGCTCTGGCTCAAGCATAAGATTTTGTAATTGGAAAGTGAGGGTGTGTAATGCACCTATGATCTCATGGGAGACTTGGAGTCTCACTCTGCATCTAAGGAGTCACCTAAACAAGATCCAAAAGGAAAAACCAAGGTGGGCTCCCCTTCCAAAATTAATATTAAGGAGATGTTCATGCAGAGGAGGTAGGAGAGGGAGAGAAACAAAGGAAGCCTATAGCCAAGAAAAGAAAACATGTCTCGAGGAGGAAGAAAACTGAAGGATGTGAGCAAAAAAAATAAGAGAACAATGTCCCCTTGCCAAAGAGAAGGATAATTGTGAGGTTGTCACAAAAGGGGAAAGGAACTTCTAAGGCAGATGAAAAGGTTGACACACCTATGGTAGAAGTAGAGAGCTCGAGAGAAAAGACACAAGTATACACCGGGAGATCTAGGACTCCTTCTCCCAAGGATGTTGCACCAAAAGGAAATGTTCCCATGCCTGCTCCTATCACCGAACAGGAAGACATCCCTCCTTCTCATGAGACTGGAAATATACCAGATAAACCAAAAGATGCTAAAGATTCCCAAGATCATAGAGAAGAAGAATTCCAGGAGGGTTATCTCTACAATGCCGAGGCTGAGATAGAGAAGGTTCTGTAGTCTCCTTTGGTGGCCTATGAGGACTCACCTGCAGGGGTTCATGAGGATAAATCTCCTCAGAAGGAGGAGATATCGGCCAAGATTCCCTCACCAGTACAAGACAAAGGGGAGGAGCACAATAAAGAAAAAGAGGATACGGTTGAGAAGGCTCCTGAGAAGCCAAGTATGGAGGAGAGTATGCCCAACATTCAACAGGAAGATGATGGACTCGGAAAAGGTACAATGAGAATCCACTGTTCTGGGCTGGTTGGATAAGGAATTAAAGAGCAAACAGATTGTAGTGGATGATACTCCTCCCAAATGGGATGAACTACTAGAAAATATTGGAAAGGGGAAGACAAAGAAGAAGGCCAAAGTTATTTCTAGGATTGAGAGGGATGATGCAAATAATAGGGTAGTATACATTGCTACTCCTGCTCCTGACAAGGATAGAGATGATGTGACTAGAAAGGATTATAGTGTGCAGACTATCAATCTAGGGCATGCTTCCATGGAGCAGGACATTGAAGAGTATGAAGGCTCCTGTGTTGTGATCCTTGACAGATTGAGGAAACAAGTACAAACTAAATCAGAATTGGAAAAATAAAATGAGAAACTTCATAAATATTTGCAGGAGTTGATGAAACCCTTGCAATCCATCAGTTCTTCCTCACCTGTTGCAGGATTCCCACCTCAGGAAACAATTCCAGAGTTGGAAAGAATGAAGAGCACCACACATGCTACAGCTGGTTGGTTGTAGGGGTGCAAACCAAGGGAGATAATACTATCAAAGACATCCTTTCAACTGGAGGAGACGCAATGAGGTCACTGGATTGGCTGAAAGTTGTGTTGGCTCAAGATAAGGAAGATGTAGATATCCTACTGCAAAAGACAAAGACTATCATGGAATACACTGAAGAAAAGTTGGTAAGTGAGGGAATTCTTCCTTCCTCAAGAATTGCAGAGCCTTGGGAATGGTTTGAAATTTTATAGATAAGGAAAAAGGTTTTGAAGAAGATTTATAAACAAGGAAGGCATATTGAAGATACTTTGACTGAGATCTACAATAAGTGTACTTCCTTTTTTGAAGTGATGACAAGGAGAAAGAAATTTGCACCCAAGAATCTTAACCTGGAGCAGTTGAGAAAATGGTGGCGAGATGTATATTCTCCAATCAATGAGGGTCCTATCACTGAACATCAGTTGGTTGATGTAGCCACCTACATTTCAGTTATTGATAGGTATCAAAAAATAAAGGTAGATTGGGATAATATAGTGAGGCAGTCAAGATGATATCAAGTGCCTTGAGAGGAGAGTTAGGGTTTTGCCTATGCCAACTATTTTTGACTTTGATAGGGTATTGTTGTTAGTGCAGGATAAGGTGGAGTGTGCTAAAGACAAAGGGGGAAGTAGTTAATGCAATGCTACATCAAAATTTGTGCTTCCCCATTATTTTCTCCTCTTCCATTGCGTGTATTGGACCAAGTTTTGTTGGAGACCCCAGGCCGACTTGGATGAAATTGGTGCATGTTGCACATTTCATATTTTTTTGAATTTCTCTTGGCCAACCAGTTGTGTAGCCATTTATTATTGTAAACCCTAATTGGGCCGATATTTTTTGGGGGGTTTCTATAAGTTTGGCATTATGCCTCATTTGTAGGTAGTTAGAAGAAGTTAGACTAATTTTACATTAGAGGGAATTGTAAGAGCAAGAATTAGAGTTAGAGTTTAGTTTATCTTTTCAAGCAAGTGTTGTAATAGAAGACTGGAATTGTTGCCACTTTGGATGATTTAGTACAAGCAAATAAATTTTGATTTGGTGCCTTTCTTGTGTTAAGTTTTATCTGGCATGGTTCTTGACATTCTATCTTTAAAATTGCTAAAGTTTATTTGATGTTGTATGGTTTGATAATGTTTAGGGTTTTATGCTTGAAGTGTTTGCAGCAATCTCTAGTCCATACTTTTTGCAGTTAGTTGATTGTTAGTTACTTTGCAAAGTTAGCCTGGACTTAAAACCGTGCTTAGTTCAATTATGAATTTTTGTTCATTTCAATTGCAATAGGCTTGTCTTGAATGAATATGCATGATTTGAAAATCTTTAACACCTTAGAAGATTTCACTATTTCTATAAAATTGCAGATTTATCTGGGTTACATAGGAATTAGTTTTTGAGGGATTGATCCATTTCGAGCATCTTATCATTTGCATTGTCAATCTTAGGATTATAATTAACCTTAGAATTATCTCTGAAACCCTTATCTTTTGTTATTTCTTTTATTATCTAGGTTAGTTTTAGGTTTTGAAGTATCAATATATGGCTAGATCTGATAAGTTTGAAACTAGTATTTTCTTGTAGTAAGGTCCCTTTGTGATTACCAGCATTTTCACATTATCTCTGAGCTGTTTTATTTGTATTGTTAAGACCTGGCATTAGAGACCTTGGGGTTATCTCTTTTCCCATAGAGATTTACCTTTCAAGAGAGATAGGATATCATATTATTTCTGAGTTGTTGCTGTGCAGAAAACACCATCAAAAATGTTTTGAATGCCACCTCTTTCTTTATTGAGTTTTCACTATCAATCCTCATTTCATAAGCATTCAAGATTTCATCTATCTCAACCATTTTTAAACAATTTATATGTTTAGCTTCTTCAATAGTAGAAACTTTAGAATCAAACCTTTTAGGAAGTGATCTGAGTACCTTTTTCAAAATCATAATTTCTTTCAATTATTCACCAAGACCTCTGATAGAGTTAACAATTTCATGAACTTGGAGCAAGAATGTGGCAATGCTTTCTCCATCCTTCATTTTTTGATTTTCAAACTAAGCTATATGAGTTTGAAGCCTTGCTTCTTTGACCTTGTCATCACCTTCATAGATGGTGTACATTTTATCCCATACCTCCTTCACTTTCCTAGACTGCATGACCTTTACAAACTGATAGTTAGATAAACCACATAAAATAGCAATCCTTTCATTAGAATTATTTTTGCAAGCCTTCTTTCCATCATGATCCCTTAGAGGGGTTTTAGGAATCTCATATCCATCTACAATTGATTAAACTTCAAGACTTGGGTCCATCAAGTATGCTTCCATTCTTATTTTCCAAAATACATAATTGAATCCATAAAAGAGTGGTGCCTTATTTTCAAAAAATCCTTCTTAATCTATTGATTGTGCCATCCTGAATCTACCTCAAGCTATTAGGATTCTTCAAAGGAAATTTTCTCTAATACCAATTGAAGGGGACACAATCTACTAAGAGAGAGGGGGTGAATCAGTAGATCAAATAAATTTAAAACTCTTTACTTCAACATGTATATCAATCATGAAACTTGAACTAGCACAACTAATTATAACCAAACCACGTGATAACATACTCATTCACACATGAGAATTCTAGATATACATAGAAACCCAAGATGGGAAAAGCCATAGTGAGAATAGATGCTTGGATCTACTATCCAAATCCATCCTCATAAAGAAATAATATTATAAGAGAATTTATAATATGAAGTAGGAACCAACCTACCAGAGAAACCAATCCCCAATTGTATCTTTGCGCACCAACCTATTCAAGACACCAATCTCCAATACAGTGAATGAATAAACAACTCAATGAGTAGGAAACCAATCTTATAGAATTACAAGGGTAAATCTTGTAGATCCTCAATGTTGATTACACAACTTACTCAAAGTTTGAACTTGATGCAGACACACTAAGTTACATTTCCTGATATCTTTTGATAATTGTGCACAATGATTGAGATGCTTCACATTGAATAATATTCTCACATAGATTCACATCCTTATCTATTCACTCACTACCTTTTCTTCAATTATTCTCACTTCAGACTATACATCTACATAAATTTATGATGATTATATACAATACATTACATTAAGATAACTCCATGTCAACTAGGGATTTGCAATTAATGAACACGACATAAGGGGGACTTGAATTCTAATTACATGAAATTTGTAATAGGTCAATCCTAAATCAATTTTTTTACTACAAAAAGAGCATGATGTTGTGTTCTTCCACGAGAACCTTAACCTAGAAATATCTTAACATCACACACTAAATTTGAATTTTGCATGCTACTAGCCATTACCACATAGTTCTAGAACACTAATTGGTTGATAGACAATCTTAAAGAACCTTTCATCACTTCAAAATTCTTGCATGTTGAACATATCTTTTAGAAACTTTGGAATATGATAGAATATGTGTAGACATAATTTGCATTCAAACCACATAGCCAAATTGAACATAATTACATTGCCAGAGAAATTTCTTTTCCTTGAGTAAATGACGTTAAACATTTTGGATTATACTTTTAGATCACCTATGTCACCATGAACTAATGTAGTATGATGCAAAAACTTATATACTATGTCAAAATTAGCAAGTATGATGCTTCTTCATTATATAGAGAATAGCCATCTTCTCATTATATCCATTCCCTTGTAGAACTTTTGTCACCATGTAATATGGAGTCCCTACTATTTCACTGATTGAACTATTAGGGAAGGGACATCGATGATCTTCAAAAAATAGAAAGAATTCCAACCCCACATTAACATGTATACCTTTCAAAATGTATTTTGAATACCCAACAAACATTTTTTATTTTAAAAATATCAATTTTAATACCCGTTTTACCCCATTTTCAGTGCAATTATCCTACAAAATTTTAAAAAAAAATTATAAACACCTTTTTATCATAAATCTATGATTCGCCAGATCTAGAGACCTTTTCATCATTTCAACATATTCTCTAGTGGAAATGTCTTACTACATAGTAAAAGAAACCTAATTCAATAAATGCTCATGCCTCCTTATATGGTGGTGTGTTTTGTCTTTAAAGTAAAATCAACACCAACCCAAATAAGACTTGAAATTGATTAATCGTGATAGATATTTTGATTAGGTGATCTCACAAAGTATGATCTAGGGTAGGCAATAATTTTATTTTATTTTCATGAGAAAAATATCAACATAAATAATGGAGTGTAAAATCATGAAAGGAGTGAATAAAATTAAAAGAGAAGAGAGAAAACACATTAATGGTGAATGCCACAAATTTACAAATGGTCTACAATATGACACTATTGACAAAAATGGAAGAATGGTTGTTGCAAATGGTCTTCACTAATTGGTTATTATTTTAACTACTTTGGAGAAGGAAAGATGATAAAATGAAATGAAAATAGAGATGTCGAGAAACCCTATTGTAATACTCAATTACAATGGGACACACTAGCCAAAGTCTCAAACACAATAAATTAATCATTCATCTTCAACAACCGAATTATTACATTGTAATGGCTTTATAAACCCTTATAACTTGTATCCATCCAACAACTAATTATCAAGTAACACTTAATAAGAAATTTAGATTATTATGTTAAGTTATTATTTATTATCTGTTAACCTATGCTATACAGTATTTCCCAATAAGACAATGTTTTGAGTCTCTTAGGCTTGGGTTGAGCCTTGAAAATTTCCACCATCTTTGGAAATTCATTTGTCATAGGCTTGCAAATACTTTGTAGTTTCTCAATTTTTGTTTCTATCTACACTTGCGAAACTAAATTTTTTGTTTTGTTATCTTCTTGGCTTGGAGATTGGGGAGGTATACATTCTCGTAAAGGACTTGGGATTAGAGGAGGTATAAGAAGTGGAGGTGGAATTGGAACACTTAAAGGAGGACTATCATGTGGAGGAGAAGATTTCATTATAGAGTTGGATTCAAGAGATGAAGTGGGTGAGTTCAGAGACTCTTTCTTAAATGAAGTTAATAGTTGTATCTATTCTTTTTATTTCTCCTATTTCTTTCTCTTCCTCGGTTGTAGAAAATGTGTTAATATTTCTTTGGGGTGACTCTATTTATTTTCACAAAGGTGAGAGATCTTACCATTGGGGTTTATTCTCCTTCACTTTTTAGTTGCAACTATGGGGATGAAATGGTTATAAGGTGGGGAGTGTTGGAAAGAGGAGGAGAAGAAGGTATTTGAGTTGATTATTCTTGTGTTTCTATTTTCCTTAATTGGATTTCTTCCTTGCCAAAGGTATTTCTCCTTTAGGTTTTTTTTCGTCTTCCTCAATTTTCTCCTATCATAGAGTCTTGTCCTTTCTTTTCTTGGAGGATTTGGTGTCATGTACCTCTTGTTGATCATCATCTTTCATTATATCTTTTCCTATAGAGATCTTTGAGGACTCTCCTTGGTACTTGGATGTTTCTCCCTTTTGTGCAATTTTCTTAGGAGAACATGTACTATCCATGGCATTTAGGTTTTTGAAATATTTTTTTGTTCTCTAGATCACCTTTGAGATATTCACTTCATTGGAGGGATCTTCTTGTGTAAAACAATCAATCCTATGAATCTGTTGATTGAACACCTTATCTTTATTGTATTATGGGTCCATGATGTTCCCATCTTCCTTGAGGCCCTTGAGGATTTTGTTGATTTTGAAGTTTATGATCTAAGGGAGAATCATGATAAAAAATCTATAATCCTTACCTCGTTGTTCATCTAAGCAATCCACCAAATATTTCTCAAGTTTTGTTCCATAGAACACTCTAATTAAGGGTGCTAGTGTTTCAATTAGGTTAAATCTATTTCTAATTTCATGGAGGTCCATAGAATAGATGGCCAACTCTTTTGATAAAAATAGACTCTCAATTGCCTTTTATTGACCACTTCCTATACTTTTCAATTTTTAATTATTTATTTATTTTTATTCATAAAAATTTAAATTTAAATTATTATTAATATTGGCAAATAACAAAATTAATAAGACAAAAATTAAAATGTAATTAAATAAAAAAATCATTTTTTGTAATTTAAAATATTTAATGTATTTTTTATTATATATAAATGGAATTGAATAGCACTTAAATCAAACACATACATTTTACGCTTAAAACTATTTATGTCGCACCCGAGACATCCAAAAACAAACCAAAAAAATTAAAAGTTAATAGAAAAATTACAATACCTACTCAAAAGTAAAAGATACGAGCAATATATTTCCTCTCAAGCTTTTTTCTTTCTTAAAAAAATTTGTTTTCTATAGTGAAAATTTTATCGAGTCAACCGTCTTCCACATGCTTGCTTTTCTGCGTTTATTCCACGCGGTTTCGCACGCAAATAGCGGCCACTCAATCTACGGCTTTGGTCATTTCTTATCTCCAATCACCGACGCCCTCTCCTCTTACCAAGAAAAAGCGCTTCACTTACCACAACAGGAAGATTAACTTCGTCCTACTTTGATCATTTCTTATCTTTGTTCTCCTTTTTGAAAATTATTTAGCCCTTCACCTTCCCAATAATCAGCCTAATTCCATTGCGTTACTTTCATTCTTTCATTGCGTTTCACTGCGACCCAATTCTATGGCGTCTACTTCTTCCACCGGGAGTAAACGAAAGATTGAGGCTGTGTGCGCTTTTGATGGAATCACACCATCTGCAATTAATTCTGCCTCAAAACGCACACAGAAACCGTGCTACGATGTATTCATCAATCATCGTGGACCAGACGTCAAATACACCTTAGCTAGCGTTCTGTATGGTATCCTTACTGGTATGCAACTCTCTGTTTTTTTGGATTCACAAGAGTTGGAATATGGAGATTTCTTGCCCCGAACAATAGAAGCAGCAATGGCCACCGCTTTGCTTCATATAGCTATTTTTTCAAAGAGCTATGCAGAATCACCCTGGTGTTTGGCAGAGCTCTCATTTATGCTTAAATCTGGGGCCACAATTATTCCTATTTTCTACCATGTTGAGCCTACTGGTCTCAGATGGGTACATCAAGGGAAAGGAATCTATGTTCAGGCATTTAAGGAGCATGAGCGGAAGGGTAGATACAGCCATGAGAAACTTCAGGAGTGGAAGAGCGCTCTCCACAGCGTCTCATTTTACAATGGCCAAATCATTAAAACTAATGAGTAAGTACCACACATTCGGCCTCTTATTTGATTCTTGCATAATCACCTGCTAGTATTTTGACTTTTCAATGTTTTTACCTGTTCAGGGATGAGATGAGGCTGCTGAAGAATATTGTGAATTGTGTTTTGAAAGAAATAAATAATAATGTGCCATTAGTGGTTGCAAAACATCCAGTCGGTCTGAAAGAAATAGTGGAAGACTTTAAGGTGAGTACGCTTCAGTCTGCCCATGATAATCAGGGTGTACGAATTGTAGGAATTTGGGGTATGGGTGGTTCTGGGAAAACCACCCTTGCAAAAGAGTTATACAATGAAATGTCCTCTTCAATGGAGAAGTCCAGTTTTGTATTCGATGTTCGAGATGCCGCAACCAAAGGTCTATTGCATGAGAAGCAGAAAAAACTCCTCAATGACCTTGGCGTTCGAAATTTAGCATTTGACAATATCGAGGAAGGTATGAGAAGTCTTTCAAAGGGTTTGAAATCTGTTAGGGTACTGATTGTTCTTGATGATGTGGATAATATAGAACAACTAGATGCTTTGTTGCTCACAAAAGACAACCTTGAAAAGGGTAGTCTCATCATTATTACCACACGGGAATGTGACATTCTTAAATTTTGGGGCATATCCTTCATATATAAAATGAAACCACTGGATCCATTGTATGCAAAGCAACTCTTTTGTTGGCACGCATTCTTAAAATCTTATCCACCTGATGGATTCACTGAACTTGTTGAAAAATTCTTAGAGGTAAGCAATGGATTACCTTTGTCTATTAAGGTATTTGGAGCACAATTATATGGCGAGTCTCGCAGAGAGTATTGGGAGTCACAATTGCATAAGATCTCAAGAGTATTGTCTAATGATATTAAGCAAAAGCTCAAAATAAGTTATGACACTCTTGACGATGAAGAAAAAGAGATGTTTCTTGATACTGCATGTTTCTTCATTGGACAAAAGAGTAGCTTGGCAATTGAAGTATGGAATGGATTGGGGTGGAGTGGTTTATGAAACTGGGGAAAGCTCTTGCACAAATGTTTGGTTGAGCTTGACAAAGACAATCTTATAAGAATGCATGACCACTTAAGAGATTTGGGAAGGGAGATTGCAAACAAACGATTACCCTGTCGCCTTTGGTTTCCTCAACAAATTATTAATGCTCAAAAACAAACAGAGGTAAGATTATTGTATTTTTTTTATTGTCTCGCTTAACAGTGTTGAAATTAATTAATTTTATTGTATTACTCTTCAATAGAATGCAAACCTCTTTATTACATATGAATGCTTGAATACATGAAGTTCTATTAATTTTACAATTAAAGAACCGTCTAAGAAACAATTGACTAACTAATCCTATTTTCTTACCAACTTACCATTTACTCAAATAATATGTGTTGGAACAGCCAACAAATTTATTTTTTTCTATCTTGTAGTTTTTTTTATTCTGTATTTTTTCCCTCTTGAAAAAAATTTATTTTCTTCTATCTTATAATTTATGATTTTGTATATTTGCCCTCTTCAGAAAAATACTTGCATTCATGGAATAATTGCAAGCTCAAGTTAAATAATATGGGGTTATGCGTATGGGGTCTGTTTCTACACATTTTGTTTCTCAACTTCCTTCAAGTAATTTTAATTGTTTGTAGAAATTTATAGCTTTTATGTTTTTATTTTATTTTATTTTTTAAATATTTCATGTTATTTCTATTCAGAGTCCCATACCAGGAATGTCCGAAATAAAAGATGAGGTTGATGAGTTTTCCGTTTGGTCCTCGCACGGGGACGCACCCTCTTTAACCGGACTAAAATATTTAGTGGTTAGTGGAGATTCTTTTAATCAAGTAATGGGTGAAATATCAAGAGAGCTGGTTTGGCTTCGTTGGTTCCAAATTGGGCAACGAAATCTTTTGTCAATGCTTTCATTGAAAAATTTGAGGGTTTTAGAACTCTATGAAAAATGGAGTGGAGAACATCATTTAGAAGAGTTGTGGGGGGAGACAGACGGCGAGGTAAGTAGTGTCAATTTTACCTGTTTTAAATGTATATTTCAATTCTTTTTTGATTGGTGTTTCTCTACTTGGAAATGTGTGCAGGCCCCTTCGCAATTAAGGCAGTTGATTATTTCTGATTGCTTCAATTTTCAAGGTTTCCCAAAATCAATTGGACATCTCAAACATTTGAAAAATATCGAAATCATTTTTTGCTTCAATGTTAGGAGTCTGCCAGATGAATTTTGCCTTATCCAATCACTGGAACACCTGGTGTTATATTGTTGTTCCGAGCTATCATCCCTACCGAGCAATTTCGACAATCTGAGCAATCTGCGACATCTAGATTTGAGGGGTTGCCACAAGTTGAGAAGGTTGCCAGTTACTTTTAAAAATCTGAAGCTTCTGGAACATCTCAATTTAATGACCTGTAGTGAACTTACATTCACATCAGAGGACTTAAACTTTCTAGAAAACACAACAAAGCTCGAGTTTTTGAACTTTTATGGTTGCAAGAAATTGGAAGAGTTGCCTCGTCACATCACAAATCAGGTGTTCTTGACAACGCTCTATTTTGAGCGTACGAGTTTAAGGGAGCTGCCAGATAACATTGGTCAACTCAGAAGGTTGAAGAGTATGCGGATATCAGAGGTGTTGTTGACAAGCTTGCCGACCTCTCTGGGAGATTTATCTTCCTTGACGGATCTCCATATTAGTCATTGTCCAGGATTGAAATCTCTACCACAATCAATAAGGAAATTGAATAATCTTGAAGAGCTCTGGATATCCAATTGTCCAATCAGGGAATTGGATTTTGGGGCGGAATCATTACCTTTCCGATTTAGCAACCTGAAGAAGATTTTTCTAGATAGGACAGAAGTGTGCAGAATTTCATTTTCTGAAAACTGTTATCCCCACTCGGAGAGTCTCAGGATTATTGATAATCACCATTTAAAGGAGATCGAAGCACTGCCAAGGACCCTCCAGTCAATAGATTTGAGAAACTGTGAAATGCTGAAGAACATCCCGAATTTTGCAGGACTTACTTCTCTCAGAGAATTTGATCTCAAAGATTGCTACGGAATTGAGAAAATTGAAGGCTTGGAAAATTGCACAATATTGCAAAGATTGACTGTTCACACCTGCTGGGAGGTGCCGGGGATAGAAAGCTTGGAACACATGCAGAATTTGAAGCGTCTGGAACTCATAGCAAACAAGGGATCAGTTATTGAACGTTGTATTCAAACGATACAGGTAATAATTTCTAGGAGTGAAAATTTCTAGCTATTTTCATCTGATTGTGCATTGACTGAATGTTGTGAAAGGAACTTGCAGAAATGGCCAGAGGATGACATAGTGATATGTGCACGGGCAGTCCCTGATGCGGCCTCACTTGTACACTCCTTACTCTCTCCCAATCTCGTCATCGTTGACTCCATCTCCAACCAGAATATTAAGTCCAGGGCAGAATTGATGCTGAAGAGTATCTCCGAGGGTGATTCCTTTATGTTCTGTTTTGTTATAAATTGTGTTTCTTCACAAATGAAACTATATTGTACTTCTATTCATCGAAATTCACCAATAAAGGTTGAAAAGGGTAGATGGGCATGCGTAGGTGTCGTCACAAAATATTTCATTGAAGAGCTCTCAATAATAGCAGAGTGCGGAGAAGTAGAGGCAGGTTTGGTTGTGAGAGGTGAAGAGCAAACGCTAGAGGAGGCAGTTAGAAGCTTATTGCCGCTATTGCAAGGTTAATAATGTTTTGCGAGCCTGTAATTTCCCAACTAATTATTCAGTTGTAATTATGTAAATTAATCAAATTTTTATATGTAAAGTTGCACTTAAGCGTGTTTTTCTTTAGATATTTGATCAAATAAATTAAATTTTGTAGAGATTTTATTTTATTTTTAATAAATATATTTAGATTCAATATATGTATTTGATTAATATTTGTATATATACATTAAATATAGAGTAAGGAAAATAGATTTATAAATAAAAATTTGAATTTAGGAATTAAGAATGAGATTGGGATATGTGATTTATAAGTCGATTTCATATAAAATTATGTCATTTATAAGCTATTATTTTACTGTACAACACTTTGATCAAAGTAAGCTTAAAACATAAGGGAAAATGATTTGGTATACAATTTTTACCATTACATTTTGTCCAACTTTGATTTGTATGTGAATTATCCAACATGTAAAATTAAATATTTTTTCAATCTAAAAGAATATCTAACTTCCATAGAGTGCAAATTCTTTCATTGAAACCTATAAAACAACAAAATAAAAAAAACAATGATTATCCTTTGCCACACATTTTAAAACAAGTACAAATTACAACTTTTTTGAAAACCATCTTTAGAACTTTCTTAGGGAGAAAAACTTATCTCATAGAAAATCTATGTTCACTAGGATCTTCTTTGATAGATGGGCCATGTATTTTCCCATGGTATCTAAGTAGTATAATCACATGAGACATTCAACAACATTAGATTACAAATATTAAATTGCATTGTGTATTTTACCTTCTACCAAAAATTTTTCTAGTCATCAACATCTTCGCTTCAAAAGAACAATATTTTATCCTACAATTTTTTTATCTCCATTCTTGAAGTGTCTGCCATATTTTTTGTTTGAAACTTAGATTAACTTATGTAGATATCTCACTCAAACAAATATTATTGTAGGGTCATCAGCGTTAACAACCAAATATTTGATATCAATTTATGGGAAATATAGAATTAATAATGTATAAATAAGAAGAGTTATGCTAAATAGTTTCAAATCCATAGTGCATAAAATTAGAAGAAATTATTTGTGCACATGAGATGCCAAATTTACTAAGGATAACCTAGAAAGGATAAATCAACATTGAATATACTATAAATATAATGAGAATTTTAGTTGTGGTTAAATTATGTCTTCTATCCTTGTGCATAATCTAATTAAAAAAAATGTAGATCTATAACTAAAAATCATAACCAAACACAATTGAAAGCACTCTATTTATATGCAAGGGACCATAAAGAAACCACTAAATGGATTCCAAGACCATGGCCTCAAAACCTTCATTAAAATCCTCAAATTGAATCTATCCTCCCCACCTTATGAACAAACTTCGATACTTAATAATTATATATATAGTACCTCTAAACACCTAAAATATGACCTCACACAACCACTTATTTAGCCTATTTTAAGCCAATGATTAAATAAATATTTATTATTTATTCAATTATTTTCATCCTTCTCCCCACTTTTTCCTAACGTTTAATTAATTAAATTTTTACTATTTATTTAATTAATTTGTTTCTTCACATTCTCTCACTAATCAAATATATTTTTTAATTAATTCCACTGTATTCTCTATCCTTGTCTATTTTATCCTATATCTTAAAATTGCTCACATGAATCATAATATAAAATCACAATCATGTGACGAGTATCCCCTTCACATGTCTAACTAACTCCTTATCTAGATTCAATGAACCTTGGCATCTCCTTAAAAATCAAACTATCTTTACATCTTATCCACCCATCTCAATCCCACCTCTTAATCCACACCATTTACATAAGGATATTGTCCTCCGAATTTAAACCTATATCATGTTCCTCATGTGACACTTGTCACATGAATACATCTTTGAGTCTAACTAAAATCCTCATTCAATCTCAATGATACATCATTAATCTATCTTAGCCCTTGATTTTTTCTTTGCAAAGCTATATAACTAGAGGCTTCCATCCTTCATCATCAAGCAAGAATAAAGTTATCATTCCATTATGTTACCCATTTTCTTATCTTATTTGTAATCAAATCAATGTTATTCTATTTTAATATTGAGAAATCCACATCTCATCATCATCAAGAGAGAAAATTGAATGAAACATGGTCATTCCATTTACGCTCATCTAGGAGGATGGAATTTTTTTGAGTTATAAAGATTTAACATTAGACAATATTGAGGAAGGTATGAGAAGTCTTTCGGGGCATTTGAGATTTGTTAGGGTATTGATTATTCTTCACGATGTGGATAATATGGAACAACTGGAAGATTTGTTGCTCACAAAATACTACCTTTAAAAGGGTACATTCTCATCATTATTACCACATGGGAATTTGATATTCTTAAATTTTGGGGTATTTCTTCCATATATAAAATGAGACCACTAGATCCATTGTATACAAAGAAAAAATTTTATTGGCATGCATTCTTAAAATCTTATCCACCTTATGGATTCAAGGAACTTGTTGAAAAGTTCTCAGAGGTGAGAAATGTATTACCTTTCTCTCTTAAGGTCTTTGGAGCATAATTATATTGTGAGTTCTGTAAAGAGTATTGGGAGTCACAACTACATAAGAACTCGAGAGTATTGCCTAATGATGTTAAGAAAAACCTCAAAATAAGTTATGATGCCCTTGACGATGAAAAATAAAAGTTCCTCGATACTGCATGTTTCTTCATTGGAGAAAAGAGTATCTTGGTAAATTAAGTATCGAATGGATTAGGGTGGAGTGGTTTACAAAATTGGGAAAAAATCTTGCACACATGTTTGGTTGAGATTGACGATGGCAATCTTATAAGTATGCATGATCACTTAAGAGATTTGGGAAGGGACATTGTAAACAAGGAATTTCCCTGGCGTGTTTGGTTTCCTCAACAAATTATTAATGTTAAAAAACAAGTTGAGGTAAATTTAATGAATTCTTCTTATTATATGGTTTAACAAAGTTGAAATTATTATTTTTTATTATATTACTCTCCAATATAAAGTAAACATTTTTATTACACATGAATGATTGAATCCATGATGTTTTATTAATTTTACAATTAAAGAACCATGTAAGAAACATTTGGTTGACTAGTCCTATTTTCTTAGCAACTTACCATTTACTCAAATAATGTATGTTGGACAACCAACAAATTTATGTTCTTCAATCTTGTAATTTTTAATTTCATATTTTTTCCCTCTTCAAAAAATGATCTGCATTCAAGGAATAATTGCGATCTCAAGTCAAATACGGTGGAGTTGGATGTTTGGGGTATGTTTTCACACATTTTGTTTCTCTACTTCCTTCAAGTAATTTTAATTGTTTGTAGAAGTTTATAGTTTTATTTTTTAATTTAATTTAATTTTTTGAATATTTCATCTTATTTCTATTCAGAGACTAATGGAGTACTTACCAAGAATGATCCAAAAAACTTGTGAGGTTGATGATTTTTCCATTTGGTGCTTGCATGGGGAACTCATGCTTAACACAAATGAAGGAATTTGGTTGCTTCCACCCTCTTTAATTGGACTCAAATATTTTGTGATTAGTGGAGATTATTTTAATCAAGTAATGGGTGAAATATCAAGAGAGATGGTCTGCTTCACTGGCTCTAAATTGGGCAGCAAAATATTCCATCGGGGCTTTCATTGAAAAAGATGAGGGTTTTATAACTCTATGAGGAAGAAAAAAGCAGAGAGGAACCTCATCATTTAGAAGACTTGTGGGGGGAGACAGAGGGTGAGGTAAGTAGTGTCCATTTAACATATTTTAAATGTACATTTCAATTATTTTTAAATTGTTGTTTCTCTACTCAAAAATGTGTTACAAGCCCATTCACAGTTAAGGAAGATGATATCTGATTGTCACAAATTTCAAGGTTTTCCAAAATCAATATGAAATCTCAAACATTTGAAAAAGATCAAAATTGTTGACAGCTACAATGTTAGGAGTCTACGAGATGAATTTTAGGATTCTCTAAGTAGTATCATCACATGAGACATTCAACAACATTAGATTACAAAAATAAAATTGGTTTGTGCTTTTCACCTTCTACCAAAACTTTTTTCTAGTCATCAACATCCTCATTTCATGGCAATCCATTTATCTTGGTCAACAAGGAGATCTTCCATCTTGAGCTTCAAAAGAATAATATTTATTCTACAATTTTTTTATCTCCATTTTTCAAAGTGTCTTTCATATTGTGTGTTCGAAACTTAGATTAACTTATGTGGAGATCCCACTCAAAAAAATATTATTGTAGGGTCCTAGTCCTTAACAACCAAATATTTGATATCATTTTAAGGGAAATATAGAATTAATCACGTATAAATAAGAAGAGTTATGCTAAATAGTTTCAAATCTATAATGAAATAAGTTAGAAGAAAGTATTTGTGCAAATGAGATGCCAAATTTACCAAGGTTAACCAATCAAAGATAAATCACCATTGAATATACTCTAAATATAATGAGAATTTTAGTTGTGGTTAAATTATGTGTTCAATCTTTATGCCTAATCTAATTTTTTTTTAAAAAAAAAAACTTGTAGATCTATCACTAAAAAACATAACCAAAAAAATGGAAAGCACTGTATTCATAGGCAAGGGACAATAAAGAAACAACCAAATGGATTCCAAGACCATGGCCTCAAAACATAAAATCCTCCAACTAAATCTATCCTCTCGACCTTATGAAAATACTTCAATATTTAATAATGATTTATATGGTACCTATAGACACCTAAAATCTAACCTCATCCAACCATACCTAATTTTAGCCTATTTCAAGCCATTAATTAAAAAAATGTTTATTATTTATTTAATTATTTCCAACCCTTTCCCCACTTTATCCTAACCTTTAATTAAATAAATATTTACTATTTATTTAATTATTTTGTTTCTTCAAATGGTCTCATTAATTAAATAATATTTTTAATTAATTCCACTTTATCCTCTATCCTTGTCCACTTAATCCTAGATCTTAAAATTGTTCACATGGATCATAATATAAAATTGCAGTCATGTGACAAGTATCCCCTTCATTGAACCTAACTCCTTATCTAGATTCATTGAACTTAAGCATCTCCATAAAAATCAAACTATCTTTCCATCTTATCCACTCATATCAATCCCACCTCTTAATCCATGAAATTCACATAAGGATATTATCCTTCGTCTAATTTTAAACTTATATCATATCCCTCATGTGGCACTTGTCACATGACTACATATTTGAGTCAAACCCTAATCCTTAGAATCTCAATTATTCATCATTAATCTATTTAGCCCTTGAATTTTTCTCTTCAAAGCTCTATAACTAGAGGCTCCTGTCCTTCATCATCAAGCAAGAATAAATTTATCATCAAATTATGTTACCATTTTTCTATCTTATTTGCAATAATATTAATGTTGTTCTAGTTTATTGAGCAATCCACATCTCATCATCATCAAAAGAGAAAATCAAATGAAATGGTGTCCATTTAACTTATGCTCATCTAGGAGGATGTTATTTTTTAAAGTTATATATTTGGCTTTCATGTGTTATATTATATTATTTCACTTCAAATTATTTCCCACATCTTCATTTTGGCATGATCAGTGGGACCCATGTCCGTGTTCTAACCTTTTTTGGTGAATTTTGTTGAGTTTTTGTAATGAAAATTTTATTTTTAGGTCCCAAACTATAAAAGAGAACTTCTATTTCATACAAAGGCACCTCTTTTGCATAGATTTTTGCCTCTATTTAATAGAAAGGTGTGTATGCTTCATAGATCTTTTCTTATGTCACCCATAACCACACTTTCATTTTGTGTATATCGATTAAACATTTAGGGTTTCTCGTAGGGATTTTCTGATAATTGGTGACTTTTTAAGTAGATTTTCTTTTCTCTCACATTCTATTTTCTGAATTCCTTATTGCATAAATTAGGATTTTTTAGAGTTTTTGTAACCTAGGGTTTCATTGGAGCTTTCTAGTTGTTTTGAGTTTACATCCATCTTGTGAACTTTTGGGCTTATTATCTAACATATTTTTGAAAGATATGTATCTTTTTCATGTTTCATAATTTAATCTTTTAGGTCTCAATGTTTTGGTCGAAAACCTCATTTTTGGATCTCGAGTCATGTTTTAGGACTCCATTTATGAAATTGTGCCTCTATTGCATAGAACTATGCCTCTATCACATCTTGAGGAACCTTTGTAGAATAAACTTGCACCTATATTTTAGTGAAACCTAGAAAATAGGGTCTTATCATTTTGGAAGATAGAACTAGGGTTTAAGACCCTTCCACCTATTTCCTTCAACTTTCACTCAAGGAAGCCCTAGATATCTCAATCAAAGAATGGAATTAAGGAAAAGAGATCTGTAATAGGATATCCTAGGGTGTGATTAAAGACAATAAGAGGCTTTACCAACAAGAAAGGCTTGGAAAGACAAGAAATGCAAATGATATGCATTTAACCTAATGATATGACCTAGAAAATGCACTTAAAATCAGAATAAAAAATGGAGATAAACAGAGGTTCACCTGGAAATCTGAAGAGGCTCTGAATAAGGTCTAAAATCCTGAAAATCTAAATTTTAAAGCATAGTGGGACTCATATGCCAGTAGGGGTGATTTAGTCCTAGTTTAGGCTATTAGGCTGAAACTGAAATTTGGAACTACTAAATCACAATCTACAAAAAAAGCTTGAAATCTAGTATACTGGGAATCATATGCCAGTTGGAGTGATTTATTCCTGTTAGAGTAATTGGGTATTTACTTTATTAATTAAACAATATTTGTTTCATTACTTAAAGTTCCCTTTTAACTCTTTTCACTTAAGCTAACATTAGGTGCATAATAATTAATTACTTTATTAATTATTATTGTGCAAGCCTAGGGTTTTCCTTTTTAGGGTTTTCATCTATATGTAGTTGAAAACTATCTTTTGTATCAATTAATTCATTTTACATTTTGTGTGAATTCATGGCTCCACATTCTTGAGCATTTCCTTTGTTGCTTCTCTTTGTTTCTCCTTGTAACAGGTTATTTGCTTGCAAAGATCTTTTGGGCTTCTGTGGTGTTGTATCTTCTCAACTCCAACATGGTATCAGAGCTTCAGATTTGCAGCTGCTTGTTCTTGTTTTGAGATTTTGCATTGGAAGCAAATCTAGGGTTCTAAAGCTTTTTTTTGGGTGGATTCAGCATACTCCATTTTTTGGGTTCACTTTGGGCTCAAATGGACAGTTCCATTAGATTCGTAGCGCCCAAAAACCCCTAAAACGACTGTCAAATCGTCGATTTTAGTTACAGTCAATTTGGAAGGCAAAATTTTTTTTGCCCTAGGGCCGTACGGAGCAAAAATCGTAAATTTAAAAAAAAATCAAAAAATCTAAGGTTTTTTTATTTTATTTTACGCGGCCAGTGTATTTTTTTTTCGCCGCTCGGCGGCCACCGCTTAGCCAACTCCTAGCCTCCGCCTGTCCCCACCGGGCCCCCGACTCCGCCGAGCTCCTCCCTGCTCACCTAGCCGACACCGTGAGCTCGCCGACCCGAGTCGGCCCGCTAGCCCCTGGGCTCTAAACCCCCCCCGGTCTTATGGGTGACCGAGGGTTTCGGCCCAGCCCCCAGCCGCTAGCCCCCTGGTCGTCCACATGACCAGGGGCCGAAGACTTTAGCCCTTGAGGGCTCCAAACATTTTTTTTGCACATTGGAGTAGCTTGCGCTAAATCGGGCGTAGAATGGGCATTTTTTCTTATTTTTTGCAAACGAGATATCGTCGGAAAGCTGGTTCCAGCGCCGTTCTAGTGGTACTAGTAATTTTTCCTGATTTTGCAGTTTTGCTATGTTTTTTGCCAGTCAAAGTCAGAACTTGGTTTTTTCACTCCAAGGGGCGTATCTTTTGCGTCCGAACTCCGTTTTGCGCAAACGAATAGGCATTGGAAAGGTGTTATAGTGCTCTTTCCAGATTTATAGTCTATTTTACCAGTTCGTTTACCAGGTATTTTTTATTCAGCTTTGTGTGTTTTTACACTTTGCTCAATTACTTGGTCCTTCTGGCTCCTACATGAGTTTTGTTTGCGTGGGATGGGTTATATTCACTTGATCTAAATGTTGTAAGGTCAGATTTCTCAGTTTGTTTTTCATTTGAAGAGTTATCATGGGTTTCTCTACTCACCCTTCAGTTGTTCTTCTGGAACGGGGTAATTATGAGTCATGGGCAAAGGGTATACTTACACATTGTAGGTGGCTTAATATTTTGCCTTATTTGTATGATCTCATACCTGAACCAGCAACTTTAGAGGGCAGATTAGCATGGGATATTATTAGAAATCACATTGTAGGAGTTATATTGTCTAGTGTTGATCATGACACTGTGTTGGTTATATCGGACATTGATTGTCCTCACCCACTTTGGACACGTCTTTGGGAGATCTATGGAGACCCTATCTTATCTCCATTCCCAGAGGATCCTGCTTCAGATTGTCTCATACCCATTGCTTGGAGAGAGAATACACCATTTGATCATGATACTTTAGAGGAGCTTGAGTATTTAGACACCCTTACATATTCCGATGGATCAGAGGTTTGTCTCACAGTTCCTACTCTTCAGACTGAGACTTCATCAGCATCTCTTGTTGTTCTTGATTCAGTACAGCAGGGAATCATACATCTTCCAGACATAGCTACTTTGGACTCTTATGTTGCAGACATATCTTTCTTGTTTGTTGAGTCCTATATTGCAGATTTGGAGGATTATTTTGAGGACATTCATCTCCTCTACCTTGACAGTCAGGTTATCACTGTTCGCCCACCATTATCTGTGCATTCAGAGGTTGCATTTCAGTATTCTCCACATCAGATTGGATTTGACATTATTTGTTTCCATTCAGACAGTGAGACTCTTCAGCATCCTATCATGGCACACATCTTGAGACAGATTGGTTCTTCCTTCTTCACAGGGTTTCTTCGATACAGGTCCATGGATCCGTTTCTTCCCAAGGGGAGGAATATCTTTTTCCGCTTTAGGATCTCCTTTTGGATTCTACATCAGGCATCTACCATTGTGACAGGAGTTTCTTCATTGTGGGGGGGCCTTCTTCTCTCTTTCTATATCTCCTATGGAGATCATTGTACATGTACTTATATGATAGAAGTTGTCTATGGGGGGTATCATGTTATCCACCTCCTATCCTTCTTTCATTAGTGCATTGCATTTCTTCCTTGCATTCTATTTTGGGGAGGAGTTTTGTTCCCACTGGGTTTTCTCCTTTACCCCATTTCATTTAGTTTGCATTGATTTTTGTACATGGGTACCTGATCTGGCCTTGTTGCGGGACCCATTGCTTTTGCTTTCAGTAGCTTCTTCTAGGTTTTAGCTTCTCCCTATGTCTATCTTAAGGGGGGGTGTTAGAGTAATTGGGTATTTACTTTATTAATTAAACAATATTTGTTTAATTACTTAAAGTTCCCTTTTACCTCTTTTCACTTAAGCTAACATTAGGTGCATAATAATTAATTACTTTATTAATTATTATTGTGCAAGCCTAGGGTTTTCCTTTTTAGGGTTTTCATCTATATGTAGTTGAAAACTATCTTTTGTATCATTAATTCATTTTACATTTTGTGTGAATTCATGGCTCCACATTCTTGAGCATTTCCTTTGTTGCTTCTCTTTGTTTCTCCTTGTAACAGGTTATTTGCTTGCAAAGATCTTTTGGACTTCTGTGGTGTTGTATCTTCTCAACTCCAACAATTCCCAATATCAGGGTTGATGTAAAACTTTAATATCCTCTAGTGATTTCCTGTAACTTCTCTCCTATCAAGTTTTTGAGTCTAAAACACTAAATCACAACCTATAGGTGACTTTTCGTGATCTTGAAATGTAGATGATAACTTTGAAAACTTGATAACTTTTCTCCAATATTTCTCTTTAATGGGTCTTCAACCTAAGCATGTAAATCACACATCAAAGAGGGAAGAATGTTGTTTTGTTAGTGGATAGGTTTTTCCTTGGTCAAACCTTGTTTTCGTAATCAAACCTTTAAATGAAATCAAATAGAAGGAATGAATTATGAATGAACAAATATCCAATGTTGCAACTCACCAATCCCTTGAAGAAAAGGATAATATCTTCTATGTAATGGATATCATGAAGGTGGATCTTGACTCTTTCTTGTATGTCATAGATCTTGATTTGAATTCTTTCTTAAATCATAAAAACTGTAGACATGCAAAAATAACAATCATGCATCATACAAATTAACATTCATTTCTTCTTTTAATCAATTAAAACAATTTATTGATTAATTTCCTAAGGTTCATTAAATAAATCAAATTATTTCATCCTTATGTTCTTCTCATTTGATTTAATAAATCAAAACTGATTTAATCAAATGTCAAATCCCTAAAACTCCCTAAGTTAATTAATCTAAATTAATTAACTTCTAATCATGATTATCATTCTCCAGCTTTTGACTCAACTAGAGTCAAATCCAAACTCTTAACTAACCCACCCACTTGCACCAATAAATCATTTATTTGATTTATTGTTTCTTCCAATTACATTCAAAATGGCATCAAAATGGAATATTCTTCCAATTTGAATCTTCCCACCAAAAGGGACTTGTCCCTTCCAACAAGGTTTTAAATGCTATTTGCACAAGTCAAACATGGCATTTATTGCACCTTTCATCCACCCTAAACATGTCATTTCATCCAAATTCAAATTTGAAATTGGCACATTGGCCAAGACTTGCACATTCCTCACCCTCTCACACCTTGACAAATGCCATCTTGTCATTGGCTCATGAATGATCCCACATTCATCCAAATCTATCACTCTTCCTAATCTTGAATCTATAAAATGCAAAGCATTTCAACACAAATCATCTACAACAACACAACACATTTCTCACTTGCAAGGTTACTCTCTTCATGAGAGAACTAATCTTGCTCATCACAACACCATTTGCTTAGCAACTACATCTTGAGGCAAGGTTGCTCTCTTCATTTGAGAGTCAATCTTGCTCTTCACCATCTATCATTTGGCATCTTGCTTATCATGGATTGGGAAAGGGTAGCTTCCTACAACACTAAGTTGCACCAATCCACCATAGGATAGATTTACTTCATGTCTTCTTTGCATGTTTAGATTAGTTTTGATCATTTACTTGGAAGAATGTTGTATTATTCTATGAGGATGTTAGAATCAAGCTAACCTTTTGCAAATTTTGATGTCCACAAAAACCTATATCACAGATGTTAGCTCAAAAACAAACATGATGCATGATGGTTTTGACATGATACTTCAATCTTGAATAATGCTCCAAAATGCTTGATAATCACTCTTGAATTCCATTTAATTCTCTTGTAAAATCTCACTTGAATGCTCATAAGATTACTTCAATTTCTAGGAGAAATTACGTGAAATAACGTTGTACTTACACCTGTTTATGCCAAGTCTCTTGAAATTACAACACTACAAGATGACATAAGATCTAGGAGAATATAATCCCACTAAGAATTGAATTAAAAATTAGGTCCAAGCTAAGCGGGAATCATATGCTAGGTGGGACGTATGAATCGCAGTAGGCTAGGCTCGGGACACAATTTTCAAGAAATATTATGTTTTATGCCAAATTCAGGTTCAGGCCTCGAGACTTAGGTGGGAGCCATATGCCCAAGGTGGGGTATGAGTACCAAATCAATAAATCTAGGTCATACAAATCAAAATAATTAAATTATGATTAGTCATTTGATATGTGTTAGGATTATCCTCAGAAAGATGCATTAAATAAGGCTTATGGATACAAAATAGGACCCAATAAGGCATAAAGAAGCCCAATTTTAGTAGGGAGGTACCAAACAAGTGTGAAGATGTAGAGGGATACATATTTTTACACTACATTTAGTAAGTTATACTTTCATTTTAGTTTGCAATTTCTAGGGGTTTTAAGCTTGTTTTGTCATCTAACTTGTATTTTTGGTCAACTAGCAAGTGGTGCAACTTGTAGATTCTTGTCAATGATCATTTTCATTAAGATTACTAATGGCAAGTGATGAATTTTTTATCATTCCAAAAAAAATCCACTAATATAGGAATCTAAAGTTAATTAGTGGGTTAATGAACATTTCTTGCTATGTTTGGAATTGTGTGTAGATGTATGGGTATGTGCAAGATCATCATGAAAAAAATAGGCCCTTAAGTGGTAATGAAAATTCAGAAAATCAGAGTTAGCCAACTTGACGTAAAAATTTGAATAAGTTATCTATATTATTTCAAATATATGTAAGAATAGAATCTATAGCAAATTGAATGCAGTTTCTAAACTACTAGGTTTATTTTTTAAAAAGAAAATGTATTTGGTGAAAATTTGAAATTTCAATGCAGTAGTACTTAAATTTCAGGGAAAACATAAGAAGTAGGTGTCTGTCTGACCACCCTAACCACAATAAAATGATAATAATTTTTTATAAGATTTAGATATAAGTAGAGGACTCATGTCCCGATGTGATGCATATTTTTTTGTAATTATTTTCCATGTAAATAATTAATTATGATTTTTTTATTACAACTTTTAAAAAATATAAAAAAACTCGTATGTTTGACCACCTTAACTTGGTCAAAACTTCATAAAATTCATTTTTTTTTAATCCTATAGTATGTGAAGCATAGAATGTGATGCATGTCTCAGATTCAAAAAATGTGATATTGTTTGAAAGCTATAGATTTTTTTCAATTAGCCTATCAATGAAGACTTTAGTCGTAATTCAAATAGAAAATGAATAATAATAATTTATATTGGTGGAAAGCTGAGAATATCCTTTAAAAACCATTTTTTTTCATCAATTTTCGGTAAAAAAAAAGTCATCAGCTAGATGGGCCATCATATCACTTACATATCGCCACTTTTTGACCCATCATGATCCTGCACATACCCGTATACTCTCTCATTGTACTTAGTGAAATCCTAAAGATAAAAATAACACTTTTCTTTTATTATGTCATAAAATTGTACCATAAATAATTTTTCATTACAGGGTATGTGCGGGATCATGATGGGCCAAAAGTGGCGATATCTAAGTGATATGATGGCCCATGTGGCTAACGACCTTTTTTTACCCAAAAATGATGAAACTAAAAGGTTTTTTAAAGGATATTCTTAGCTTTCCACCAATATAAATTTTGCTTTACTTTGAATTGAATAAATAATTATTATTCATTTTCTATTTGAATTACGACTAAAGTCCCGATTGATAGGCTGATTGAAAAACATCTATAGCTTTCAAACGGTATCACATTTTTTGAATCCAAAACATGTGTCACATTCTATGCTTTGCATACTATAGGGTTAAAAAAATAAAAAATAAATTTCATGAAGTTTTGACCAAGTTAAGGTGGTTAGACATAGGATATTTTATATTTTTAAAAATTTGTAATAAAAAAATCATAATTAATTATTTACTTGGAAACAAATTACAAAAAAATATGCATCACATCGGGACATGAGTTCCCTACTTATATCTAGAATATTATTGTGGTTAGGGTGGTCAGACAGACACCTACTTCTTTTTTCCCTGAAATTTAAGTACTACTGCATTGAAATTTCAAATTTTCACCAAATAGATTTTATTTAAAAAAAAAATAACCCTAGTAGTTTAGAAAGCACATTAATTTTTCTATAGATTCTATTCTTACATATTTTTGAAATAATATAGATAACTTATTCAAATTTTTACGTCAAGTTGCCTAACTCTGATTTTTTGAATTTTATTGCCACTTAAGGGCCTATTTTTTCCATGATGATCCTACGCATACCCTACATGCAACTTCCTTTTTAGATAAAATAAGATAAAACACCAACTCAAGCAATACATGATGATTCTCCACCTTCTCCACAACAACAACATGAAACTTCAATGGACAACATCATTAGGTCTCCTATTATAATTAACTTGGATGATGATGATGCAATTGATAATATTGATGAGGAAGTGCATAATGAGATAAATTTATCGTTTTCCTCTACCGTGAGCTTATATGATAATAACCATGATGATCCTCTTATAAAGAGTGACTCACCATGTGTTGAACATGGTGATGCTACTAGTGCATGAACCAAAGGAAATAGGGTGTCCACCTTTTGGGAGATGGAACTTAGAGGACGTATTTCACTCTAAATTAGTTCATTAGGAAACCAAGATCCCTCAACCAAGTGACTCAATTGAGATAAGGGGAACTATAAGGAGGTTTCCTTAAGTGTGATTAAATGGGGGTTCACCATTAAAATGAAGCTTCAAAGGAGAAATACAAAATATAATGAACTAAACCCTAGAAAATTTAGAGCATTAAATAAAATGAACAAAAAAAAATTAGTTAGAAAGGAACCTAAGAAATTGATCGATCCCAAGCAAGATATTTAACTTTTAAATTCTTCTTTTTGAAGTGCACTAGGACTCATATGCCAGGCTGGGTGATTTAGTCCTACTACATGAATTTTTGGAAAGAATCTAGAATTTTTTTCTAACAAATTAGAATCTACCGAAAATTGGTAAAAAGAGGTATACTAGAACTCATACACCTAGAGGAGTGATTTAGTCCTAGTATTAAGGTTTGACTAAAACTTCTCTAGCATCTACAGATCATTTTTAGCTTTCATCTTTTCTGATCTCCAAGTCTAAACGTCTAAATTCTAGCTTGTAGGTGATTTTTCATGAAGATGAGAGCTTCTTGAAAACTTTGACAACTTTGAAAACTTTGTCTTCAAAGGATCTTCAAGCTCCAATTCACCTAAATATGCAAACACGCCTCATGAGGTAAACATGTTGTTGTGTTAAGGAATAGGGGTTCGCCTTGTTCAAACCCCGTATTGGTAGTTAAACCTTCAAATTAAATGAAATAACATGAAAGAAAGATGAAATAAATAAATATAATGTTACAACTTACCAAACACTTGAAATGGAGGTTGCAAATTTATGTTAAATGACTCCAATGGATGTGGATCTTGACTCTTGATCTTGAAATGAGATAATGTCTTTGAATGCTTTCTTGAATCATGAAAACCTACATCAAAAATATTAGCTCACAAACACACATGATACATGAATACTTTGACATGATGCTTGAATCCTTAATATAGCTCCAAATGCTTGATAATCATCTCTTGAATACTCTTGTAAACTCTTGCATGAATACTTGAATACTTGAATTTTTAGATCACACTTGCTCATGAAAATTGCTAGGAGAAATTATGTGAAATAAGCTTGTATTTATACTTGTTTATGCCAAATTTCCCAAAATTACAACACTACAAGATGACATCAAATCTAGGATAATAAAATCCAACCAAGAATTTGATATAAAATATATCTTGGTTAAAGGACTCATACACTAGGATTGGCATATGAGTCCCAATGTCTTAAACACAAGACATAAACTCCAAGAAGTGTTAAGTTCAATGCAATGTTTAAAATCAAGCCCCAAGACCTAGGTGGGACCCATATGCCCAAGGTGGTGTATGAGTCCCATATCACTACATATGGAACACACAACCTCAAACATTGAATTATGATTTATTTGTTAAATGTTGGGATTATCCTAAAACAATTCCCTTAAATTAGGCTTGTGGATCCAAAATAGGACCAATTAGGTCATAAAGGAGCCCAATTTTATCAAGGAGGGTCCAAAAAAGTGTGAAAAATCAAAGGGATACATTTTCCTACACTAAATTTAGCTCCCACTTTAGTGAGAGGAGGAACTTGTTTCAAAATCGCACTAAAAAGGAAAAAATTGCATCAAGAGTGGTCCAAGTGTACCAATGCTAATGAGATGGGATGACAATGATCAAGAGGGATGATCAAGCCACTAAGATGAAAATACTATTGCAAACCAAAATAGGCACAAAATAAAACACATGAGAATGATGTATGAAGAAACAACAAGGTACACATATACACTATCAAAGAGCTAAAGAAGAAAGAAAAGGATAAAGAGGGTGGATCAAGCCTTAACAATTTGTCCAGCTTGATGTGGACCAGGTCTAAGTTGTTTGTCCAAAAATATTTACAATTGGAACACAGTGTCCACTATACAAACAAAATGCAGGCTCACACAGGTTAGTTGAATCTGATATCCACTAGTTGAGCCCCTAGTGAGACGCATACACACACGGTCAGTATGCCCTCACACACAGACAAGAAAGTGGCTATGGAAAGTCATGCCTATGGTCAACTCCCATATTTAATAACCATACCAAAGATATATACCTCTTGATAAATTTGATAAGGTGCCACACAACATGAACAATAGGATCCATGAGGCAAGAAATACTTCATATGCTAACATTCATGAATAAACAGGATGGCTCCATAGGCAAGAAAACTGTGTTACGCAAGGTGGCCATATAACTGTTATTATAAATATGAAATAGTGTAAGGTATGTTCAAAGGGGTTTTTATTAGTTCATATAAGGTCTTAACTTAGTGAATATCATACCCAATGTCTCCAAGAGAGGACCAATCAAAGAATAGAAGATTCACAACTTAGAGGATGTAGTGTGTCACATCAAGCCACTAAGAGGAATATAATATACTAAGAGAGATCACACTTTTCAATGACATCACATCTAATGTCATCACCAAGAGAAATATGCATCACATATGAAGTAAGAAGACCACACAATGAAACATGAGTTGTAAAATGAAAAATAATAATGCTAATCTATGCCCTTACATTAAAGAAATTTCTAAACACCATGATGTGAGAAATTACATTAAAGTAGAAAATGATAAATGCTAACAATAAAGAGGAGATTAGAGATTATTTTAAAATCCCTATGCCAAGTCATATGTTTCCAAATAAAGCTGGATCATGAAAAAGGGTTGCCCCCAAAATGAAATCCCAAAATCACACATAAGGGATCCACGGATTTAGGGTCGGTATGTCTTTGCTATAATGTTATTATTAGAGAGCTTGAAAATGTCATAATTCCCCAAATACTCATGTAACTAGAAGAATGAAACCAAGAGAGTGAAAAAAAATAAAAAAATATTTTGATTCAACATGGAAGAGACCTAAATGTTTTGACACCTTATTTCATCCCCAAAAGGAAAAACATAGGACAGAGAAAAGATAAAAGATTTACAACATATAAAAGAATGTAGATAAAAATAGAGGAATGTCACAAAGAGAGAGATACAGCAAATATAATAGTACGAGAGATTATATTAGACACATGCAATCACACATGTAACATGAAAAATAAATTAGAGACAAGACTAGTAAGGAACATACAAGTCAACATGTAGCAGGTCATTTGCATCCCAATATTGTTCATCATATACGGAAGGTGAACAACTATCCAAAGAGACAACAACAACTAGAAAACTAGGGGAGGCACCAATTTCAACACTCTTCTTAGAATAATTATTATATAAGCTCATAGAAGAGGAAAATAATGTATTCAATTCATCATGCACTTCTTCTTCAATTTCTCAAGAATCTCATCATCATCATCATCTAAATTAATCACAAAGGGAGGTCCAATGATAATGTCTAAAGAAGGTGCTAGTCTCGCTTGTGGTTGAGAGATAAGATCTTTTCGTTGTGGAAAAGAGGGAGACTCTTCATGCATTGATTTACTTAAGTTTGGATGTTGATTTTGTTTGTTGTTCTCTCAGTTTGACCTTTGAGCAATAGCACGACATCTACATCTAAACTCTCTAGAATTTCTATTTCTTTTGGTATGATTTTTAAGTTGTGTTTGTGTAGGAGCGGGTTTATCAACCATAGGTTTCTTTTCTTCCCTTAGAGGAGTAATTGAAGGAACCATGGGAGGTTGTTCAACCTCTTTCTCTTTAGCTTACAAGTAAGATTTTTTTTTTATCTCAGGAGGCATGAAATGATTGTTTTGGATGTATCTTGGTTGTTTATAAAAGATAGGTAAAGTATATGTCTAGAGTTGGCATTGGTTACTTGGAAGGGCTTTTGGTTCAATCATGGTTTCATCAAGGATAGGAGGCTCAATCATGGGTTCAGGCAAGTTTTGAAGGGACAATTCTGCTATGTGTTTTTCCTTAAAATTTTGGTAGGATTTGAAAAAGAAATCTTCACAAGGTTTAATAGGTTCAATAGGTTCAGGCCAAAAGAAATCTAATGAAAAATTCTCATGAGAAGACACAAGATTAAAGCCACTATGGTGCACAATAAAGATCTCATTGTCAAAGGGAGACTTTAAACATTTATGCACAACCAATGGGAAAACTTCCATGGAGCGTATCCATGGGTAACCAAGCTTCACACAGAATTGATCCGACATCGAGATGATGGAGAATGAGACATCTAATTGTTTTAATTCAACTTTTAAAGGAAGGATGATCAAACCTATTATAGGGAAAACAAAACCATTATGCATTTTTATCCAGGCTTTCGATTTGTCATATATTTCTTGATAGAGTTCATGCATAAGTAAGTATTCTTCAATGATCACATTCTCTCTATAGACATGATCAATTAAAATCCCATTAGTGGGATTGCCATTGATTTGGTTGGCTATGTAAAGAGGACCATAAGGTGCCTTTGTGATGATATCTTTTCATGAGAAATCAATTTCAAGGGGTATTTTAGTTTGGCCCTTATGAGGTTGATTTTCGATCAATCCAACCATACTATTAATAGGATTTTTTTCATTAGTATCCATTTTTCATCATCTGTGTCAACATTCATCACATCAAACTTAGTTTTACTAGCTTTGACAAATGAAATATTATGATTTGGTATGGGGTTGGTAAAGATTTGCATTTTTTGGTTGGGATGGGCAACAAACTTAGTACCTTGATCATTAACACCACCAACTTGAATATAATTGGAATCAATGAGGTCTTGAAAATGACAATAGGAATTTGATCTAAAGTTTGGAGGTAATGGCTTAGTAGTCCTTAGGAATTTTAATGGGAGGTAAGGAAATTAAGCTCTTTTATAGAAGTTGTAACATGGTGTTATGGAGGTTATCAAGTAAGGGAGTAAATTGTATTTTCAGATCCCCAAATGTAAAAGGATTTTTTTCTTTATAGCAGCCACTTGGGTATCAACATGTTGGGTTGGTTGAGGGAGATTTAATTGAAGAAAGCCTTTATTTTTTTTCCTAAAAGGTTGGTAATTATTTTGAGTTGCAGATTCAAACTATTTAGAATGGCTAGAGGTGGGTTTTGTTTCACAACTACTAACCGAGTTTTGATAATCATGAAGGGTAGTACACAAGTGTATGGAGGGGAATTTAATCAATCCAAGCTTATATATTGCATCTTAGTTTGTAAGTTATGAATCAAAATTAATTAAAGGTTAGGATCAAGAATCTTTATGTCAATTTTAGAATAAAGAAATTGGTAGCATGAAATGAAGTCAGTAACTTTTTCATCATCCTTTTGCTAACATCTCATCAAATAATCTAATGTCATCTTAGGAGTCATATGCACTTCGAAATGGTTGATAAAGGCCTCAACAATTTCATTTGAATGTACAAATTGAGCTATTTGGTAATGATGTATTGTTAGGAAGGTTACTTCCTCAAAAATATAATGATCCTGGTAGTCCTGTGATAAATTTGAGTATAGGAGGAATTGAAATAACCAACGTGCTAATTGATTTAGGAGCAGCTATCAATTTCATCACCTCAGACACTATTGAGATGTTGGGTATGACAAGAATTCAATCCACAACAACTATTTTATAGTTGGCAGATCAATCTACTACTAAACCTAAAGGTGTTCTTGAAGATGTCCTAGCTACCATTGACACATGGGGTTATCCAGTTGAATTTTTAGTACTTAAAGCTAAAAAGAAATATTCTAGATATCCAATTATCTTAGGTAGACCATGGTTGGCCACAACAACAACATTGATAGATTATAGATAAGGTAGCATGATCATTTTTAATGGACAAAAGTAGGAGTTTTCACTTTATCCTCCTCTCCAACCATCAATTCAGCATAATAATCAACCTTGGGTTGATGAGGATATTGATTGTGAAGGAGATGGTATTGTGGAATTGGCCATGGTTACTTTAGTGGAACATGTAGAGGAATGTAAAGGACAAGGTCTTAATCCTAAAAAAATTGAACAATTCAAAGAAAAAAGGGTCTATCATAGAATCTTGCATTAGCAAAATTCAAATCCATGTCTTTTGAATACACTTGTAGGGGACCCACTTGATTCTAAGAATGAAACCATGGAAATCATGATAGTAGGTGATAAACCTCTCTTCATTAATTTATCCTTGTCCTCCTCACAAGAAAATAAATTAAAGAAAAATTTAGAAAAACACATGAAAGCATTTGCATGGGAATACAAGGACATGAGAGGAATCCATCCTTATATTTGTACACACCATATTTATACAAAATATGTTAAGCTAGTAAGATAGGGTCAAAGAAGTATCAATCTGGCTCTGAGAGACCTTGTCAAGCAAGAAATAGAAAAAGTGCTAAAAGTATGATTCATTTATCTAATATCTATTGGTTATTGTTCCAAAGAAAAATGGTAAGTAGCATGTATGTGTTGATTATAGAGAATTAAACAAAGCCACCAAAAAGGATCATTTTCCTTTGCCATTCATTGATCAAGTACTTGATAACCTTATTGGTAGTAGTTATTTCTCTTTCTTGGATGGTTTTAGTGCGTACAATCAGATCTAAGTGGCTCCTGAAGACCAAGATAAGAATACTTTCACATGTCCTTGGGGTACATATGCTTATACAATTTTACCATTTGGGTTGTGCAATGCACCAGCCACTTTTCAGAGAGCTATTTTAGCTATCTTTACATATCTAACTACCTGATGCATGGAAGTGTATATGGATGATTTCACAGTCCATGCACAAACATTTGAAGAACTGCTTGAAAGCTTAAACAAGGTTATGCAAAGGTGAGAAGATCATAGGTTATCTTTAAATCATGAAAAGTGTTCCCTTATGTTGATAGAAGGAATTGCTCTTAGACACCATATTTCCAAAAAGGGAATTAAAGTTGACCCTAAGAAAGTTGAAATCATTCAAAAAATAGAAATCCCTAACAATCAAACTGGTGTTCATAGTTTTCTTGGGCATGATGGGTATTATCGAAGGTTTTGTGTCGCCAAAAAGTGTGGAATTTTACACTTTTCACTCATTTGGACCTTTGCTTATGGATTTTGGACCCTTTTCAATCTATTTTTACACCTTTCCAAGCCTTGTGTTGAAGTGTTGTAAGGTGTTGTAAGATATTTTCACACTATCCTAGGCTTTTCATCATCAAATTAACCCCTCATTATGCCAAAATGACCCCTTACTACACATACATGTCCAACTTCAGTGTGTTTTGTCAGGAAATCTCGACAAACATAAATAATTATATTGTAGTCCTCGAAAAAAAATGAAAAATGCTTAGGTGGACTAGGTCGCCACCTTCGGTAAGGTGGCGACCTAGTCCCATGGGGCATAAATTTCAATTTTAAGTTAATTTCTTTCAAGATTTTGGTTTCTAAAACCCTAAGGTTAGCTTTTATGGTGTTGTTTCATGAAAATTAGGGCATAACTTGTATAAATAAGCTTCAAAACCCTAATTTATCATTAGGTACCCTCATTATGCATCACCCATTTTCTTCTCAACACACATTCTTCTCATCTCTCCTCACTTCTTCTTCTCAAGCAAGCTAGGGTTTCAGATTCTAGGTCAACAAGACATCTTGCTGAAGCACTCAAGGGTTGAATCCTCCATTGTTGCAAGTCAAGATCAACCATCATGGAAAGGTAAGTAAGTAAATTTCTTCACATTCCATGCTTTCCCACTTCATTTAATCATTTGATTTAATTATCTACAAAGGGGCTTGACCAAGGTAAGCCCCCATACTCTAATAATCAAACATTCTCTTTTCTCTCTTTTTGCATTTGCAGATTCAGGTGCATTGGAAGCTTGAAGATCATCCAACAAGTTGACCAAGCTATCTAAGGTTGAAGAAATCCTAGTTGAAGCTTGGAAGACTTCCATGGATCAGATTCTGCACTTTCGGGACTAGACACCTGAAGCAGTCAAAAACATAGACCAAAGGCCTCAGATCCCATCTTTTGGTTCACAGAAATTTAGAAGAGGACTAGGTCACCACTTTGGGTGACTTAGTCCCATTGAAGCTATTTTCTTGAAATATTGGTAGATCTGGATACCCTTTTGGCTTAAATGGGCTCCTAACAAGTTTTCCAGAATTTGCCCGAAGAAGGACTAAGTCGCCCCACTTGGCACAAGTGTCCCTTTCATTTTCAAAATCAAATTCAACAACATTTCTATCCCCTACAAGTTTCCAGGTGCACACCCCTTTCATCTCTAATGTTTTATTTTAGTTTAGTGTATATTTCATAGGTTATCTTCTACATACTTGAATATCTCAATGTGTTTTCCAGCATAGTTACATTTCCTAGGTTTTACATTCATAGTTAGCTTTCATTTCACATTTCTAGCATTTAGGGCATCTCGCACACATCAATTTAAGCCCCTAACCCACTTTGAATGAACACCAAGCATATCATTAGGTGAAAGAGAGCTCATTTCACAATCAAGAGCTCCTAGGTGAAAAACCCTAAGAGCCTCATTGGGGAATCATCTTTCCCTTCTTGTATATGTTTTTGGTGATTCATTTTGTTGAACCTGACCTTCTTACACATTTTTTTGCTGATTTGGACCTCTTCCTCATCCTAGGATTAACTTGCATTGCATCTTGCATTAGTGAAAGCACATCCTAGGGTTTCACAATTTGCATTAGTGAAAAGTGCATTTAGGTTGCATTTTTGCATATTAGAACACTAAATATTTCTATAAATTCTAAATTTTTATATTAGTTCTGAATTCCCCATACATAAACCACTTGAATCCCTCAAAGTATTTTGAAAAATCTCAAAAAAATCACCAGGTGGACTAGGTCACCATCTTGGGCGACCTAGTCTCTTTAGGTATATGAAACTCCCTTTTATAGAGTTGAAAACCCTATTTTCCAGCTTCTATTTTGTGGAATTACCTACCTGTATCAATACTTTGTGTTTATGTTACATGTATTTTATTAGAATTACCTTAATTTAGCTCATTTCGTGCATTGTACATTTTCAATTTTGCATTTACACAATTTCATTTTTCAGATTATTGATCGTGTAATCAAAAAATTTCCTTCTTTGTAATTTGAAACTTGTATTTCCCTTTTAGTCTTTACATTGCATTTTACATTCTTCAAACATGTTTGTTTCAATTCTTTCTAAAATTTTAAAGAAAAAATTAGTAAATAAACATGTTAATCATTATTTTAATACATTTCCTAGTTATGAGAGCCTAGTAAATGAAAATGTTAATAATTGTCTTAAACCTACACGACCTTCTATCTCTCTTGTTTGTGAGGATGATGTATTAGAAGAAAATTCAAACATAGATAATCATGATGATCATAATTTTTGCCCTCTTGATACCTCCCCTTCTAGTGATGAAGGTATCTTGTTAAAGTAAGGTACAATCGTTGAGCATCATGATGTTATTGCTTGTTCTTCTCCTCATCCCCTTTGGGACAATAGTTTAACACATGAAAATGACATTATAAACACTTTCCTAAACATCACCTTACCTAGTCTCCCTAACTATGATGATCAACCTTGCTCTTCTCCTAATGTCCCTCCTCAATCCAAAGAGGACATGTTGGTGTTAGAAAATCCTTCTCCTCAGAGTCATAAGACTCTCAACCTTCCCTATCTATCTGAAAATCACAGTGATCCTTATCTTGATGCCTCCTCCTCTTGTAGTAACGCATGTGATGAACCTCTCCAAGATCTTCTACTAGAGTAGGTTGTTTGGAACAAGACAATAAGACCATTTACAATCAAATAGAACCCTTTCCTAATCCTTCCTCTCCTCATAATACCACCATTGATCATTTCCTTAATAATCTTATACCCTTACAAGAAGATGTAGAGCCTATATTAGACAATCCTTCATTAGGGGATGTTAATATTATCCAACCTCGACTCATCCTTTCTCCACCTTCTAAACTTGAATTCACTCTCTCCCCACCTAAGCCTAATGTGTTGTAGCAACTAGGTCAAGATACAGTTGCTCATACACATTACACCCAAAACAATCTGTGATCCGAACCATAAACCTCCACTCCCTTACCTTCATCCCCTCCCATTCTTCCTGCTTCCCCTCACTTCAATTCCTTCCTTAGGGAGTATGACCTTGTTGACCAACTAAGGAATACTCTCGCTAAAATATCCTTATGGGACCTTATTCAAGCCTCCCTTCACTATCATACCATGATGCAGGATGCCTTAAAAAATTTTAATGTCCCTTCTAATGCACAAACAAATGACATAGCAGCTATGATCCAATTCTTGAATGATGACATTGTTTTCCACCACAGTGAGCTCCCTCCTTTGGAAGTGCAAAAGTGAGCATTTGATGTTTCAAAAATGAAATACTAAGTTTAAATTATTATAATTATTTTTGTGCATAATATAGAAACACCACCTATTCCATTGCATAGAGCTCTCAATCACCTTTCCAACGCCTATAAAAAATCAAAATTTTGTTTAGAAACACAAAAGTTATGCCCATTTTACTAAAGAGGGTTTTTTAGGTCTTCAAAACGGATATCCATTTCAAATGGATATCCATTTTGTTTTTCAAAATGGATATCCATTTCAAACGGATATCCATTTTTTTTTTCAAAAAAATGGATTCCCACTTTCCAAAACGGATATTCGTTTCAGTTTGGTATTACCAAACCAAAACAGATATTGTACCCATGCTTGCAACAAGTCAAAGGCGAAAATTTCATGTTTTTGGGTGTGTTAAAAATGCCTTTTTTTCACATCGCCACTTTTTGGACCCCCATGATCTCGCACAGACCCTAATGGATCATGTTTCCTATCTCTGTCTTTCATATGGCATAGAGAAATCCTTATATTTATGATCATTCTTTATTTGTTAGCTATAGGTTGCTACCCTAAGCTTCATAGTAGATTTGTTGACTATGATTAGTTCTATAGAACACTTAAAAATTCTCATCCCTAGTTCAAGGTCTTAGGGATGAAATACAAGTCATCTCTTTTCCCTATCAAGTCTTCTTAATTGCCATCAATACTGACTATCTACCTTGTCTACTAGAAGGTTAGCAATTGTATTTTTTACACGATTAACACCTTCACAACTTATTGGTCATTAACTTTTAGATTCTACCATATATGGTTATTTCCTTGAACTGTCTTCAAATTTGAGGTATGAGTACAACCCTTTGTGGAATTCCATCAAAAAGACCACATATCTTATGTATACTTCAACATTTTTCATACATGTCTATATTGATGTTTTTCATTGATGTCAATGGTAAATGGAGTTGGTAATGCAAAAGGTGTTTGATGCTAACTACATGTAGAGTGAGTTGCTTCATTGTGTTGTCATGGATTGGTTTCAAAGAGGTTGTTCATTCATTTGGTGATCTACAACTAAAGTGGTTGTTGATATTCATGTCAAAGTCCTTGTTGTTCATTCATTACTTGTGTGTATGGTGTTTGTGCAAAAGGTGTTGATAGTTGTTGCAAAAGTTTGACAGATTTTTTACATGACAAAGTCAAAGGTATTGAACAAGTACTCATTGCACATTCATCATTCACATTTTATTGTTGATGGCTAATACATTTTGATGTTGTGACTCAAAATTATTTAGTGGATCTATATTTTTGGCATGAAGACATGATTGGTGTTTATTGATGAGATCTTCATGCTCCTACAAGGATTTAAACCAATGTCAAAAGCATATTATTCCACATCAAAGGTATATGGTCAGAATCAAAGGTTACAGATCAATTACATGTTTTCAAGTCCATTGATTTTGTTTGAATTTTTTTTGGGTTCTTTCATTTCTTGCAAGTTTGTTCTAAAACCCTAAATGAGGTTTATTATGCAAAGTTTATAACAGGTTTAATTTTTGATATATTTGTTTGGTGACTTACTCTAACTGGTGGAGAGACCCTTTAGTTGTGTCTTGAGTGTTTTAAACTCATCAACAACTAGACCTACTCATTGGCTTAACCAACTTAGCAAGTCCATAACTTATGTTAAACCATTGATTCACCCCTCCCCCCTCTCAGTGGTCTTATAATCCAACAGTCTACCGGGGCACTTGTAAATGCAAGCTTTGATCAAATTTGATTTTATATAATTATTTGATGGATGTTCATGCCCCTTTTACCATCATATGTCTCTTTCTTATGACCGCTCATCCCCATTTCATTTTCCCTAAGATTTTATGTCATATAACAAACCTCTCTATATGATTCATGACACTGTCCTTCTCAAAACCATTGTTTTATCTCTGTGTTGCAATATTCCTCTATCTCTTTCCTTCTTTATACTCTATCATTTCACTCTTGAACATTGGCATACCTATTCATTCATGTACCATTGTATTGAATATCAAGTCTTTGCATTGCTTCCTATTTGGTTTTCAACACTGCCCATGACATGTTATCATTGATAGTTGATCATTTATCCTTGATCATGGTGGTAATCCTTTTGAAATGATTGTCCCATGCTTACATTTAATTTTCTCCTTTTTTTATTTGAGAATGGTGAATGTCATGTTGATTTTGAGAGCCAACCATTATGATTTTGTTCTCTTAATTGTTATTTGAAAACCTCACCTAACGCCTTCTCAAACTCTACCCTAGCTTCCTTTGTAGGGACTGTCAACATCATTATTTGACTGCTACTATTTTTATTATAGAAAAACACCTTTTCAACAGTCATATGACACCATTATCATAGGTCTTACTTTCCATTTTCATACTTTGATATTGCATAGTCATTTACTCTTTTCATCTCATTGACCATACACCTTTGATGATGAAGAGTGCTTCTCATGAATGTCCTTAAGGTTGTTACTCCATCAAGCATTTATTTTCGTTATGTTCACCTTTAGGATAATACTATTCTTGACTTTATTGTCTAACAAACTTTTGTGTTTTTGACTTCCATAGTGAATTTCATTGATAGGACTACCCTAGGAAGCTAGGCATGTCCTATTTTGATGGTTGCCATCATAAGGGACTGTCATATATTTTCAAAGGTTTCTTTTTATAACTTTTGCCTTTTTTTTCCTTATGATGGCTATTCATTACATACCACTATCATAGGTCTGCTCTACCTTCTACTTCACCACAAGTCTTGGTTGCTTCATGAATTTATCATTGTCCATGACTAATTCATTCCCCTTCTCATATTCTAGATTGTTGTTATAACCAGCTCTTTGTAACCTATTGAAGAAATCACCGATTGTCAATTTTTATGTCTTCATATGCTTGTCCAACAGTCTCAATCTTAGTAATATAGAATTCTTCTTCTTCTTCACTTTTAACCTTCAAAGCTTCAACAATTGTCCATTATCATGCTAACTACTCTATGCTTGAGTGTCATTAAACTACCTTTTAAGGGGTACTTGATTGAGTTCATGTGATTGGATTTTTGGATTGTCATTAATAGGTTTACTAGGTTCAATATTTTACTATTATGCTTTGATAGAATTTTTGCAAGCATTCATAGCTTGTTCAAAAGCACTTGTTTTAGGATTTTAGCCATAGCAGCAAGACAGTGAATTGTTTGATAAAATGCTTTGGTAGACATGTATGAAAAATGTGGTAGCATAGACAAGGCAGTGAATTGTTTGATAAAATGCCTCAAATAAATGTGGTCTCATGGTGATGGAATTCCATGACAATCCATATAGCAACAAGGTAGCAATATGGATTGTCATGGCATTCCATCACCACATGACTGCATTTCTTTCAAGCATTTTATCAAACAATTCACTACGTTGTCCATGTTGTTGCTTACTAATATGCTTTGATAGATTTTTTGCAAGCATGCGTAGCTTGTTCAAAAGAACCTGTTTTAGGCTTTTAGCCATAGTAGCGAGGCAATGAACTGTTTGATAAAATGATTTGGTAGACATGTATGAAAAATGTGGTAGCATACACAAGGTAGTGAACTGTTTGATAAAATGCCTCAAAGAAATGTGGTCTTGTGGTGATGGAATGCCATGACATCTGGGAGGTGGTTACTTCAAATTTAAAATCGAGCCTCTTATAAAAAAAAATCATGTTACCAGAGGGTTTTGATGGCCTGCAAACAACAACTCGTGCCTCCAATGGAGCAAAAAAAACCTTCAAACAACTTTCAAGACTACAAACGTGCCTCCAAAACTAAGAATCTTTAAATCGATTTGCAAAGAGAAACCACCTCAACACTAGAAATTTGTGTCTCGGGTGAAGAAAACATGCAAATTGTGACTCAAATGTTGCTGGTTTAATCACTCTCTCGGCACAAGAAACACCCAACAAAAGTGAAAGTCTGCATGGGAAGGTTCTAGTGCCTCCGAAGAAGAGTATCGACCTTGAACAACAACTTCTTGAGCAAAAAAACATGCCTGCTCAAAAAACGCCCTTCCATATCAGAATGAATAAAAACCCCTCCATTTCCATATTGCAGCCACCAACAAAAGCTTGCAACAGAGAAATCAATAGAGACAATTTTCATGGCTTCCACTGGAGGAAATACACATGCCTCAACTTGTGCCTGGAAAAAACTCTCAACATGGAAGGTGGTTGCAAAAGACAAGCTCTGATACCATGTTGGTGTCAACCACCTCCGAGGAGCACCATTTGCAACAAAAAAAACTTTCATGAATAGAGAGAAGCACTATCCTATTTCACCAAAAGTGAATGCAAATTGAGATGTTGTAAAATACATAATGTACAACCTTTTAAAGGCATGAAATTGCAACGGCTGTAAAACTATCTGATACGAGAAAGAAACCATCCAGAGTAATTAACCCTACGATAAAGTTAACACACTAACAAAAATGTACCTATGTACATACAGTCAGTTGCAAACCCCTCATGTCAACTTGGTTGGTTGTCTCCCCCTCTAGCAATGCCTCCTTGCTCTCCAACATTTCACTTTCAACCTGTAGAATGAGAAAACTCAAAACATAGAGTGTTTTCCAAGAATAGTACTTGTTACAATTTAAAACACATGTCTTAATCACATCAATGCACTTCTCGTCCACGGTGAACAAATAGCTTCTCGCACAAGGCAAAAAATATCATTGTAATAACACCTCCTCGATTTCCTTTTCGTGACATTTCCTTTCGTCTACCGGTTTCGTCACTTTATCATCCATTTGACAGGGTCGCACTACACTATCTAATCATGTTATGTATGTTTCTATGGATGTTTTTATGTATGATTTCCTATGTACATAGGTGCGTTTTGTTTACAGATTAGCCACGTCCTTTTCTTTTTTATGTGTACTATTACATTTATTTAAAAAACAGTTGGATGTCTTTAGATGGCTCTTCTCTCTTCCACATGCTTTCTTGCCACAAGGTGGCTCCACCCCTCACATATTTCTGCCTTGTTTCCACGCGGTTTCGTACGTAAATTATTATACGTGTTTCGTCATTTCTCGTCGTTATCACCGACGCCTTTAGTCATTTCCCATCTCCATCACTCTACGCTTTTGCTGATTTCTCGTCTCATCACCGACGCCCTCTTCTCTTTTACCAAGACAAGAAAAGGTCAACAAATTATATTCCATTATACACCGTCTGTTTACAAAAATCTGTGTCATGGCAGACAGTTCAAAAATCTGTCATTTACTTGTCATTAAAATGGCCTCAATTGAAAGAGAAAATTCTGAAATACTTGATCACCTATTTAAAATCTCAGTATCACCTGTCTAAAAATCTGAGATGATATTTCTTATGATCAGCCCCTTAATAAAAGTGGACTGTCCACGTTTAAACATTAATTAAATTCGTTTTAACAGTATTTCCTCTTCAAAACAGAAAATTTTGAAAGCATTCACTTTCCAGCGCATAAAAGCACTGAGCGTTTTCTGAGAAGTTTGAAGAAAGAAGGTACTCAGCATTTTCTATCAACAAAAGCTGTGGACGTGACAGAAAACAATGACAACGATGACAGAAAGTGTGAAGAAAGAAGGCACTCAGCGTGGAGGTCACATTACTCCCTCCTTTTGTGGTCCAATGACAGAAAGTGTGTCATAATTGAACGAAAGCATTACTCAACAGACTAAAGATTATTCCCTCCTCTTGTGTGGAAGAAGGCATTGAGCATCTTTGGTCAGCACATACTTTTGGCAGTAAGTTTCATGTCAGACTACTGTAGCACTAATTCTTTGCCAACTTTATGTTCATTTGCAATCATGTAAACGGATTAAACTTTTATACAGAAAATCAATATTATGTGTTAAGTTGTATTTAAAATTGTTTTCTTTAGTTATTTAATTTAATAAAATAAATTTTGTACGAGTCTCATTTTATTTTTAACAAATTTATTTAAGTTATTTAAATAAATGCATGCAATTTACTTTTGTACATATAAATTTAACTTAAAGTAAAAAAATAAGTTTAAAAATTTAGAATATAAATTTAAAGATTAATAATAAAGAAATTGGGATAAATGATTTTATTAATCAATTTTAAATTTTAGAAAAAAAAAACCATATGACTTCACAAAGATGTATATGGTGCCCACAAACAAGAAGTCTATCTAATCAAAACCAAGTGCTCCATTAGGAGTCTATGATTCTTCTTATATGCTCTTTTACTCTATTATTTTTTGCTGGTCATCTTTTTTACAAGAAGTCTAACCAGTCTAACTTGCATGTTTCTTGCTTTAGTCCCACTATTATTGGTGGTCCTGCATGGGCAGAATAATCCTTAGAAATAATAATAGTGGAGGATAGAATAAGACTTTAATGACCCACTTGTCTATTCGTTTTTGCTTTAACTCAACTCTATTCTTTAATTTTGTTTTTTTATACTTTAGTCCGATTCATATTGCTCTTCCGCTTCCCTATAAATCCACTTTCTTGACGTGTGTGTCACATCTTTAGACTCATCTAAGAACGGGCTTAATAACATCATAATAGTTTGGTTTTTTCATCATCTATATTTTATTAAATTTTATTGTCATGAATCAAGATAGTTCATCTTTGCTTTAATTAGTTGTCTATATTGGATTTGTAATGTATTCCTTGCTATCCTTGATATATATATAACATACTAAGTATAGGGATATAGGTCACCAATATAATTCCATATATCGAATGGAATAAAATTTTAATGAAAAATGAATTATATTTGTTTATTGAGATATTAAGAAAATTGATATCATGTTATAGTGTGAGTATATTGGCCACATTCATGAGAAATTCTTAAGGGTCTTAAAGAATAATAACTTATTAGAGGGGTTAATTGATTGTTTTCTAAATTTTGACTTATGTGAACATTAGATATATAGAAAGTAAAATTGGATTAGATTTTCTAGAAGCTCTACTAGACTTGTAAAGATTTTAGATATGATTTATAACGATGTATTTGATTTAGTGGATATACAATCTCTTGTAAAATCATCATATTGTTTATCTTATGTTGAGGACTTCTCTAAGAAATCGCGTGTGTCTTTTATTAGGCATAAAACTTAGGTCTTTGTTAAGTTTAGAAAGTTTAAGGCTATTGTTTAACACTAGACATGGAGAAAGATAAAGATTTTGAGGGTAGACATGGTGGATAATTTGGTTTGGTAGCATTTCAAGACTCTTATCTTTTGAAATACAACAAGAAACTATAAATGTAATATTCTAAAAGAAATATGTAAATTTAGAAAATTATTAATGTAACATTGGATTAATAGTTGAATGTTCAAAACTATGTCATCTTTTAGGCTAGTATTTTAGAATTTCCAGGTACTATTTAATTTAATGAAAATTTAGAAAATGAAAACTAAAAAATGTAAAACTTAATATTCTTGGCAATTCTATTTATGTAAAAAAACATTTACAAAAATCTGAAATGCTTTTTTGTAAGTTTAAAAGTTTACTTTCTATATTTTAGTAATCTAAATAGTGTTTAGATTTTCTTTGTTTTTTCAATAAATTTAAGTCATCAACACCAAAATATAAGGTTAATTGCATTCTCAAGATAAAAAATGAATTGTATTTTTACCCTTTTTAGAGAATATGATGCACTAAAGGAGAAATTACAAGTTGATAGCATATAATTATCATTTATCTTAGATTAATAGTCAAGGTGAACTGTAGAGGCCCATTGAAAAAAATGATTTTTTATTGAATGAGACTTCAAATATTTATTTAATTTTTATTTTTTTATTAAATTAAAGATGGGAAGGGCCCGTACCATTAAAAATCAGCCATGAAGGCCAAACAAGGGGGCTCACAAGACTTATGGCACCCGAAAATAGAAAGAAAAATAGATAAACAAAGACCAACAAAAATTAGAGAAATAAAACACAAGAGAAGACTAGCAAGGAACCAAAATAGATAAAGATTAATCAACAAATTGAGGTCATTAATTGCCCAACATTATTTAACCAAAATTAGTAGTTGTTCTTCAAAAGATAGTGGTTTCTTTTGCATAGGCTTGTTGAATTCACAAGACAATTGAGAGGGGGGTGAACCATTTGTACATAAAAAATTAAAACCCTCTTTAACATTTAGATATGCATTAGTCCTTATACCCTTAAAAACCAATTAAACCCTTATTATGCATTAGCATAATGTAAACATGATAAATAGTAATGCAAACACATCCAAACACATGAGAACACCATATTTATAGGGAAAACCCAAGAAGGGGAAAACCACGGTGAGGATTAGATCACAATATAAAGTAATTACAACATTGAATACAATAGGCACACTACTAGAGGGCTCACTACCCAAAAGAGATGAATGTCTCATTGCTAGATTAAAAAAAAAGAGAAAAAAGAACGTTACAATGAGAAATCCATATCAAATAAACAAAAAGATCCACCATAACATCACCAACACATTCACAACCTCTCTAAAGAATATAGACACCTGAACTACTCACTGCTTCTAATAATCTAACACATTAAAGATCACACTACATTTTTCACTTTTGCACTTCACAACTCTAGACTTCGCATCACACTCATTACTAATTTAATTCTCTATCAATTCAATACTTATTTATACAATCCTCAACCTTGAAAATAATTGACAAGGTTGGCTATCCATCTCAATTGTTTAAATTCAAATTGGGTTGGCACTAAGCATTCCTGTGGTTGAAGGGTAAACCAACAATATTGGTTCACAATTTTTGTTGAGGAAGGAAAATTGCAAAACTGCTTCAAAGATTTTTTTGGGGGTTTTTAGGGGTTTGCTCGAAGGGGGGTGGTTCACATGAACCCAAAAAGGGGTTAGCTTGAATCCCCCCTTTGAGAAAATCCCTTTCTGATGCCGACATTTTTTGGCATGTTTTTTAAAATGAAAACAAAAGAAAAGTTAAAAAAAGGGGAGCTTTGAGTGAACCCCCCTTCGAGCAAACCCCCCTTCACTTGAAGGGGTCACAGGGAGTTCATTTGAAGCCCCTTTTTTACCCTTCTCCCTCTCTTTTCTCATTTTACTACAAAATTTTGTATTTCTAGGATCAGGTTGAGGATGAAAATGGAGGCAACTTCATAGACCAAACTAGATGATGGTAGTCCTCAGAACAAGCTATCCATCAAATATAATTTTAATATATTTTGGTTTTATTATGTATTTTTTTAGTTTAATTAAACATAGTTTTTCACTGAAAACCAAACACTCTACTCTCCACATGCGGAAAAATACAAGATTATCAAAAAATAATTCAAAAAATATCTATGCACTAGATATTGATGTCCTTGATCTAAGAAAAAAAATTGAATTTCGATATTTTCAAAAAGTTGTGTTAGCAAGTAAACCTATGTCTAAATTGTAACTAGTCCGACTTAAAAACTTAATTAAGAAAAATATATTCAATAAAACACTATGAACCCAACTACATGGAATAGATATCATAGTTATGAATCTAAATCTGAAAAAAATAGAATTTTATCCTTTATAGAAAGAAAGTTATGTATTAGCAAATACATGTCACTCTTTATAAATGGTGTTTACTATTCAAAACTAGTTTTTGAAGGAGATGGAAAAAGAAATGAAATTTGATTTCAAAATTATATATATATATATATATATATATATATATATATATATATAAAATCTACAGACAAAACATCACAAATCACTAGTTTGCATCATCTTCAAATTTCTCATGGTTTAGTAGCTATAGGTGCCCGAAAGTGAAGATTTAGTTTAAAAAAATTAGTTCAATGTCTAGTTTGGCCAAAAATTGTAAACCAGTATTGTGGGATCACCCTAAAAGGAATGAAATTGGAACACACCACACCTTAATTCAAACCTAGAAACATATATATCAACCATGCCACACTTCCAAAAACACTGAAGCATTTCGACAATTAGTGTAAACACCCAAGGACAAACAAACCTATGTAAAGACCATCAAAATTTTAACTACATGCTTCCTCTAATCTAAAGATGAATCACAGACAACATAAATCACTTGAACAAAATCTGGAACATTCCATAAAACACCCTGAAATCCAATAAATTCCTATGCAACAAATTTCACTTGAAGAACATACTCATCCTATACTGCCAGTTAACTTTCCTCACACTATAACTCAAGATACAAACTTGTCGAGAACCAAACCATGAGAAACTCAGATTGAATATCTATATGATAAATATAAGCATAGGAACCACAAGACTTGAAACCAAACTAGGGAGAAATGCAGATAAAAACCTTTTCTCCCAAACACCACTACAATACACTATTCACATAGTGGTGAACACAAATTTCTCTACACAGTAATCTAGAACCTAGAACTCTAGATATAATACCTCTAAACACCTTTGATCAACATATCTAAACCACACAAGAAAATATTTGACCATGAGGAAATGTGAAGAAAAATCAGAACATGAATCTCCTATACTGAACATCTCTCAACCACACTGTTTCTTCTTTTATTCAAAATTTCTCAAAAGAAATTAAAAACCAAGCACCACAAACACATTCTCACCAACTACAATATAAAAACTCAACCATACAGATTCTTATCAAAGAAACATTGGTGATTGAAACCAGTGATACTACTAATGTACCCAATCAAAACATCACCAAGGTTGACATCAACACAACAACATAGATCTATCGACATTAATGACAACATAAATGGCTCATAATTCCAACAATATCCCCCTTTTTCATTGATGGTAGCACATGATGTGAAAAAACATCAACAACTTTGATCACCAACACACTTCTCCATACTAATGCTTTCTCTTTTGTTCCTCTTACATCGTTTTCCTTAACTCTCTCTCCCCTTTTAGCTTACTCTTCTCCTTTTTCACTTTACCCTCTCTCCCCTTTTGGAATCAATGGAAAGGAGAACCACACTTGTATCACTCCCCCTTTGACATATATATATTTTTTCTTCCACTGTTCTTACTTCTTACATCTCTGCAATTTATTTTTATTTTTACTATACTTTTTTTTTATACCTTCTCTACACACCTACACATTCCACTTCTCGACACCAACTAGAAACTACTACACATATCCTTTGACACAAATGAAAAATAAAAGAAACTTGTGTACCATATAATGAAAACACTTACTCCCCTTGACTGCAAAAACCTGCAATGCCACTACCTATTCCCACTAAGAGGTGGCCACCAACATCAGTACAAAATAAGAAATGAATCTTGAGATCCAATGGATTGATGCATATTCTTATGCATCTAGTTAAAAGTAGGGGAAAAAACCCATAAGTTCTCCCAGAGATACTCAAAAGTATCCTTAGGAAGATCCTTAGTGAATATATCAACAAGTTGATCCTTTATAGACACAAAATCCAGCTCCAATTCAGTCTTTGCAACCTTCTCTCTCTAAAAGTGATAACAAATTGGGATATGTTTTGTTCTTGAGTGTATTACTAGATTCTTTTGAAATATGAATAACAGTTGTATTATCATAGAAGATAGAAATAGGTTCTTCATATACCAATCTAATATCCTTCAAAGTTTTCTTCATCTAAAACACCTATGTGCAACATGATGCTACATTAATGTATTATGCCTTTGGAGTAGATAATGACACTAAGTCCTGCTTCTTACTAAGCCAAGACACCAATCTATTTCCAAGAAAGAATGCATCACCACTTTTACTTTTTATCATCCACACAACCTACCAGATCTATATTTTTATAAGAACTCGTAGAGAAATTAGTATCCCTTGGATACCATAAGCCATGTTAGATAGTACCTTTCAGGTATTTGAATAAACTGTTCACTACTACCAGGGTATGTACATGATCATGATGGGCCAAAAAGTGGCGATATGTAAGCCAAATGATGGTCCATGTGGCTGACAACTTTTTTTTTACCCAAAATTGATGAAATGAAAAGGGTTTTTAGAGGAGATTCTTAGCTTTCCACCACTATAAATTATTCTTTACTTTGAATTTAATAAATAATTATTATTCATTTTCTATTAGAATTATGAATAAAGTCCTTATTAATACATTGATTGAAAAACATCTATAACTTTCAAATGGTATCACATTTTTTGAATCTGTAACATGCGTCACATTCTATGCTTTGCATACTATAGGATTAAAAAAGAAAAAAATGAATTTCATGAATTTTTGACCAAGTTAAAAGGTGGTTAGATAGACGAGCTTTTATATTTTTTAAAAGTTGTAATAAAAAATTCATAATTAATTATTTACTTGGAAAAAATTTATAAAAAAATATGCATCACATCGGGACATGAGTCCTCTACTTATATGTAAAATCTTATAAAAAAATATTATCATTTTATTGTGGTTAGGGTGGTCAGACAGGCACCTACTTCTTATTTTTTCCCTGAAATTTAAATACTACAACATTGAAATTTCAAATTTTCACCAAATAGATTTTTAAAAGTAAAATAAAGGTCTAGTGGTTTAGAAACTAAATTCAATTTGCTACAGATTTCGTTTTTACATTTTTTTGAAATAATATAGATAACTTATTCAATTTTTTATGTCAAGTTCTCTAACTCTGATTTTTTGTCTTTTTGCCACTTAAGGGCTTATTTTTTCCATTATGATCCTGCACATACCCACCACATGTGACTCTTTGGGATCTTCTTGAAATATAGCCATAAGAAAAATTGCATGCATGATATCCAATCTAGTAGCAGTTAGATATATCAATCCTCCAATCATTGATTTGTACTTGCTTTGATCAACCTAAGGAGATTCATCATTCTTACTTAGCTTGCAACTAGTGACTATATGGGTACATGTAGGTTTGGAGTCTTCCATTCAAAAATTATTTTGCATGTCCTTGACATACATTGATTTTGAAATGAATATACCTTTCTCTATCTGATTAATTTTTAGTCCAAGGAAGAAACTCATCTCCCCAAACATAGAAATATCAAACTCCTTTTCTATTTATTCTACAAATATCCTACACATTGCTTCATTACCTCCAAAAATTATGTCACCGACATACACTACTACAATCAAGATTTGAACTTTTTCCACCTTAAAGTAAAGATTACTATGTATGGTCCCTTTATTGAATCATTTCCACAACAAGTACCTACCTAATCTTACATACCAAACTCTAGGAGCTTGCTTAAGTCCATATATTTCCTTTCTGCAGACCATATTAGGATTATCTAACAACTAAAATCATTTCAGTTGTTCAATGTTGACTTCTTTTTCCAATTCACCATTCAAGAATGAAACCTCCACATCCATATCATACACTTTGAAATCTTTGTGTGCTGAAAAATCCAAAAAATCCTAATAGCTTCCATCCTTGCCATAAGAGAAAATGTATCCTCAAAATATATTTCTTCTACTTGTAAGGAACATTTACACACAAGTCTTGCCTTATTCCTAACAACTTCTCCACTCTCATTCAATTTGTTCTGGAACACCATCCTAGTTGCAAACTATGAACCCCAATCCTAGACCTACACAAACATAAGAAACAAACACATAATTAGATCAAATGCAAGTGAGATTCAAGATTCCCCATGAAATCCATTTAAATTGTAAAGAACAAGAAATCAGATGAAGAACATAAGAAAATGTAAACAAAATCTATCAAATCCTATTCAATGTAAATCAAACTCTTGATCCCATGGGGGATTTGGTGCCAATTTGATGTGGAAATTGGCCCTTTCCCAATTCCTATGATGCAATGTTGATGAGTGATGCACTTTGATGAAGATTCAATTGAGCTCCATGATGAAACATTTGCATAGCCTAGCTAAGAACTTGATAGAATAGATGAAAATAGGTATGCTTGAAGATGAAATTGAGTATAGTGAGTTTACTCAAATTGTGGATGATCAAAATGAGGAGAGAAGCCTCTTATTTATAGAAAGACAAGATGGATAAATGATCAAAATGAAGCAATGTGGGATCATTCAACATCCAATGGGAAACTGCCACTTGTCAAGATGTGAATGCAGGAAGCTTGAACATATTTTGGTGAATGTGAACAATAATGAAATGACATGTAAGAGGGAAAAAGAATGAATTAAATGCCACTTGGCTCAATGCACAAGGACATGTAAGAAGAGATAAATGCCTTGTCAGACTTGCACAAATCCACTTGGAAGGATTTTCAAACTTGGAGGAGTATTCCCCTAAATGTGCCATGTTGAAAGAAAATAGAGATTTAATAAATCAATTAAATGTATTTTCATGTGCAAGTGGAAAAATCTAGATAAATTAAGTCATTAGGATTAAATTAATCAGGATTTGATCAATTTAATAGGAGATTAGATGATGTGACGAAATTGATTTAGATTTTAGGATTTATTTAAATCAAAGTTGAGGAGAAAATGATTTAGAATTTAATTAAATAAGGATTTTGATTTATTTAATTAAAAAGGGGATGATGTTAGATTAAATTAAATAAGGTGTAATTTATTCAATTTAATAGGATGAATTTAAAGATTTAATTAAATAAAATGAATTATTTAATTAAATAGAGACATAGGGTTAATTAAGTCAAATTGATTAATTTAATTAACAGGAGAGAATAACTTAATCAGATAAATAATGATTTATTCAATTAAGGGATGAAAGGTGATGATAAGCTAAGAAAAGGATACAAGACGAAATGATGTTAGTAATCAGGATCAAGTGTATCAGTATATTTTTCATGTCTACATTTTTCCCCTCTTTGAAGCGATACACTTGTTGTATTAGTTCAAAGAATAAACTACTGTGATCAAAATTCAATTTATTTTTTATTTTTTAAATACCCCACTACCGGCCCAGTGAGAAGGATTTTGCAGGTATATTGCCCCCTCGAGAGATTGGACAAAAATTTGGATTTTTGGGTGATCTCATGAAAAAAGAGGACAAGGTGCCCGACAGGTCTAGAAAGGCTATGGGATGCCAAAAAACATGATAAAATGCCAAAAACAATACAAAATATCCTTTGATTGGGAAAAAAGGGGATCAAGGATCCAAAACCCTAGCTAGATGGTCAAATTAGGGCAAAAACCCCTAATTTTTAGGCTTAAATAAACCCTAAGGGGTCATTTTCAAATCATTTTCACACTTAGCCTTTAAAGATTTTTGTATTTTTAGCTCTGAGCCTTTATTAAGATGGTTCAAATATTGCTTCCCTAGTACGTGTCAGAGCGAGTACGAGTGCACCAATGGCCAGCCGACGTAGGATCCGTGGTATGTACCCCTTCCCTAACTTGTGATTTTGATTTTTTTCGTGCAATAAATAGGGTCCAAGTCAAATTTGAGTTAAGAGACACTATATAGTGCCACTGCAAATGCCAAATCAGTGTCACACAACCCCTTAGTACATCGCATATGAAAAGAGCACCATCATGGGCCACTTTACAAATTAGGGTTTCAACTATTAGTCAACTGCATGTGCAAATAGCACCGCAGTGAGCCTATTTAGAGTTTACGACCCTGGGGTACTGTCAAACTATGCCACGATGACAAATTTTGAAGTTTGCGAATTGCATTGCAATTACAAACAGCGCCACATTTTCCATTTGAACTGTGGGGACGTAGTTCGAGAGCCCATATTTTTTTGAAACCTGACATAGTGACCTCTTTTGCGTAGGAGGACCTCAGGATACTACACTATTGAGATTACAAATGCCCAGTGCTCAATAGACTAGATGGATTACACGAGTTTCTCTAGGAGCACCTTGGGGCCATTGGTCGTTGGTAGGTTGCTTATGCTCATCTTGTTTGGACCCATTTGGGGATGACGATAGCTTTGGCCGAGAGATGGCACAGTGAGACATCTTCATTTCACTTGCCAATCGAAGAGGCCACAGTCATGCTGGAGGATGTATGGCGCATCCTACGGTTGCCCATCCACGGTGATAGAGTGATTTACGATGTGGATGCCAAGAGGGACACTTTCTTCGAGGTTATGGGGTTAGATGAGATTATTCTTTCCAATGGATAAATTGACTTAGAGAGGTATCAAGGCACAGTGCCCACCTTCAAACTCGTTGTAGCAATGATTATATCAGGTCTTGTGGCACCAGATCGATGGGGCTTATACTTTAGTTTGGGTTGGGGACTAGCATGGGAGTAGATGCTCTTCAAGAGAGAGTACTTTTCTTGGGGACTAGTAATGCTAGCCTCACTATATAGATATTTCCATAAGTTTTCTTACCTAGATAGCACGACCATTGGGGTCAGTGTTACTTTACTACATGTATGGGCATGGGAGCACATTGCAATGCTTCGCCCTTAGCTTAATGCCAGTTTCCTTAGAGCTAGATGATTTGATCATCTGGCGGTATTGTGGTGAATAGATCACATTCACCCACACACTGGCAGGTGGTATCACCCACTAGCATCGAGTCATTGATGAGATGACAGTTTTTACTTGGAGACCCTAGCTTGGCATGGGTCCCTGGTTTGATGATGTACAAAAAATGTTCTTTTCTTGCCAAGACAGATTGATGCAGGGAAGAGAGCACACTATGATCGAGAGATTTCTTCCTAATAAAGTGGCCCAATAGTTCAGAGATGTGCAAGGTAGGCTCGATGAATAATACGTGGCGATCTTTTTCTATACTACGAGGGAGATTGCATGGGGTTGGTCCTTTCCAGCAGAGGAGGCAGTTGCACCTTTTAGATAGTTGGTGGTTAGGCTGTGCCCATATGACCAAGGGTAGAGTAATGCAGGAGTTACACAAGCTTATAGAGATTGATTTAGGCCACCCCTCAAGCTTATAGTTCCAGGTGTGGCACTCCCACATCAGAGGCTAAGAGGCAAGTCAGTTGGCTGAGGGCAGGGACAGGGAGGTAGGGGTGATGGTGACAGAAATGGGGATGGGAACAAGGGAGGAGGTTGTCCACCTCCACACTAGACACTACCTCGGGTACAACCACAACAGACCCCACCCTGGGTACAGACATCAATCAGGGAGAAGCCACAGCAGACCCCACCCAAAGACAGGGAGAGAGAGGTCTCTCAGTAGCAGCCCCCATAGATAGACCACCAAGATGCCCTTATCTAGTAGTTGTAGGCTCAATTAAAGGTTTTGGCAGCTGAGAGAGATTAGGCAAGTTCCTAGAGAGACCAAAAGATAGGTCGAAGGTGATAGCTAGAGAGCACAACTTCTACATCCTAGGGTTGGACAATATCCATATGAGCATACCGAGAGGCATTCAGAGAGGCAGAGTACTATAGGATCTATTAAAGGTAGGTAGTGCCAACAGTAGGTTGGGTGCTAGAGTAATCCTAGCAGATAGGGATGAGGCCTCCCGAGGACCATGCTAAGAGATAGGTTGGAGAGGGTAGCAGCCAGTAGGGCTGGCTCCTTATTTTGATCATAGGTAGTATTCATTTTTTTATTCATGGGATCTGATTTATTGCCCCTATTGTATCATACACATTTGATCATGATTTTGTACCTTGATAGTTACTCACTTTTTAATATATATGAGATGATTCGATTTATGAGATGTCCTTTTTTATGTGTGATGGATGGATGCATTCAATTTCCTATGTGTTATGATATGATGTAGTGATTATGGATGTATTCCTTTTTGTATATTTTCTATGCATTTTATGGTGATGATGTATGGATGCAATCATGATTTTCTATATTATGTAGATGACCTATGTGATGTATTTGTGATGTGTATGTAGTGATATGCAGGCGACATATTTTTTTTTCCCTTTTATTATGCATTTGTGAATGATATATGAGATGGTACATGGTATTTATGATGTGCAAGAGCAATGCAATGAATATGATGTTACATTATGATCTAATTTTTTAATGATATAATAATATGCAACTGATGATGTAATGCAATGTAATGTATATGATTATGAGATGATGACCTTTATGATATGCATCACTATGTGATTTATGTAATGGATGTCTTGAATGCAAATGTGTATGAAATGATAATGTGATATGACCTATGATGTAATGATCATGTGATGTAATGATTAATTTTTGGATGCAAATGATGTAATGAAGATCGTTATGAGATGATATTTTATGAAATGTAATAATTATGAAATGATAATGTGGAATGGAATGTAGATGACTATTATGTGTAATGAAGTTATTATGATATGATGTGCATATGGATATTATAATGATGACATTTATGATCATTTATGCCATTGAAAACTTAATAATTCATATGTGATGATATCTATAATGGAATGTAAATGATTCTATATTAACGATTAAATGTAATGCATTTATATTTCCGCCATGATATGCATTGTGCTAATGATTGGTGGATGCAGGACATATGCGTTTTGATAATTTTTTTGAGTAACTATCACAACACCATGTTAGTATGGAAAGAAGATGGAAGAAAGAAGATCCAACAAACCTATCCTATGATTAAGATGATAATGAAACCAAGAGCTAAGATTTTTAAAAGGGTCATTTACTTTATGTTTGATAACACACATAGGTATGATGCATCAAGGTATTAAGAACCAGGATGGCATTGTACCTAGTGTGATGGATTGTGACTCAAAAATTAGATAGGAGTACTCTTGTTCACACTTGACATATAGAACCTTATTCAGAATGCCATTAAGATATTCTAAACATCTCAAAACAAAACATAGAAAAGCAAGCCTTCCTATGTGGTCAACCAGACATCTAAAACACCCTCCCTACAAACTAAACAAAGAAAATATGACCAAGTTATATTACAAGAACGTCCAACAAGCATAATAGATAAAAATATAATGATCATTTCCCATTCCTTTATCTCTAAATCCCTTTGTTTTGGACATCATCAAGAGGTCGTCGAAATGGGTGCAATAAGATAAGTCAAAAAGACCAAGATAATAAACAAACAAGCTAATGTTCTTCATACCACTAGCTAGGACTAAAATATGGTGATGCCTGATGTTGATGTCCATTGTAGGAAGGATGCATCCTAGGACATGTTGTGATCAGATGATGATGAGATTGACTGGATGATAAGCTATTGATACTCCGAGTTGAGTAACTTGTTGACTTACTGATCTAGACTTAAGACTTTGATGATTAGGCTTTTACTTTTAAACCTGATAGACTTGCTTCTAATTGTCTTCCCAAAGAATGAAAATGATGATGATTTATTATGAATGATGATTATTTGCGAGTGAGAGTGAGATGAGATAGATGCACCATTTTAGGTTTTTTCAAATATTTAGATGTCTTTGGTGTTTTGAAATGTTTTGAGGCTATTTTTGGGATTTTGGGATTTTTTTACTTTTTGGATTTTTAAAATTTATGACCAAGAGCCTAACCTTCAAACCTATCTTAGGGGTCTCAGGAGCTGATCAACATATTAGCCTTGCTTACGTTATACACACAGAGACCACATAGTTCGACTAACACAAACTTGATTACTGATGAGACAAATGGGCAAATGGATTGCCATTTCTTTATTATGATGAATGCCTAAAGGACTAACCTAGGGTGTCTCAAGGGATGATCAAAGATCAACCTTGCTTACATTCAAGCTCAAAGATGATGTAGTTTGGCAAGATGACTCTAGTTTTTGAATTTTTTGGATTTTGACATGTTTTGGATGTTTTTTGTATTTTTGATGGATATTTTGAATGTTTTTAGATTTTTTTATTTTAAGGAAGATCACAAGAATATACACGAATCTTTTCTAATGAAGGTATAGGAACATGCCCCCTGTGTGGTGCGATAAACTACTTCAATAAAGGTAGGACAAATTGACCTTAGGAATATGCCAAGTAGAACTAGGGTGGAACATGATATGGACACAAGATCAAGCTATGGTACAGACACGAATGGATGGTGGAAGGATAAATGGAATGTAATGGATGAATGATAAGTGAGTGTGCAGAATAAGCTGTGAAGATCTTGGTGGATGGAGAATGTTGTATTTACACTTGTTTCCTATTTGCCAGGTTTTCACTAAGGTACTTGTCCAAAGTGCCACTGAAGTGGTTTTCACTAGAGGATGTTTTTTTCTTTACTAATTTCAATCTTTTTTCTGATTTTTTTGGATTTTTTATATTGTTTGGTTTTACCCTTAAAAGATCAGGCATAAATTTTTTTAAGATGGGAGTTGTTCATGGGCTCTTGCAGAGGTTCCCCTTTAGACATTGATAGCTGGTAGGCTCCTAATTTATAGTTTGCTACGATGATGAAAGGTCCCAACCAGTTGGGCTCAAACTTACCCTTGCTTTCTAGATTCGACATGTTCTTTTGATTTTCCTTTAGTACTAGCTTGCTGACTTGGAAGGTTCGCCTCCTGATTTTCTTATTGTTACTGCATTTGAGGAGATTCCAATAGACTTGTAGGTGATATACGGCATCCATGCATCATTCATCCAGTATTTCTAGCTCATTTAGTCATGACACCTAGTATTCTTCATCTGTAATGAGATTTTGTAGTGATATCCTCAGGGATGAGAGCTCAATCTCAATGGGGTGGATGGCATTTGATCCGTAGACCATGGAGAAGGGGGTGGCACCTATTGGTGTGTGGATGCTTGTGTGGTAAGCCCATAAGGTGGGAGTTAGCTATAAATGTCAGTCACAACAAATTTCATTGACTATTTTCTTAAGGATTTTCAAGATGTTTTTATTGGTGGCTTCTACTTGGCCATTGCCTTGGGGATAATACAAAGTGGAAAAGTGATGTTGGATGTTGAATTTTTTGCAAAGGTCATGAACATCCTGGTATTTAAAAGGTTTCCCATTACCTGAGATAATAGCTTGAGGGACACCATATTGGCAAATGAGGTAGTTCAGGATGAACGTAGATGTTATCTTTCTAGTTATGTAGGTCATGGGAATGGCTTCGACCCACTTCATGAAGTACTCTGTGGTAGTGATGATGAATTTATGGCCATTGGATGAGGTGGGGGTGATTTTACTAATGAGATTGAGCCCCCACTATGAAAAGGGCCAAGGTGTGATAATGGGATGAAGCTCCTTAGCTAGTGAATGGATAAGGTCCCCATGTTGTTGGAACTGCAAACATCTTCTGACAAAGTCATGTGCGTCCCTCTCCATTATGGGCCAATAATATCTTGTCCTCAATAATTTCTTAGCCAAAGTCATATCGCTCAAGTGTGAACCAAAAATTTCATTGTGTACCTCGGCTAAAGGATTCAGGGCTTCCTCATTATTTAGGCAACGTAATAGGGTCCCTTCGATGCTCCTATGGTAGAGGGTTTATCCTAGGATGACAAAGCAGGTTGAATTCTTGATGAAGGCTTGTTTAAGGTTCAGGGTTATGTCAATAGGGAGGACTCCTATTCTTAGATATCTATAAATTTCATGGTACCAAGGATCACCGAGACCAACAAGCTCACACACAAATTCAGACTCTGGTACCTCGAATGCTGGTATGAGAAGTTGTTCTACAAGGAATTCCTATTTTGGGACATTGTGTGGGATTTCCAAGAGTGATTTGATTGTAGCCATTACATTCGTTGCTCCATTGTTTTCTCTGGGTAGCTATTCAAATGTAATATCAATGAATGATTCCTTGAGGCTCTCCACCAATTTCTTGTATGGAGTCAGTTTATCATCCTTTGTTTGATATTCATTGTTTACTTGATTGATTATGAGTTGAGAGTCTCCATGTACCCTAAGGGCCATAATTTTCCATTGCACCACAATATTTAACCCTATGACAAAAGCCTCATACTCTGCTATGTTATTTGTACATGTGAATGATAGCTTGTAGGATTTGGGTATACAGTCTCCTTGGGGAGTTATGAAGAAAATTCCTACCCCCAACCTGTGTTGTGTGTAGGATCCATCAAAATAAAACTTTCAATGATCTGCTATACTTAAACTAAAAAATTGATTCGTTGAGGAACTCTAAGACAAGTGGGATTTCTACATATATATGAGCCTCTACTAGTTGATCTGTGATTAGTTGTCCTTTGATGGCCTTGTGCTCTACATATTCAATGTCATGTGTTAGTGTAATTAATATTTAATTGCACTTGCATAAATTTACTTAGGTTTTGCTTAGGTAATAATTAGTTTACTTAATTAATAAGTAAGCTTTATTTAGTTGAGTTTTTTTTAGGTGAACATTAGGGTTGCATACATTGCTTTTATAAAGAAAATCATCTCATTGTAATATCTTAATTCCGAATATATCAATTTGCACATCTTCATGCAAAGCTCTGCTTTTTTATTCTTTTTCTCTTCTATGGAAGGCCTTTTGGTTTGCATGTATGATCTTGGTTTCTAACATGGTTTCAGAGCCTTGATATGCAACCCCTTCTCAAATTCTGGAGGAAATCATTGTAGAGTTCATTCGGGGTTCCTAGAGGATTTTTATGCCTTGAGTTCATCTATGTGGCATCTTGGATCAGATTGGGCTTCACCATTGGATTCAGAGTGTTGGAAAAAGTTAGGATTGACTTTCATTTTGCAGATTTTGGTCATCATCTACCAGATCTGTGAGGGTTTCAAGTTCGCTATTTTTTTGGAAGCTCTAGAGGTAGCCTATTTTTTGGAGCATCTTGAAGGAAAAAAAACCCCGCCATCGCGTTTGCAGCACCCCAAAACCCTAAGATCGCCCTCTGTTTCATCGATCTTGGAGCAGTTGGTCCAAAAGGCAAAAAACATTTCCAGGCCTCCCCCAACATGTGTTTCGAGGCGGATTTTAAAAAAATTTAAAAATATATATATAAACTCTGCACTTTGAAAAGTGCCTCTAGTGCAGAAGGGTTCCACCACCAAGTGGCCACCAGGCGGCCATCGAGTAGCCACCCAGCATCCACCGCCATTGGTGGCTCCCCCTACCTCCATCGCTCTATCCACTCAAGCCCCCGCAGGCTCCAATGTCGTCAGCTCTGGTCATATGGGGGACTGGGCACCGACCACCCCTCTACTTTCACTGCAGTCACATAGGTGACCAAGGGCTCCATCCCAACCCCCTATCCGCCAACCCCTGATCACACACAGGACTAGGGGCCAAATTTGGAGCACTTTTACCAAATCAGCCATAACTTTTGCATACGGAGTCATTTTTTTGCAAACGAGATATCATTGGAAAGCTGGATCCAAGACCGGTTTGTTAGTGCAGGTTATTTTTCCTAATTATGCTCCAATATTATTTTTCAGGTCCATGAATGCAGATGTTCTTATTTTCACTCTGGAGGGCATATCTTTTGACTTGGTGATCCTTTTTTCACCATTCTTGCAGCATTGGAAAGCTAGTTCAGTCCTGTACATAGATCTGAAGTTTATTTTAATTTTTTTTTAATGTATATTTTGGAATTATCTCTATTTTCAATCATTGGGTATTGTAATAAATGAACTAATATAAAGTTCCATCGGGGGGGTTTCTTGCATAATAATCTAATTAGAGTGTGCATGCACTTTGATCTTCATCTTGTTTTGATGATAAATCGCATGGGTTGTAATCTGGTTTCTTAGTTTCTTTTGGCCATATTTTGTCTTAGCTTGACACATATCAAATTCATATCAGTTCACACTTTAGATTGAGAGCCTATGGTTAATGATCCGCATTGGATCCATCTCAATTTGAGGGCCACTAAATATGTGGTTAATGTTCTAGAGTCTTTATAGTTTTTGTTCCCATGGAATATTTTTAGTCTCAGTTTTCCATCGGCATCGAGAGTCACAGCTTCTAGATTTTATCATCATCATTTTATCTACTATTGCTTTATGGATTCCAGGGTTGTTCCCATTTGGGGTTTTCGAGTGTTCCATGGCATCGGGTCTGTTGTTGCATTATTATGATTCCAATATGGTTTCTTGTAGAGAAAAGTATCTTTCCTTTCTTGCCAGATTGTAGTTCCAGTGTTACTCCATAGTGTTCTTCCAGTGCTTCTTTGCAGTAGTCCTCTCATTGTAGGGGGGGATTCTCCCACTGGGTTTTCCTTCTCTACCTCATTATTGCATTTGTACATGGGTACCTGATCAGGCCTTATTGTTAGGACCCATTCATGCTTTCTTGCATTCATCTTAATTTTAGGTGCATGCTTATTTAGTCTCCCTAAGTTGCAATTATGGGGGGGTGTCAGTGTAATTAATATTTAATTGCACTTGCATAACTTTACTTAGGTTTTTCTTAGGTAATAATTAGTTTACTTAATTAATAAGTAAGCTTTATTTAGTTGAGCTATTTTTAAGTCAACATTAGGGTTGCATACATTTCTTTTATAAATCAAATCATCTCATTGTAATATCTTAATTCTAAATATATCAATTTGCACATCTTCATGCAAAGCTCTACTTTTTTATTGTTTTTCTCTTCTATGGAGGGCCTTTTGGTTTGCATGTCTGATCTTGGTTTCTAACATCATACTCTATTAGGATCATAACCCACTTAGTTTTCCTTGTGAGAGTTTCTTTGAAAAGTATGTATTTGAGTGGATCTATTTTTGTGATTAGCTTGATCTGATGTGCCAACATGTAGTGTTTGAATTTTGGAGCCACAAACATGACTACTAGACAAGCTTTCTCAATAGGTGTGTACTTTATCTCATGTCCTATCATGGTCCTACTAATATAATAGATTTCTCTCTCCCTTTTCTTTCATCATGCTAGGCTAAGAGAGCATCGAGAGTTGTCATTATTGTTGAAATGTATAGGATCAATGGTTTGCTCAAAATGAGTAACATTAGAACTAGCGGTGTAAGTAGATATTCCTTGATTTTCTTGAATGCCTGGTTGCATTTTTCATCCCATTTGTATGCTACTCCCTTATGGAGTAGATGAGAATATGGGATTTGTTTGTCTACCAACTGTGTTATGAATATGCAGATAGACTCGAGGCTTCCCCATAGACCTCTTAGCTGATTTAGTGTCTTGGGTGCTTCCATTTTGAGGATTTCCTTGAATTTCGCAAGATCTACCTCAATTTATCTCATTGAAATGATATACCCCAGGAGCTTTCCTTATTGCACTCGAAAAATGCACTTTTTTGGGTTGAGTCAGACCTTGTACTTTTCTAACCTGTCAAAGATGGAACTCAAAGCTGATATGTGCTCCCATATTTTCCTTGATTTAGCCAATATGTTAGCCACATAATCTTCCATAGTCTTATGAACCATGTCATGAAAGATCAATGTCATGGCTCTCTGATAATTTTCTCTTGCATTCTTTAACCCAAATGAAATCATATTCCAATAGTAGGTTCCCCACGGACATGTGAACTTTGTCTTATGTTCGTCCTCCTTTTCTATCATGATCTAATTATATCCCGAGAACCTATCCATTAGTGATAACATATCATGTCTAGATATCATATCCACTATCATTTAAATGTTTGGTAGTGGAAAGTCATCATTGGGACACACTTTGTTTTAGTCTCTGAAATTCGTGTAGATGTGGATGCCCCCAGTGGGCTTTGAAATAGGTAATAGGTTTGATACCCATTCTGGATAATCAATTGGGCGTATGAATCCTACATCTAGAAGCTTATGTAATTCCATTTTGACTAGAAAGTCTATTTGGGGATGCATCTTTCTCAGTTTTTGTTTCACGGATTTTTCTTCAGGATATGCAGCTAAGTGAGGAGCTACTACCTTTGGGTCAAGCCTAGGCATGTCAACATAAGTCCATGCAAAGTTTACCTTTCTTTATTTTAGGAATTTAGGTAAGAGTTATTTCTCTTCCATGAGAAATGATTCAACATAGAAGATTATGCGTAGTAGCTCCTCTATTCCTAGGTCGATAGGATTGCATTGTTTTTCTAAGACTGTTACTTTTTATTGATGAAGTGCAGTGAGGGGAAGATTGAATCCTTCATCCTCTGATGCCTGAAAGAGGATTTTACCATTGGATGCATCCTTTATTTTTACTATTTTAGGGTCAGAGAGTGCCACAATGTGGATTTCACTCAAGGACCTTGAGATTATTCTCAATTTCTCACTTTTGCGACTAAAGGATTCAATTGTCTCCTCATAATAAGCTTGAGTGTCCAGTGTGATGTCAAACCAAAATTTATGATCTTTGTATGGTATTGTATCTCATAGTCCCATGGACTCCAAGAGTGCCTCATCATTTTTGAATGTGTCCAAAATTGGAGGCCCTCATTGGTCGTAATCAATGAGTTGGGGGTAGACCAGGTTTATTTTGTGGGTTTGGTGGTCTGACTCAAAAGATAGGGTGCTAATCATGCATAGGGAGGAGTGTTCGAACAACATAGGTAAATCTGTAATGGGATCCTCATCACTACTGGGCACATCGGTTATGTCAAAGGTGAAGTTATCTAAGGGTGGACCTATAGATACTAGTAGTTGAAGGGTGACTGTCGTTGGCCAAGGGGGAGTCCTGACTACTTTAACTGGGGGACTTTTTCCATGTATGGTTACACTCGGAGGGGTACACCCAAGTCCAAGATTTTTCATGTAGTTTTTAACAATGATGGGTTCCAAATGGCTGTGCTATTTTTTCCAAGACTTGCATTCTTATTGTAACCCATGCCCAACATAATTTGCAATCCTTTTCTCCTTTCATCCATGGGAAGATTAGGCACGGGCCTTTCTTCATGATAGAGGAGATTGAATATGTCTCGCTTGTCCACCACTTCTTGGCCTAGATCTCCCCAACTCCTGAATCGGGAAGGATCCACTCTGAAGGTTTGAGTTGTTGTGTTGGTGGGTCATGTCTATCCATGGGATCTAGGGGTTTGAGGCAACTCCCCGACTATAAAGGCTCCTTTCTTCATTCTATATTCCCCATACCCATTATCTTGGATTATAATCTTGATGTTGGAGATATCGGGGATGGTAGGTGTCTTTGTCCTAGAAGTGGAGGCTATGTTGGATGGATCTATATATGGAGTTGAGGGGCCTTCATTGTTCTTCAAGACTTGGGAAACTTTATAGTACTTGGCTTCTAGGTTCTTGTAGTAGGTGAAGGGCTCGGGATCACCATAGATTGTGACCTCTTGATTTTGGTATGAAAACTTGACGCATTGGTGGAAGGTTGATGCAACTGCTTTCATTCTATGAATCCATGGGAATCCCAAGAGGATGTTATAGGGTAGGTCAAGGTCAAGCACTTGGCAAGTGGTCTCCATAACAGCTAGCCCTACTTGAATAGGGAGTAGAATAGTTCCCTGAGACACTCTTTATTGATTGTCATAAGCCCTGATTGTGATACCCTTACCTTTTTTAATGGAATCTTCAAATATTCCTAGATTCTTTATAAAATTGAGTGAGCAAATGTTGAGGCCTATAGCCCCATCCACCAAGACTCTTTTGACCTTATTTTTATGAACTAGGACTTCAAGGTGGAGTGCACGGTTGTAATATGGCTAGGTGGGAAAGTCTTGATCAAAAAACATGAGGAGATTTAGAGTGGTGATGTTACCAACCATAGCTTGGAATTTCTCTATATCAAGGTTGGAAAAGATGGTAGATGAGGCCAATGCTTCCTTAAGCATTTCTTTGTGGGAAACTTAAATCTTTAGTAACTTCATGATGGATATCTGAACAAGGGTTCTTTTTAACTAGTCAAGGATGTTATAGCCCTTAGGGATTGATTTATGATTTGAGGTGGATGTCCTAGGAGGTTGTGATGCCTTAACAATGGTGACCTTACCTCCACGTGTGGTGACTCCAAAATCAATGTTGGATCCCTTGATGCTAACAATTGTGACCAATTCATCTAGGGATGCGAAATATCTATCATACACATGGTTTACATTCCCATATTTTTGCTTCCCTTTGTTATTTCCTTGGTTGTGATCAAGCACCAGATTCGTGTAGATTTTTAGATCTTGATTGCTAGCTGGCTGCTCAACATTTATGATTTTATCATCAATGAGATCTTGGATGATATTTTTTAGTTTCATGCAGTTGGCGATTGTATGCCCCTTGAGCTTATGATAATGATAAAGAAAATTTTCATTGTACCAAGGTGGTTTCACTTGGAGTTCTTGGTAATTATCATAAGTGGGGATTCTGATTAGGTTCTCATTGACCAAATTCTTCATGATGGATTCAATTGATTCCCTAAGGGCTATGAATTTCCTCTTGGGGGGATACTTGTTTCATGGAGGTGGTCCTCCTTGATTATGAAGGTTGTTGACTTAATTGCAGGGTGGTTGTTGGGTTACCGCATTGGAGTGAGTGTTATTGTGATTGTTGTTCTACAGTCGATGATGTGCTTGGATATTCTTCTTCATAGCACTGATGATGACCTTCGCATCAATGACACAATCATTGGTGATATTCCTATTTTTCATCGATGTGTGAGGTTTCTCATTATAACTGGTGGATGGGGAACTATCTTGATGTTCAGGACATGTAGGTGAACCCCCTTGTGCGATAAGGGCCCTTTCAATGTTGAGCACCTTGGGGATCAATTGGTCATATGTGGTGATGCATTGCATCTTTAGATAAAATGCTAAGGTCTTGTCCACATTGGTAATGCTAGTGCAATTTTTTTGTTCCTCTGGCATGGTCCACTTGCTCTGATTGGCATTATATTGCCATCATTGTAGGAAGGAACTGAATGATTCCCCTTTTCCTTGTTTGAGCATCGATAATTCCTCTAGACTAACATTCATGCTAATATTTAATGCATAGTTTTTAAGGAATGCGTCTACAATTTCTTGGAATGTTCTGATGCTAGTAGGAAGATGAGAGAACCACTCCATTGTGCGACCAGCCAGGCTCTAAGGAAATAAACGCATCAGATATGTATCATTATACATGAATTTCATGCAATGTACTTAGAATTCCCTGATGTGATCTTTAGGGTTTCCCAACCCATGATATTTGTCAAATTTGGGGATTTCGAATCCCTTTGGGAATGGTATCATTGTGAGACTCCTATCAAAAGGATAGGGGCACAGATTGTCAAGTTTCCTTGTTGTTTTTCTTGATTGAAGATCAAGCACTTGCTACGAGAGAAGTTTGATTTGTGTCATCACATCGTCTTGCAGATCAGGAGGTGAAGTGAATGTGTTTTGAGGGGGTTGGGGTGTTTGATTGATAGGTGGGGCATTGGTGGGGATTTTCTGCAAGATTTGTTGTGCAATTAATGCCTGCATTTGCTACTAAGCCAACAATGCTTGTTTTTGGTCATGTTGTTGGTGTTCCAACAAAGCCTTTTGTTGGGCTTGTTGTTGAGCCACTAGTTGTTGTGTTTGATACTCTTGCAAGGCTTGTTGATATGCTTCTTACTGGACTGCTAGCAATTGTTCCTGCTATTGGGCTTGTGCTTGCACTTCTTGACCTTGATACTGGGCTTGAGCTTGTGCATGTTCCTATTGGCTTACTTGTAGAGCCTGAGAAACCTGTATAACTTACGCAACTTGGGTGGCTTGTTGTTGTTGTAGTATATCTTTGGCTTCAACATCCTGCTATTCTTGTTGTTCTTTTTGTGCTACTAATTGGGTTTGTGCTTGTTGGGTAGCTAATTATGCAGCTTGTTGACTTTGGATTTTTTGGAGTGCCTTTTGGTTGGCTGCTTGTCGGGTTGCTTGTAATGTGATGTTGAATGAATTTTCCATGCTGGGTTTTGGCGGTGGCGGTGGTGGATTGGGAATGGTGTTGACCATTGTGATGAGAGGAACGGTTGTGTTGACTATCGAGGTTTGAGTAGTGGATGGCATGATTGAGATGCTTGGTCCTTGTGAAACCTTGATTTGAGATATTTGAGGAATGGTGCATGTATTAATTGTTGGGGTTGTTTGGATGGTTTCCATCTATTGTTGCAATATCGATGGCAAGATGGGAGGATTTGGAATGATGCTTTGATTCATGATAGGGGGTTGCTTTGATTTGGTTGATTGATGATCGATAATGGAGGAAAACCCAACCTGAGGGGTGATGTGGATACAAGTGGTAGAGGTGGAAATGGTGGAAATATGGGAAGTGCATTCTCTTGAATAGATGATGACGAGGGATCGAAGACTCCCCCTGCTCTGAAAAAATCACCTTCTCCTTGTGAGGTCATAAGGAGAGAGGTGTGTGTGTCCAAAGAATAGACTGGTGTTGCATGAAAAGAAGATGAATTGGTATGATTCTGAAATGTGAGAGGGACATAAGGGTGTAATGGATTTTTTGGGATGGATTGGCCCAATATGGTGTTTGCATCCAACTCTTGGTTATTCACAAGGGGATGTTCGTGTAGGGCATGGAGCAATGAGCTTCCCTTGCTAACAATTGGAGGATTTGGAGCAATGGATGATGTGATCTGTGGGATGCTTTGATATGGAGGCATGGGTGGGATTGGGGGCATGATCTTGAGAGGTTTCTCCACAAGAGTGCTTATGTCATATTTGGAAGGGATTTTAGCCCCTTCTTTAGCTAATTCAAGCATGTATTGGGAGGGGTACAACCTCATCATGGCATTACCAATTCAATGATTTTTAGGATTTTGTACCAACTCAAGGATTTCATCTTGTGTCATCCCTAATATTTTTTCAGTGATGTCCTCTACTTGACCCCCCCTTGAGTATTTTTTGATGATAGAGGGAGATTGCTTGGGGGATTTATCAATCCAACAAAATTCATTCCAGGAGCAGTTTGGCTTAGGTCACTTGAAGTTGATGTTTCCTTATTGATTTCCATATTCTTCTTGTGTTGTGATCTAGTCTACACCATAAAATAAAGATCAATTTTTAGGAATGTGTTGTTCTTTAGATTGATCTAACTTTAGGCACAAAAAGAGAAGAACTAGGATGATTAAGGATCCAAATATTGGGGGTGAGATACACGGAAAATGGATGATGTGAATGGTTAAATTCTTTATAAACCTTGAAAGAGAAATTAGACTTTAGGATTGAATTTGGATAGTGTACTTGCAAACTCTAGGAGGTTGGATGTTGTCCTAGAATAAACTCATGCAAAAGATGATAATTTGACTAAAGGTGTAAAGAAGGATTCATCAAGACACCCTCAATCAAACAAGATGATAATGAACTCCTAGACCCCAAGATGTTGGATTTTATCAATAGGTAAATTTGTTCACAAGGATTTGATAATTTGATCAAATACGTGGAGAAGGATTGATCTCCACATATCTAACCAAACAAGATGATTTTTAATTTCCAGAAGCCTAGTGGGGATAATATTTTTAATATTTTCAAGAATTGTTGATGAGGTGATTTGGATTGACGTTGAAGGAATGGATGAGAATGATTGATTTTGATCCTAGAAAAAACCTAGATAGAACTCTTATCTACTAGACCTCGGTATTGAAGAACATGCTTGATACTTCCTATGTGAGAAAATCAAACCTTTGAAAGAGATTGGGATTTTTCTGATAATAAAATTCATACAAGTTAGGATTGTTCTTTGAAGCTTTCTTGTAAAAATTTTAAACCAACCTTTCTCTTACCTCGTGAAGCCTTGAGAGATATTCTTCCTAAGCTTTTGGAATAAGACTTTTGGACTTGGGTTTGCGGATTTTTATTTTGCAAAAAATAAGTTGGAAGAACACATGTGTGGAGTTCAATTGTTCTTATCTTTGCTTACTGATTTCTTGTTACAACAAACAATTTATTGATTAAAGTTTCAAACTATATGTCTAATGTCCTAAATTCTTCTCATCCCACAAATTCCATTATGTGGAGAATTGAGGAATTTTAAAAAAAAAATTTGCCAATGTTGGCTTTAGTGAAAACAAATGATGATTATACCCAAATACTTAGAAACGTCTAAGGATGAAATCCCTACGAAAATAAAGAGCACTTGGATTAGTCAAAAGATTTTTTTTTCCTACAAAGGTTTTGAAATTTTGAAGATTTTGTGAATGTTTGTTTCAAATTTTTTGAGATCCAAGCAAAGTTTTTCTGATTCCAAGAACATGCACAACCTTATGGATAATGATGAGGCAATATTTTTTTAATCCCCACTTGGATAAATCTAGCTACGCTTACTCTTAGTTGATGATTAGATGCTTGACCACATTGGCTCCCCTCCATGGCACACACTTCTCAGGTCATCCAAGCATCAATACCCATGAATCTCCCATGGAATATTTCTCATCTCTACTAAAAGCCGTAAGAATGTGGGGTGGCTTCAGGATGACCCTTCTTGCACCAAAAACTAGTTTAGGATTTTAGCCTTTCTAAACAAGGGGTTTTAATGCAGTCATTTTGTTCGCGCTTCCCTTCTTGTCAGAATGATCCTTGTTATTCTTTAACTTCCTCGACAATCCACACTTATATACCAGTTGGAAGTCACTTTTCTTTAGCGTGTTCCTAGTTGGGTCGTTCCCTTGCATGATTATTTTTTCCCACAAGGCAGGCCCTCTAAGATAAACAAAAATGAGCATGCATTTCTCGTAGTTCAATCAAACTTTGTTGAAAAATAAAGGGAGAACCCTCACAATATGATCCACTCACACTCGCAAGTTTTCTTCATTTTTTAATCTCAAATGAAATGTGGAGGCAACCACTTACACAACTTAAGGTCATCAAAAATCCTTTTTATTCTCAAGATCACCGTGAGGCATGAGAGAAGCACATACGTCTTCTTAGATGATATTATTTTGGGTAAGTGATTACAAAACAATGATGCACATGTGTTCATTTTAAATCCTTAAAGCAATGATTAGATTCTTTTTAAAGCACCGAAAGGAAAGATGAAAGTTTCCTTGTTCAATTTTTAACCTTTAAACAAAATCTAGTAAGTTTTCCTAAAGTTATTTTTAACCTTTTGTAGTAAAATGAAAGCTTTTGTAGTGTTCTTTTTAGAGTCCAAAAGAAATTTAGTGTCTCCTAGAAGTAGGAGGGTGATAAAATCCTTGGAAAGGGATTATAGGTTCTCCCAAAGTGTTTAAAAACACTTAATACAGTAAGAAAATGATGTCATAGTGAAAGAATCCTCTTTGTTTCCTCCTTACCTGAACCTGCAAACTGTTTAAAACCAAGAAATATAGAGACAAAAAATAGGTTAGGAGTTCAAAATGTAAAAAAAAAAAAGCTCATGTCAAAATAAACCAAATTTGAACTTTTTACTCCACCCCAATGGCACAATTTGCAGGTGCGACAGAGTTTAGAAATGTCAATAGCGCAATAGAGCACTGCTAATTACTGAGAGCGGTGCTCTACAATGAAACAAAGACCGCAATTGCAAATCTATTTGACGAGCAAAGGAGTTTATAATTTAGAAAGTCTGTGGGGAACTCTGAAATTTGAATTTGGTTGGCAGGAAGACTCCAGCGGTGGATTTTGGGAATTGGAGTGGCCTAATATAGCAACGCTTGACTATCAACAGTGGAGTTTCCTGAAAGCTACAAAAAAAACACAAATAAACATGGAATTTTTCAAACAACATGATGAAATCCTTGAGATTTTCCCTCCTTCTAGCGCCAAAGTGTGAACCCCAATCCTGGACCTGCACAAACATAAGAAACAAACACATAATTAGATCAAGTTCAAGTGAGAATCAAGATTCCCCATGAAATCCATTTAAATTGCAAAGAAAAATAAATGAGATGAAGAACATAAGAAAACATAAACAAAAAGCTATCAAATCCTATTCAATGTAAATCAAACTCTAAATCCCATGGGAGAGTTGGTGCCAATTTGATGTGGAAATTGGCCCTTTCCCAACTCCTATGATGAAATGTGTATGAGTGATGCACTTTGATGAAGATTCAATTGGTCTCCATGATGAAATATTTGCATTACCTAACTAAGATCTTGATAGAATCGATGAAAATAGGTATGCTTGAAGATGAAATTGAGTATAGTGAATTTACTCAAATTGTGGATGATCAAAATGAGGAGAGAAGCCTCTTATTTATAGAAAGACAAGATGGAGAAATGATCAAAATGAAGCAATGTGGGATCATTCAACATACAATTGGAAAGTGCCACTTGTCAAGATGTGAATGGAGAAAGCTTGAGCACATTTTGGTGAATGTGCACAATAAATGAAATTAGGTGGATTTTAAAAATAATGAATTAAATGCCACTTGGCTCAATGCACAAGGACATGTAAGAATAGATTTATAAATGCCTTGTTGGAAGGAAAAATCCACTTCGACGGATTTTGAAACTTGGAGGAATATTCCCCTAAATATGCCATGTTGAAAGAAAATAGAGATTTAATAAATCAATTAAATTTACTTTCAGGTGCAAGTGGAAAAATATAGAGAAATTAAGTGATAAGGATTAAATTAATCATGATTTGATAAATTTAATAGGAGATTAGATGATGTGACAAATTTGATTAGATTTTAGGATTTATTTAAATCAAAGTTGAGGAGAAAATTATTTAGACTTTAATTAAATAGGGATTTTGATTTATTTAATTAAAAAGGGGATGATGTTAGATTAAATTAAATAAGGTTTAATTTATTCAATTTAATAGGATGACTTTAAATATTTAATAAAATAAAATAAATTATTTAATTAAAAAGAGACATAGGGTTAATTAAATCAAATTGATTAATTTAATTCACAAGAGAAAATGACTTAATCAGATAAATAATGATTTATTTAATTAAGGGATGAAAGGTGATGATACGCTAAGAAGAGGATTCAAGATGAAACGATGTTAGTAATTAGGATCAAGTGTGTCGGTATATTTTCCATGTCTACACAAACACATTCTTGTTTGTTGGTTTTGCGAAAAGTTCCCATGTCTTATCATTCTCAATCTACATCAATTCTTCTTCTATAGCCTTGATCTAATACTCATATTTTCATGCCCCAATCATTATTTTAGGTTCAACTTTGGAAAGTAAAAATAAGTTTACTTGTTCTTCTATCATAGCAGCTTTTCTTCTTGTCAATACACCTTTTCTTTTGGCATAAATGATCTGATCTTTAGAATGATTCTTCTAAACATACTTAGGAGTCTTAAGGATAGTTTTCAAAGATTCTTCCTCTTCAGTATGTACTTCATTTTTCCTTACCTTTATCCTTCTCTTCTTCTCTTTTAGAAGACTCGTCTCATTCATATTCATCTATCACCATTAAACTTCTATGTATATCTTAATCCACTTTGACACTTGCACTTTCAACAATCCTTGTAATCCTCTTATTAGCATCGGTAAGCTTTGATTTTTGTAAAATATCCAAGGAGGATACCTTCATCATGTCTTGCATCAAAATTTCCTAAGCTCTCTTTATCTCTCCTAATATAGCATTTTCTTTCAAACACTCTAAAATATTTGATAGTAGGAGTCCTTCCATACCATAACTCATAGAGAGTCTTCAAGTTTTTTTCTTTTTCTTGTACTCTTTTAAGTAGGTAGAATAAAGTATGAATTGCTTCTCTCTTGTAGAATTTTGATAGGTTTTTTTCTTTCATCATAGTTCTTACTACTTCTCAAACAGTCATATTCATCCTTTGAAGCAATAAATTTTGTTTAAGAGTCCTAGGGGCTGATAAATACCTCTTTATACCTCAATCTTCACAAAAAGTGTTAAAATCATTGGAGATGAACTCTCTACCTATTTCACAACTCAAACATTTGATTTTCATATCCATTTCATTCTCTATCATAGCTTTGAATGCCTTAAACTTATCTAGAGCTTCTAATTTTTCTTTGAGAAAAGTAACCCAAGTCATTCTAGAATAATCATCAATTAATAGCACAAAATACAGGTACCAACTTGAAAACTTCTTATTTTTGTAGGTAGAAGATTATTCTTTGATTTTGAAACTCCTAGCTTTCTTTCCAATATGACACTCATTATAAATAGCATTGATAGGCTTTATGATCTTTGGTAGATCTCTCACAACTTAAACTAAAACTATCCTCACTAGGCTATGAAAATTGATGTGACACATTCTTCTACGTCATAGCCAACTTTCATTAATTTGAGTCATAACACACATACCATTAGCACCTTTATGTTGATAAAAATTTCCATCTATCCTTCTTCCTATTGCAATCACAATACCAAATCCTTTTCTAATCTCACAACCATCATCCTGAAACACAAGATTATATCCTTTTCTACACATATATCCTACACTCAAAAAGGTTATGTTGTATACCCTTAACATAAAGAAGATCATTTGTATTATGCTTTCCATCAAAACTAACTGAAACTTTTCCACATATCTTAGCAAATGTCTCATCACCAAACTTAACTAAACCACCTTCAAACTTATCAAGCTTAACGAACTTACTCTTATTAACTATAATGTGATTTGAGCATCCATTGTCAATGATCCAATTTTTCTTTCCTTCCAGTCACCATTGATCCTATTTCTAGATTACTTTCCTTCATACATCTCTCAAAGTTAGCAGAATTAGTCTCAAATTTTAGAACCATGAACAAGCATTCATCGTCTTCATCATCAAGGTAAATAGATTCATCGTCAGATATACTAGTGTAGACACATAAAAATGACCTAGGCTTGCAAGCTCTATTTCTAATCTCTTTCTTCCTAGCATAATTAAGACATTTTAATTATGTCCTTTGTCCACATTTGACTATTAATTAAATAATTTATGATTATTTAATTAATTCATATCTTTTTTATTCTTCATGATTATTAAATAAATAAATTTTATTTATTTATTTAATTACGTCACTAATTGTCTAATGTCTTTCTATAATTAAATAAATTTCTTAATTTATTTAATTATCCTTGTCCATTATGTCCTCTTGATTATTAAGTAAATAACTTTATTTATTTAATTAATCTCTAATTTAAAGTCCTCTTATAATTAAATAAATTCTTTTATTTATTTAATTATGGCCATCTTCACATTCTCCTCATTTTAAATAAAATCATTTATTTAAAATAGTCCCACCACTTGAATTAAATAATTTTATTATTTAATTTCTCCTCTTTTATTGTGCTCATTTTAAATAAATCTTGTTTATTTAAAATAAGTCTCCCTTTCTAAATTCCCTCTTTAGTAAATAATTTAATTTAATTTATTTACTGTCACATGACCCCACCCCTTTTTGAATTAAAATAGTTTTTAATTTAAAAAGTCAACATTCTCTCTTGAATCAAATAATTTTATTATTATTTGATTCCCCAACAACTTCATTTTGTGTGCCTTGTCACATGCATTGTCAACCCTTGATTTGATTTTTCTTAAAATCACTCTTGTCCATTCATTTCAAATTTAACCTAATATTGCCCTAACCCTAATTGTGGGTTGTCGTATTGAATCTTGTCCACAGATTCTAGGGCATTTGTCAATCTTTAATCTCATCCATCCATACAAAATTGCATTTTCTATAAAATGTCAATTTTGTCTTCATTTTGAGATCCCTGGCTATCCATTATTATCTCTCTCTCATATCATCTTGCATTGTCATATTTTAGAGATCTCTTAACATCTTGCATTTCATATTTTATCATCTAACATTGTCTTTTGCAGATCATTTACATTGCATGTAGATTTATATTCTCTTGCATTTTAGATTAAATCCTTCAACACTTGCTAGGTCATGTCATAAACTTATTTTGCTCACACAAACGCTGAGGGCATCCATGATATTGCAGCAAGTAGAGGAGGTTCAATAGAAGTGAGCCATGTAGGAGAGAAATGGGTGAGACTATTCTAGTCTCATTCCTTTTCTCTTTATTCCTCCTTTGCATTTTATTGATTGATTGAGATTATTATTGCATGCATGTTCTAAACCCTAGATCAATCTTGCAAAGGAAATATATTTAGATCATTACATTGGTGAACCTGTCATATTTTGACAACTTTTGAAGAATTTTGGAGCTAGATCTTTTTTGTTGCAGGTTTTGCATCATTTTGGGGACAAAACCCTAGTTTTCAAAGATTCAACCATATTTCTCAAACGGCTACATATTTTCTGACAAATGTTTTATCACATGTTGGAGACAATATTTAGAGATTCCAGTCCAAAATTCAGATTTTTTGGAGCTGTTTTGAAGTTTTAATAATTTTATTTGTTATTTTCATGAAAAATCAATTTTGAGAGCAAATTAGTGAATTTTTCGGATTTGTTTGCATTTTTGGAAATCTCTCAAAATTTCAATAAGTGTCTGGTTTTTATGTTTTTAATTTTCCTTCAAAATAATTTGACAAAAAATAGATCTTTAAAACTTAGGGTTTTACAAAGATTGACTTATATCTCACAAGATTTTGTAGATCTGTTCACAAATTATTTTTTGCAAGTTTGGAATGATGTCAGGCGCCTTCAATTAAAAAATCAGATTTTTCAGAGCTGTTTTGGAATTTTAATAATTGTTTTATGATTTTTCATAAAAAATTAATTCTGGATGCAAAACAAAGAATTTTTCGGATTTCTTTACATTTCTGAAAATTTCTCTAAATTTCACTAAAGGTCTATTTTCTGTGTTTCTACTTTTGATGCAAAAATTAGTTCCAAAAATCAGATTTATTTTGACTAGTGAAACCTCTAATATTGGTGATCAATAATAGAAGTATCCTCTCCCCTTGCGCACTTGTGCGATCCTGGGTGTAAGAGAAACTTTTATTGACTCTAGGAATTGGGCCTACACTAGGTCAAATAGGGTTAGGGCAACACTCTTTCTCTGTTTAGTAGCTTAAAGATTTTCGGTTACTAATTTTTTGTTTGCAGCTTGTGGCAAGGAGTCTAACGATTTTTACTTGTTCATTTCACAAATCTTAGACAAATTTTCATTTTACATTCATGGGTTAAAATGAACATGCATGTGTACTCATTGGGCTAAAAAGAACACAACTTGCATTACAACTCATTGGCTTAAAATGAATCTACATTTTCATAGCATTGGGTTAAAATGAACTTTTAGTTAGCTCACACTACAAACGGTTAAAATGAACCCCATGTTTTGAAAAATACTACAAACGGTTAAAATGAACTCCATGTTATTTTATGTTTGTCAACACATTTTGATTTGGGCTTAAAAATGAACACCATGCGAGTGTGAGTTAGGATATTCATGTTTTCACTCTTTGTTTTTAAACAAGGATCGATTGAACTATGAATATTCTAATTTGTTTTTGTCAACTTTAGAAAATTGGGCCTGCTTTGGTGGGAAAAAGTACTCACCCCAAAGCAACTCAAACCGGCAATGAAGCTCTTTAGCCGAGCTACTTTCGACCGGTATATAAATGTGAATCCTAAGGGAAAACCTAGGATTACGAGTGCAGATATATTATACGGACCAAGTAGTACTCCCCAAAACCTTGTTGAGCTTAACCTCTTTAGGCTGGAGTGCCTCCATAACAGAGCTTAATCTTGGCCCCATGTATAACCACTCGAACGGATGTCTGAATTAAATCCTTTGTTCTAGCAAGCCAAAAACCTTCTATTCTTTGGTACAACAATGGTCGTTGCGATGACACCCACACTTGCGCAGTTCTTAGTAGAGATGATCAATCTGCCATGGGAGTTTCATGGAGGTTGGAAGCTTGGTTGCCCTGAGAAGTGAGTGCACTGTAAGGGGTAGCCTATGGGGCCAAGCTCCTGAATTCATCTGCTAAGGATATGCGGTTAGTGGGATCCAAAGGAATACTGTCCTTGCAGCCATAAGATTTTGTAAAATGACTTCTATGTGGTTGATTTTTAACACCATGTGTTTGCCAACTGTTTTCAGACAATTCCAACAAATAAACATCAAACTTGCCAAAATCTAAAACAACTTTGCCAAACTGAAACAAGTCTTTGCAATTGGCCTAAAATTTTGTCAAATCACTTCTTGCAATGCATTTTCCATCATGAACCGCATTTGTCAAATCAAGTCCTCAATTTTGCACACTTTGGGATAGGAAAACTTTCCTTGCTTTGTCAAACCATTGTCTCAAAAATTAAATTGTCATTGGACCAAGTCAAAACAAATCAATCCTAAGTCATTATCTTTTGGTGAGCTACTTCCAACTCATAAGTCTAGTGTGGAAATCTCACCTTGTCATTTTATCATCTTGTCCTTCAAATGAGTCCTTTGACAAATCCAAATCGATACATTGATCAAACTTTGAGTGGTTCGAAAACCTTTCTTAAAATTCATTCGACATAAGGCATCCCCTTTTTATCACTTTGCATTGCCACTTTGTATAGCATAGTCTCATTCCATCCACCATCATGTCTTCAAGCCACTATGACAAGCTTGCTAGTCAAATTGAATGCCAATTCAAGAGTAAGGGTCAAGCACAACTTGCTAGGGAATTTAAAACACTTTACCTCCAGTCCAAGTCCAAATTTACAACCCCTAGCCCTCCATCCATCTATCCATCTTACCAACAATCCATGGGTCCTAGTCCTCTATCCATCTACTATCAAGGGTCCCCTAACACCATCCATGGCACTAAGTCACAACAAACTTCCATTGGTCATACCCACCCTAACTTTGACAAGGGAAATCAACCATTCATCAATCCAAACCAACTATCCATGTCATATCCTAGTCCTTCATTCACATCATATCCTAGTCCTCCATCCACATCATATCCTTGTCATGAAGTCATGTCCTCCTAGTCCATCATCCCTCAACCAAGTCCAAACTTCCATGTCATATCCTAGTCCAACATACACCAATCCATTTCAAGACACTCCTTTGGGTCATGAAAACACATCTAGTCATGGTCTCCAAAGTCCCATCTCCTTGCATACACTTGAGGATACATGTCAAGAGGCAAGTCCAAAGCACAACATTATAACATCACCATCATGTCAAGATCAAAGTAGTCCATCTCATGACCCTATCTTTAAATCTATCCAAGAAGTCCTCCTAGACAATCATGGCATACCAAATACACCTATCCTTGGTCAAAAGTCCATCCAAAACCATGTCATTCAAGACAAACCTATCCTTGGTCAAAAGTCCATCCAAAACCATGTCATTCAAGACAAACCTATCCTTGGTCAAGAGTCCATCCAAAACCATGTCATTCAAGATGATCCTATCCTTGGTCAAGACCCTATTTTTGATCATGACATTCAAAAGGCACCCATCTTTTATCAAGAATTCCAAAATGATCCACTCCTTGACCTCTATGCCATTCATGATGAAACACTTGAAGATGATTCCATCCAAAATTCAAGTATTGACACTTTCCACAATAAGACACTTGCCTCCATGGGACACATAGATGATCTACCTCTAGAACAAGAGTCTCCTAGTATGGAAATATTTGCAAATGATCAAGCTATAACTAAATTCAGTGGGATCTATGACAATGGCCATGAAGATGGTTTCAACATCAACTTCGAAGCACCAGCAGAATCATTAGAATCTGATATGTCAGAAAATCAAACCGAAGATGTCAGTCAAAAATATGTCAAACATGTCAGTGAAGCTACAACATCCTATCAATTAGGATCATCTATCTTTTTCAGAGCAGGCTTTCTTGTAGATGAGAAGATTTCAAGCATTAATGTCCCCAATAATGATGGTTTAGCATCTTGCTTCCAAAGTAACAAGTATCCCATCGCCAACAAAATCTGTCAAAACATGCATTATCAAGGCAAAGGACTCGGCATACATGAACAAGGCATTATTGAACCTATACAAGTTCAAGCACATTACAGACATCACGGTCTTGGCTATCCATCAGTCAAAAAATCAAATGATGTTATTGGTCCCTCCTCGATATTGGGGGAAACTTTATCTCATACAAACATCAAAATGGACGTCATGAGTAGTCCTTGTCATAAGGTTGTTGCCAACACTCCTTCCATTCACATCATACGCCGTCATTCCAACAAGAATAAGCCTTCCATTTCAAACCAACAAAAGCAAAATTATTACAAGTCTAAAGTCCAAAATCAAATGTCAAAGGCCATCAAATTAGACAAAAATTCAAGTGGACAAATGAAGATAAAATGGATCCCAAAATAGAATGGATCAAGTCAAGAATCAGGCAAAGAAAAGATGCCAAATTCAAAAGTCAATAAAAATGTGGAGCCACAACACAAGAAGACTCCTACATATAATACATGTCCACCTCCTTCAAAATGGCCATCAAGTAAGACATATAAAAATGCTGGTTCCAAACACTATCCTGATAAAAATTCCCAACTTCGTCATCAATTAACCCAAGTTTGGAGAATAAAAACGGCTACATCCAAACATCCCACCTCCCCGCCCATGTCCACCATCATCTATCATAATCCTACATCATCCTTAAAGTCCAAACATCCCATGTCAAAAATCCATCACATCTTGGCAACAACTCTCTATCATAAGGACTCTCATGGCACTCTATCGCGATGTGCGTATTCTGATAAGGCCAACTCTAGTATCAACAAAGATCACAATGACATCAATTAGGTGTATGCAAGCTCTATCATCCTGACAAGGCAACTACTTCAGAAAGGTCACTATTGGCATGTCATGGCACCAATCTCTACATCAGCACCGTCAAAGGCTTCAGCACAATCAGTGGTCATCTAAAGAATCAAGGCTATTCGGCAAAAAATTGAAAATACAAAAAAATTGAAAAAATCAAAAAGACAAAAATAGTAAAGAGAAAAATTTCGTCCAATGGTGAAAACCTGGCAAATAGGTGCTTTGGATGAGTACCATGATGAAAACCTGGCAAATAGGCGTCATGTGTAAATAAATCATCTATGTGGACCATTACACTTGGGGGAAAGTTGTCTCATCTCCCATTCCCTTCGCATGACATTTCCATCTATCCATCTAAGCCCTATCATTTTTCCATTGTCCCACCTATTTTGATCTTGACAAAGATTGGGGAAAAAACAAAAATCATGCTTTGGGAAAACTTTTGACATGTCTATCTTCTAGTCATACCTTAGTCATTGAATATCATTTCATTACCATCATGGCCTCATGTGACATTGTCCTTGACAACTATATGATAATAGTCCTCATGTCTCCTATCTTTTACAGAAGCCATCCATTGTCTTTTTATCCCTATCACCCATCTTGGTTTCCCTTGTCAATGGTCTAAAGATCCCTCGTCATCCCATCTAATCCTCATGAAGTCATTCCAAATGCAACAATATGGAAAACCTAGCGCATCATCCAAAACATTCCTTGACTTTGTCCCTAGCCCTGCTGTAGACTTTTATCCTCTTCTCATATCATTGCCATCCTCACGTTGTTTCGGGATGTGCCCTTCCCACATCAAACAATGTTGTCATTATCACCTGTCAATCAGTATCAGCTTGACTAGCAGCAAAATCATGGTTGTCCTTGGATTCATGTGCATCAGCATCATCCACATGCATTTATCACAATTTTCGTAAAACATAAAAAAGTCATAAAAATTGGAAAAAGTCTTGAAAAAGTCCTAAAAATCTAAAAAAAGTCCTGAATTTTTTTCTAAAAATCTAAAAAAGTCTTGAAAAAAGACCTAAAACTTGAAAATGTCTTAAGAAAATACAAAAACATCCAAATCAATGTCAAAATCCCAAAAATAGAGTCAATGTCTATCTTATCAATCCAGTCAATCACGTCAGTCAATCTTTATCCTAGTCCGAACTACGTTGTCTCTGCGCATTTGCTACGTAGGCAAGATTCATCTTTGAATCCTTGAGACATTAGGTTAGTCCTCCTAGGTTTGTTGCAATGGAATCATGATTCAAACTTTTATCCTTTGGACAACGTCATTGGTCATGTCGAACTACGAGGTCTCTGAGTGCACGACATAGGCAAGATTCATCTTTGAATCCCTGAGACATTAGGTCAGTCCCTTTAGGCTTGATAAAATAAGATCATAAGTCAAACATGGTTGCGTCGGTCAAATAAAGCAGACATAGTCGCAATTGACACAAGACAGTCATTTGAAATGTCAATATCAAAATTGGTCAAACTCAAACAACATAAGCCAATCAATCATACAGTCAAAATCAGTCAGTTTGCCAAAACATTAGTCAAAATGTCAATCTTGTCACCTTTTTGGTCCTCTTCAAGATGTGTCCTTCTTGGATGTGGACCTCGTCAAAGTGTCATTTTTCCTTTTCAGGATGTGTCCTTCCTAACCTTAGGCACCATCAAACCGTCAAACCATCAAAACTGTCAAATCATCAAACAATTAATCTTTGGCAAACAAACATTGGCAATACAATTAAATGGCTATTATTTTTTGGCTATTTTGTCTTATCTTTTTATTGACTTGTCTTTTGGTCATGTTACTAGCTACCTCAAGGATGTCCCATGAAGGATTTAGAGGAGCGACAATGTCTCATTGACCTATTTTATTTTTCTTTGACTGTTGTTTGTGGATTGTCTTGACAAAAGGACTGGGGCAAATGGGCCTCTAGTATGAGTTAGGACATTCCTTGTCTGCGACTATCTATTTTGCAAGTGGATGACCTTGCACACCTTGGTCTATGTCTTACCATGGTGTTTGTTGTCTATTTGTGTCATTTTTACCGCCCAATGATGATTCGAGCAATTAGTACTCTGGAAAACATTGAAGGATTTGATCTAGGAACTAACATGCATCTCATATAAGCATTGCATTCATATCATCAGCCATATCTTTTTCACTAATATTTCTTTCTCTCTGTATTCTATTCTTCTCATTCCATTTCGAGAGCACACTTGTGTTCTTGAAACCCAACTGTCCACTCAAGGGGGCATACCACAACCCTCCTCGTCATTCTTCCTCATATTATCTTGCACTGGGGCATATTTTTGACTTATTTTCTTTGCCATAATGCGACAGGCTGCATTATGACAAAGAGGGGCAAATGTAGACACATAAAAATGACGTAGGCTTGCAAGCTCTATTTCTAATCTCTTTCTTCCTAGCATAATTAAGACATTTTAATTATGTTCTTGGTCCACATTCGACTATTAATTAAATAATTCATGATTATTTAATTAATTCATATCTTTTTTATTCTTCATGACTATTAAATAAATAAATTTTATTTATTTATTTAATTACGTCACTAATTGTCTAATGTCTTTCTATAATTAAATAAATTTCTTAATTTATTTAATTATCCTTGTCCATTATGTCCTCTTGATTATTAAATAAATAAATTTATTTATTTAATTAATCTCTAATTTAAAGTCCTCTTATAATTAAATAAATTCTTTTATTTATTTAATTATGGCCATCTTCACATTCTCCTCATTTTAAATAAAATAATTTATTTAAAATAGTCCCATCACTTGAATTAAATAATTTTATTATTTAATTTCTCCTCATTTATTGTGCTCATTTAAAATAAATCTTATTTATTTAAAATAAGTCTCCCTTTCTAAATTCCCTCTTTAGTAAATAATTTAATTTAATTTATTTACTGTCACATGACCCCACCCCTTTTTGAATTAAAATAGTTTTTAATTTAAAAAGTCAACATTCTCTCTTGAATCAAATAATTTTATTATTATTTGATTCCCCAACAACTTCATTTTGTGTGCCTTGTCACATGCATTGTCAACCCTTGATTTGATTTTTCTTAAAATCAATCTTGTCCATTCATTTCGAATTTAACCTAATATTGCCCTAACCCTAATTGTGGGTTGTCATATTGAATCTTGTCCACAGATTCTAGGGCATTTGTCAATCTTTAATCTCATCCGTCCATACAAAATTGCATTTTCTATAAAATGTCAATTTTGTCTTCATTTTGAGATCCCTGGCTATCCATTATTATCTCTCTCTCATATCATCTTGCATTGTCATATTTTAGAGATCTCTTAGCATGTTGCATTTCATATTTTATCATCTAACATTGTCTTTTGTAGATCATTTACATTGCATGTAGATTTATATTCTCTTGCATTTTAGATTAAATCCTTCAACACTTGCTAGGTCATGTCATAAACTTATTTTGCTCACACAAAGGCTGAGGGAATCCATCATATTACAGCAAGTAGAGGAGGTTCAATAGAAGTGAGCCATGGAGGAGAGAAATGGGTGAGACTGTTCTAGTCTCATTCCTTTTCTCTTTATTCCTCATTTGCATTTTATTGATTGATTGAGATTATTATTGCATGCATGTTCTAAACCCTAGATCAATCTTGCAAAGGAAATATATTTAGATCATTACAACTAGCATCTTCTCTGACATAGTAAATTTTTTAAATTTATTAACCATTATTCTCCTTAGGTCTATCACTTGAAGCTTTGACAGGCATCTTGAAGCATAATGACCAATCATTCCATAGTTAAAGTATTTGAAAGGTAACTTATCTTTGTATTTTTTAGCACTCCTTTTTAATTTTCTCACAAATTTTTCTTCCAACTCATCAAATTCATCCAAATTAGATTCCTCATTCTTCTCTACTTTTCCAACTTTAAATCAATCTCTTTATTTGAATCACTTCAACAAAACTCTCTTAATTCAAAAGCAGTTAAAGTACCAAGCAACTGGTCTCTAGAATAATTATTTAGATTCTGAAATTCCTCAATAGTAGAAACCTTATGACTATAGGATTTAGGCATAGTTTTGAGTACCTTCTTTACCAAGTCATCATATTCACGAGTTCCACCAAGACCTTTGATGGAATTGACAACTTCATCCACTTTCTACATGTAGCTAGTAATTTATATTCATCCTTTGACATCTTTAGGGTTTCAAAATTGATCTTTAGGTTTTGCATCTTATCTTTCTTTAACTTATCATCTCCTTCATAAATACTTTCCAAATTTTTTAGATCTCATTAGCAGTTTTAAGATTCATAAATTTCACAAGGTCAGTATTAGAAAGACCACTAGAAAGAGAATACCTTGCTTTACCTTTATTTTCATAGGCCTTGATATCATCATCAATTCTCAGACCCTTTGTAGGAAAAATATATTTAGATTCAATAGACTTCCAAACTGCAAACCCTAGTGAAACAAGGAAACCTTCAATCATGCTCTTCTAGAATTCATAATTAGTTTCATCAAACAGAGGAGCCTCGTTCTCCACCATCCCAAATTTACCTCAAGTAGTTAAGATTTATTCCAAGGAACCTTGCCCTAATACCATTTATTCAATGCACACGATAATTAAGAGGGGGGTTGAATTAGTTGTACATTAAAATATTGAAACCCTCTTTAACATTCAGATATGCATTAATTCTTAAACCCTTCTTATGCATTGGCAGAATGTAAACATGAGAATAATTAATGCAAACACATCCAAACACATGAGAACACCAAATTTATGTTGAAAACCAAATAAGGGAAAAAACATGGAGAGGATTAGCTCATAGTATAAAGTAATTGCAATATCAAATACAATAGGCTCACTACCCAAAATAAAAGAAGGGTTCACTACAAGATTAGAAAAAAAAAAGAATGTCTCATGAGAAATACATCTCAAATAAATATAAATTTCCACCACAACATCAACAACACATTCACAACCTCTTTGAAGAATGTAGACACCTTCTTCTCACTGGTTCTAGTAATCTAACACATTAAAGCTCATACTACGTTTCATAGTTTCACACTTCAAAACTAAACACTTTACATCACAGTCATTACTAAATTGATTCTCAATCAACTCAACACTTATTTATATCATCCTAAACCTTGAGAACAATTGACAAGGTTGGCTATACACCTCAATTGTGAAAATTCAAACTAGGTTGACACTAAGCATTCCCACAGTAAAAAGGAATGAGAAAAACCATGCCACACCTTAACTTGGACCTAAAAAAATACATATACACCACACCATGCTTCAACAAATACCGAATCATTTATGTAATTAGTGTAAACACCATTAAAATTTTAAGTGCGCACTTTCTTTGATCCAAGGATGACTCGTAGACAACATATATCACTTGAACACAATCTAGAATATTCCACAAACACCCTGAAATCCAAAAAATTCCTTCACAACAACTTTCACCTAAAGAACATACTCATCCTATACACCTAATAAAATTTCCTCATACTATAACTAAAGAAACAAACTTGTGGAGCACCAAATAACAAACAACTCAGACTAAAGATAGATATTCCCAACATAAGAACACTTCTAGAACTGCAAGACCAAAAACCTAACTATAGAGAAATGTGGAGAAAAACCGTTTCTCCCAGACACCAATGCAATACATTGTTCACATATTGGTGAACACAAATTTCTCTACACAATAATCCAAAACCTAGAACTCTAGACATTACACCTATAAATGCATTTGATCAACATATTTGAACTGCACAAGTAGATCTTCAACCATGATGAAATGCAAAACAAAAAAAAAACATAACTTTTCTATACTAAACATCTCTTACCCATACTGTTTCTTCTTTTATTCAAATTTTCTCAAAAAAAATTGGAAACAAAGCACCACAAACACATTCTCACCAACTAAAACATACCAACTCAACCATACACATGCTTATTAAAGAAAAAATAGTGGTTGAAACTGGTAATATGAATAATGAAAGCATAATGCAACTAATCAAAGAATCACCAAGGTTGACATCAAAGACAACACAAACTACTCATGCTTCGAGCAAGGCTTTCCCTCTTGGGTATTGGTCATAGTTGAATAATCAACTTTTTTTCCCTTCTTTTAATACATAGAAGCTTCCTGACAATCCTCTCCAACCATCTTACCATGGATATTGTGCAACTCCTACTAGAAAACTTGAATGGTAAGAGATATATTTTTCACCGTCTCCTTCCTATAATCAATGATCTCATATAAGCACTTCAATGCTTTCTTCATGGTTGCAATGCATATTAGCCACCTCTTCCTACAATTTTCCCTCTCCTCCATAGTCCCAACCACAACCTTGAGATAGATTCAACATCGATTTCCAAATTGGCCCACTTTTCAAAAGACTTAGCAAGAGAAGATAAAAGGGACTAACAACCATCATCATCAACTTCACCTAGCCATACTACCTTATGGTTGAACACCTTCACTTCTAGATACTAAATTTTATCTCTTAGTATAATTAGTTGTGTGAGAAACCATTTCATAATTTCATTTTAGACATTAAAAGCTTCGCTCAATCAATCTATTTTAGTCCCAAAGAGGCATAATTGGCACAAACAACTACTTCCATATGAGGGTGTTTAGGGACATTTTCTAAGTTAAAACAAAGGATAGGGGAATGCAGAGGGATAGAAGGGCTGGTTGAAAAGGGATACTTGGAGGCTTGAGGATAGTCTTATTGAGTAGAAGATCAAGTAGGGGAACCTTTGAGGGAGAGATAATAGGAATCGTCAAAATTTTCCAAAATAGAGATCTCATCCAGTGTTAGAAAATGAAACATTTTCTTTGAAAATCAAGGTGGGGACCTTAGAAACATGGGATTCTCCTTTAGCTCTAGTGATTCTTTGGGATTTTATGGATGGTATAAACTCAAAGCTTAGGTAGAAGGAAGGCTCTCTAAAGGCTTCATAAGAGCCCTAACAACGACGGTAATTTTTTAGAAGAGGCTAAAGAAGGGGAAGGGACCAACTTGAAATGATACAACCTAAAAATCAACCCTTGGTCAAGGGGTAAATTCTTCCCCTTGTCTTGAACAACCTTAATATATTGTTCAAGAGAGGACATAATCTAGAACGTAAAATTTATTTTCATATTATAAAGAAAGTGATTAAGAATGGGAAAAACGTGGTCATGGAAATGCTTAAACGTACATTGCAACATGACATATCTCATCATTACTTCCACCATTCTAATCAAAATACCAAGGAGATCATCTTTGTTGAATTCATTCTATAGAAAATTAATCTTCTCCCCTTTTTTCAAAAATATATCCATTTATTTTTTATAGTGGCATTTAAGCTTTCTAGTGCTCGATAGGTCCCTTCTATATAAATCTCTTTGAAATTAGTGATAATCTCTATGTTGAAAGAGAAAGAGTATCCCCAACAACCACATTTTCATCCTTCTAAGGTTTAGTAAATTGTATGGATAAGTTAGGATCATGTCCCACCATACCTTCAATATAATTAGCTAGCTTTCCCCACTAAAGGATTGTCCAAAAATCCGTATCCTTCTTCCATATCTCGTAGGGCGTGATCTCCTCTTGGGTGAAATCACCACACATCAGAATGCTACTTCAGATAGAGGAAAGTTGGGAATTTGGTGGAAGCACAAGTTACTTTACATAATCGAAGATAGAGCTAACTTATGAATAGGCGAGATAAGGTGAAAAGATTTCTTAGTGCACAACTCGTGCTAGTTTTCAATATAAAATAATGAGAAGTTCATCTTAATAACAAAAAATAGAGTACTTTTTCTTCATTAAATAAGAGCACATGCATGCTATATGAGATCATTGAATGATCATCCCAAATTGTGATCTTCTCCATATCAGTTCCTAGATTTATCAAAGTGTCCACCACTTTTTCATCAACATAGAACATGAAATAAAATATGCAATTCATAAAGTTCACTATGGCATGATGAGCCATCAAGATGAGGTCTCTTAAAATCTAGCAAGGGGTCATATTACCACTCAACATCATGATTGTGTTTCTTGAATCACCTTCAACTATCAGATTCAACACTCTAGTTTTCTTAGCAATAAGAATCCCATGATAGGCATCCACCACTTCCACATAATTGGAAGTTTACAAACCCAGATTGACTGCATAGGTGAGAACCACCTTTCCTTTGCAGTCTTAGATAATGCCACCCCCACTCACCCAACCTGGGTTCCCTTTGGTCAAGCCATAAAATTTAAGCTTTAACCAACCAAGATCGTAGGGGAACTAATATGTTATGTTATGTAAATTGAAAAAATACAAGAAAATTTTAAGTTATTGATATATATATAAATTGAAGGAAAATAACTAAACTATATTATTAAAAAGTCGAGGCGCCCTCAATCTCATTTTTTAATGTGTTATCAATAATTATATTATAATGCCAATTTTATGTAAAAAGATGTTAAAGTAATATATATATATATATATATATATATAAAAAGGAACAATGTTTTTCCTTTCCTTTTTTTAATTAAGAAGGGTAAACACTTTTGACTTGGAGCTATGAACCAGTGAGGTCACAAATAGGGGACCTCATCCCCAATATAAATTATCAACAATCACACTACAATGGGGTTTGAACCATGATGATGAAAATAACAACACAACAACTTAACCATCGCATCGTGCCACTATTGGAAATTTAAAATATGTATATAATACCTGAAAACGTTATATTTCATTAAATTACATCAACTCAAAATTTAAGTCATGTGTCATTTTAAAGTGATTCAAGTTAAAGAATTTTATCATTGTTTGACATTTCCTTTATGAAAATATCACATAGCTTTACTGATCTTTAAAAGAATAAAAAATCATCCATTAAGATTATTGATCTTTGTTCTCATTTTAAGTGCTTGTCATATTGGCATCACAATACAATCACCAACTTGAGAATTCTATTTTTTCTTCATTATCTTCATTTGAAGATGCTTTATGAATTTTCATAACATGTATCATATGTTGGCCAACAAGTGCATCTCCATCTTACAATTATTTTATGTCATATGTTTTTGCATTTCAAATGTAGGAGACCCAACTTATATAGGCCATAAATTTTTATTTGGGAGGTTGTTGGGGTCCTTATAAAAGAAATATAGAGCTTGAAATGATCTACACAATAAGCATCCATAGAAGTAACACTAGGTAGTTTATAGTTTTATTTTGTCAAAAACAATCTCTATAGTCTAGAAATAGGTTTTATATTTTATAATTGGAAAATTTTATTCTTCATATATTTAACATTAGGAACAAGGCTAAGATATTTTTCCTAACAATACTTTTAGGTATTTCTAAGTTAAATAGAAATTTTTAAATTAAACCTATTAGAAAATCTCGAGATATTGTGTGTTGGCACTCTCAAATTTTGCAAATTTGAGATGCCTATTTCAAAAAAAAATTCTTTTGCACTTTCAGAAGTGCACCTGAAGAATCAGTCTCGAGTAACCCGCTTTGGAGGCTTATAATTTAAAGCCTATTAATTGTCATGCAAAACCCATTTGCAGACATACTCAGTTGACCTATGTGAGCAGGCATGTCAAATTTTAGCTTCCCATGATAGGTTTTGACAGGGTTTCAAAAAGTGAAGCTGGAAGGTTTTTGCACTATTCTGTTGTTTGCAGATTGTCAGTTTGTGAAACAACTTCCTCTTTGAGCTTTGTTTTCGCAACCAGTTCATTGACATGTCAAAATGAATGATGTTCCATATTCCCCATATCAAAATGATCTCGGGTGTTAGTTTTGAGAGCCTCATGATCTGATTTTCTATTTTTCGCAGATCGAAACCAAATGTAGTTTGTTTTGTTTTGCATCTGCATTCCTGACGGCATTTCAAAGAGGCCAACTTCGATCATTAATAAATTTTGATCGGTGATGATTCAAGCAAATTCCTTTTGCACACGTGCTCAGGGTATCTTAATGTTCCACTATGTCTAATGACAGCTCGCTTGAAGTTGATTCACTATTTTTACAAATTAGTAGTTAGGTGTGTTCTAATTGGTTTTGGATAGCTGTTTTTTTAGAAAAGCCTGATTGGGCAACTTTGTCGATTAATATCTGCTTCCTCATAATATTTCTCTCTGATCCATCTTTTGCACTAAACTTTTGGGTCAAATGACTATATGATTGCAAGTTTTGATATCTCCCCGAGGTCTTTTGACCAGTTTCCCAGGACGATTCTAGAGCCCATTGGGTCAGTTTTGCCTATTTTCCAAAATTGTCAGAAAGCATATTTTTGTGGCAACCCAGTTCGTTCTTCAGTCTCAGAAGCAATGTTGAGCGATTTGAGGAAAAAATTTGTTTGAAAACGATTTTTTTTTAGTCGGGTCCACAAAGGACTCGACATGCTTTGCATGGTTATGGAATTGAATTTTTTTCTTTGATCATGAACCTATATTTGTTGCAGTGTTGCAACCATGTCAAGTATGTTGTTCCGAGTTAATCGGTGTGAGGAGGGGTGTACAATTATAATTTCTTTCAAGTGCAAAGTGAGATCCACATTGTTCAATATGGAGTTTGAACATTATATTATCAAAGGGGTAAAATTATTCTGCAATGGACAAGCATCAAATTTTTGTGATTGGTACAACAATATGCAATATTGACCATGACATTCGTACATACAGAGGGATTGTTTTTGTGTGAGAAGATTATGGCTACATTAGCTACATCCGAGTGGGTTTGTTGAAAGGCTTAAACCTTTGATGGAGGAAAGTCTGCACCAAATCAATGGCAACCTTGTTAGAGGATGAAGGGATAGTATGTAGACTTCAAGTTAAAGAACTCCCATGCTGGCTGTATAGAGGCACATATAAATAGATTTGTTGGAAGGCATCAAAAACTTCAAACAAATGGAGGGGTGTGCTGCTCACCATGAAGCAAAGGCTACACACAAAGGTGAAGAATGCCCTAGAAATTTTGGACAAATGCAATCGATAGGTGGACATGGCCAATGAAGGGAGGAAAGAAAAGACAAGCACATGAACTGTGTGAGAAAGTGCCTCAACCAAATGTGATCTCATGGGAGCCAACACAGCGACAGGTACAAAATGCATTTGTTGATGAGGTTTTATAAGCTTCCAGGCAGAGGTGTGGCTTGGAGAAGGGCACAGACATCACCAAAGCATAAGGAACAATGTTGTCTCATGGAAAACCAATGAGGGATCAAAGAGGACCCGCAACCAGCATTTGAAAATGGGCTCGTACTAAAGAAAAGACCAGAGCCAGGAAAACCAGTGCCAATGGTGGAGGGAGCCCATGCCAGTGAGCTAAGTGTAAGGCTCAGACCAGGAACGTGGGGTGCAACCAACAACTGTAGGAGGAGGAGACAAACGGAGGCTCACATAGCCACTGAAGAAGCTCGGACCAACATGAGGGAGCCCGCGCCAACCAAGGGAGGAGAGGCCCTCGCACATCAGTTTGGAAAAGCCCACAGCCCGTGCCAGACAATGAAGACACCACACACAGTAGATAAGGTGCCCGACTTGCAGGAGGTGAAGGGTGGGCGAATCAAAGAATAGAGTGCCTGCACATAATGAATGGAGGCTCGTGCCAAAAAACGAAGCCTGCACTAGTTAGAAGGGGTCCACGCAACCAATGAGTGGAATGGGGATCGGCCCAAACAAAAGGAGACCCGCGTATGTGAGGAGGAGGCCCTCTACCGAGGAGAACACCATGTTATGGGGTGCGGCCTACAGGAAGAGATAAGACCCGAGCTAGGTTGCAGGGCATGGAAATCCATTAGCACATTGGAGGTAAATAGGGGAAGGCACAGCCTGGTGATGGAGTAAACGAGCTCAGATAAGAGAATGAGAGAAACTTGCCGCCATGAGCTCAACTAGACAGAAAACAAACTAGGGAATTTTTAACCCTTGCTCGCGGACCTCACGAGAATAATGCTGACGAAAGCAAATGTGTTGCGAGGTTGGCGAGAATTGGCAAGAACTCACAGGAAGTGGAGTTTTCTTTCAGTTGCAAGTAATGAGTGAGAGTGGACACTTGGGCATTTTTATGTTGAAGAACAAATTGAGCACATGTTGTATTGAGAACAAATTGAAGTTTGTTATAGGGAAATGGAGAAGATATTTTGCAGATCACTGTTCAACGGTGGAGGTGTTTCCAGGTGGCAATTTTGGATCAATTTTAGGGCTGCTTCCATTCTTCTATTTCTTCTCTTCTTTTCTCATTGTACAAGGTATCAAGTTTTTGTATTGGACTGGGTAGATAGAGATTTGTATTTTTTGAGTCATTTTTTGAGTCTGTAAGCTGTAATTTTATGAATTCAAGAGTAAATACAGCCAGTTTATGCAATTAACATCATGAAGTGCTTTCACATTCATGAATGTCATCAGATTGTCTCCACATTTGTACACTTTCAGTCATGTAAATTCAATAATACAAAATGTCTTTGAATTTATCATCTCAAGTTTCATGAGATTGTTTTGTCTGTTCATTGTTCTGTTTCAAAGAAATGGTTAGAATGCTTTGAATAGGTGATTGTGATTTCAGGTGTGCAGATGGGATTGAATAAGAAGAATCTAATTGATATCAAGAGAAGTATTGTTGGTGCAAGGCACTAACAGTTAATGCAAATAATTAGCAAGTTAAATCCACTAGTTGAAGACTATTTGCTAGAGAATTAATTTTATGTGTTTGACTCCATGGCCCAGAACTGGCACTGATCTATTTTTCAGATTGTGCATCTCAAAAAAAAAATTAAATGCAAAATCATTCTAATCTTACTATGTTATTATGTGTCTCGCTTTCCAATGGCTGAGAGAGTGTTGAGCCACTGAGAATTTAACCAAATTTAAAGTTGCCAATGCTTCCCTTAGTGTTGTTTCATTAGGAATTACCTGCTTTGTAAAACAATGTCAGTGTATGAGTGACTTAAGTTTTGAGCATTGTTTAGGTTTACCCACCTTGGTCCTGTAGAGCTAGAAGTGTAGGAGATGTCAGTCTTTTACTAAATCTTGTCAGTTGGCCACTAGTCTTTTTTGTTCTTCAATATAGAGATTGGCTACCTCTGAGAGAATTACAAAGCCTAGTTGGGTTGTTATTTTAAACACCAACATTGTGAGCGGTAGTATCTCTTGCACTTTGTATGCCATACATATGGTTTATGCAAATGTATGAAGGGTGGAAGGGTATTCATGATAAAGGAATAAAAATCTCATTTATCTATTATTGCATTTACATATTTGTATTATATACTTTGTATGAGGTCTATTAGATATATCTAATCATGCCATAAGGAATCATCAATCAATACCTAAGTTATAATTCTTAATGTTTATTTTTATGTCTTGTCGAAACCTCAATGAATGCCCTTGTAGGTTCTATAAATCCTAAAGTAGATGAAGAATATACCCACTCTTTTTTATTAACCTAAATTTTCCATTGTCTAAGCATGATTTTGTTGTCTCTCTTATTGTGTTCCTTTCTTCATTATTCTAATGTTGAGAGGGAACTATAAGAAAGTGTAATTTACAATTTTGAGAACCAATTGGAGCTAGTGTGGATGTATAGTAAAATTATAAAGCTTTCAATCAGGAAATAAGGATAATATATGTTCTTAAAGAATCTAATATATTCTTTAGGAAAACTAAAAATATCTACTAATGCAATAGTAAATATTTAAAGTATTATTCAAAAAAGTGACAAGTTTGATCGATTACTTTAATACATTTGAGGTGCATTCCATTCCCTAAGAAAAAAATAGAGTGGCCAATGCCTTGCTTTTTTAACCAATAATCTAGAACCTTTGGAGAAAGCCAATTTGGGTATTTTCTATAGGTTTGGTGTGTTTCCCTATATTTCCTTAAAATGTCACCAAATTTTTCATTCTTAATGTTGACCAACTTATCTCAAGGACTATTAATTAATATCAAAGGTTTTTATGACACAAATAATTGAAGACTAGTTCCTTGGGGTTCATGATATGAAGATGGTGTATTGAATTTTAATTTAAATATCATATCAAGGGTCGTGATCTCCTCGTAGAAAATATTTTACTTGAATATTACTAAAGGTTCTTGTATATTAGGTAAAGACAATGAATATTTTTTTGACAAATACAATTTGGAAACTCCACATGATGCAAATAATTTTAACCTAGAATCATATTGTAAGAAGTAATAAATTAAGGAGAATAACTCTATTGTAGAAGATTTTAAATAATATTTCTACATATTGTTTAATGATAAATTATTTTGATTGAGGGTATGATTGGTGAAGAACATGCAAGGGACCTCATCTCCAACATGAAAACTCAACAATAACACCCTAATGGAGGTTTTAACCTTTGTGGTAAGAATCACAACCCCACAATTTGACCATGACGCTGTGTCATTAACAACTAAGAATATTTTTTATGTATTAATACAGTGATTTGAGTTTACTTTACTCCCCATAATTATAATTTTCATTTCATTTAATATTGATCCCAATCCTTTTTAACAAATAGTAGAGACCAATCAATCTTATTGGTACAAGATCACCTTATGCATATTGTGCTTCCAATTGGCAATTTTATAAAATTTGAATTTCCACCATGAAATGTATGTAAAAGGTCATGTTTAGGTCATATAAAATTTAATTGTGTTACTAATGGGGTTCTAGGGGATCAAATATGTCAAAAGTGCTAAATTTGTCTTTTTGTTGTAAAAGATGTAAGAAGTGCAAAATTTAAAAAAAAAATAAGAAGATGAAGAGTCATCTCATTGTAGAAGGTTGTTAGTCAGTTGAAGATGGAGGGAATGTATTATAAATGATGTAAACCTCTTTAAAAGAGGATGGTAAGGCTGTGACAACATTGAATATTGTATTCTTCTAACAATTAAGTAAATAAAAGTACCTTTTTCTATATTTTCCAATGTTTCTTTCAGTTGTTCAATAGCTTGTGCAGACTGTACAACAAGCCTAGGTTCCAATTTCAGTTTGGTTTCATAGCATAGAGTGTTAGCTAAAATTTGGAAGTGGTTTGAAGGTTTTCCATCAAGTTTAGAAAAAATAAGAGAAAATTTATAAAGAACTTCCTAAAAACCCTTAAATCAAGGGTTTTGAGAGTCTAGGTCGTATTTAGCAACCATTCCATTGATGGAGTCTTAGAAAATCGATGGAATGGGTTAATATAGGGTATTTAAATGTGGTTTTTATTGGCAGGTGTAGGGTAAGGTAAGAACATAGAGGTTGAGTTGCTGCTAGAGGTGTTTTTTAATGATTTCCATATAAGAGTTGATGCCTACAAGTTAGGTTTTGAAGAAATGACATTGGTGAAGGTTGGGAAACGGTGTATTTAGCTTGTCCAGACCTATTCCAAGGTGATTGAAGGAGTGACAAGTTAATAGAAGGTATGGAATACACTTTTTCAATAAACACCCATGGATTTGAGCATAGGGAAGTCAAAATCAATGGTTTGAGTTTTGTGGTCTTTGGAAAGGCTTAAGTGGTCTAAAATTGTTGTTCCAATGCTTTAAATCATGATTCAAGACTTTTCATAGTTACTTGGGTTTGTGGAGTTGATTTGTGGGTACTTTCTTTGTAATCTTGACCTATTTGAAGCCTAAGAGCAGCGAGTGGTCATTTATGCTAATATACTTTTCAAAGAAACCTTACTTCTTCTTTTGATATGTTCAAGTAGGCTATAGTGGGTTGTCAAATATTTTTTTGTTCTTTGAAGATTTAATTACCGTAAAAAGATATACTCATTTTGTTATAAAGGAATACTACAAGCTATTGGTGTCATGGGTACAAGAAGTTGTGAAGATGATGATATTGTGATATTTCTTTGTTCCTATGAAAATAATGATGATTAAATTGTCTTAGGTTTTGATGAGAGTTTGGAAACAAAACTTGTTGATTTGATGATTTAAGCAATGTAGAATCGAGGATCAAATGGTGTCTTTGGTGTGTATGTTGATCAAATTGAATGATTCAAAATTTTCTAATCAGGTTTTTACTTTGATTTACTAAATATGAGGATGTTTAAGGTTTGGCAAGAATTTGGTATACTAATTTGGTGATTTGGTGTTTGGGTGGCCTTGTAAATTCAATTGAAAATGTATGAAAAATTAAGGTGAATTGTAGTTGATCTTCTCAGGTTGTGGTTTGGGTCTAAAGTACCCTTGAAATTTTCTTGTGATGTGTAGATGCTCTACATCAATTGGTATCAAATCTTAGAAGGTCTAGGTAGAGATATTTTGTGGTTGTGTGTTTGTGTTTGTGTAGGTTGAAGAAAAAACCCGGTTGCCAAGAGACTATAAGGTAGAGGAAAAGAGAAGAGACCTAGGTGAGGCAAAGAAGAAAAAGAGGAATCAAGGAGTGACTTGATTGAATAAAGAGAAGGATGGATTTGTTGTAGGAAAAGGGTTCATCAAAGAGGAAACAAGAAAGCAAAAGAGAGGAAAAAGAGAGGAAGAGAAAAGAGATGAGGCAAATAGAGAAGGAGATAGCAGAACTGACACAAGATATAGAAAGAGTAGAATTGGAGTTCCAAATGGAGATGGAGTAGTTTCTCAGACAAGCACATAGTTTTGATTTGAAAGTGAAGAAGAAAGTTGTATGGACCATTAAAAAGATAGTTCAAAGGAGGAGGCAAATGAAGATAATACAAGAAGAAGAAGAAGAATTCATGAAGATAGATAAAGAGCACATGGAAATTGAAGCCATTCCCAAGCATGAAGATGAAGGTGTACTAGAGGTAAAGGATCTGATCTTAGAGGGAAATTATACCGAGTTGGTGTCAAAGTGTGATTCAAAGAAGGTCAAGGATGAATTGATCTTGAAGATTCAAAATGAGATGAAGAAACATGGTTGTATTGTGGTAGAGACAATGTATCACTTCCTTGTTGTGATAATAATTTGGACAAAGAACAAACTAATGGCAAAGATGTAATAGATGGAAGAAGGACAAAGAGTTGAGATTGATATTGTGACATATTAGAGCATGAAGGAGTAGATTCATAGGGACAAGACAAAGTGGAGACAAGTTGGCATAGACCAACTAAATTCAAAGGTGAAGATGAAATTTGTTTCAAGAAGTAGGGAATACAATACTACAAGGGGGAGCATTTAATGATGAAGGCTTCTTACTACATTCAATCCACAAGGACTTGGAGTTTTCATTTGGCCGGGAATATGGTGCAGGAGCACCCTAGCAAGCACATGCCTCCACGAGGCAATACTAGGTTTTTGATTTAGTGTAGATTATATCATGTTTTAATAAGGTCTAAATGGCCAAATTAATGATGTACTAGGTCCTAGGAGGTCATTTGGGGTTCATATTTCAAATATTGCAAAAAATGCAAAATGTTGCCAAAATTGTCATGGCAAAAGTGAAAAAGTACAAAATTGGAATGTGAAGGGTCTAATAGGTGAAAAGTTAGTTAGATTAATTTGGTTTGAGTTGGTTATGGTTTTTAATGCATAAATAAGCCTCTCAAAATTCGAGGAAAAAAGAGAGTTTGAATTGCAATATAAAATCATGAATGAAACTTTGTTATTTCTCAAAAGTCACTGGTAAAGCATTGTTGCAGGCTATTATGTGGCTCTGTACATTTAGATTTTGGAGAGACAGTCATTGGGAATGATAAAAATATGAGTCTAGATCATTTTTCAATTGGTATTGTGGAATTTCATTAAGAAACATGAAAGTTATTGAATTTTCTCTGAAACTAGCCCAAACTTTTTGAGTAGGGAACCCGAGAGCAATCAAAATTGCATAAGTTTGATTTTACCTAGTGAAATCACTCCAAACCTGGTATAATGACAGTATTTGGGATGGAATTTGATATTATGTAAGTTCCAGGCATCAAAGTGAGGGTTTATATGGGTTTGTATGATGCCCTGGATGGGAAAATTGCATATTTTGAGTGAAATTTGGGGTTTAAAGTAGGAACTGGTTGTGAATCCTTGGGGTAGAAAGATTTGAAGGTCCTCCAAGAATGAGTAGACATTTTGGGACATGTTGGATGTGTTTTTAGGGTGATTAAATATTGGTAAAGTAGAGTTTCAATAAACCCACTTCTAATCAAGCAAAAATGAGGGTTTGGTGAACCAGAGGCTTGGAGGGTTCTCTTGGTGTTAAAAATAGTTGATTTAGTGGTTTTGAAGTCTAATAAATGTCTGTTTGCAGGTTTCAAGGGTTGGTAGATGGTTTAAGTTTCAATTTCTTTGAAAAATAGTCCTATTTGGGGGTCTAGGACAGCGTTAACACATAAGTATGTGTGATTTTGAAGTATGTTAAAAAGATGCTCTAATGGGTGTTTGTAAAGACTGATGGTTGGTGGGATTGAGGAATTTTGTTAGAAATATGATTGAATTCTATGGTTTGCAATTCTACTAGGAAGGTATTTTGAAATTGTGAAAAGTTATTGTGTTGAGGTTTGAGGATAGTAGATTGTATTATTGTGGTCAAATTGGAATTGTAAGGAGGATTGAACCTGGTCAGTTTATCAATTGGTATCAGAGCTAGCTGATCTGGTGTTTGTTAAATTTCTTGTTGAGTTTTTGGTTGCAGGTGCTTGATCCATCTTAAAGCTACAAAGAGGAAAAGTTTTGAGAAGTTGTGTGTTGGTTACAAACAAGCTGAGGTATGTGTTCACTATCCTCCAACAAAGATTGTTGGGTAAGATGGATGGTTTGAGAAGTGATTTTGTGAAGTAGTGAGGAAGATGGATACCTTTCTAAGAAGCACTTGAGTCTGCAACCATTGAAAAGAGTTTGAAGAGTACTCCACTGATTGGAGAAGATGAAAAGATGATGATAGACAATTCAGAGAAGGTCAAAGATGAATTAGTTGAAAAGAGGAAATATTTATTAGAAAGGAAATATGAAAGTATAGTCACGTGTCCTTTGGTTGAGAAATAATTAGAGGAAATTTTAGTGCTGAGAAAGGATAATCCTACATCCTTTGAATGGCGAGTATGATGGCAGAGAAAGAGAAGACAGATTTTAAAGACAAAAGGTGAAATGAAACAAAGTAGAAGACAAGTCCAAGGAGTGAGTTTGAGTATATAAGAAGAGGAAAAGAGTAGATAGGAAAGGATAAAGTTGGTAAAAAATTGTTGCAAGTGTCAAGGAAGGTTCTACATCAGTTTCAGAGGTTAAAAAGGTCTAAGAATATACAAGGAAATTTTGCAAAGGAAAATGATAGAGACAAGTGTTCAGATAGAGTTGAAGGCAAAGGTTGGAATCAACCAAAACACAAGTGACAGATTCAAGATTTCTAGAGGAAGAATTCCAAGAAAAATTTGGTATGCAAAGTTGGATTAATTTAGTCCTCAAAGGGACATGAGGAATTTTTCCAAGCCGGTTGTTTGGTCCAAAAGCACTTTATGCATTTTGTGCTTCCAATTGGCAATTTTATAAAATTTGAATTTCCACCATTAAATGTATGTAAAAGGTCACGTGTAGGTCATATAAAATGTAATTGTTTCACTAATTGGGTTCTAGGGGATCAAATATGTAAAAAGTGCTAAAATTGTCTTTTTGTTGTAAAAGATGTAGGAACTGCAAAATTACAAAAAAAACAAGAAGATGAAGAGTCATCTTGTTGTAGAAGGTTGTTAGTTAGTTGAATATGGAAGGGAAGTTATTATAACTATAAACCTCTTTAAAATAGGATGGAAATTCTAAGACAACATTGAAGATTGTATTCTTGAAACAATTAAGTAAATAAAAGTACCATGTTCTGTATTTTCCAATGTTTCTTTCAATTGTTCATTAGTTTGTATGAACTTTACAGCATTCCTAAGCTCCCATTTCAGCTTGGTTTCATATAACATAGTGTTAGGTAACATTTGGAAGTTATTTGAAGTTTTTCCATCAAGCTTAGAGAAAATAAGAGAAAATTTACAGAGAACTGCCTAAAAACCCTAAAATTAAGGGTTTGGAGAGTCTAGGTTGTATTTAGTAACCATTCCATTGATGTAGGCTTAGGAAACTAGTGGAATGGATTAATATAGGGTATTTTAAATTTTGTTTGAATTGGAAAGTGTAGGCGAAGGCACAAACACATAGGTTGAGTTGCTACTATAGTTGATTTTTAATGATTTACATACAAGAGTTGATGCCTACAAGTTAGGTTTTGAAGAAATGACATTGGTGAAGGTTGGGAAATAATGTACTTACCTTGTGCAAACCTATTCCAAGGTGATTGAAGTAGTGGCAAGTTAATAGAAGTTTTGTAATACACTTTTTCAATAAATGCCTATGGATTTGAGCATAAGGAAGTCCAAATCAAGAGTTTGAGTTTTGTGGTCTGTGGAAAGACTTAAGGGGTCTAAAATTTGTTGATTATGATGTTTTAGAACCTGATGTAATAATTTTCATAGTTATTTGGGGTTGTGGAGTTGATTTGTGAGTACTTTCTTTGTAATCTTGACATATTTTACGCCTAAGAGCAACGAATAGTCATTTATTCTTATACACTTTTCAAAGAAACCTTAATTTATCTTTTGATATGTTCAAGTAGGCCATAATGGGTCCTCAAAGATTCTATTGGTCTTGGGAGATTCAATTAAGGTAAAATTATATACCCATTTTTTTTATGAAGGAATACTACAAGCCATTGGTGTCATGGGTACAACAAGTTGTGAAGTTGATGAAATTGTGTTATGAAAGAGTGATATTTCTTTGTTCTTGTTAAAATAAAGATGATTCAAGTGTTTTAGGGTCTAATGAGATTTTGGAAACAAAACTTTTTGATTTGATGATTTGATTGAGCAATGTGGAATCAAGGAGAAAATGGTGTCTTGGGTGTGTATGTTGATCAAATTGAATGATTCAAAGTTTTCTAATTAGGTTTTTTCTTTGATTTAGTCAATATGAGGATGTTTAAGGTTTGGTAAGAATTTGGTATACTGATTTGGTGATTTGATGTTTGGGTAGCCTTTTAAATTCAAGTGAAAATGTATGAAAGATTAAGGTGAATTGTGGCAAATATTCTCAGGTTGTGGTTTGGGTCTAAAGTACACTTGAAATTTTTTTGTGTTGTGTAGATGCTATGCATCACTTATTTCTGAGTTAACTTTGTTGAGCATAGGTTGTGATTGATGTCAAACTGATGTTAGTAGGTCATTGATATTGATAGCAGTTTTAAAAGGATGTCAATGTTATTAGATGTGAAGCTTGTCAAAATGAAGAAGATTGTAGGAGTACAAGTATTTGTGGAGCAATTTTTCTCTAAGTATTTTTCAATTTTGATTTTGGTCCCTACAATTCTCCCCTTTTCAGCTCTTTCTTCTTTCTGTGCATTTCAATGACACTTCACCTAAAAGGACAAAGCCACTCCTATAAAAAGGTGTACAATATGCCACATAGTGATGATGCAAATTTTCATAACCACCTTCCTTTTGGGCCCAAAATAGGACACCTGGTTGTACTTGGTGGGGATTTTCCCCAAGCTTCTCTCACAGACTTGGAAATCACCCACTAGTGTGCCACATCACCCTTTTTTCGGGTGGGTTGTTTCACCCACGGGCTATATTTTCTTTGGCAAAGGTTTTCAGGTAGTATCGTGGATCTTATATCTTTGGGATTGGTCTTTTAGGGTGGCATCATTATTTCTTGCAGCTGATCAGATTAAATTTTTTCTAGGTTGTGATGATTTCAGCTCCTCCTTTGACAAAAATATCTTCACAAAGATTTTGCAACATCCAAAGCCATTAATGAAGCAAATCAACTTTTATTGGTGAAGATTGTTATGATCTTGACATATATATATATATACATATGCATATACATATACATATACATATACGTATAGACAAACAACAATGACAGGATGCAACAACCCTTGTGTGAACAAAAACTTGTCATTCAACTTTCACGTATTAGAGCCACCAATGCCACCACCGCCAACCCACATAATTAGGAAGCTCCATGCCACCATTAAAAAACTTGGTCAAGTCACTTCCAACAAGAACATCTATATATACATATACATATACATATGCATACACATACATATTAATACACATATACATACATATGCATATACACATACATATACATACACATATACATTGTGTGTAGTTATTGTGCTCTGAAATCTGTAAGTCGTTTTACATGGGTATTTTGTGTAAATGATTAATTTACTATTCATATCTTTCACTATCTGCTTATTTGTCCTTGTTATATGTTTGTATCTTTTCCATTATACCCGTTTTGGAGACTTCAAAGAGATTATGGTTCTCTGTGAATCGATTTATTGTAGTTAAATCTTTTTTCTTTCATCAAAAAGTATGGTTAGGGTTCGTAATTTTTTTCGGGCTTCATTTATTGTTTGTAGTTATGTTTATGCATCTTTCACGGTATACCCATTAACATAGGAGCAATCGCGGATTAGCATAGGAGTGATTGCTAGCAGGAACATCGATATATACATATACATACACATAGGAATAAACATACACATACACATACATATACATATACATGAAAGGGATGTTTTCGTATGCAAGAAAATATAAATGTGTATCTCCTTGCATATCTATATACTTTGTCAAGTTCACCCATGTGTGAATACACCTTTTAATGAAGTAAAACTAGAAACAATGACACCAAATGTACAACAGGTATAATAATAAGGAAATTTATACTTATGGAATTAGGATCTAAAGGTTGATGAGCAACGCCCTCAGGACTAGACCCCACAATGGAAATAGTGGGGGATGCCAGCAAATCAATATTGAGGAGCTCTGGAGACCCATCCACGAAGCCCGCTTCCGTAGAGATGGTTCTGGGGACCATTTTTTGCAAGGAAAAAATGTTACAATTTGATTTGGCCAATTGATAGCTCTATTTCAGAATTAAGAAACAAACAATAATGTATTCCAACATCCAAATTCCAATTGCAAGACAACTTAGAAATATTAATCTATAACCATTCCACTTTTAATACTAATCAAACAACACGGGATACAAGAACAAGAATAGAAAACCACTTTTAATACTGTTAAAACACCAGGGGATACATCAACAAGAATAAAAACGATAAATGCATATGTATATACAACTATATGTATTTTTTTACCTTTGAGTTTTCTTGTATATATATCCATGCAACTTTTTATTATTTTACTATATTTCTACATATAGCTATAGGGTAATCTCATAATGTAGGTTTACAATTTTTGGGAGATTATTATTTTTGTTGAAATCACATATTTTTAGAAAATATAATGATTTAAGCCTTAAAAAAGTTTCATTTTAAGGGTCCCAATTGAAGAGGGTTTGATCAAACCACCTTATATAAAACCCCCTTGGATAGAACCCCGCTAGTATTAACTAATACCTATAACATAGTCTCCTTTACACCTATCAAAATGTTGATAAAAAACCACTTTTGATTTACGTTTTGGGGGATCAAATGAATTCATTTAAAATCATTTTTTTATAAGTATGTATTTCTTATTATAAGCTTCCCAAAAAGTATAATTTTAAATAAATTTAATTTAATTATTATATTTATTTTTTATTTCTTGTGAATGTAGGTTTTTCACCAAAAATCAAGCTCTTTGTTCTGCACATGTGGAAAAATAGCAAATTATCAAAAACAAATTTTGAAAAATATCAGTGCTCTAGATATTGAAATCCTTAATCCATTAAAAAACAAAAATGAATTTCGATACTTACAAAAAAAATTATGTTGTATATAGTTCACCTATGTCTAAATTGTAATGGGTTTGACTTCGAAACTTGATTAAGGAAAAAATATTCAATAAAACACTATGAAACCAAATGAAAGCACTATTTATCGTAGTTACAAATCTAAATTTGAAAAAAATAGAACTTTATCCTTCATGGAAAAATAGTTATGTTGTATACGGTGAGCATCACTCCTTAAAAATGGTGTTTATTGAAAAAAACTAGTTTTCAAAGGATATGGAAAAAGAAGTGCAATTTGATTCCAAATTTTTTGAAAAGAATATATTTATAATCTACAAAAAACATGTCACAAATCACTAGTTTTTATCATCTCCAAATTCCTCACAGTTTAGTCGCTATAGGTGTCTAAAAGTGAATATTTAGTTAGAAAAAATAAGTTAAGTGTCCAGTTTGGCCAAAAATTGTAAACCAGTATTGTGGGATCACCGTATATACAGATATTTGTATATGTTGCTAGATGGTCATTTCACCCTTTTTTATCGAAATAATAGGCTATACAACAATAAGAATATACATGATTAAGTACATATATACATTCAATTCTCCTTTTGTCTGCACATTTAAAAACACTCACATATAACCAGATACATATATCCATATGCACATATTTGTATATTTATTTATATACACACTACTATATCTAAATAGATGTGTATACCATACTTTTCCCTTATTATGTAACTCCTCCCCTTGAAATTTATGAAGAGAGCAAACATCCATATTGGAATTTCCATAAATTAATTGGTTAGGAAGGGTACGAATTCAAACCTTTTTTTGCCCATAGGATTTCATCTACTCCAAAACAAGGCATTACTATAGGGAACAAAAGGTTTGAATTCGTAGCCTTCACAACTAGTCAATTGAGGGAAAATCCAGTTTGGATGTTTTTTTTCCTCATAAATTTGAAGGGGAGCAACTATTAATCTGTAATTGCTCCTATGTTAATGGCTATTATGCCAAAGATTCACTGAATGGGCATTATGTAAGACCTACATAACACACAAAATGAATAGCAAGCAAAGGGAAAAAGTTATCCAAACCAACAACAAAAATTTAACTTCAGAGCTTATTATTAAAATATATATGTGAAAGGGGGACTCCTGGCCAGCTTTGAGCACAAAAGGGAAATGGTAAATGATTGCCCATGGTGCTAGATAATGGCAATCAAGATGGCGGGTCCAAGTAACTACAATCAACATTGTTTTCAATGTTTTTCAATGTATGCACTTTCAATAGGCACATTCACTGCCAAATTCCAATCAACTTTACAGATTTCTTATGAACATGTTGAACATGTTGCACCATTAAATTCTTTGTTATTAACAACATATCAATGCTATATCATTTAATAATATGGTTGTATTCTAGCAATTTTCTCAAAAGCTAAATACTACTTACATATACTATTTTTAACTCTTTTTAAATGAAAATCCACCTAAATACAAATAAAGGTAACAAGCATAGATGTCTAGATATACATGTGCATATATAAAAAAAATTGCATTCTCAAAGGAGCCACAGTGGTCTTGGTCTATATATATAGATATATGTTTATGCCTATATGCATTTTTAATAATATAAAACATGTTATATGTCTTGTATCAATATTTTTCATGATTTTCTTTTTTACTGAATTATTTGAATTTTTGATAAGAAAGTGTTCTTCATGATATTATTTTTCTTACCACCCCATAGCAAGCTACTCATATCCTTGTTTTCCTTTTCTATACTCCATATTTTAAAGCTGACTTTTTTATCATCTGTTAGTTTCCTATGGTTCCTACATATATTGGTAATAGCTCTTTTATAATTTACCTATTTTTCTATCAAGCTACATTGCTTGGAACTAAATATTATAAAATAGCAAAGAAATTGTAAAAGAAGGAGCCACAATTCTCTTGGTCTCTACATATGGATATATCTTTCTGCCTATATTTATTTTTTTAAATATAAAACATGTTGCATGTCTTGTATCAATATGTTTCATGATTTTCTTTTTTATTGAACAGATTGAATTTTGTGATAAGAAGGTGTTCTTCATGATATTATTTTTCTCAGCTCCCCACAGCAAGCTACTCATTATCCCGATTTTACTTTTCTATACTCCATATTTTAAAGCTATTTTTTTTATCATATGTTAGTTTCCTGTAGTTCCTACGTATATTGGTAATAGCTCTACTACAATTTACCTATTTGTCTATCGAGCTACATTTCCTAGCACTAAATATTATAAACAAACAAAGAAATTATAAAAGAACTATTAGATGAAAAAATCCTAGTGAAAACTTCAAACAAATAGCCTATCAGCTTAAAAATATAAAGCTAAGGGAGTAAAAGAGCTATTAGAATAGAACTTAAGAGCCACCAAACTGCTTATTTCTCCACACTTACACAAATATCTTTTCAACTGGCCAAATCAGTTATTTAAACCCACTTCTTTATGATGATACCTATTTTCTTTAGCCCATGACATCAATTATATGATACATAAATCCCTATAAAATGCGTATAATGCAACAGGCTTAATTATAAATTTGAGCTACATTACTTGGAATTAAATATTATAGACAAATCATTTATGGAAAATACCCATGTAAAACAAATTGTAGAAAATAATTGTTTTGATAAGGTAAGCAACATTTACAGGGTGATGTACCCTTAACACTTTGAGCCTCACGGGCCAAAAAGATCAAGTCCCAGTAACATAAAAACTAGCCAAAAAATAGTACACAGACCATCGACTAACAACAAATAGAGAAAAACATAGACAAAATAACATCTAACTGGCATTATCCCAATTCTTTGATAGGAGGTTCACGGCATCATCCTTGACCCACTCTTGATCCTTGTCAATATTCCTCCCTTCTAGTTCATCTTTAATTACCGTAGATAGAGTGTTGGTGACAAAGTGGACTATCTTCACAGTAAAGCGGGTCAAGCCCCTTAATCTCTTGTCCAGTTTGTCCATTCTCTCCTTTAGCACATGACACTCCTCCCCATCGTTAGTAACCTTCACGTCCTCGATATGTTCAACATCCAACAGGTGTGAGGACTGGGAGGTTGAGTTCTCTTTTTTCTCTCTTTTATTGTTAGGAATGGTGTGGGGTCCTTTCACATACTCCTCCTCTTCCTCCTCAGACATCTCATCCTCCTTGTATTCTTTACTGTTTGTCTGCTCCTCCTTCGAGTCCAAAACCACCTATCTTTTTTTATTATTTTTGGCCAATCTCCCAAACCTCCAAATTATGGTCTCTCCACTAGTCACAACCATCACCTCCACCACCATCTCACCCTTAGAGTTCTTCCCCACAAATTTTTACCTCTACCCTCTTTCTCCAGAGGCTCCATCAAGCCTTTCCTGTCATCTTTACCCTTCTTCTTTGGAGTGGCTTTATAAGCAATTTTGGTCAGAGTTTCCCTAAGCTCACACAAACTGGTTGTAGCACTCGTCTAAGAATTTCCCACATTCCTTTTGAGTTTTTTAGCAGCAAGCTTGGGCTTAGGATTATTAGTAGCACTCATGTGGGGTTTCTGAATGAGACTTTTACAATCGGTCAGGGAGATGTTAGCAACAACAAGAGGTTCAATTTCCTCCACACGGATAGCAGATATTAGCTTAGGTGGGAATAAAGTGAGGTGGAAATGATAGAGTCTCATAATGAGCCCTTGGTGGAGAGGCAGAGGAGGGGTATCATTTGGGTTAAGGCTAGCAGTTTCCTTTCATTTTTCCATAGAAATTTCCAAATCCATAAGTAGGAAAAAGAAAAAACATAACAGAACTTTGTGCCTAAGGTGATTCAATAGAGGAAAATGATAGAAAAAGTAGGTTTTGTATCTACCTTCGAGTGTCACGTATTTCATGAGGGCCATACAAACTTGGTCCCAATGTTGCGGAAGGGTCTCCTACTCGAAACCCGACTGGTTACAGACCAGCTCCTCATTACCCACAAAAAACACTTTTATGTTGTCATTATCCTGGGTCCTAATATGTTTCAGATATTTTTCCCAATGCTCTGCAACTCAGTTGCTTGCGCAATCACATTTTCACTAATCTAAAAATAAATCCCACCCAGAGTCACTCTCCGATCCTTCTAGGAATTGGAAAAATACGCAAACAAGTTACGGTCATGACCCACAAGACTCTCCATTAGGGGAGCTAAGCCACCTTCGACACAGATATGCCACACCAGTGGCTTTTTCTAGAATTCACCGTAGTTTTCATGCTCCATCTGCACATTATCGCCACCCATAATGTCTTTCTGCAAAAGAAAAAAGAAGAGAACTTGTAAATTAAAAATGTTAGAGATACTGGTTAAGAAAAGGGTTTTCCTCACATAATGGATTTTTGGGTGAATAAAGAAACGTTGGTTAATCACGGAAGTGTCTAGGACACATGCATGAATAGGAAAATCACTTAGCTTAAACTTAGTTGTATCATTAATGGGGATCTTGAAGCGATTGATGATAGGTAAGCAATATATAATGGAAAATTGAGGTTTATTAGCCACATTTTCCTTGCATAAGAAGCTAGGAAAAATGGCCATAGGGCCAAATTTAGTAATAACAAGGAAAATGGGTTTGGGACATAGAGATAAAATAGTAGATATGGAAGAGCCAAAAGGGAGCTTTCCCTCATAATGAGTCATCACATCAAGGTTTGAATCCATGGGCTTAAACACAATCCCCATAAGGAGATAGTGTAAGTTATAGCCCTGCAAAGTCTTAATCATGAAGTACGTGCCATAATTCCTTATAATGCCATCTTCATTTAACATGGGATTAGCCTAAAAATTTGAATTTTTCCACTTGTAGGCCACCTCAGCTTTTATGCATGTCCACCAAGCCCAAAGTACTAACATGTGGACACCCCAAACAACCCCCAGAATCATAAAAGTTGTAGTCATCATAATAAATAAGGGTTTTGTTCTTTCAAGATTAGGTCTTGAATTCTTGGCGGTAAGTTCCCCAAATTGTGCCAACATTTAGAGAAATTCCAAAAGGTGTCAAAGTTAGCTAAGGCATCAACCACTTGATTACCCTCTCGATAAATGTGGGTAATTTTCCTTAATCTTAGCTTAGATATAAAGAGCCTTATAACCAATAGAATATCCTTTGTACTCCATCCAAGCAATCTTCCAAAGTTAACAACATCAGTAATGGATTTAGAGTCACCTTCAATGTGAAGGTTCTCAATCCCTAGAGAAACAACAATTGAAGGCCCTTGAGTAGCGTACATTCTTGCGCAATCATCAAAGATTGGAAACCAATCCCCCAGCATAACCTGCCACAAGATCACCTCTAGAATTTCTAATCAGACCTCCTATACTAGCTCTACCCAAGTTGCCTTTTGTAGCCCCACCAAAGTTGAGTTCAAACCATCCTCTATCCAGTGGCTCCCAAATAGTGTTACTCCTATCCAAGGATCTAGAGTTGTCAAAGGAGCTTGCATCCAAATTTTGATGCCAAGCCATAGCCATTTTAATTTCACTTTCGGTGGGTCCCTTTTCTAGAATTTTCCCATTGAAGAGGGAGATGTTTTCCTCAATATGGTGGGCACCTATACCAAAGACCTCCTTAGGACTCATCTCAGTATTCCTTCAAATCCCGTTGTTCCTCTCCTTCAATAAACACCAACAAATAATGGGAGGGACCTGGTTCTAAATTTCTCCAAGTAAGGGGTGAAAATAAGGACCACACCAACCCAAAATAAAGGATTTAATATCCTTACACATGGCCCAAAGTATACCCAATCTTTCAAAATTCATTCCCCACACTTTAGCAGCAAATGGGCAGTGTAACAATAAGTGGTCAACAAATTCATCACATCATTTACATAAGAAACATCTGTTGGGGATATAAAATTCTCTTTTCCTCAAATTGTCTTGAGTAAGGATCTTGTTGTGACAAGAAATTTACTATAATAAATTGACTTTCGAGATCATATGGCAATTCCCGACCTTCCTCCAAAGTTCAATAGAAGCACCCTGGTTTGTCAGTAGATTGTATGCCGATTTGACAGATAGATCACCTTGTTTGTAAAAAATCTAAAAAAAATCATCTCTCAAGTAGGATGAGGGAAGTCTAGAAAAAGAAAGTAGATCCTATAGAGACTTAGCTAGGTGACATAGATCCTAGGAAAATGGGTAGCAAAGGGATAAATCCTTCCACAACCTAGCCCAAAGAGGCCCAAGAACATAGTCCCTAATGTGGATACTGAAGAACCTTTGGGCCAGCCTCTTGAGATTCCTAAATTCAAAATTTTCTAGAGGGGTATCAAGTAACCAAGGATCTTCCCAAAACCTTATCTTATTACCATTACCTATCTTCCATTTTATCCCACTCCTAAGAAGACTATGCATGTTGCAAATGCCCCTCTAGGCTAAAGAACCCTGAGGATGAACCTCAAAAAGGCAGTTGACCAAAGGCATGTTCTGAAGATATTTAACATTCATGATTTTGCACCAATCCTTTGTGTTCCTTATATGATCCCATCCCACCTTGGGCATCAAGGCCTTGATAGTTTTGGATATAACCTTGATCCCAAGACCACCACAATATTTGGGTTGACAGATCTTTTCCCATTTAACTAGGGAAAATTTCATCTTGTCCTCAGTCCTAGACCAGAGGAAATTTCTTTGATTTTTTTAGTATTTCAAAGCTTATTCTAAGCACATTCAAGTTTCCAAGTGCACTCCTTTGATTTCCCAATTTATTTTTTTGCTTTATATTAATTTCTAGGTCATTCATTTGAGTTTTACAAATCATTTCATTTTGCATGTGTCACTTATCTTTCCAAGCCCTTGCTTTGTGGTGAACCCCTCCTTAGTCATTAATCATACCATAGGACACCTTATTGCAAATCTCCTCTCATTCTATCATCAGATTGAGATCTCTAAGGTGTCCTTGAGTGAAACTTGAAGGAAATAGGATCCCTTGTCTGTGTGTTCCATCTCCTAAAAGATAGAGAATAAACATACCCCCCTAATTTCCAAGGTTTCACAGCTTTACATCTTCATTTTATGCCATTTAGGTGGATTTTACATAGATGTGTGATCTTATCACAACTTTAATAATTCGATACATTAAAATTGACCTTAACCTAGAATTTATCATCAATTTATTTCAATGGGAATTTTCCTCCCTAGATTAGGCCCTATATGTGGTCCTTTCCATTAGAATGGATTGCTTCTAAATCCTATTACTTTTTGTTTATTTTTTTAATATCTTGCCTCAAAGGAAAGTTTTTTAAAACTTGAATTTAATTTTGCTATCCCATCCAATTGCATGCCAAATCTATCAAGTTATCTATATAGGAATTATATAATTTACGTTCATCAATTTAGGTTGTTTAGGATCACCAATTTACCATTATACTTTTTTATCATGTGCATGCACATCTTAGTCATAGTTATGTATGTCCTAGTCTCAATTGCATTAGTTGTATCAACATTTGCATCTCTTTTTTGTGGAATTTTATTATTTTACATCGTTCATGGGACATGAGTTATATTAAGAAAGTCAATATTCATTCATTTATTTATAATAGAATCTAAAAGGTTATTTTTGGGACCACCAAGTTCTATATGTAGTAGTATGAGTAAAAAATTAATAGATAATTCATATTTATAAAGGGAAAAACCACATACAAATGAAATTTCCAACTGTTAAAACCATGGTTGAGGTCTCATTCTAGCCATATAAAATATAACATGTATATCATATTTTCATATTATTTATTTTAGAGTTTCTTTCATTTATCGACTTATGTTGAGTATTAAAATTACGTGCAAAAATGTTGTAGATTACCTATGAAAGGTTAAAAAGTGAGATACTATTAAGTGCCAAAGGATGGGGAAATCACCTAATAATTAGTATTTGGTCTTCTATTGAGACTGTTTGGAAGAAAATAGTTAACTACAATGAAATCATTGCCATGGCAGCATGGAAGTGGTGTCATTAGCTAAAGTAACATAATCTGATTGAGAGTTAAAGGGAAAACTAGCAGACAAGTGATTTGGGTAGTGCTCAAAAGCATGAGGTCCTTGTCATAATTGGAGTTTCATTTTCCCAATATGTATTCATCCCTTTTTCTAGTCTTTGCATAATATTTTATATTATGACAATGATTGGATATTATATCTCTATTCCTTTGGGTGGCATTTTTATACTGATAGTAGTGTCAACATCTCTTCTCCTTTATTTGGCATTAGTTTCTTATCCTAATGAGAGATAACATTGGATTACCTCTTTTATGGGTTTACTTTGTTGAGAATTTGGATTGTGGGGGCTAGTGCATTGGAGTCACCGTGACCTAGTAAGTACTCTATATAGGTAGAACTTTCATTAACTTGAGCCTTGAGCTATTCATTAGTCTGAGAATATTATTTTACCATAATTAATATAGTGGAAACTATCACCTAGAGTGATTATTTCTTCTCTCATGTTTGTTGCTCCAAATTAATTCTCTATACTTAATAGTCTATTGAATGCATCAATATTTCTTCTTTTATTTTGTATAATTTGTGATGGTCAACAATATTCTTTCTCTCTTAGGCTTGACTTGAGCCTTGAACATTTCCACCATCTTAGGAAATTCCTCTAACATATACTTATAACTTGTTTATATTTTTCGTATTGTTGTTTCCAAACACACAAGGAAGCCTAAAAATTTTGGTCTATCATATTTTTGGCTAAGGGATTGGGGAGGAGTAGGTTCTCTTAGAGGACATGGGATTATAGTAGGCCTAGGAATTGAAGGGGAAGTTAGAAATATTAGAGGGATACTACTATGTGGAGATAAGTGTGCCCTAGTAGAAATGGATTCAAGAGAATAATTGGGTGAAGGGGCCTTAGTTTAGGTTGGAGTCCCTTGGGAGGAAGGAGACTCTTTATTAGATAAATATAAAACTTGCATTTCCTCTTCTTTTTATTTCTCATTTTCTTTGTATTCCTTAATTTTAATAAATTTTTGAATACTCCTTTAGGGTGACTTTATCTATTGTGGCTAATGTGAGAGTGATGTTACCATTAGTGTGTGTCATCTTTCACTTTCCAATCACACCTATGGGGATGAAGCAATTGTAAGGTGGGGACGGATAGAAAGAGGATAAGCAACTATTTTAGTTGATTCTTCTTATGTTTCTAGTATCCTCCACTTTATGTCTTGTTTACTAGAGGTATTTTTCATTCAAAATTTTCCTCCTCTTCCTCAATTATTTGCTAAGAGAGAGTCTTGTCCATTATTTTCTTTGACAATCTGATATCATCATCTCTTTTTTATTACCTTCTTTTATTTGATCTATTCCTTTAGATCTCTTTGAGGACTCCTTGGTCCTTGGATGTTTCTCCCCTTTGTGCAGTTTCCTTGGGAATCCTTATATTGTCCATGGCATATGGGTTTTTGAGCCATTTCTTCATTCTCTAGATAACCTCCCAAGTTTTTGACTTTATTGGAGGGATCTCCTTGCATAGAATAGTCAATCTTATAAATAGGTTTATTGAACAACTTATCTTTATCATATGAAGGGTCTATGATCTTTCCATCTTCCTTGAGGCGCTTAGTGAATTTGTTGACTTTTGAAGTTTATGATCTAAGGGAAAGTCATGATAAAAAATATCTTTGACCCTTACCTCATATTCATGCATACAATTTTCCCAATATTTCTCTAGTTTTAATTCATGTTTATAGAACACTCCAATAATGGACCCTACCTTTTCAATTTAGTCAAACCTATTTCTAGTGTCACGAATGTTTGTAAAATAGATGACCAACTCCAATGACAAAAATAGACCTTCATTTCCTTTTATGAAACCACTTCCTATATTCTTCTATTTTCTACTATTTATTTATCTTTTAATAACTAAACTTAAAACTAAGATTATTATTAATAATGTCAAATAACAAAAATAATAATAAAACTAAAATTAAAACCTAATTAAATAATTTTATTCTTTTTTTTTTCATTTTTTTCAAATATATAAATATAATTGAATGATACTTAAACCTAATACATACATTTTATACCTACGAACTAACAATTTGTATCCCTGCACCAAACATTATATATATATATATACGAATGTAATACTCAAAAGTGAAAAAAATGCTTGGTTGTGAAAATCTTATGAAATTATTCTCAATTGAATGTCTTGTATACGACTCTTCTGTCTTCCAATATCAAATAACATTTTTCTGCCTTTATTCCACGCGGTTTCATTTCTTTATCTCTATCGCCGGCTCCCTCTTCTCTTACAAATGCGAAGTGTTTCGCTTAACTCCATCCTGCTTTGATTGATTTCCTTTCATTGTTTCTTATTTTTCAGTTCAATCTGCTTCCATGGCATCTACTTCAAGCGCTGCTGGTCAACCAGAGAGGGAATCTGCTTCTACCGCTGCTGATCGAGCGGATAAGGGCGCATTTGATGGATTCGCACCATCTGCATCGACTTCTGCCTCAAAACGCATGCAAAAACCGTGTTACGATGTATTCATCAATCATCGTGGGCCAGACGTCAAACACACCTTAGCTAGCGTTCTCTATGGTATCCTTACTGGTATGTCACTCTCTGTTTTTTTGGATTCAAAAGAGTTGGAATATGGTGATTACTTGCCCCGAACAATAGAAGCAGCAATGGCCAGCGCTTTGGTTCATATAGCTATTTTTTCAAAGAGGTATGCAGAATCACCCTGGTGTTTGGCAGAGCTATCGTTTATGCTCAAATCTGGCGCCAAGATTATTCCTATTTTCTACCATGTAGAACCTACTGATCTCAGATGGGCAGATCAAGGGAAAGGAGAATATGTCCCCGCCTTTAAAGAGCATGAGCGGAAGGGTAGATACAGTCTGCAACAACTTCAGGAGTGGAAGACCGCACTCCACAACGTCTCACATTACCATGGCCAAATCATTAAAACTAATGAGTAAGTACCAAACATTTGGCCTCTCTATCTTTTAAAAAAAAAAATCTCTCATCTATGTTTTTGATTTTGGCATAATCCCCTGTTAGTTTTTTTCATCTCAATGTTTTTACCTGTTCAGGGATGAGATGAGGCTGCTGAAGAATATTGTGAGTTGTGTTTTGAAAGAAACAAATAATAATGTGCCGCTAGTGGTTGCAAAACATCCAGTCGGTTTGGAAGAAATAGTGGAAGACTTTAAAAAGAATACTCTCCGATCTGCCCATGGTAATCAGGATGTACAAATCGTAGGGATTTGGGGCATGGGTGGTTCTGGCAAAACCACCCTTGCAAAAGAGTTATACAATCAAATATCTTCTTCAATGGAGAGGTCCAGTTTTGTGTTTGATGTTCGAGATGCTGCAACCAAAGGTCTCTTGCATGAAAAACAGAAAAAACTCCTCAATCACCTCGGCGTCCAAGATTTAGCATTTGACAATATTGAAGAAGGTATGAGAAATCTTTCAAGGGGTTTGAGGTCTGTTAGGGTATTGATTGTTCTTGATGATGTGGACAATATGGTACAATTGGATGCTTTGTTGCCTACAAAAGATAGCCTAAAAAAGGGTAGTCTCATCATTGTTACTACACGTGCATTTGATGTTTTAAAGTCTTGGGGTATCTCCCTCATATATAACATGAGACCTTTGGACCCGTTATATGCAAAACAACTTTTTTGTTGGCACGCTTTCTTAAAATTTAATTCACCTGATGGATTCAAGGAACTTGTTGAAAAGTTCTTAGAGGTATGCAATGGATTACCTTTGTTTCTTAAGGTATTTGGAGGACTATTATATGGTGAGTCTCGAAAAGAGTATTGGGAATCACAATTGCATAAGATATCAAGAATATTATCTGATGATATCAAAGAGAGGCTCAAAATAAGTTATGACATTCTTGATGATGAAGAAAAAGAGATGTTCCTTGATACTGCATGTTTCTTCATTGGACAAGACAATAGATTGGCTATTGAAGTGTGGAATGGATTGGGGTGGAGTGGTCCACAAAGTTGGGAAAGACTCTTGCATAAATGTTTGGTTGAGTTTGACAATGACAATCACATAAGAATGCATGACCATTTGAGAGATTTGGGAAGGGACATTGCAAATAAACAATCACCTTATCATTTTTGGTTTCCTCAACAAATTATCAATGTTCATAAACAAAAAATGGTAAAGTTAATATTTTTTATTGCCTCACTTAATAGAAATAAATTAATTAATTTATTTATTATCTCGTTAATCAACGCAAAACAAACATTTTTGTTACGTGAAGGTTTCTTAATTTTAAAGCTAAACAGCTGTCTAAGAAACCTCTTACTAGGTTTCAAATAACATAAACAGCTTTCCAATTTACTAAACTAATATGTGTTTGAACAGCCAACAAATTTATTTATTTTTACTTTCAATTTTTTCTCCTTTCAGAAAATACTTGGTTTTCAAGGAATAATCGCAACCTCAAACCAAATACAAGAGTGGAGTATATGGGGGGTTTGTTTGCTCACGTCTTTTGTTTCTCTATTTCTTTCGAGTAATTTTAATTGTCTATAATTTTATAGCTTTATATTTTTACCTTATTTTCTGAATATTTCATGTTATTTCTTTTCAGGAAAGAGGGGACCACTTACCAAGAATGGTAAAAAAAACTGACGAGGTCGATGAGTTTCACGTTTGCTGCTCGCACAAGAAACTCATGGTTAAAACAAATCGAGGAATTTGGTCACTTGCACCCTCTTTAGTTGGACTAAGATATTTAGTGATTAGTGGAGATAATTTTAATCAAATAATGGGTGAAGTATCAAGAGACCTGGTCTGGCTTCGCTGGTTCAAAATTGGGCAGCGAACTCTTCCGCCAGGGCTTTCATTGAAAAAGTTGAGGGTGTTAGAACTCTGTGAAGAAAAACAGGAAGATTTCTTCGGAAGTCAGGAAAGGGAACAACACCATCACTTACAAGAGCTGTGGGGGGAGACTGACGGTGAGGTAAGTAGCATCCGTTTTATTTGTTCTAAATTTATATTTCAATTCTGGTTTTTGGAAAATTCAGTGTCAGTAATTCACCGTCGGAAAATTCACCACAGAAAAATTCACCATGACAAATTCATATCAAAGGAAATTCACCACCAGCAATTCACCACAGCGAAAATTCATTGCATTAAAAGTTTGCAATTAATTTTCCTTGGCAGTGAATTAATGGTGGTGAATTTTCCTTGACATGAATTTGTCATGGCGGTGAATTTTCTCATGGTGAATTATTGTTGGTGAATTTTCCGACGGTGAATTGCTGACATTAAATTTACCCGATGCTAAAATTGATGTATTCGTTTCTCTACTCTTAAATGTGTTGCAGGTGCCTGTGCAGTTAAGGCAGTTGCTTATTTCACAATGCTACAAATTTCAAGGTTTTCCAAAATCAATAGGGCATCTTAAACATTTGAAAAAGATAGTAATCACCAAGAGCCCAAATATGAGGAGTCTTCCAGACGAATTTTGCCTTCTTCAATCTCTGGAACACCTAGTGTTAAATCGGTGTTACAGTCTATCATCACTGCCGAGCAATTTCGGCAATTTGAGTAATCTGCGCCATCTAAATTTGTGGTATTGTGGGTTAAGTAGGTTGCCAGTTTCCTTTAAAAATCTGATCCTCCTGGAACATCTCAATTTAGAGGGGTGTGGTCAACTCACGTCAGAGGTTAAACCTTTTGGAAAACATAACAAAGCTCGAGTTTTTGGACCTTTCAAAGTGCAAGAAATTGGAAGGATTGCCTCGTCACATCACAAATCTGGCATCCTTGAGAGAGCTCTATTTAAGCTGTCCAAGATTAAAGGAGCTACCAGATAACATCGGTCAACTCAGTAGGCTGAGAGAGATGAAGATAGAGGAGGTGTTGTTGACGAGCTTGCCGATATCACTTGGAGATTTGTCTTCCTTGATAAATCTCACAATTAAAAATTGTCCTGCGCTGGAACGTCTACCTGACTCTCTTGGAGATTTGTCTTCCTTGATGAATTTTTCAATTGAAGATTGTCCTAAGCTGGAACGTGCAGGAGTAGAATCTCTACCAAAATCAATCAGGCAACTGAATAATCTTCAAGAGCTGAGAATATCCATGTGTCCAATCAGCGAATTGGATTTTGGGGCGGCATCATTACCTTTTGGATTGAGCAAATTGAAGAAGATATTTCTACATAAAACAGAAGTATGCAGAGTTTCATTTTCTGAAGCCTGTTGTCCCTACCTGGAGAGTCTCTGTGCTGCCGATAATCATCTTTTAAAGGAGATTGAAGCACTGCCAAGGACCCTCCAGTCAATATCTTTGAAAAACAGTGAAAAGCTAGAGAACATTCCGAATTTTGCAGGATTTACTTCTCTGAGAGAATTTAAACTAAGAGATTGCAACAGAATTCAGAAAATCGAAGGTTTGGAAAATTGCACAAGATTGGAAGAATTGATCGTTTGCAACTGCTGGGAGATGCCAAGTATAGAAAGCTTGGAACACATGCAGAATTTGAAGTGGCTGCTATTCAGAGCAAACAGGGGATCAGTTATTGAACGTTGTATTCAAACAATACAGGTAAAAATACTTTCTAGGAGTTCAAATTTCTAGTTATTTGCATTGACTGAATGTTATGAAACGAATTTGCAGAAATGTCCTGAAGAAATAAAAAATTTTGCACGGGCAGTCCCTGATGCGGCCTCACTTGTACATTCCTTAGTCTCTCCAAATCTGATCATCGTTGACTTCATCTCCAGCCAGAATATTATGCTCCAGCCATCCTTGGTGCTGAGGAGTGCCTCCATTGGTGACTCCTTTATATTCTGCTATATTCTAAATTGTGTTTCTAATTCAGAAATTCTACTATGGAGTCGAATTCTTAGAAGTGAATCTACAGTAAAGGTTGAAAAGGGTAGATGGGCATTAGTAGGTGTCGTAACAAAACGTTACGGAGACGTTGCAGACGAGTACTTATCACTAGAACTAGTAGACGGAGCGTGCGGAGAAGTGGAGAAAGGTTTGGTTGTGAAAGGAAAAGAGCAAACACTAGCGGAGGCAGTTCGAGGCTTTTTGCCACTTTTTCTGCAAAGTTAATGTTATTGCGAGGCTAGGAGATTATTCAGTTGTAATTATGTATACTAAATTGAATTTTTATATGTAGAGTTAATATTATGTCTTTTAAGTTGTACTCAAGGCTGTTCTCTTTAGGTATTTATAAAGTAAATTAAAATTTTGAATAGGTTTTACTTTATAGAAATTTGATTTAGAGTAGAAAAAAATTAGGTTTATACATTAAAAATATAAATTTATGTTAGAAATAGGTTTAGAAATTAAAAATATGAATTTAGGAATTAATAGTGACACGATTGGAATATGCAATTTTAGGATTCAATTTCAAATATAGTTATGTTACATTTTAGCTAATTATTTAATTGTATCATATTTTGATCAAATTAAATCTAAAATATAAGGGAAAATGATTTGGGTATATAATTTTTATCACTAATATTTTTCCAACTTTAATTTTCATGTGAATTACTTAGCAAATGCATGTCAAAGTAAACAAATATTTAGCATGTAAAAGTAATATTTTTCACTCAAAGAATATCCAACCTTAATAGAGTAATAGATCATTCTTGAATACTTTGTGCCTTGATAACTCCATTGAAACCCATAAAACAACTCCAAAATTAAATTATTAGCTTATGTCAAACATTTGAAAATAAGCATATATTAAAACTTCCTTTCAAAACCATCTTTAGAACTCGTTCTTAGGGAGTACAATTTGTTTCATAGAAAAAACTTGTTCACTAGAGACTTTGTTTGGTGCAAGGAATTTATATTTTCCTATAGCCTCTAAGTAGTGTAATCACTTGATTCATTCAACAATATTGAATTACCAAAAAAAAGAATTGTGTATTTTATCTTCTTCCAAAAAATTCAAGACATCTTCACTAGAAAAAAACGCAAATAGTCACAAGAAGCTCTTACAACCCACATCAACATTTTCAACATTGAGTTTTTAACTTTTTCAAAATAATTAAGCCCCATTTTTTTAAAAACTAATTCACTTCCTCTTTATTAATAAAAACTATTATAAAGTGGATTGTTTTTCATTTGCATAATATTTTTCTTTTCTAGATATATACCTGTCATTTATAATTGATGAGGAACTTGAGATTCTTATTAATTTCTAATTATCACTAAAAAGTATTTATTATATTAAATTTTAAAAAAATCAAAACATGAAAAATTGAAAAATGATGAGCAATCAACAAATTCTCTAGTTCCCTTAATAGAATTTGTAATCTTATTCATATGTGTTTTTTTGGTCGAGTTGATATGTCCATTGCACTTATATCTAGAAATGGTATGGATCCCTTAAGGAATATAGGGGTTCAACTAGATGAATTTTACAACCCATATAATTCTTTGGAGTTGTATGTATAATACGATGGACTTTGATGTTTGAATATGGACTTATATATTATGTTACTTTTACTTATGAGGATAGAACTGTTGGATATTGCTGATATGTGGTTATCATTGATGTCAACACTATTAGCATTAATGCCTTTAAGGTTGTATATTTCGAAGATATTGAAAAATTTGTAATAAAATAAGTTACAGGTTGTCAATGATGGAGTGGAGTTCAGTATGTTGGTTAGTTCATATATTGATGGTGAGTAGTTGTGGATTAAAGGGTTTTTTTTGAGGTATATCTAGTTTGTCCACCAAAATTTTTAGAGGTTCGCATGAAGATTTGATCAAGTAATGAGTATCAGTGTTTTGATAGTTGTTTTGTTACTTCAGTTGGTGTTCCTGAAAGAAGATGTTGTGATTCTAGTAATCTGAGTTGATGTGAATGCACTTGTGGTGTTACAAGATGCTTGTGGATGTTTCTAGATCATGCTCTATTCGTGTTGTTGGTCCACATTGATTGTTATGCTCGCGATTGGTGGTTTTCTTTTGGGTGTTCATGTTTTTCATGTTCATGGCGACAAGGTGATTGTAGCATGTTGTGGATCTTCGAGGCTAATTTGTTAAGGTGTTTCATGTTTGAGACATGTTTTTTTGGGTCCTTACTATGTTTTGGCTGACATTAGTTGATTCGCATTGGTAATTGTTTATTATTTTGGGCCGACAATTTGTACATATTTTATATTTTGTTGGGTTGACATTTAGTGGATGTTATCCTTAGATGTGGATATATATGTTCGATTTCTTTGAGGAGATTGGAATGTGAGGTGTGTGAAGTGTGAGTGTTGTGTGCGACTAAAGTTCAAATCTTTTGAAAGTAGAAGTAAAGTGTGAAGTAGAGTGAGCAGAAGAAAGTGTTCATGTGCTTAATCAAAACTATAATCAAGCATTAGCATATGCTATTTTATCAGCTCAAAATATCTCAGATGGATGTAATCCACATGTAACTATAAGACAGTATGTATTCCTTTGGGCAATAAGCCTTGTTGTATTTGAGCAATGAGCTCTAGGCAATGTGCCTGAATGCATGTGCATTCCCCATTTTCTATACTTTTAACAGAGTATAAACTTATGGATTAACCTCCACTATGTTTTTTCCCCTAATAGGGTTTCCACGTAAAAAAAACTTAGTGTTATGTGTGTTTCTAATGTGGTGATGGTTTATGCTTTCATGTTTATTTATCAGATCTGAGAATAAATTTAATTAGTATAATTTCTATGACAACTAATTCACCCCCCTTCTCTGTTGCCTACCCTTGTGTTGCCAATAATTGGTATCAGAGCAGGTTCCTCAGAAGAAGTTTAATAGCTTGAGGTGCTCTGGGATGGTGACATATAAGAAGGATAGCCCAAGATTTGATGGAACAAATTTTTCTATGTGGAAGACTCGAATGGAGTGTCATCTGAGATGCATTGGTGAACCTTACTAGAAAATTACAAAGAATAGGTATGTTATTCCATAGAATGGTCCTTCTACTCCTGATGAGATTAAAGAAGTCGAGTACAATATCAGGGCTAAGGAAGCATTGTTGAGTGCTCTAACTAATTTTGAGATGAAAAATGTAATGGAGCTATAGACTGCTTATGAGATCTAGAAAAAGTTGGAAAATTTGTATGAAGGTGATACCCATGTGATAATTGCTAAGCTACAAAGCCTAAAAGGGAAACATGAAACATTGAGATGAAGATGATAACATCACTTCTTTTATGCAGAGAGTGATTGAACTTGTGTGTAGTATCAGATGTATTGGTGGAACTTTGGAAGAATCAGATAGTGTAGCTAAGGTGCTTAGATCCTTGCATGTTGCATACAAACACAAAGTTGTTGCTATTGAGGAGATCTGAACTATGACAAATGTAACCAGGGACATGTTGATTAGCAAGCTTGCTGATTTTGAGCTAAGTGAGTTTGGTGAATCTCTTTCTAAATAGAATCTGCATTCAAAGATATTGTATCTGGGAAAGATAAGCAAAGATATGATTCGAGAGAAAGTTCTTCTAGAAAAATGTTCAAATATGAGCAAGAAATCAGAGAGATTGAAGAAGAAGAGAGAAAGCTAGATGACCTTGAAGAACTTCTTGTCAAGAGAGTAGCCAAAGGAGAAGGTAAGTATAAAGGTAAATTTCCTATTAAATGTTTTTCTTGCAATAAGATAGGTCACTTTGCCTCAAGGTGTCCTGAAAGTTTTCCTAAGCCAAGACCTAACAAGCCTAGATTCTAGAGAAAATGTTACTTTGCTATTGATGATGGTGTGACATATGATGAATCTCATAAAGGGAATGTAATCAAGGATGAGTTTATATTTATTTCTATCAAGGAAGATGATTTAGTGCCTACTGAATCTGATAGTTGCAAAAATATGGAGAAAGCTCTAGTAGCCAGAGTTGAAGAAAAAGATGAATGGGTGATTTACAGTGGATTCTCTCATCACATGATAGGGGATAAAAGAAAATTTGTGAGTCTGGAGAAGTATTATGGTGGTGTTGTAAGATTTGGTGATGACAAAGATGGTGTAATTTGTGGCAGAGCATCCATTTCTTTTGATGGTAAGCAAATACTGATGATGTCCTATATGTGGAAGGTTTGAAGCATAATCTCTTAAGTGTCAAACAGATGGTTGACAAGGGATATAATCTTCAATTCAATGAGGGAAAGTGTAAAATATTGGGGAGTTCTGGAAATGTGATTGCATATGGTACAAAAACAAAAGGTAATATCTTTCAACTAAGTACTATTGGTAAAAGTTGTCTGATTGCTCAAGCTGATGAAAGTTGGTTGTGGCATAGAAGAATGTGTCATGTAAACTTTGACAATATTATCAAGATAATTTCTACTCATGTAGAGAGAGATCTTCCTAAGTTGATAAAACTTACTAACACTATATGCAAGGAATGTCAGCCAGGGAAGCAAACTATAGTCTCATTCAGAAGCAAACAATATTGTTGAAATGAAGTATTGGATCTTGTGCATACTAACTGGTGTAGTCCTTCCAGAATCAAAATTTTACAAGGTGATAGGTATTTCATGTTGCTTATTGATGATTATTCTAGACTAATGTGGGTTACTTTCTTAATGGAAAAATATAAAGCTCTAGAGAAATTCAAGATTTTCAAGGCTATGGTTGAGACAGAGACAAGTCTAAAGATTAAATGTCTGAGATCAGATAGAGGTGGTGAATTCACTTCTCATGAGTCTAATTCTTTCTGTGAAGAGCATGGAATAAAGAGACAATTGTCTACCCCATGGACCCCTCAGCAAAATGGAGTTGTGGAAAGGAAGAAAAAAATAATTCAAGAAGCTGCTAGGACTATGATGTTGGAAGGAAATGTTCCTCATATCTACTAGAGAGAAGTTGTGAGTACTATTGTTTACACTCTCAACTGGGTAAATGTCAAAGGTGATACCGGTAAGACTCCTTATGAGCTATGGTTTGGTCATAATCCTACTATTAGATACTTCAAAATATTTGGGAGTAAATGTTATACCAAAAGAGATGAAGATATAGGAAAGTTTGATGCTAGAAGTGATGAAGGAATCTTTCTTGGTTATTCCACTAAATGTAAATCCTACCAGTGCTACAATAAGAGATTGAGGAAAGTAATTGAAAGTGCTAATGTAAAGGTTGATGAAGACACATTTCGACCATCAAGAACCTATGGATATGATTCAGATGGTCAGAATGACAACTCTGGTAAAGGAAAGAAAGTTAAAATCAATCCAGTGAATCAAAAAAATCAAGAGGAAGGAACTAGTGAAAGTGAAGAAGCAAGATCACAAGTGCCTAAAGTTCTACAGCCTAAGAATCCAAGGTATGTAAGACTAAATCATTTAGAAGATCAGATTATAGGTGATAAGAAAAAAGGTGTTCAAACTGGGAGAAAATTTGTAGAAGAGTACTGCTTGATTTCAAAGACTGGGCCTAGTAGTGTAAATGAAGCATGCAAAGATGAACATTGGATGGAAGCAATGAAAAAAGAGTTACTGTAAATTGAGAAGAACGATACATGGACTCTTGTTCCTAGACCTAAGTACGAAAATGTAATTGGAACTAAATGGGTCTTTTGAAATAAACTGAACTAGCAAGGTGAAGTTATCAGAAACAAAGCAAGACTGGTATATAAAGGATATTCTTATATGAAAGGAATTGACTTTGAAGAAAAGATTTCTCCTATTGCTAGGATTGAAGTTGTGAGACTATTTCTTGCTTATGTTGCTTACAAAAACTTCAAGGTTTATCAAATGGATGCAAAGTGATCATTTCTAAATGGTGAACTAAATGAAGAGGTGTATATTAAGCAACATGATGTATTTCAATTAACTAATCAGGGAGATATGGTTTTTCGATTGAAGAAAGCATTGTATGGACTTAAGCAAGTCTCAAGAGCATGGTATGCCAAATTAAACAAGTATTTGTTGAATCTTGGATTTAACAAAGGTACTGTTGATAGTAATTTGTATTTCAAGATAGATCATGATAAAGATTTGATTGTTGAAGTCTTTGTTTATGATATAATTTTTGGAGGAGATGATAGTTTGTGCATGAAGTTTGTTGATGAGATGCAAAGTGAGTTTGAGATGTCTATGATTGGAGAAGTGACTTTTTTTTTGGGATTGCAAATCACTCAACTAGATGAAGGGATCTTTATATCTCAGTCCAAGTATGTGAAAGAACTGCTAAAGAAGTTTGGTATGGAAGATTCAAATCCAATTGGTACACCTATGGTGACCGGATGTAAGTTGACTCAAAATGATGATTCTCCTAAGACAAGTTGGACTAGATACAGATCCATGATTGGTGGATTTTTGTATTTAACTCAAACTAGACCTGATATCATGAATGTTGTATGCATTGTTGCTATATTTCAAGCTGATCCTAAAGAATCCCATGTGACAACTGTGAAGAGGATTTTCAGGTACTTGAAGGGGATAATTGATTTTGGTCTATGGTATCCTAAAAATGATTACCTTACTTTGATTGCTTTTACTGATGTTGATTGGGTAGGAGATGTGGATGATAGAAAGAGTACTAGTAGTGGTGCATTTTTCTTGGGAAATAAGTTGATTTCATGGATAATTAAGAAGCAAAATGCCATTTCTTTATCTATTGTAGTGGCAGAATACATTGGTGAGGCTAACAATTGTACTCAAGTATTGTGGATGAAGCAGATGTTGAAAGATATCGGATTTGTGTATGATGAAACTATTGCTATATTATGTGATAAATCAAGTGCTATTAACATTTCTAAGAATCTAGTGCTGCATTTGAAAACCAAACATATATCTATCAAGTTTCACTATTTGAGAGACAAGGTGAGTGAAAAGGAAGTCAGATTGGAGTATGTGCCTACTAAGGAACATATTGCATATGTCTTTACCAAGACCTTGCCTAAGGATACTTTTGAGTATCTCAGAGGGAAGCTAGGGGTGATTACCCCTCCTAATCAGAATTAAGATGCAATGACTTGCATCAGTCTAGGCATTTCATAGTCATATCTTGTGATTCAGATTGATGTTGTGGTGGTTGCTACTCAGAGGGAGTAGTCAGATGTTCAGATATGTGGTTCAGAGCTTGTGTGGAGAAAGATAATGTGTACCTTTGTCATTGATGTCAAGGGGGAGAAGAGTCATGAAAAACTAACAAAGAGTTAAGGCTCGAAAAGAGTCTAAATCTAAGGGGGAGAAAGTGCTAAAAGAAAGTCACGTTGATGGTGTTTTTCACATCATGTGTTGCCATCAATTCCAAAGGGGGAGATTGTTGGATATTGCTGATATGTGGTTGTCATTGATGTCAACACTATTAGCATTAATGTCTTTAAGGTTGTATATGTCGAGGATATTGAGAAATTTGTAATAAAATAAGTTACAGGTTGCCAGTGATGCAATCGAGTTCAGTATGTTGGTTAGTTTAGTATATTGATGGTGAGTAGTTATGGATTGAAGGGTTTGTTTTCAGGTATATCTAGCTTATCCACTGAATTTTTTAAAGGTTCACATAAATATTTGATCAAGTTATGAGTATCGGTGTTCTAACAGTTGTTATGTTACTTGATTTGGTGTTCATGAAAGAAGATGTGATTCCGGTAATCTGAGTTGATGCCAATGCTCATGTGGTTTTTCAAGATTCTTGTGGATGTTTCTAGATCGTGCTCTATTCGTGTTGTTGGTCCAATTTGATTTTTGTGCTCGCGATTGGTGATTTTCTTCTAGGTGTTCATGTTTTTCATGTTCATGGTTGATAGGGTGATTGTAGCATGTTGTGGATCTTTGAGGCTAATTTTTTAAGGTATTTTGTGTTTGAGACATGTTGTTTTAGGTCCCTACTATGTTTTGGCTGACATTGGTTGATTCACATTGAAAATTGTTTATTATTTTGGGCCGACAATTTGTACACATTTTATATTTTGTTGGGCGAACATGTAGTGGATGTTATCCTTAGATGTAGATATTTATGTTTGATTGCTTTGAGGAGATTGGAATGTGAGTTGTGTGAAGTGCAAGTGTTGTGTACAAATAAATTTTAGATCTTTCGAAAGTAGAAGTAAAGTGTGAAGAAGAGTGAGCATAAGAAAGTGTTCATGTGCTTAACCAGAACTGTAATCAAGCATTAGCAGATGCTATTTTCTTAGTTCAAAATCTCTCAGATGGATGTAATCCAAATGTAACTATAAGACAATGTGTCTTCCTTTGGGTAGTAAGCCTTGTTGTATTTGAGTAGTGAGCTCTAGGAAGTGTGCCTAAATGCATGTGCATTCCCCATTTTCTATACTTTTAACAAAGTATAAACTTGTCAATTAACCTCCACCATGGTTTTGCCCCTAACAGGGTTTCCACATAAAAAAATATTGGTGTTATGTGTTTTTCTAATGTGGTGATGGTTTATGCTTTCATGTTTATTTATCAGATCTGAGAATAAGTTTAATAAGTATAATTTTTGTGACAACTGATTCACCTGCTCCTCTTAGTTGGTTGCCCTTGTGTTGCCAACAAGAACTACCAAATTTGTTTCCAAATAAAAATAGAAACGCAACACATGAAGATTTTAATTTATATTTTCACTTAATAGTAAAGGAAAATACAATGCTAGTCTTCTATTTCTTCTAATAATTTGTTTAGATAAATAAGTAACTAAATATTTATATAATTTTTTCATTTTCAATTTTGACTTTTTAAAATTTTCTAAATTCTATATTTTTATAATAATTTTTTCTTCTACATTCTAATATTTTTTGTGGCTTAATTTTGGTTTTCTTCAAACCTAAAAAAATTCCACTTGACATTGAATCGAATATTTTATCTTGAAAACATGATTTTAAATAGAATAATATCTATAGACATCTAAAATTGACCATATATTTGGTCAATTTACCTTAATATGTCCTCTTTTTTCATCTCTATGTTAATTAAATAATATTTTAATTAATTAGTTAATATTTTTCTATACCAATCTTCATCCTAAACTAATTCCTCCTACTACCACTAAGTCCTAAATTAAAGTAAATAATTAAATTGAATTATTTACCTATCCCTTTCTTTATTCCATCTTTTTCCTTCTAAAAACTAAATAAATAAATTTTATTTAATTTCAATTTCTCCCACATATCTAATCCTCCATCGCTTTATATTAGCTCTCTAATCGTCATCTAATCCTACCATTATTAATGTGCACATACTTAATCCTTGATTAAATATGGTAAATCTCTCTAAGTTTCCATCTCACCTACCTCATCCTCTCACTTTAAATTCTCTAATTTTGGAAAAGGGCCCCGTGTACTTGGATGTATGGCCCTTTCTCCTCAAAGTTATATATGAGGAATTTAAAATTATCCACTTATCCTATTTGAGTGGAGATGATAAGGATTTCCTTAATGAAATATATTTCAAGATACCCCCATGTACCACATGTCATTTCACTCCATCTCATAATACCACTTGGCACAATTCCTTGCTTGAGACAACCTAAGACATCTCCAGCATTTTTATCATCCTCTCATCTTGTGCGTCCATCTCATTCCTCCAAAATATATTTAATCTTTCAACACTTAGACATTTTCATCACTCAAAAATTCATGAAAGTGGTGTTATACTACCAAAAAACATTAAGCACACATCAACTTGATCAATCACAAAAATAAAATCCAACAAGGAGTCTAGTATAAGTTTTTGTAGTTAAATTTTATGCTTGTTTTCATTTCCTTATCCCAATCTAAGTGTTTGTTCGACATTTTATTGTTGAGTTTAAATGGTTTAAATTGACAGATTGGAAAAAATTCATGTACACATTTCTAGCATACTTGGTGGGACACACATCATGGGTCAACTGCTGATTTTTTTTTGTTTGTGTGTTTCACATGTTGAAGGTGTGGATCAAAAAATATGTTTCCAGATTGAAAATAGTGATCTACAGATCAATGAACATGCTCACGCATTGGTGAAAACATTTTTTATAGACTGGGCTATGGATTTAAGAAAATCCATCATGAATCAACATATGTACTCTAGAAATTAGTGGTTGTGTGAATTTTTGGCTTAGTTGAATACATAATAGATTGGTAGGACTGCTCTATGGATTGGTAGATCCATTAGGTGTACTTTTTTGTTGGTTTTTCTACTTTCCATACAAATTTATTATCATTTTGAAGACTAACCAACTAAATTTGCTTTCATATGATCAATCTAACATTATTTTTGCAACCACCATAAGTCAAAGACTCTGCAAATCAACCTACAAATGTCATATTGTATATCCATGTAGTCAAAGACTTTATTTTCTCATTAAATTAGAAACTAGAGTAGCTTAAAGGGTTAATTTTCACATCCCTCACATCACCCATTAAAAAATAATAAATAAAAACCAATTAATTTGTTGTTTAAAGAGGATAGGAATACAAACCTAGGAAAGGGTATGGGAAAAAATTAAATGTGAGTCAAGAGAAGGATGTTCATGCCATTAAGAGACATAGTTGAACATCAAATCTCAAAAATTAAAAATGAATGGAAAAACATGGAAGATGACAATATTTAAACTCTTAAAACCCCTCATTGTACTAAGGAATACTTTTTCTTTTAAAAGGGAAGATAATGGAAGCTATCACTTTCACTTTGAGACTCCTAGACTTTGATAGTCATAGGTTGTAGGAAAATAGATTTATTAAAAATACATTAGAAACATTGAAGAAAATACAATTTTTGGTGTAAGTCCAAATTCCATGGTCATTGCCAACATTATCCTTGCCTAAATTGTAATTGGAGATAGTTATGTGTTTTTGGGAAGGCTTCTTTCTTGGAAAAATTACTACTTGTATTGGAAAAATAGATAATGGACTATAAGAAGGAAGGGAGGGTAGTAGAATGGTGTGAGGGAAAGAATAAATGAAAAATGTTATGAGAAGGTAGTAAAGCCATGCAAAGAATAAAGAAAAACAAAGGAATGCAAGAAGTAAGAGATAAAATGTAGGTCCAAGAGAATAGAAGGAAGGGATGCAACCAAGAGTCAAAGTAAAATAATGTAGACACAATATTTATAGGGGTGATGAAGTCTCTTAAGGAAATGCGTCCTACAGGAATGCAAAGATAAATAGATTTCCATTTAAATGAATTCACTAAAGAAGATCTATTTTGGAATGAAAACATGAGAGAAAGGGTGAAAGGAAGAAAAAAATTGGGCTTACTACTATGGGGATAGGTATATGGAAAAATCCGAACTATGTGAGCTTTTACAACCCTCTTTGTGGGAAAATGAAATTTTGGTGGATGTCCATCAAGCATGTATGATATCCCTAAAATAGGCTTTTTGAAATATGTTGGTACCTATGAAGGAGATGTAACTAAAAAATGTAATGACTAAGTCTACAACCTTTGCATGTGTTCTCTTTGCCTAATATTGAAGTACACATCATCAAAATTAGTATGAAGTTTGGCGTGTTCATAAGAATCACTTATCCTTTCCTTCTAGGAAGATTATGGTATTTATCCTAAGCTTATTTCTTACTATCTTTCTAATTCTATAATATCTTATAGTTCTGAAGAGGATTCCCTTATCATTTGATTTTAAATGAGAAAGGTTTGTACCATGTAGATCTACTTGTTGTAATTCAGTTATTTTATTGAACTCTTTAGTTTTCTTATGCATATATAAGGAATTAATAGATGAATAATAATTTTATTATTTATAGGTGGTTGTGGTTCTCATGAGAATGTTTTGTGTAGAAGTATGTCTTCCATGGGGGAATAAAATCATAGTGAGCTTTAAATTAATTATGCGTCAATGATATCTTTAGATAAGGAATTGAGTATTAAATTCCTATGTGCTTGTCATATATAAATATACCCACACATGCATACACTCTTAATTAGTAACTAATACATTTATGTTATCTAATTTTATTTAAGGATTCATGTTAAGGTAATATTTAGATCAAATATTTATTGTGGCACTTATTGGGAGCTTTATTGAGGGTTTTATGTTATTTTTGTATCATAATTAAATTTTGGCTACTACTATCTAGGGATGTACACTATTTACCAATATCCTAATTTTAGATTGAGTCGAGATTTTTAGTAACCTTTTGCCTAAGTATGTTACATCCCCATGCTTGGAGACATATATTGGATGACAATATTCTTGGAAAAACCTATCTAACCCATCTTTCCTATGTAAGAGAATATTAATTGATTAATTTAAAAATAGGGCAGGAGATGTGATATCACTCTTTTTTCATACTAATCATTCAAATATGTCCTAAGAACCCTAGTTAGATTGACCATGAACCTCACAAGGTGATTCAATTCTCAATTAGGAGGACTTAGGAAAAGGTGGGTGCTCTTTTAGGTTTTTAGTGGGTTCACCACCAAGCAAATGATGGGAAAGACAAATGACCATTCAACCTACAAAACCTAGTTATGCAAGCTAAATGAAAGATGGAAATGATGAAACTATGCAACAACAAGATAGGATGTGTGTACCTGGGAAGTCTGGAGATGTTGTGAGGATTTTGGAAATGTAAAATAATGTCAAAATATACCAAGGAGGACAAACATGCATTTACCATTGTCTTAGTCCTATTGCTATTTTTTGGGACAAATGCGAAATCTTTGAATTTCAAAATAGAATCTCAAAGATTCTCTGAAAAATACCCCTGGGAGGACTAAGATGCCCTAGGTGGCATATTAGTCATGTTTTGAATTTTTTTTAAAACTCCAAATGTGATCTTGACCTATAAGGTCTACACTTGCTTCCTCCCAGATCTTGGGTTTTGAAACTTCTGGATTTGACCTATAAGTGAGTTTTCGTGAAGATGACAACTTTGTAATGCAACTTTGCAACTTTACAATCTTGCACTCCAAATGATCCCCAATTCTTCAACCTAAATCTGCAATCACAAGCAACAAGAGAGGGAAAATGTTTTGCATGTTAGTGAATGGGGGTTTGCCTTGGTCAAACCCCTTGTTGGTAATTAAACCATGAAATGAAATAGAATAATCAAGGGAAATGATGAATGAACAACATGCAATGTTACAACTCACCAAACCCTTGTTGCAAAGTCTGCAACCTTGTGTGAAATGACTAGCTTTAATGTAGATCTTGAATCAACAGAATGCTTCAATAGATCTTTCTTGAATCAAAACCCTACATCACATGTTAGCACAAAAAAAACATATGATGCAAGAATCTCCTTTGATACGATGCTTGAATCTTGATGATGGCTCCAAAATTCTTGAAGAACTACTCTTGAATGCTCTTGAGAACATAATTTGCTATTAGGAATGAATACTCAAGTTGCTAGATGATCTCATGAATCTTTAGGATGAAAATGAATGAATGAACCTTGTATTGATACTTATCTATGCTTAATATCTTGAAATTACATCACACCAAACCGACATAGGAAAATATTAATTAAAGGAGGTTGAATCCCACTAAAATTTGAAATTAAATCCCAAAAAAAATCCAAGGAGGACTAAGACACCCTAGGTGGCATCTTAGTCTCGAGGCTCAATTCTCAAGGCACAAACTCCAAAAAGGGGCCTTTTTAGGTGCGTTCAAAATTAGGGTCCCAAGACCCTTAGGGGAGTAAGATACCCTAGGTGGTGTTTTAGTCCTGACCCAAAAATCAGGGACACATAAATAGAAACATTAAATGCTCATTTTCCCTTTGGTGATTATCGAGATTAACCAAAAAAATATTTAGTTTATTAGGCTTGTGGATGCAAAATAGGACCAATTAAGTCATAAAGAAGGATAATTAAAGCAAGGTTAGACCAAACAAGTGTGAAAATGTAAGGGTATACATTTTCCTACACTAAATTTAGCCCCCACTTTAGTGAGAGGATGAACTTACTTCAAACTCACACTAAAGTATCCAACCACGCAATCAAGAGGGGTTCAAATGTATAAATGCTAGTAAGATAGGATGAAAATAATCAAGAGGGTGGCCAAGCCCCCAAGATAAAGATCATATGGTAGATGAACATAGGCACAAAGGAACATGTATGCAGTTGATATATGAAGCCATATCTAGAACGCAAACATACACCATCAAAGATAGGGAAAACAAAAAGGAAAATGAAAAATGCAAAAGATCAAGCTTCAACTGGCTACCCAACGCAGTGGACCGAGTCTAGGATGTTTGTCCAAAATGGTTTACAAGTGGAACATGTTGTCCACTATGCAAACAAAAGGGAATGCTCACAAGGGCTAGTGGGAGCTAGGTGTCCACTAGATGAACCCCAGGAAGTCCATATCAACATCATACCCCCATGACTATGATCAGGAAAAAAATAAAATGAATGATCACAATGGCTAGTGAAGCTAGTTGTTCACTAGGTGAGACCTAAGGGGTCATATCAAAGACATGCCTCCATGACTTTAATAAGGAACAAAAATAAAATGCATGCTCACACGAGATAGTGAAGCTAGTTGTTCACTAGGTGAGCCCCAAGGGGCCATATCAAAGCCATACCTCCATGAATTTAATAAGTCACAAGAAGAAAATGCATGCTCACATAGGCTAGTAAAGCTAGTTGTTCACTAGGTGAGCCCCGAGGGGCCATATCAAAGCCATACCTCCATGACTTTAATAAGGCACAAGACACAACACAACAAGAAAGAGGGATGTTCGAAGGGATTTAGCTTAGTTCATGTGAGGTCTTAATCTTAGGGGACATTGTTCCTAATGTCTCCAAAAGAGGACCAGTTAAAGAATAAAATATTCACAACTTAGGGAATGCAATGTGTCACATCACCACTAAGAGGAATGTAATATGCTAACATAGATCACACTCTTAAAGGAAATTACTCCCAATGTCACCACAAAGAGGAAAACACATCTCATGAAGTAAGGAAATCACGTCAAGGAACATGAAAAACAAATGAAAATGAAATCATGCCGAAATAATGCCAATGTATGCCCCCGCTTTAAAGAAATTGCTAACACCATGTTGTGAGAAATTAATTTAAAGTAGCCAAAAATGAAAAATAATAGAAAAGAGGGTTTCCCCCTAGAAAAATATAAGGGATATATGGATTCGGGGTCAATATCTTTCTTTGTTGTGTAATGATATTAGAGATTTCTAAACTGTCATCATTCCCCAAATACACTTCTAACTAGAAGAATGGCACAAAAAGAACGAAAACGAAGAAAAATATTTTGGGTCAACATGGAAGAGACATAGGGTTTCTCGATGCCTTGTGTCATCCCCAAAAGGAAAACACAAGACAAAAATGAAAAGAAAAGATAATGAAAAAACTTATGGGTCAACATGGAAGAGACATAGGGTGTCTCGATGCCTTGCGTCATCCCAAAAAGGAAAACACAAGACAAAAATGAAAAGTAAAGATAATGAAAAAAAAATTGGGTCAACATGGAAGAGACATAGGGTGTCTCGATTCCTTGCATCATCCCCAAAAGGAAAACACAAGATAAAAATGAAAAAAAAAATGAAAAGGCGAAAAGCTTATGACATATAGAAGAATGAAGATACAAAAAGAGGAATGCACAAAGAGAGAGGAAACATCAAACAAAACATCACGGGGGATTACAATATGCACATGAAATCACACAAAATAAGGCTAAAAGACTAGTAGGGCATAGGTGAGTCAACCAAAAGCAAGTCATCTGCTTTCCAACCTCATTCTATATAAGCAAAAGGTAGATAACGAACCTAAGTGACAACAACAAATGCCTTACTAGGGAAAGGCCATCTACTTCTTGCCCCACTGAGTGCAAGGCAAGAGTGAACTGAGGTAGGTGATGGAAAGGATCATGTAATAGTGAGAATGTCACGATTCTAAAACTATTACATGATAAAGGGGGTAAGGCTATTTAATCACTGGATGGAAATCATTGTCATCGAAGTGAAATCTTTGTAATACTAACTTGAATGCATGACACTCATCAGTACTATGTCCAAGAGTTTGATGGTATTCGCAATGTGGGACTTTTGTATCTTTAGGGTAGAGCACTACTCTATTCATGGGTGGTAATGTTATTAGTTCTTCTTTTATAAGTAATTGTAGTTTTCATTCAATTTCAGGTGGTCAACGAGGAGGTTGCAACATCAGGTTCACCAGAATCATTAATAGAAAAATGGGGGAGGAGATGTGATATCACCCCTTTTTCATACTAATCATTCAAATATGTCCTAAGAACCCTAGTTAGATTGACCATCAACCTCACAAGGTGAGTCATTTCTCAATTAGGAGGACTTAGGAAAAGGGGGGCATGGTTTTTTAGGTTTTTAAGGGGTTCACCACCAAGGAAATGATGGGAAAGACAAATAAGCATTCAACCTACAAAACCTAGTTATGCAAGCTAAATGAAAGATGCAAATGATGAAATTATGCAACAGAAAGATAGGATATGTGTACCTGGGAAGTCTGGAGATGTTGTGAGGATTCTAGAAATGGAAAAATGTTGTGAAAATATACCATAGAGGATAAAGATTCCCTTACTATTGTCTTAGTCCCATTACTATTTTTTGGTACAGATGAAGAATCTTCAGCTCTCAAAAATAGAATCTCAACGAATCTCTCAAAAATATCCTTGGGAAGACTAAGAAACCCTAGGTGGCATATTAGTCCCATTCTGAATTTCTAAAAACTCTGAATGTGATCCTGAGCTCCAAGGTCTGCACTTGCTTCCTCTCAGATCTAGAGTTCTGAAACTTCTGGATTTGAACTATGGGTGCGTTTTTGTGAAGATGAAAACTTTGTAATGCAACTTTGCAATCTTGCAGTCCAAATGATCTCCATGTCTTCAACCTAAATCTGGAATCACAAGCATACAAGAGAGGGAAAACTTTTTGAATGTTAGTGAATGTGGGTTTTCCTTGGTGAAACCCCTTGTTGGTAATTAAACCTTGAAATGAAATAGAATAATGAAGGGAAATGATGAATGAACAACATCCAACATTACAACTCACCAAACCATTGTTGTAAATTTTGCAACCTTGTGCAAAATGGCTAGCTTGAATGTAGATCTTGAATCAATAGAATGCTTTGACAACAGATCTTTCTTGAATCAAAACCCTCCATCACACATGTTAGCACAAAAACAAAAATGATGCAAGAATATCCTTTGATATGATGCTTGAATCTTGATGATGGATCCAAAATGCTTGAAGAACTACTTTTGAATGCTCTTGAGAACTTAATTTTCTATTAGGAATGAATACTCAAGTTGCTAGATGATCTCATGAATGCTTAGGATGAAAATGAATGAATGAAACTTGTATTTATACTTATCTATGCTTAATATCCCAAAATTACGTCACACCAAGCCAACATAGGAAAATATTAATTAAAGGAAGTTGAATCCCACCATAATTTGAAATTAAATCTCAAAAATAAGCCAAGGAGGACTAAGATGCCCTAGGTGGTGTCTTAGTCCCGAGGCTCAATTCTCGGGGCATAGACTCCAAAAAGGGACCTTTTTAGGTGTGTTCAAAATCAAGGTCCCAAGACCCTTGGGGGACTAAGATGCCTCAGGTGGCATTTTAGTCCCGACCCAAAAATCAGGGACACACAAACAGAAACATTAAATGCTCATTTTACCTTTTGTGATTGTTAGGATTAAGTAGAAAGATATGTAGTTTATTAGGCTTGTGGATGGAAAATAGGACAAATTAAGACATAAAGAAGGATAAATAAAGCAAGGTGGGCCCAAACAAGTGTGAAAATGCAAGGGTATGCATTTACTACACTACATTAATATGAATAGAACCTTGATGTGTTTGGAAAGAAAATTAATATTAGATGCTAAATTTTAATTGTTGGAAGAATGAAGAAAAACCCTCTGGCAACTTGTCATTAATGCCGACATTGTTTGGTGACATTTATGTCTAAATTGGTAAATTTAGTGTTGATCCAGTAATTTGGTTTGGAATCATTCATGTTAGAAGATGGACCTATGCAAACTTAATATTTTTTTCAGGACTATTAAATGCACCTATTAACCAGTTTTAAATGATTTTGGTTTAATGGGCTAAAAGATTTAAATAGAAAAAGTTTGACATACAAGTTTTCTATCCTTCGTTGGTCGACATGGACAATTAGTATGAAGATATGCTTTGCATATGCTAAAGAGATATTTCTTACATCTGAGCTCACCTATTTTGTGTCGTGCATGTTTTGGTTTGAGCACGAAAGAAGTTTTGTTGAGCCAACAAGTTTATTTTGAAATTAAGTATGTATACATCTAATTAGGCTGACCTAATTGATGTATAAGGATGTAATAACATATATATATGAAAAAAATGTGTATAAAATATATATGTGTGTGTAATATGCGACAAGTGGTGTGTAATAGTGTGTGATCTGATATGTATGAGTTTTGTATCAAGGCAGGATTGCAGTGTATGTTGTGAACCTACCAACCTATGTAGTATTTTGTATTCTCGAGATTAATTGGAACTGAACTCAACACAAGAAAGGTGTACTCCTTGAGTTCAATTTTTGTAGTGATCCACACTCCATTTTGTAATCAATTCAGTTAATGATCCTTTCAAGGACAGCGTGTCCTGGCAGTTTTCCCTTGTAATATCTTCTCGCCGGTTATATATATTGTAAGCTAATCCTCACCATGGTTTTCCCATTTTGGGTTTTCCACATAAAAATCCTAGTGTTTATTTTTTGTGTGGTGTTACATGATCTCTTTCATATCTTTAATTACAATTGCAATTAGATATTTGCAACAACAATTTATGTTGCACATGACATGGTCATAAATTTGGAAGAGACTACGATTTATGTGAATTACTTTGACATCAACTTATCAATAGCTTAAGCTTAACCAAGTCAAAGAAATATCCATTCAAGTTTGGAACTCTAATAGTCTTTTTTCTATTTTTATTTTTGAGAGAGCTACCTGGGAAGAAAAACATAATATGGGATATTACCAGATCGGTAGCACACTAAATCTATGAACATTTGAGTAACATTGGAGATTTTAGGGCACATGGCAATGCACTAACTGCATTTTTCATAGTTTACTAGAATGACATGCATGAAAGAGAAATAATTCCAAAGACTCTAGTCGCTAAACATGCAAATGATATAACCTTCCTGGTATCCATTGATGAATGCATTATAGAAGATGTAGAACCTAGGAATCTATGCATAGAGCATCTAGGATATGAGATTAATGAGTAGATAGCTAAGAATCTTATTGAAATGTTGTTGGAAATCCCTAAGGATCCTAATTAGCCTCGGTATGGTACATATGAACATAAGTTTGTTGAAGTACATTTGGAGACTTCATCACCCCAAAGAACTAAAAGGGTAAATAAGAATGTTGAGGCATAATTCCAAATTCATTCACTTTCTAAGGATGATGTTGAGAGGTTAAGGGAACTTGTAGCAAAAAAGAGGGACGAAGATAATAAAGTGTCCTCCGAACCTAGAAAATCATGAAGATCATCGTCCACTACTACCCCAACACGTGGTGCAACTATAGTGATGAGAGGAAAAAAGAAAAAACATAGTACTCCAATGGTAGTTAATGTAACTACTTCAACCAGACCTAACACTCAAGCTTCTAAGAGGAAGAATGTACCCCTTGTTGCACCTTCTACTACCCCTAGAAAAAGGATAAAACAAAAGCTCTAGTAGGAAAAGGAACCTAAGTGATGTTGTGCAAGAGGAGGTTGATCTTGGCTTGCAAGAAGAAAGACAATTGAAAAGGAATAAAAGAAGGGGTACATCCACCAAAAATGAAGGTATTTCATAGATGACTAGAATAAAAAATGTTATGGACTCATCTGATGAAGAGGAGACAGATGAAGAAAATAATACTTACACAATTCATGTGCATGAGAAGAAGGGTGAAGAAGGCGCTTTTGAACCTATGGAGGAAAAGCCCAACTCTCCTCTAGTAAGAGACTACTGTCCTTTAAAATTGGATCCTTTAGTAAATAATATAATAGAATCTGAGGATCTTCTAGCTACTGCTAAACTATTTGATGAAGTTAATGAAGAAGATAAGGAAACAATTGTAGATGCTTTTGTTCAATATATGGTTATTTTTAATAAGTGTATGGAAGATATAAGAAAGAAGGTGACTAAAAATATAGGGGAAGCTCTAGTAAAAATAGGACATGAGGTTATAAGTATTGATGACAAAATCAAATATGATGCCTTGACCACATACAAATCCTCCTTATTTGAGGAATATGTTGCTACTCTGTTAAATGAATGTTCTAAGCTATTCAGTGTCAAAAAGAGAATCACTCTTCTAATGACTAAAGAGAAAGATAGTGCCAAAAATTTGAGGAAAGAGACTCTTGATATAGTAAGGGAAATGGAAAAGAATTATGGGATGAGAACTAGTTGTTCATCTCATACAGCTCAAGCACAAGAGCCTACTAATGTCATAGAAGTAAAGGATCATCCTATGTTGGATAAGTTTGGTGATTTAAATGTAGCTTCGAAGACATCTTCTCCTCTGGGAGATATAGAGGATACAACCAGAGAACATACTGAAGATTAGTATAACAATGAT